>CM036316.1:50210844-50863489 GCA_020567845.1 Rhododendron henanense subsp. lingbaoense
TTTTTATTTGCCAGACGATAGCATATTGTTAGTTGTCGGAATAAAGTTAGATCAGAGAGTCGAACCTAGACCTAAAGTCACAAATGCGTGCGAGAGCGGAGTGTGAAAAAGTCTTTCAAAAAACAACTACAATTTGTGAGTGTGAGAGAGCAAAAGCGCAGAGACGAGCAAATAGGTTTTTTGATACACAGTCGTCAAAATTTGGGATAAACCCAAGGTTCAGAACAACTTTCAGAATTTTATTCTTCTTTTGTGCACTTGTGTGCACGTGTGGTAGGGAATAATTTCAAGGAGCAGAAGTTGTTAGATTAGAGTAGCCTAAAGCAAATTGAAAGAAAACGAAGTCTAAATGTCAGTATAATGTTACCTGAAAAGTATGTGACACATATGTAAAGCCGCCCTACGCGCAATGGCTATTTATCCACTAAGTGCGTTTCCGATAAACTAAATGGACTAAAGCCCATGTTTTCACGGATTTCTAGGCATGTCATTCTCCTCACATACATCAACTAAAATACCATTTAGTGGAAACAACTTGACTATTGCCATTAGGCTGAAGTTCATTTAGTTTAGCGAAAACGTACCAAAAATTTATGCAAATTTGATCTTACAAGATTGTATGGTACAAAGGAATTCTGAAAAAGGTATTTAACTCACTTTCTCCCTTTGTCATTCTCATATTTCGTTTGACCCCTTCAGTTTATCTTCAGGATTTTCAGACATCTTATCTACCTTGGTTTCTTCTTCTTTAATCAGATTTGAACACTTTCATAGATATAATATTCACTTGGTTTATCTTCATAAGGAGCCTATTTCCATCTTATGGCCTTGAAAAACTTCATAAGCATCAAGCCAAAGCCCTAGGACCATGGCTATGTCACGGTTGTCACCTATCATAGAAACCGCAACCTCCTTCATATCTTCAAATGGCTCTTTAATTTTTCACTGATACAAACAATCTACTTTCCATTAGTCCATCCTCATCACATGATCATACACACAAAATTTGCAACCTCACTTGATAAGGATCCGGTATGTTCATCACTTCAACTGAAGGCAACTTAATTGATGATGTCAATTGCCAACTAGGTAGAACTTACAATAGTAATTACATTGGCATAAACACAGTGCTTGACATGGTCTGGCAGAAGAAGTAGCCCAAGAATGCCAAAATCCTGATACGAATTTATGGGGCTGGAAGTAGGGTTAAACAGGCTTTACATTAGAACTTTTGGGCCTGAAATAAAAGAGTGGGCTACTTTCTAAAGTAGTAGAGATTTTGTTGGCAAATTAAAAAGAGTGGGATTAGACTTTGCAGAGTTTTTTTTTGTTAATCCGTATCACAAGAAGCACTGTTTTTTCCCTCCTCTATAACCAGCGTGAAACTGGTTTATTCCCGAACACTTTTGTTGGTCCTTAGTTGATTTTATGGGAATTGGTAGGGGCGTATTTATGTGTTGAGATTGGATTTTTTTACGGCCCATTGTGGTAATCCCTCATACAGGTTTTCCTGTGGTTTCTTAGGAACCAAGCAGACAGAGCCAGCGTGAAACTGTTGTAGTTCCGGAATTGGATACTTTTTATTGTTGTTGTAATTTGATTTCTGGGAATTGGAATATGGTGTTGAAGTGTTTGGGATTGGATTTTTTTGTGCAGTTCAAGACGCTTTCTCAGCGACTTGAGAAAATTGATGTTGATGTATTCCGCAGTCTCGATCCTCTCAAGTCTCTGCACTCGGAAAGGTCTTCATTTTTCAGGGACTGTCTTGTGGAATGGAGGGTACATCGTCTTCTTTTGGTTCTTTTTAGCTTGTTCGTTATGTCCTTTTGGAGTGATTTGAAAGCTATTCATTGTAATTTGTAAAGAGTAAAGTTGTTGTACATTTGTGTCTTGATTGGGACAGAGAGCTATCGAGAATATTGAGATATCCCGAAGAAGGCAACTGGACAGTTGCATGAACTTAATGGCATGCTCAAGCCCTTTTCGTGAAGACTTTCACACTGCCGCTGTTGTTTTTTCTTGTTAAATTTGGTTGGTTAAGATTAATCTGTAAAGAGGTTAGTTATAACCTAACCAAACCAAATCGAGCCTTAAGTCCCAGACTCCCAATCACTTGGGGTTAGCTACATGAATCTTTTTCCTCCATTGAGCTAAAGAGGTTAGTTATGAATAAATAAAATAAAATAAAGCTGTTAAGAGGTCAGAGGCAGTCAAGAAAGACACGATACAGCTTAAGTAACTATTCAAAGCTGGTGTGTAGATTAGCAACTTAGTTTTGGACTCTTTTAGACGAGCTGATATAAAAGTCGATGTTTCTCTCAACGGGTACCCTTTTGGATAAGGTCTAGCATATTGTGCTGGTTAGCGGGAAGATTGGAGGAGATTATACCTTCATTCAGAAATTTTAGAGTTGAATTCATTTATTTATCCCCTAAAGAAAACAAGACAGTCTCGTAGCCTTAACAATCTTACTCTGGTACACTGCTGTATGCTAACATGTTGAAGGGTTATGCTCCTTTTCATAAGTTAGTGAGAACGATATTTACTTCTTTGTATTTCTGGTAGTCAGAGGTAATGTATAGCACAATGACAAGGAAGCAATCAATGTGAAAAAATGAGATTTTGCCTGTGATGTATTCTTTGTCAAACTTGATCGGATGATATGCTCATCAAAGTTTCCATTTGTTAATCTTTTGATTGGTTGGCCGCCAAGTGATGCAACACAAATTTTTAAACCTCTTGTAGTGATCTGAGAGCATGCTTTAGCATATATACTAGGCATTTTAGGATTTTCCAAGGGTCCGAATTTGGGCTTATCTTGGTGACTATTCTTGGAGAGATCTGTTTTTATTTATGGTTTCTTTGTTGTGCAACTTCTGTTAATTTTTTTTTTATCCATTTTATAGGAATTAAACACTGCAGTGGATTTTATTTCCTTTTACGAGGAAATGACTCCCTTGGTGCAAACATTGCCACAAATATTATTGCACAAGGAATTGATTCTCTCGAACCTACTTTCTAGATTGCATATGGAAGGGAGACTCTCTTTGAGCCATTCTCAGGTACATGTTCTGTATTAATTTGGTCTGTGGGAATTGATGGTTATTAGAAATGAAATAAATAGCTTTTCTGAATTGATTGATGTTTTCGAGTATGAAATGAAAAGCTTTCCTGAAGGCTGAAACTCATATTGCATATTGTTTTCTTAACGTCTCTTTTTTATGTGATGATTACTGGAAATTTCTCATTCTCATATATTTTATGTAGTGATGCTGCCATGAATAGTCATACAATGGCCTAAACTTAAACCTTTTGGGAATATTTTTCTGCCATAAGTAAATAAAGAATCCCCCCAGGGACATTAATCTTGACCTGTAAATAAATAATTCCATAAGACCCCTCAGACCCCAGTTGATGGGAAAGGACGGTAAAGTTAACTTTATTTTACTTCTAAAGGTGTTCAGTTCTCAGTTGCTCAGCATCCGCAGCACAGAAGAGCAGATTATCATCATCAAAGAGTAGATGTGATATCTGTATGGAACTCCCAATTTCAAAACCTGATAACAAGCCACCTGCCTCAGCCTTCTTGATCAATCTACTGAATGGCTCATATACAATAGTAATAAACAAAGAGGAGATAGAGGATCCCCTGTTTCAATCCTCTGGAAGAATTGAAGAAACCAGGCACTGATCCGTTAACCAGAACTGAGAACCTGACGGTAGAGACACAGAAGCGGATCCATGAACACCACCTACTCCCAAAGCCCATTCTCCCCATTACATAGAGCAAGAATTCCCAATGCACATAATTGGGCTTTTCAATGTAACGTAGGCTTTTTCAATGTCGAGAATTCACAAACACACATGTACTATTTGGGGAAATAACAAGTATAAGGGTGAAGACTTGCACACACAAACACACACGTACTTAGAGAGAGAGGCACGATGAAGCTACCATCTTAGTTAGGAGCACGCTACTCTCGATGCAATTTAACTGACATAAGAAGACAAACAACTACACTGTGTGACAAACAATTCTTTTCTTTATGACATTTTCTGCTTACTTATTGTGGTTTTCTTCTACAGGTTGATTGCAGCTTTGTCTAGAGATCTTTTGAAGGAGTTCACCCCGTGAGTTCCTTCCCGACTTGAATTGAACGTCATTAAGATTTAAGGCTGTTGAGCATCATGTTTCATTAACGTACTAAGTTTGTTTTTTGTTTTTTTATTCTCCCCGTTGTTGGTTCAGGATTTCTTTGACGATATGAATACACATCTTAAATTAGAGTTGTTTTGCATTATGTTTTGTGTGTAACATATTCTTGTGCTCTTGAAAATCTACAGCTTTCTGCAAAAGGTAGCTGATTCTCTAGTATCTCTTCTGAAAAGTGGAGCTGATCGAGAACCAGAGATAATTGAGCAGGTATAAGCCAGAATGCTGCTGAGATATTTTATTTTCAATTCGTCATATCTTGCTGAAATTTTTTTTGATACTAAAAGCATGACGATATTTGTCGAACAGATTTTCACTACCTGGTCGTACATCATGATGTATTTGAAGAAATATCTTGTGCAAGATGTTGTCCATGTTCTCAGGTGTGTGAATGCCACTTCAGTTGTCATTGTTTATTAGACAATATGTACCTTAATATGTCTATGATCATAGACAAGATTCAAGAACCTCTGGAAGTTAAGAAATGCTGCAATAAGATGAAATTAACTTCACATCACTTCTAAATTCTGTTCTTAAATTATGTGTGGTATAAAGTGTGTGAAAGCTACTTATTTATTTTTCCTTTATATTTGATTTGTTTGTCATTGCAAATGTAACATGTTGAACGTTCTCGATTCTAATACATTTAGACATTCAAACCTTCCGAATTTGATTTACGATACAATTCTTGGGAATCATGACAACACTGAAATGATATTTTTATTTGGGAAATGATAATGCCAAAACTATTTTTGTTGGTGCCAAAATTCTTGTGCTCAAAAGGCTTGTACTATGCGCAATGTAAAAACTTTATGAACTGGAGTTTTGGCACCAACAAAAATAGTTTTGACATTATCACTATCCTTTTATTTTTTGATAAGTAATACGATCATGTGAAAAAAGGCTTTAAGGGAATGCTGCCCAATTACAATAAGACCCAAACACAATACCAACAACAAACCTATGCTAAAAATATCAATCATGTCAAGGAATTGGTCCAAGGATGGGTTGCTTTCCTTAGACTCCCAACCAAGGTTCCCAAAAATGGCCGTTACGCAACGTAACGATATTTTGGCTCGCCGTTAGTGTTACAGTCTCAAACAACAGTCATAGGGAAATCGGGTGTATCTTCCGTTACGTTACAGGTGTCGTACTGTACTGGCCGTTACATGCCATTACACCCATTACACTCACCTCACCTGTGGGTGACAAAGTAATGAAAAACTTTGTTTTTGCAGCTTCTCTCCTTTTTTTTCTTCCTTTCCCAGCTTAATCATGCACATAGAGTCATAGACCAGCCAGGTAGTGGACTTTTTAGAAAGAGCGTTCCTCCTTTTGGTATAATCTAGGTCTTTTCCTCTTCTCTTCTCCATTTGTGTTAGAATGAATAGAACTAGGTAGCACATAAACTCTTCCTAACCATGAAGCCAAAAACACCGTAAAAAACTACTTTTCTCCAAAGAGTGTGAGCTTTCCTATTAACTCCAAACCCCCCAAAATCAAAGATAAGCAAGTGAACACAAGAAGTCGTGACAACCCAATGGTCCCAATCACCACCCATTAAATGAGAAAATATCCACCATAAAGTCTAAGGTCACAAGAAATGCAAGAATAGGTGATCAATGCTCCCTACATCCTTGCTACAGAATACAGATAACACAGCCCTATGCAGGTAAGTATTAATAGGTCTCTTTCATGAATGAAATCATTAGATTGAGTTCTATATTCCAAAGCTTAGGTGACGCATTGCATTAGAAATCATCTGGTGAGGGTCAAAAGTTTGTACCGTTGGATCATCAGTCAAGGTGGTGGCTTAGATTACTGATGGCTACCTTATTCGATCATCTGTGCAATTTGCATGATTATTTGGGTCTGTGGAGACTTGCTTGGGTAAGTTGCTGATACGTTGTACTTTCTCTCTTTTGAAGGGTTACAACCAAATTAAGATATTATCCCAAGGATTATGTCCAAGAACTTATGGCTGAGGCAGTGTCATTCTTGTTGAGAAATGCAAAGACTTCTTCTGAACAGCTTAAAAAGGGTATATTCCTCCTTCATTTTGACTACCCCGCCCCATGAAAACATATATTTCTATGGAGCTTAAAGTTGTTGACGCTTCACTGTTTTAACTGTGACAGTAAGTCTTGTGTGTGTGCACTTTTCTGTACATATTTCTGGGCAGCAATTTAGGTAGAAGGGTTCTGGTTTTTAAATTTTGGTCTTCTCATAGGCCTCTATGAAGTGAAGTGATGGAAAATTATGTATACCTGTTTCCAGTAATTGCAGTGGTTTGTGTTCCTGATAAATAGATTCAGATTCTTACTAATCAAAAAGTTACTGCAATTGTTTGGGTTGTTCAGGCACTTCTCAATCTCTCTGAAAGTGTACACACTCATGATACACCTTTCCAGTACTGAAAACATTTTTTGTGCAGTACTACTCTGTGTTCCTGCTACTGTCCAGAATATTCAATATTTTTGTGCAGTATTTCGAATATCCTTCTAATCTGTTAGCCATCATTTTCTTTTTCACAAGCAGAATATTCTTTGATAGTTTGTGGCATATCTCTACCAAAAATTTCTCTTACTAAGGAACTCAATTTTTTTTCAAAAGGGAATATCGAATTTGATATTGTGTGTGTGTGGGGTGGGTGGGTGGGGGGGGGGGGGGGGGGGGGGGCGGGGAGAGATATGAGTTTCATGACACTTTAGAAACTAAAGCTTCCAACATGGTAACATCTGTGGAGAAATGAAGTGGAGCATTTGATAATGAAAGTTGGAGAGTTTCTTTGGAAATTTGAACTTTTATTATTGTTATGTTCTTGTGGTGTGGTTACTAAGCAAGATAAGTCTGTGGGATGCTTTACCTTACCATGAAATCATACATCAGACCCAAAAATTAACTACAGCCAACCTCTAAAGCTGTCCAGCAAACGCAGATCAACAAAATACTCCTAATGGCTAAACTTGATAGAACCTGACCCATATCACATAAATAGCCCGGTTTGTTTTTAAAACGGTAAGCACAACATTCGAATTAAACTTGATAATGTTTTCTGAAAGGGTGTTTCGTTTGGAGTTCCAAATTTACCATTTTCATCGTGCCATGCTTTGCATAATACATATTCAAAGTAATTAAGTTTCCAGCATCCAATCATTTTTGTTTACTTATCTTTGTTCTAAATTGGTTCTTTAATGGCCAAGGAGCCAGATTGCTCGATATCCTGTATTGATCTTTTATGTAGAACTATGTTGATCCGCTAATGGAAAGTAGTTTATAACCATTGATTTGGTTAATCGAGTTTCTGTGGTATGACAAGCAAAATCAAGTAATAATCTTTGACTTAACAGGTACTAGAAAAGTCATGTTTGAAGTTGCAAAGAAACCACAGGAGTCTCGAAAATCTGGAGTCAGTGCTTTACTATGGTATGTTATGAGAGGAGCTTCGTCAAAGTTGCATTCAAGAGCAGGGGAAGTGTTATGTTTACTAGTGGACGACTCAATATTTGCTATTGGCGATAAATTTGTCGGAGGTAAGTCTTTTCTCTGTGAATTCTTTATGTGCGCTGTTTTATAAGGTTCTCATATGTGTACTTACTTCCTGTTGCATACTTCACTATGTTTTTTGTCGAGATTCATTTATTCCCAGCATAATCTGGTATGATTTTTTCAAATATATATTTGTTTCGTTGGTGAAGAATGAATTTTACTAACTCAAAAAAGGAATTGCAAAAGTTAATAATGACTGAGGCTATGACGCATCATTGTTCCAACACGTACATCCCAACTAGGTTGGCACCCACGTGCACAACCAATCATGTGCTAGCCACGACCCAAGACAGTTGGCAAGGTACCAACAAGTAAACTAAAAGAAAAGTAACACAAATGAACACCAAGGTCCAACAACTCCGGGGAACAAGACAATAGCTTCAGCTTCTGATGTCATAATAGCCCCAAATGCAGCTTAGGATATCAACATCAGCAAGTTTCATCAAGTTGGCCGAAAACTGATTGAAAGCTGATCCACAAACGAAGATCAAAATGCAGAAACTAAAAAATCATTCCAACACGCCAAAAACTGCAGCAATAACCGCCAGATAATCAGAATGCAGAAACTGAAAACCAGCCCAACAATTCAAAAACTGCAGCAGTAAGCGGAGAACCTGATGGAAACTTTACTAGACCCCAACATGATCGATCTCCTACCTGATACCAGCTATCCTCATATGATCCCCTCCCACATCTCCTTTCTTCATCTAATAAAATCCACCATTTTTAGTCCATACCATCTTTTAGGCTTCAGGGATTTCGCAACTTTTAGATTCATTATCACATTCCCAACCCTGTAATCCCTCAGGTCATAGTTTACTTTAATCCAGAATACAACCCTTGCGTTTAGCAAATCAATTCAATCAGCATTTGTCTCACCATTGAACACCAAGTTATTCCTAACTCTTAACTTCCAAATGGACCTCATGGTAGAAAAGAATATAGCCTCCCAAATACATTTTTCTAGCTTATTGAATTTGTTATAAAACCACCATAAAAATAGGTCATTTACAGATGATGGCTATTACCCATGGTGTTCTCCACCTACTCAGAGCCTTGCACCAAATTTTCCGGGAAAATTAGCAATCTAATAATAGGTGGTCATGTGAGAATTCCATGTTGAGACAGAATGGACAAGAGTTATCCATGTCATGCCTCAATGGGATCCTTTTGCAAAGTTGTGATCTTGTTGCTATTCTTCCTTGGACTGCCTGCCATGTGAAGAATTCAATTCTAAAGGGTCATATGTTCCTCCAAACCTGATTTAGATGACTATCCCACAAATATGCTCCATCTTGGCAGCTTTCCATTTCTCATGTAGAGATTTCACAGAAAACTTGTTTGCACTGTTCCTCCATTGGATTTGGTCCCTTCTATTCAAATTGATTTCCATTCCTTGCAGCACTTCTTTCAGATCTGTGATAGATCCTTTTCCCAAATGGATAAGGAATCTCTCCTAATGATAGGTTCCAATATGCATTTGAATCGCCTTGCTTTACCTCACCGACCAATGCCTCCTATTGGTTAGATAAACTATACAGGCTAGGATAAGCTTATCGCTGCATCATACATCATGGCATCATGCAAAAACTTTGTATCAGCTCCATCCCCCACCTTGATTCAAAAACCCTGATATAATAATCTTCTGATTTCAAGAAAGTCATTACCAACAAAAAATATGTCAGACACACATTTGATAGGATTTGTTTCTCCCTCTTGAAGGTAGCCAATCATTAGATGATATATTATCTATGTTTGATTTGGATGTGAATTGAACTGATTGGATTTCCCTTGATGGAATGGAACCAAAGCTTTTGTTGTGAATCTAGAAAAACAGCTAGGGGCACTTTTCAACAAACATGTTCTTAAGGTATGCTCTGATGATTTGTTTTTGCCTTTCAAAGTCATTTTGTTGGAATACATTGATGAATTTTGCCAGACGTAATTTCTCTCTCTCTCTCTCTCTCTCTCCATGACTTCACTCGTTGTGTGTGTGTGCAGGCTCACAGTCCGTGATTGAAGTAG
The DNA here is from genome assembly GCA_020567845.1 of Rhododendron henanense subsp. lingbaoense. Lineage (NCBI taxonomy): Eukaryota > Viridiplantae > Streptophyta > Magnoliopsida > Ericales > Ericaceae > Rhododendron > Rhododendron henanense. The sequence goes on from CM036316.1 coordinate 50,220,632, forward strand.
TAACCACTTCCTTTCAAAGGTTATGCGAGGAACTTGAGTCTACAGAGTTGAAAAAGATGTGGGATTGTTTATTTAAGGAAATAGGAAAAATAGCTGATGGTGAATCTAGTGGAGGCTCATTGCACCTCAGTCGCCTGTTGTCCATTCTGGTTTCTACCATTCACAAAGACTACATCCAGAAAATTAGTGGTTGGCTACACAAGTTTGATTCACATGTGGTAGTTTCTTTGTTTTAATCCGATTACATTGAAAACCAATTGTTCATCTTTCGTACAGATTATGAACCAATTCTCGTACTGGTTGGGAAGGTTATGCAGAAGTTTATCTTGCCTTCGAGAATAACAAAAGCAGAGGACTATTCTTCCGAAGTTGTTGATAATCTCTTGCAATTGATGCTTTGCATTCTTGACGGGCTCCATTTATCTGATAATATGTCAGTTCTTTCTAGTGTTTCAGTGCAATGGGCTCCTGTATTTCAGTTAGGGAATTCAAGGTATTGTCTTTGTAAGGGTTGAAAATGGCTCTCTTTTTGTTCCTTTACTCTCCCCTTTTTTTTGGATAACTTCTACTCTCCCTTGACTCTTTATTTTTTTTTCTCTTTCTTACGATTTCCGATCATTGCTACGTGACATGATTTTCAGTTTGCTGTGTTTTATCAAACAATTGCTATTGAAAGATCCTCAAATTGTCCATGCCTTCAGAGGGACTATTACAAGGTAATATCTATGTTACCACGGAAAAATATCTGAACACTTGTCTTACTTTTTCTCCTGATACTATTGTGATTGGCTCTTCCAATTGGATTCCAGAGCGTTGAATGATTTAATAGAAACTTCAGAGGAAGAAGTCATTCTTTTGCTACTTGTCTTCTGTGAAAGAACTCAATATCAAGTTCAAAGCTCCAGCCATTTAGATGGAACACCCATAGAAGAGGATTCGAGGATTTGCAGTTACTTGCAGAATGCTATTGGGCCTATTGGCTACTGGATTGGGGTCATCAATCAAATTGTGCATGGTGATTCATCACTCATGCAACTTCAGGAGACTAAATTTTCTTTGCTTTGGGGAATCATCAGCTGCTATCCTTATATGAAAGACATTCAAGCAAACTCATCCTTATTACTTGATTTTGTGGATGCCCTCAATCAGCTTTTGGTGAAAGAATCTGGTAAGGGCCTGTCATTTTGTTCGCCAGGACCTTGATACAACATTCTGTGGATAACTAAGTATAACGTTGTATGCTGTCTCCACTCCCCAGTAGCATATATGCAATTTTTTGGGGAGACAGGTTGGGATCGGTTTTATATATCCCAACCCTGAAACCCACCCCCGAATAGATTCTTTATTCTTTGTTATAATATTACAACTAATCTCCTATAATATTACCAATAAAACTCCGCCTAATACCATATATATTTAGCTACATGTACTCGATTGTACATCAAAATCTTTGTATACCAACTTAATGTTTTATAGAACACAACAAATAGTTATTTCCATATTTTAGAAGGTAAAAAATTGAAACCTCGATATGGGGTTTGATATGGGTGCTGGGTACCCATTCCCCATTAGGATGGGGGAGAATAATAAATTTGGGTTTGGGGACGGGGGAAGAAAAATCCGGTCGCCCCGCCCCATTGCCATCCCTAGTTGTTATCCTTCTGTATCTCAAGCCCCACAAAGGAACTTCTGTTGGAATCATGGACCATTATTGCTGCATTTAGTCATTGTTCTGTTCCTTTCTGGGCACTTGAAAAGATTTGGTAAAATTGAGTGGCTGTTTTTGTTTTTTGCTTCAAAACATTGTTTAGTGTTAGATTATTTAATTTGTAACTGTGGTTTCATCAATCTAGTGGTACCTGCTTTTAGATATATTTTGGACCTGGTATATAGTTGAAGATTAATATCATGTTTTTCAGACAATATTGCAGGGTTTCCTAAACACACATGGCAAAGTCTAATTGGTGCTGCTTTGAGTTCCTTTAACAAGTTGTGTTCTGGTGACTTCATTAGAGATGTAGTGAGGAAATTTTTGCAACTCGCTGCAAGATATAGGTCATCACCCCAAATATTGTGTGCTGTAGCTGACTTTTTGGATTCCATGCATCGGTAAGTTTGTCTCAACGAAACAAGGTTTAGAACCTTTTGTGCAGTTTATTCATCATTTTTTTTTGTTCATAAATCCCTTTTTACATGTTCATAAAAAGGCAACTTTTTTGTTGTTGTTGTTCTTAACCTCTCCAATTCATGCAAAATGAAGGTCTACTTTTGATGAAATCAGTAATGTTGTGCTGCATCCTGAACTCAAAGCAGAGAAGACTACGGAAGCATTGTGTGTATTTGCTGAAAACTTGTGTCACTCAGACAAAATGATCCGTCTTTCCACTCAAAGAATACTATGCCACTATCAACTTATTAATTATGAGCAAAGTCCTAGAGATGAGCCTGCTGAGATAGAAATGAAGACTGAAGTTTCTCAGTCTGCGGTTGACCAGGGCAGTAACGTAAGTATTTCTTTCCCTCGTTACAGCTCTTTTTTCTCCTCATGCTGGGAGTGAATTTGAGGTTGATTCATTTACATATCAGGTTATTCAGCTCCTCTTCTCGATTGAGAATACACCTCTTTCAATAACTACTAGCAGGAAAGTTATCCTATTGATTTCAAGAATACAGATGGGCCTCTCTGGTGAAAGGATAGCTGAAGCATATGTGCCATCTGTTTTGTATGGGATAATTGGAATCTTCCATAATCGATTTAGCTATTTATGGGACTCAGCATCGGAATGCATTGCCGTCCTAATTAGCAAGTATTTTGACATGACATGGGATAGATTTGTTCAGTATCTGGAACAATGTGAATCTAATTTTCTAGCATTCAATGATCAATCTGACCCCGGAAAAACTGCATCTACTGGCAACTGCAGTGGTATGTGGTATCTTTCTGTTTGGCTCTTTCTACCAAGTTCTTCTAGATCCATGCATAATGTGTACTCAATGAAAATGTACAGTCATTGCTAGACGCTAGTTATTTGCTTTAACTTATATTCTAAATCTAACTTTTTATCTGGTTTTTCTTTTCAGATTTAGTTGAACGCTTCTATCTTTTTGTTTCTCCTGCCTCTGATAACACCCCTTGCACGACAGTTTTGTCAATGTTGATTCAGTCTTTACAAAAAGTTCCAACTGTCATAGAATCTCGGTCTTGGCAAATTATTCCTTTGTTCCTGAAGTTTATGGGTTACGATGTCAATGATTTTGTCAGGTAATTATTTTCTCATTATCATACCTCTGATTGGTTGTTATAGTTTTTCCCCTAACTGCAAACTTATGCAGTCTTCCCTTCATATTATGTAAATAAAGTGTTGGTTCTCTTTCTATTATACTGCAGCGTGGGATCATTCAACGCACTGGCTTTTAAAGGGAAGGAGTGGAAGAATGTCCTTAAAGAGTGGTTGACCCTGTTGAAATTGATGCGAAATCCCAAGTCTTTCTACAGGAGTGATTTTCTCAAGGAAGTTTTGCAATATAGGTTGGTAAAATGTTGGGTTTTACATTCTTATAGCTCATCTACTTCTTCCTCCTCATGTATCTTTCATGCTATGTTACATTGACCCTATTTGGAGTATTTGTATGTGGTCTATATCCAAAGGTTGCATTTGGGTATGTGGATCTCCACATTTAAATATTTTGTATCTCCTACAATATTCTACTAGAATATGTTATTATATGGTTATGTAATTGAAGTTAAATTGGATTTAAGAGAATGCGATTTCTGTTTCCTATCCATGTGAAAGGCTAGAAAACTTTGTTACTGTAAAGTGTGAGCTTCATAGATTGTACAAAATTAGAGCATCCATGTGTCTAATTTGTGTATAGGGGCTTGACCTGTATCTGATAACCTGACCCTTGTCATATTCAGCGGACCCAGGTAAACTGGAGGATAAAGAGTTCATAAACCCAGATTTTGAGATATTGCTGTCCCAACTCTTAGAACCCACTTATATGTGGGCCTATGCCTCGGCAATCAAATTCATTTTGGCTGTCTATTTCAGGCTTCTTGATGAAAATGATGCTGAGATACAGATGAAGGTTCTCGATTGCCTGTTAAGTTGGAAAGATGATTTCTTAGTTCCGTACGATCAGCATCTGAAAAATCTGATCAGTTCAAAGAGTTTGCGGGAAGAATTAACAACATGGAGCTTGTCCAAAGAATCTAATCTTATCGAAGAATGCCACAGAAGTTTTCTTGTACCTTTAGTTACCCGAATTTTGATACCTAAAGTCAGGAAACTGAAAACACTGGCCTCTCGAAAGGTTCTGACATTTGATCTTCTAGTATTTAATGTTCTCCAGCCATTTCCTTTTCTGTTTTACCATTTTTATATGTCATGATTTGTTTTCATTTATCTACTTCTTTCCAGCATAAAAGTGTTCATCTTCGGAAGGCGGTTCTTGGTTTCATAGCTCAACTTGACGTCGATGAGCTTCGTCTTTTCTTTGCTCTGTTAACAAAGCCATTGCTAAGCATTTCCCAAGGACTTGATGGAATGAGTAAATGGTTCTGGAGTTCGTCTGAATGGTCTAAGGATGAATTCTCGTCTAGTGTTTTGGAGTTCTTCACGATGGAGAACATAATGGCCCTTTCTTGGAAAAAGAGATATGCTTTTTTGCATGTAATTGAGGATATTCTTGATGTTTTTGATGAATTGCATGTTGAACCATACCTTAACCTTTTAATGGGATGCGTTGTCCGCATACTGTGGAGCTGCACATCGATCACTGAGAGCGTGAAGAGCAGTGGATTGTCCGTAGTGGAAACACATTCTAGCGTTAAAGTAACTACGCATGAGAAAGGTGGCAGAGCAGAAAACCAGATCATGGTAATGTTTAAATCTATACGCTGTCTCTTCCGTAATATTTGTTTGATGTTGGTCTTGAGAGAAGCTTTGTTGTCAAGTTTTGAGAGAAGCTTTGTTGTTGTTGCCACTGCAAAGCTGTTGCTTTCTGACCACTCACAGATTTATTGAGTGGCTTGGCATCCAATACTAGATCTCTACTGTGTTCAACTTAGCATTACATTTTGGCCAAATAGATTGACATGCAAAATACCAAAAAATAGATCTCTGTGTTTTTGGTGCTTACTCCTTAATTTTTGCTTACAGTTTAAATGACCTAGAAAGTGAGCTTGAGCCTACAGAAGTTTTGGGCTTTATCATGACTGGAAATAAATCGTGGAACTTCCTGACAAATTTTAATTGTATGCAGTCTACTGCAGCTATGAAGCAGTTCAAGGAGCTGAGATCTTTATGCTTGAAGATAATCTCTTTGGTTCTAAATAAGTACGCGGACCACGAGCTTGGTTGTAAATTTTGGGACTTTTTCTTTGATTCAGTTAGACCTTTGATAGATGGTTTCAAGCAAGAAGGTGCTAGTAGTGACCATGCTGGCCTCGCTGTGAAGGACAGCATCAAGGAGGAGCCTGGCCTCGCTGTGACCATGCTGCACGGACTGGCTCTTCCGAAGGACATGGACAGGGTTCCAGGGGAGCTTCAGCCGAGCTTGGTCCATACCAGTGCATATCTCGTCCAGGTACGCTTTTGACTTGGTTTTCTAATTTATTTTTTGAAGTATTGCCGAGGCTGATGACTTATCTTGTGTAGGCTGGGCAAGCTTTGCTGCGTGCTTCTCGTCAAGCCGAACTCTTGGCCGCTGAGAAGACTCGTTATCGTGATGAAGCGAAAGCCGAGCGTGAAAAGGCAAAGGCTGCGAAGAACGGCTTGAGGTTTGCCAAGTCGAGGGTTGCCGAGCTCGAGAAAGAGAGGGATGAAGTCCTTGAGAATGCCAAGACGGCCGAACGCGAGCTCGGGCAGGTTGTGCGTAGGGAGAAGAGGAAGATGAAGGAAGTGGATGAGAAGGCATTTCAAGCTGGGTACGACAGGGCCGGCGCCGAGTACGTCCGGGAGGCTCGGTCGATGGTCAACGAGGAGCTTGCGAAGAAGCTGCCGATCGCGTACCGAACTGGGTACAAGGATGGGGTGAAGGCTGCGTGTGGGGTCATGCAGATGGAGCCGGACATGAACCTGATGAAGTCGATCCCCGTAGCTGAAGTGCCCGAGCTCAACTTGCCGTACACTGAAGAAGAGTGTGCCCCACTTACTCCGGAGGAGTTTCCCGAGAGTGAGGATGATGTCGAAGATATGACTGTCGCCGACGCTGAAGGTGGATGGTTCAAGTGGGAGGAAGAAGGACGAGGCTGACAACGCCGAGCAAGTTGAGAAAAATGATGCAGTGGCTGTCGATGCCGAGGACGGTGCTGCTCGTCTTGCTCAAGCTGCAGCCGAGGGTGATCCGCCCCAACTTTAGAGTTTTTATGGTTTTCTTTTTGAACTTTTTGTTGGATTGGACGGCTCCGAACTTGGGAGTTTACCGTGCCAGATGTAATAGTTGAAGGGGGGTCGGCACCGAACGGTTTACTACGCCGTACCTCCTAGCTTAGGATTTTTAACAACAATTGTCTTTATTTCGAAGTTTTTGAATGAATGCATGGCTTCTTTTGCAACGTCTCTATTAATGCCGAGCTTGTCTGATTGCCTTTCTGTCTTCACATGATTTTGTAGGTCTTGCATGTTTATGAATGTGTAGTTGTTCGTAGCCCCCACTTTGGTTTGGGTTCGGCAGAATAGTTGAGAATATTTCATGATCGAAATGGTTAAGTATAGATATTGCAGCCAAGCCCTGACCAAAGTAGTATGGCCGTAGTAATAGGTCGTCGAACATGGACGTTTTGTGATCTGACAAGATCCAACCTTTGACTAGTTTGAGAGTGTGAAGTGCCCCCTTGCCAGTGGATGGGGCTCGGCCAAAGTGTCAGCCCCTGGCCATGGTAGAGGAACGTTGAGAGTAGTGATTGATTGTGGGTGGTTTGCTCGCCAAATTGCGAGCGTAACCTTTCGGTGGCCGACCATAGTGTCTTGCCAATCCGAGCCGAAGCCTAAGTTCCATTGGGTATGTGTATTTTAGGCTCGGCGGACCATATGTCCAGTGATTGCTTCTTTGGGCGGTGATAATAGCCGAAGCAAAGGGCTTTTTAAGGAGCCGTTTGTGAGTGTGACCGAATTCAACGTTTGTGTTCGGCATCGCAGCCGAAGGTTGAATAATAATTGAAATGCTTTTGAAGATTGTTAAACCATAAAAGCTTGTTTTTTCATTGATAATCCTTGAAGTACATGGAAAATAGAAGATGAAAACAGTAACAGTGGGTGGGTCGAGGCCCTTCTTCGAAATGCAAAAGAAAAACATAAAAGATTCAGGCCGAAGCGGAAGAAAACTAAAACTCTTTTTTCATGAAGTGTTAGCCGAAGGTATGTCAGCCTGATGTCTTGTGGAGGAAGCGTCACATGTATGCCCTCCTTAGGTTCTGTGCATTCCATGGGTTGGTGAGCACCTTCCCGTGCATGTCTTCGAGGGTGTAAGCCCCTTCACCAGCGACCTTGACGATGCGAAAAGGCCCTTCCCAATTAGGCATAAATTTTTTCTTCTTGCTTGCTTGTACGACCTTTCGCCAAACCAAATCGTCGGGCTTGAACTTCTTGAGTCGGACACTTCTGTTGTATCCTTTGGCAACAGTCTGTTGATACTCGGCAAGCTTCAGCCGAGCGTCATCGCATTTTTCCTCAGCCAGAATCAGTTCTTGCTCCACGGCTTCGTCATTTGTCTGTGGGTTGAAGTTTTCCATTCGGAGGGTTGGGAACCTTGATTCCAGTGGGATGACGGCCTCCATGCCGAACGCCATTGAGAAGGGGGTTTGGCCTGTGGAACGACGGGGTGTGGAACGGTAAGCCCATAAAACTCTGGGGAGTTCTTCTGCCCATTTTCCTCTCTTTGAATTCAATCTCCGTTTTATCCCTGCACAGACCGTCTTGTTCGAGGCCTCAGCTTGGCCATTTCCTTGAGGCTAAGCTGGGGTTGAGTTGAAGAATCGTATGCCGAACTCTTCACAGAGACTTGTGAGGCCGTCCTCGACAAATTGGATGCCGTTGTCCGAGACGATGGCATAGGGTACGCCGAACCTTGTCACAATATTCCTCCATACGAATCGTCGGACGTCTGCTTCTGTGATGGTGACGAGGGCCTCGGCTTCTACCCACTTCGAGAAATAATCTGTTGCAGTGATCAAGAATTTGAAGCCTCCAGGTGCTGTCGGGAGTTTCCCGACGATGTCGAGCCCCCATTGCGCGAATGGCCATGGACTTGTGATGGGAGAGAGATTCTGAGCTGGCTGCTTGGGGATTGGGGAAAATAGTTGGCATAGTCGGCACCGCCGTACAATTTCCTCGCAGTCTTTTTTTCATGTTTTTCCAAAAGTATCATTGACTCATCGCGCGTTGGCATAACGAACGTCCACCAGAGTGGCAGCCGCAGCTTCCGGAGTGCAGTTCTTCAAGGATCTCGACAACTTGGTTTGGGTGGACGACGAGAAGATAGGGCCCAGAAATGGATTTTCTATAGAGTTGACCGCTCTCGGAGAGCCAATAGTAAGCGGCCTTGTTTCTGATGCGGAAAGCTTCCTTCTTGTCTTCGGGTAAGGTATCGTTTCTGAGGAAGGCAACGATTTCATCCATCCAGCTCAGACCAAGTTCAATGTTGAGCACCTCTGTAGTTGTGTCAAAACTTGGGTGGTCAATGTTCCCAAAATTTATGGTTCGGAACTCTGATGCTTTTGAAGTCGAGGCAAGGCCAGCTAGTGCGTCGGCGTGTGCGTTGTGCTCGCGGTTGATCTGCTCGATGTAGAAGTTTTTGAAGCGAGTGATGAGTTCTGCTGCCGTGGCCTGGTACTTCATCATCCTTGGGTCCCTAGCTTCGTAGTCCCCCAGAACTTGATTGACTATAAGTTGAGAGTCGCAGAAGACGGCCAAATTGTCAACTTTCATTGCGATTGCCGAGCGTAAGCCAGCAAGCAGGGCTTCATATTCGGCCTCATTATTGGTGGCAGGGAAATCGATGCTGATGGCACTTTCATGAAGAGTTCCGCAAGGAGAGACCAAGACGACTCCAGCTCCGGCCCCGTTGTTGTTGGAGGCGCCGTCAACTTGCATTCGCCAAGTGTCTCCCTGAAAGAGGAGCCACCGGTTCTCTTTTGATTGGTGTTCGGCAGAGGGTTGGGTGGGAGGAGTGTGTAGGATCTCGGAGTCTTCTGGGGTGAGTTCGGCAATGAAGTCGGCGAGGACTTGCCCTTTGATTGCCGTCCTCGGTTCAAAGCGGATGTCAAAGTTTGCCAACTCTACCGCCCACTTGGATACTCTGTTGGAGTGGTCGGCTTTTCGAAAGAGCGCTTTGAGAGGATATTCGGTTAACACCGTGATTGTGTGCGCCTGAAAGTACGGCAGAAGCTTCCTTGCCGAAGACACGAGGGCGAGTGCCAACTTCTCCAGTGGAAGGTATCGTGTCTGGGCGGGTAAGAGCGTCTTGCTTGTGAAGTATACTGGCATGTCGTCGGCCCCTTCTCGCCGAACAAGAGCTGAGCTGATGGCATGGGCTGAGACCGCCAGGTAGAGGTAAAGGGGTTCGAATTCCTTTGGTTTTACCATTAGGGGTGATGTACCGAGATAGGTCTTGAGTTCGGCCAACGCTCTGTCGCAGTCTGTCGTCCACTCGAAGTTTCGTCGGCTTTTCCCTTTGAGAGCGTGAAAGAAGGAGTGGCACTTGTCAGACGACTTGCTGATGAAGCGGTTGAGGGCTGCCGCCATCCCAGTTAGTTTTTGTACCTCTCTGATTGTTCTTGGTGGCCGAAGGTCTGCCACCGCCTTGATTTGGCTGGGGTCGGCCTCGATGCCGCGTCGTGTGACCAAGTGGCCAAGGAATTTTCCAGCGCTTACGCCGAACGCGCATTTCTCCGGATTTAGACGGAGTTTGTGGAATTTTAGGATCTCGAAAACCTCGGCCAGCTCCTTCAAATGGTTGTACTCCTTTTGACTTTTGACGACGAGGTCGTCAATGTATGCTTCCAGGATGTTGCCTATTTGTTCATAGAGCATTTTGAAGATTGCTCTGTTGAATGTAGCTCCAGAGTTCTTTAGGCCGAACGGCATCACCCTATAGCAAAAGATGCCATGTGGAGTTATGAATGCTGTCTTCTCCATGTCGTCCGGGTCCATGGCAATCTGGTGATAGCCACGGTAGGCATCCAGAAAACTTAACCGAGCATGGCCGGCTGTTGCATCTACGAGCTGGTCGATCTTTGGTAGCGGGAACCAGTCCTTGGGGCAAGCGTCATTGAGGTTCGTGTAGTCGACGCAGACCCGCCATTTCCCATTCTTCTTCTTGACGACAACCGTGTTCGAGAGCCAGGTTGGGTATTGTACTTCCTGAATGGCGTTGGTGTCGAGAAGTCGGTTGACCTCTTCAATGACGGCGTCGGCGTGCTCGGGTGCCGAACGTCGAGCTCGTTGAACCACCGGTTTGGCGTCCTTTTTTATGTTGAGGGAGTGGCAAATAAAGTTGGGATCCACCCCTGGCATCTCCTCCGGGGTCCATGCAAAGACTTCAAGATTGTCTTTGAGGAACTGGAACATCTCTTCTCGCTCGGCGTCAGATAGTGAGGAGCCAAGTAAGAAGAAGCGTGATCCGTCTTCGTTGATGGGCATTTTCACCAGGTCCTTCTCTGCTTTGTCTTCGGCCTTTTGGTCGACGTCTTCGATTACGGCCATGTCTGGGATTTCAACCCATTGCACTTATTTTGCCTTGGAGGAGCTCTGTACGGCAGAGACGTAGCACTTTTTGGATGCGATTTGGTCACCTCGCAAATCCCCATTGTCGTCGTATTATAAAACGAACACCCAGTTAAATAATGCTACTGTACTATTGCTTATCATTGGAAATGTAATATAAAAGTTCCATTGCAGGGAAAGAACCGCAATCTTACGCAAATCACATAATTTGGACCAAATCAAACCAAACCGAATCTTATGTCCCAATCACTTGGGGTCAGCTACATGAATCTTTTTCCTCCATTGAGCTCTGTCAAGGGCCACTTGTTCACATAAACCCATTATACCCATTATAATTTGGACAACATGGATGGTGAATTCCATCATATGGGCATTGGTCCTCAAAATGAAAAACTCAATTGGTTTGTAATGTAATAATTTAAGGTTCGTGCCCGTGCATTTTGATGTTACTAGTATTTTGTGTGCTGAGATTTTTAGTTTTGCTGTGTAGTACCGGATTAAACAAATTGCGACAAAAGATATGCTATGGACATCGAAAATTGAGGATGTAATAACTTTACCCCTTTTCCTCTCCAAGAGAAAGAGAGGAAAAAAAAAACCCTCTAACTATATACAATTCAAGGGACTGTTTTGCTTGTTAATTTGTTCTCAGGCTGGGTCTCTTCTCCTATTCTATAGAATTTTTGTAAAAACTAGTACAATTCTCTCATTCCATAAAATCTTGTTTTTGGAAGGTGTAACCGTTGTTGATTGTGTTTCTTATCACCATTGCATACACTCTGCATGTGTCGGTGCGATTGGAAGCAAGCTTTCTTGAAGCAGACAGTTATGGCTGACATTTTCTCAGTGTGAATTGATGATAACATCTGTTTTGTGTATATATCATGCACACACAGATATATACATGCGTGTAAATATCAAAACCTAATTCTGGAGCTTGATAATTATATGATATGATATAGTTTTTGATATGAAACTTCCATTAGCTTGATGAAGTTGGTTTCTATATCAGATGATGTGAAGCAGTTAGCTCAAGAAGCTCTCGAGACTATTAGAGATACATTGGGGATGAATAAATTTGCACTAGTTTACAGCCAGATCAGGAAAAATCTCAAGACAAAGAGGGATAAGAGGAAACAGGGAGAAAAGGTGATGGCTGCGGTCAACCCAATGCAAAATGCCAAAAGGAAGCTGCGGATTTCAGAGAAGAATCGGGCCAACAAGAAACGAAAAGTCATGTCGATGAGGATGACGAAATGGATGCGTTAGAAAACTTCTTTCTTTCTTGTGCGGTGTCGCGGCTTCATAATCAGTTGAACAGAAGCCCTTATTCGGCGTTCTTCTTATAGTCAAAGACAACGGTCTGAACTGACTCGAGAAAGCCCGTACTTGCGGTTGGGCGGATAAATTAAATGTTACATGGGCAGTAAAATTTGGCGACTGCCAGGGTTCTATTAGATATGTCTATAATAGGCTTAAATGTTTCAGTTGAAGTAGAAACTGGTGGGAGTGTTTTTTTTGAAATTTTGCTGAGGATTCTATTTCTGTACAGTGATGAATGCAAAATGGCTGTTTTTTGAGTACTTATTTCCCATTTTACGAGACAAGTTATTCTCTTACAATACATCACCTTTATTTCTCAGCGGAATGGGGGAAGTTAACAAATAACCATGGGGAACCAAATGTACCGAGAGTAGAGGTGAAGTTAGCTAACCGTCTTGCTAATGCAACCTTGCGATTATGGTCAGGGCTGGCCTGAATTTTTCGGGGCCTATTCCGAATTTGTCGAACATGTGGCTGGCTTTTGAACTGGTGGTCCAAGGTGGATAATACTTCCAGGGAATGGGTGAAGTAAACTTCGTGTCATGATGCCCTATATTGAGACCACGGTTAGCTAGGCACGGTAGAAGGATTCGGAGATGAGAGATCGATGGAAAAAAAAAATTAGGGGATTGAATTGAGGCGTGACGGGTGAACAAGATGATGAGAGATCGTTTTTTGGAGCTAGTTTGTTCCATGAGCAACATTAAAAGTTGTAAGAAACTGGCATAAACTACAACAAAAATACTAATCTGTGATTTGCATAAATGACTGACCTTGATAAGTGACAGATATGCAATTAATTGCCATATTTCTGCAATGAAGAATGAAGTTTGAGGATTGATAGGAAACATAAATTTTTCATGAAACTTAACATGAAACTGAAAATGGAAGATCAACCATCCATTTTCAATTTCATGTTAAGTTTCATAGAAAGTTTTCATGTTTCATAACATTTTCGATGAAGTTTTTCAGAACTGTGCATGCCCCCGAATATGGGCAATCGAAAAGGAGAAAGGACAGGGCAATTGAGCTAGGTATGTGAAAAATAGCTTTCAGCACTTTGTACCTTGGTCCTTGCTTATGGTCCAAAATATTGCACCCATTATGGTATGAGTAGTTGCTTCTTTGATGTGTCTTTTTTCTGCAGCAGAGAGGTCTACAATCTATTCGACTATGGGCGTACGCGTATGTATGGTAAGCGTTATCCCTCCAGGCCGTTTGCCGACCGGTTAGTTTTTGGTGGATATAATCCAGTGTGAAATATGATAAAAGAGCCGATATGAAATTTGGGGGATATTATATCCACCATCTAGATCCGAGTTGCAGACACCCAGACTCTTGTTTCAAAGCTTGACATGTTTCCTAAGAATTTCTGGAAACCTGACAGCCAATCCCCATTTATCATTCCGGAAAAACTCCCCAACCGACGACAAACCCGATCTTTTAGAAGCGCAATCCACACCCAACTTAACTGAACCATGAGCAGGTTTATCCCACCCAATCAAGGTCTGGAATGGTTAGGGATGCACAAATTTGAGATGGTGAGTACCTTTGTAATATAATCATGTATATAATGCATAGGTTGTACTATCTTGCAATAACTTTATGTAGATTTTGGGGCTCTGGAGATTCGCCCGTTCATTAATTTCAGGATCCCAGAATTAGTCGGCAAGCAAGTTGGCCTGGACTCGCCTGGACATCCGGTTGTAAAAAAAGAATATAAATAGAAAAAGAATAGAGTGGTACCAAATAGAGTGGGCCTTGGGCCGAATCAACTTACTATATATCCCAATCCCCACATGTTAATGCGGGCTAGTTAGGGTGTATTAAAAGGCTCATGTGTGGTGGTTCCATAATGGAAAGAGGAGGATGGGGACCGAGAAATTTTTCGTTGCAAGGTGGGTATATCCCACATGGTACTTGCTCGGTACATTCAGGCCGTCTAATACATTTTTGAATGGTTCCGATTGAAATTCTCTCTCTCCTCTCACCCCAACATTTTCTCTTCTTTTTCCCTATCCAAATCTGAGTCATCCAAAAACGCAATGGACGGCCCGAATTTGCCGAGCGGGTACCACGTGGTACCCATCCGGCACTGAATTTTTTTCCATTGGGACCAGATAATTTGCTTTGCAGTCTCTGTGGGGGGAAAAAGTAGGAAAAAAGTACCCATCAGTTTTAATGTGAGGACAATTCAATCCTGGGATGTCCGGACCAACTTATGAGCAGCTCATCTGATTACCTCCTCGGTCCGATAAAAGGAAGATCATCCATCTCGCGGTCTGGCCCTAAGAATCGAGCCCTGATCAATTACGAGGGAAGCAAACCCACCAACCATCCCAACTAAACCCTTGGGGCTCTTGCTATGTCATTTTTGAGGTTTGTGACAAACACACTCGCATAAACTTCGTCACTCCAACTACCCAACCGATATGAAAGGTTGGTTAACCTATTTTAACGGTAAGAGGGAATCTTTAGAAGAATTGAGTAATGAAGATTTTTCAGCCAAATGATTGCCAAATACTATTTCTTTGTTATTTTTAAGTCACAATTAATCCGTGCAACATGGTTGATGAATCATGTATAAGACTTTAAAATGGCATATTTGTTTGGATCAAGACGTCCGTAAACTGACTCGGACATCTGATTATTACACTAAAAAAAAAAATCAAGGTGTCGGCAGAAATTCATGTATGTAAACATGGGTAACCATTTGTTGGAGCTAAACAGTCCAATTCAAAAGAATCGCTTATCAAATGAAACCACCAAATCTCTTATATAAGGTAACTGAACAAAATCAGACTCATTGAGGGCTAAACAAGCTTCGTTTGATTGTTCAAGTTTTGTTTGAGACTTAGCAAGCTTCAAAATTATCATAAATACGTTAACCACATTTGTTTATGAGGCGATCTAATCGCAAACGAAGCTTTAATTAAGCAGATGATTTTTCAAGAAACTTGTATTTTAAACATCAAAAGCAATGAGTCGCATAATAACTTACTTAAACTTGATATAAGGCTCTACGAACGTTATAAAGTTTCAATCTTGTATTTTCGTATAATAAGTCAATCTAGAACTTGTTTATAACAAGCGAACGCGAACTTAAACTCGAATAACTTGGTTCGTTTATCAGCGTAACAGGAAAATAGTTTTTAGCTGAGGAGTCAACATGATTAGTTGTTACGTCCATATTACTCAAAAAAAAAAAACTTTCTCCCTCAAATCTTGATTGGATCTCCTACTTTTGGAAAAGTTGCATGGGCCAAATTTTTTTAATTATTATGTTGCGGCCACGGGTTCACTTTCTGTTCGATGCACTCATCAAAAAAGTTTGTGGCAGTTGGTTGAAAATCCCACTCACTACCGAATGATTGAGTTTAATTTTTTTTAATGCAGAATGTCTCGGATCAGTTTGCGCGCACTTCGGATCAATCCCTACAGACTCTCTCAGAGCCGTTTCACATGCTTGCACGTCGGGATTAGGCGGCCTCAAGAATTGTTGGTAAGGAAAATCGAACCTTAAACTTTAAGATTGAGTAAACGCTTAAACTTCGGGCCAAGATCACTTGGCTAGCCTCTCGGGTTGATTGAGTTAATTTTGTCCTCTTTATGAAATATTTCAACAAATCTTTCTGTCACCCATTAACTAGGGAAGTTTTTTGTGATATTGGAAAATTTGTAAGATCCCAAAAAATCTGGAGCAATTTTTTATTGCCATAAACTTTCACATGTAGTATACAATATTGTATTTTAAATTTTGCTCGTTTAAAATACGTATGTTTAAAAATGAGGGTTTTGCTCGGTTTTCCTTTTTATCATAATTTTAAATTATTTCAAACAAAGTAGTTTAAAATGTACGTTTTTAAATTTGCTTGCTTCAATCTTGAATACAAATTTCAAAATATTTTTTTTTCAAATTTTGTTTACTTTTATTTCCATGACAAGGAAAAAAAACGATGTTGCGTGCACCTGACGCATTCGAGAGACTTGAAGGCTGAAGCTAACGACAAAAGGGTTAAAGCACCAAGAGTTATTATTCAGTAGTCCAGGAGTACCGCCATGTGGTGCTTTAGATCACTTCAGAACCACACATTTATGTGAGGTCCATACACTTAATCGTGGACTCACAAGAATGTGTGGTTGTGGTTCACACTATACAAAAATAAGAAAATAAGAAACGTATAAAAATACTCAACAAAATATGGTAGTTTTCGATGGCTTTTTTATATAAAGGCCAGAAAATCATATGGGAATTAGGACTAGAACCAGATGAACTTGGAACAAGTACGCGTCCACTTGGGCTACCTCGCAAGTTTTATTTATCTAATTTGATGAAAATTTTCATTTTTTGGTTTTTCTAGTTCGATCGGAACAAGAAAAGTAAGAAAGTGAAAGAAAGACCAAAAAAAATTGGAAAAGAAAAAAGCATTTGATTTCAAAAAACAAGTTTGAGTCTTTTAACAAGAAACAGTTTCATTTACTTTGCATCCCATGTTTAATGAACTGCATATTAATTAAATACTACAAAAACGATGGTTTCGAAATCATGAAACTTCTGTTCTTAATTACGCAAATAAAAGAAAATAGAAGAATATTTTTGGAAATAATGAAGCTTTCCCGAACTTTGCTAAGTATAAAAAAGGGAAAAATTCAAAAAAGCCCCTGAACTTTGAACTCAATGTCAAATAGGCACCTGAACTTAAATAAACTTCAATTGAACACCTGAACTTTCACTCCGTTATCAATTTACCCCTGCCGTCTCAATCCGTGACTTGCCGTTAACGTCACAGTTAAAAAAAAAAAACTTACCACCAGTTTGCAATCCTATGAAGCAGAAACGTGATTATGAGAGCCTTAGAGACAAAATTTGATTATGTCTCTTTAGAATAATATGATCAGAATAATAAGATCTTCACACCCGTTCAAACGGATTAAAAATTGGAGCACTTAATTTTTTAACCATATTTTTTAATATATAAACGGTCTAAAAAAAATTAAGTGCTCAAATTTTCAAAAAGAATTTTTAAAAAAATTCCCCCTACTTCTAACATTTCTCTCTCTATCTCTCTCCACTTATTACCCGGACCCGGGGGCTCTGCTGCCCCAAAGGCACATCAGCCCCTACCCACACACCAACATGGCAACGTTTTGGTTAAATAAAAAATTCATACCACCAGTTTGCAATCCTATGGAGCAGAAACGTGATTATGAGAGCCTTAGAGACAAAATTTGATTATGTCTCTTTAGAATAATATGATCAGAATAATAAGATCTTCACACCCGTTCAAACGGATTAAAAATTGAAGCACTTAATTTTTTAATCATATTTTTTAATATATAAACGGTCCTAAAAAATTAAGTGCTCAAATTTTCACTCCGTTTTGAATCAATACAAAGATATTTAAGTGCTCATAAAAAATTAAGTGCTCAGAAAATTAAGTGCTCATAATCACATTTCTGCTCCATAGGGTCCTAAATAAAGAACACATACTTAATATGAGAGCCTTAGAGATAAAAATGAATTACGACCCTTTAGAATAATATGATAAGAATAAAAAGATCTTTGCATCGATTCGAACGGAATGAAAATTTGAGCACTTAATTTTTTGGGACCGTTTATATATTAAAAAATATGGTTAAAAAATTAAGTGCTCCAATTTTTAATCCGTTTGAACGGGTGTGAAGATTTTATTATTCTGATCATATTATTCTAAAGAGACATAATCAAATTTTGTCTCTAAGGCTCTCATAATCACGTTTCTGCTTCATAGGATTGCAAACTGGTGGTAAGTATTTTTTTTTTAACTGTGCCGTTAACGGCAAGTCACGGATTGAGACGGCAGGGGGTAAATTGATAACGGAGTGAAAGTTCAGGTGTTCAATTGAAGTTTATTTAAGTTCAGGTGCCTATTTGACATTGAGTTCAAAGTTCAGGGGTTTTTTTGAATTTTTCCCTATAAAAAAAGGAAGAAACTTTGCCAAACTGAAAGCTTAATTTCTTTCTATTTTTTACTAGAGTTCAAAACTTCAAATTCTGTACAAAAAGAGAGAGGGTAAATTACCAAAACCTACCCTGAGGTTATTAAAAATTACAAAACTTGCCCTCACATTTGGAAAATTATAAAGTACCCCTATCACCGAACAAATTACGCCCTTGTCATATAGCTGCTAGAAAATTCGACGAAATCTGTCTGACATCACAAAATCCTAATTACAATGAACCAAAGTATCTTTCTGTAGCATGTAAAGAGCTAATTTTACACCTCTATAACTTTTCACAACCTACAAAGGACAATATGGTCCATCATAATTAGGGTTTGGTGATGTAAGAGCATATACAGTAGAGTTAACAAAAACTACCTTCAAAACTGTATTCGGTGGGAGGTAACAAATTTGTAGATAAAGAAGGTGGATTTGAAGGTCGAGTTAAATTAGTTTGGTGTTTGTTCCCTCTGCTAGAACACCTAAAACTAAAAACTATCAGAAGTACCAACAAATTTTGTGTTTGTTACCTTTGCTGGAGATACTCTTATGAATTCCGTGGAATGTCATGATGGCGTAATTTGTTATCCAAAAGGGGATAATTTGTAATGTTTCAAGGCAATCTATAAATTGCAAAAACCTTGGGGAGTGGTTTCGGTAATTTGCCCCCACCTATAGAGAACAAATTTAGCATTCGCGAGAAAGTAGTAACGACAAAGGAAGGGCAAAACTTCTGCACAAACGAAAAAGTTCAAATCTTTGTCTCTCTTTCTCTCTCTTACTCCTACAATTTTTGCCTCCTCACACACGTCATTTTCCGCAAAATTTGCCTGTAATTAGCATCTTCACTTTCTCCCTTTCCTTTAAAAAAATATTCCGATTCCTCAGAAACAAAACAAGACCCATCTCAATCTGAAAGACAAAACTAGACTCAAACTTTGAACAGCAGCAGCAGCAGCAGCTAGCCAGATTTCAAAAGCAAGTACTTTGGCAAATGGGTATTTAATTCCCTCTCTCCTTGGATCCTTTCCGGCTTTCCCCTGGTATGAAGAGCTCTTACTTTACTTTCTCTTGCCCATATCTCACTACCCTTTTTGTCTCTCATTACACCACTGTCTACAAAAGGACACCCAAAAGATCAAACTAGGGTTTGCTTCATTTTTCCTTGCGGGAAAATGAGGGACTTTCCTTCTTGTTTTGGTGAAACTGGAGTTCAAGTAGCAGACGCTTCATGTTCAAGTGTGAGTACTAAATCCTCTCAAAATGTTGTTACATGCGTGTACAAGTGCAAGTTACTTGGTCAATCTTGCATAATCTCCATTACATGGAGCAAGAACTTCATGGGTCAATGCCTAAGCGTTGAAATTGATGATTTGTTGAACCAATGCCTCTGCAAAGTTGATGTTAAGCCCTCTTTGTTCTCAAAGAGAAAAGGGTCCAAGTGCTTGGAACTAAATTCTGGTGAAGTTGACTTGTTTTGGGACCTTTCTTCCGCAAAATTTGGATCTGGACCAGAGCCTTTAGAGGGGTATTACTTGGCATTGGTTTGTAATGGGAAAATGGTTCTGTTGATTGGGGATCTGATGAAAGAAGCAAGGAAAAAGACTAACTCAACCCCTGCTCCCTCAGCTGCAATTTTCATTTCCAAGAGGGAAAATATTTTTGGGAGTAGGGTTTTTGGTACCAAGGCTCAATTCTGTCATAATGGGCCTGTTCATGGCCTCACAATTGAATGTGATACCATAAATGACGATGATCCGTGCCTCGTGATTCGAATAGATAGTAAGACAGAGATGAAGGTGAAGCGCCTCAAGTGGAAGTTTCGTGGGAATCAGATCATATGGATTGATGGTTTACCGGTAGAAGTTTTCTGGGATGTCCATAATTGGCTGTTTGGTACGGATTTTGGGAGTGCGATTTTCATGTTCCAAACTTGTTTGTCGGCTGAGAAGTTGTGGGACAGCCAAACTTATTCGGATCCCTGGCCTTGTTCGCAGAGTTTTAGGGAGTCTAAATCGCAAGTTCTTGGTTTCTCATTGATTTTGTATGCCTGGAAGAATGAATAGATGTGTGTGCTTCTTCTTCGTACGATTGACACAGATGCTTTTATTGAGATGATTTAATGAGGGATATATAATGAGTTATTTCAGCCATAGTATCTAAGTGGGTATTGCAGTTTTTGCTCCTTTCCTGGATCGATGAGGATCAACACTGAAGCTCTCTTGTTGACTGCCCATTACTGTGCGCTGTAGAATTAGCCTTCTGTTTATATTTTACCATAGCAAATCATCATTTCTTGAGTTAGTTTTCTGGAAACTTACATTTGTTGTTTGTCTTTGAAGAGGCTAGTGTCTAGTGAAACATCTGCATCATATGCAGCTGTCCAGGGTTTAGTTTACTCAAGTTTCTGAAAATTATGTTGCGGTTGTAAAGTCTAAATCAGTTTAGTTGACTATAACGAGATTCGACCTGCCCAGTCAGGATAAAAATTTTGCTAAACGGGGGAACCATGTAGAAAGTACTATTATTGTAATTGATGATGTAAGATTATACATTTCCCCTATACGCATCCATCGATAATAAGCTTGTACTCTCTTCATTCAATACATGCTTGCATAGAGAAAATTAGTATGAGCCATGGATATACACAATAACAGGGAAACTACGTAAATTTTTGTGTTGTGCATTCTTTGTTTCTTACTTGATTCTTTTGTGAGTTGTGGCACTTTTTTGTTCATAACTTTTTAGAAGAACAGAATCAGCCTCTGTGGAGACATAACTAAAGATCTGAACAGAAAGTGCAAGCTTATTGTCGCTATGGATTTGTTGATAGAGGATTCTCAAGATTATATCTGTCTGTGATTTTTTGCTCTATTTTGTTCCCATTCATTGGCATCTCAGTTTGTGAAGAAACAGATACTATTGAAGTACCATCTTCAATTTGTTCCCCATACTTTCATCAGTCCCAGATGTGATTGTCCAGGTGTTGAACAAATTATGAGCCTCTTCTCAAAATAATCTTTGCTGATACGTCTTCGGTAGGTGGAAGAATCTGATTCCCACCTGGTAATTCAATACACGGAGTAATTCTATTCCGATGTTTGGATTAGCTCAGCAATCTTACCCAGGAATCAATAAATATCAAAATTTTCTCGAGTCAAGCATGTCCGGAATCTAGATCCGCCAGTCCGTGAAGATAGAATGGATCAAATTCCAACTTAGTTTGCGAATATGATTATTGGTTGAATTTGTCATCAGAAATGACATTCCTATTCTAGTTAGTTCAAAACGTAGTAAGCATGAACATATGGCAGAACATTCTCATTCATTCTCAAACGGTCAGCCCATGTTGATATCTAAAGTGACCGTTTGATCTCTGATATAAAAACTGGGATCCAAGCAGTTCCTAACAATAGTAATCTTCACTTGGTATCTACTGGCTTGATTTGGGAAAATAACAAGCTAAACCAACCTAAAGCCCAGCTAAATGAAAGGATTTTATCAACATCATCACAAACCAGAGGTCGCGCATCACAAAATCTGGGAAATTGTGTGCTGTCATATAGATTTCGGCCTGTTGGCTAAGTTCACACATTGGAGATAAGCAGCCAGACGTCGCACTATTGACATCCCCACCGCCTCTCAAAAATCCCCAACCGATTCTTCCATGTAAGTTACAGACACAACGACCAACCAAATCTAAGAATGTATTCGGGTTCTCTTAGATGCAACTACTCTAGTAACAAACTTCGGAACTACCATACACAAGTAGAGTCACAGATTCAAAGTTCCCTTTTCAGGAAATCCATGACAAGGAAAAAAAAAAAAAAGGGTACCCTTGCAATATGACACGGCATACATAATCCTGAAATCATCACACTCTTATTCGAAATTACAACAGAGTACATTGCTAACATCATAAGATAATTAAAACTGTTTTGCTTATAGTTATTTCTGCCAAAGGGACTAATAGCAAAGAACCGGGGAATAGAACACACATGATGATAGTTACAGTATCCGTCTCACTGCTGCATCTTCTTTTGCACCATAATCAAGTCCAAACTAGACCCATACTTTCTGAGTAGAGCTTCAGCACACCATTCATGCCCATCATCAACAGTCGGCATCCTAACTTCCATAAAAGGAGTCGCCGGATTCTGAGTTCCAGGCACCAAGACCCCTGCAAAAACCTTCAGCACGTTCGAAGTGTCGATATCCATACCCACGTTGATTTCCGGAACCCCTTTTGGAGCCGGGGGAATCCCAGTAATCTTAAAATAGCCCAAAAGATGGTTCTTCTCCACCAACTGCTCATCACCTTCATAAACAACAATAAGTGCTTCAGTTTGGTTATCATGCACAGTAGTGAAAGTCAAATCTTTCCTCGATGGCATCGTGGTGTTCCGATTAATAATGGGTACAAAAGTGTTTCCATCGGCTTGAATCCCAACACTCAGAGGAGTGACTTGAATTGTTAGAAGGTCCAAGGTCCCGAAAGGATCACTGACACCAGAAGCAATAGCTCCTTCCAATGCGGCCCCCACAACTGCAGCCTCCCACGGGTTCATCTCCGTATAGATTCTCTCTTTTTTACATGTACCCATTACAAGATTCCTTATCCGCGGTACATTGGAACACCCTCCCACAAGTATCGCATCATCCACATCTTCTGCTTCAACCTTCGCATCTTTCAAGCATTGTTGTATGAGAATCTCACATTTCTCAAACACATTCTTGTTCACTTCCTCAAATTCCTCACGTTGCACAACCCTACTTATTTTTGACCCATTTCCCAAATCCACATCAACTTGAACACTTGTTTCAGATGACAGCTTGTGAATTGCATCCTGTATAGAGACTCTAAGCAACCCCATTGACTTGATCTCATTTACACCGTGACTCGAAAAGAGACTGTCCATATTCGGTAAAAGATGGTGCATCAGATTCTGAAGCATGTCTTCTCCTCCGATAGTGCTTCCCGATAGTGCTTTTATCTGTGAAACTCCACCTGCTGTAGCAGTTATAGCTACATCACAGTACCCAGCACCCATGTTGAAAATAAGCGCAATCTTCTCAATTCCGCTTCCCATATTGTCGGGCACATTTTGTTGTTGCTGCTGCGCATATAGCAAAGCTACAGCTGTAGGTTCAGGCATCAATCTCAAGACATGGAGGCCCGCCATGGCACAAGCCCGCTCAACTCTGGTGAGTTGAAACCGGCTGAATGCAACTGGAATGGTTAAAACAACATTCCTCACAACGCGCTTCAATTGAATTTCAGCCATGGTTCTCAATTCCACCAAATATATAGCTAGAACTTCTTCTGGAGTAGTCGATCTCCACATGTTATTCACTAAAGCTGCAATAAAGGGTCGAACACCGATATCTAAAGTTTGCACCAAAAAAGGGAGGGTTTTGCTCGCGTGGACAACGGGGTCCGTATCCACTCTACCGATTAAGCGAACGATGTTGAAGATTGTGGCACCGGATAAGATTTCGTACTCTTGAGACAGCTGATTGGTGACCCCACCTGAAGGAATGTCGTCTTTGAAGGTCACATAGGAGCGCATCAGCTTCTGGTTTCTGGTGTTCCTGAGAAGTTCCACTTGGGAGCCATTCCACACTGCCATACTGCAGTGAGAAGTGCCAATGTCGATTCCTATTGCAGTTTCGGGAAAAGTCGATGAGGATTTTTCTCCCCCAGGTGTTTCACTGTCAGATGCCACGGTGTACGCTTGTTCCTCCATTCCTGCATTTAGAGGAGCTGTTACCCAAAAAATGCCCGAGACAAGAATGCATTCAGCGATAAGCATGGGGGGAAAAACAGTCATAATCATATAAAAGTTACTCATCCAAAATCAGAAACTCAGAAACCTTTTTATTGCGGAGAACTTAATCGGTAGTTACTCATAGTCTCATATGGACAAAACACTGAATAACTCCAATGTAAAACTTCCAAAGTAGTGCTTACAGCGACAACTAGGCCTTCTGTAAGCTACGAGAAATCTTCGTCCAATACAGTTTATAGACCAATATGTTCATACAGATGTAGAACAGGCACCGAATATCAGGAACAACTGAATATGCCAAAACCAAAGAAGAATCGTCGACTAGGAACTAGAACAACAACAAATGATCACAACTCCAGAAAATATGACTAGGGTATCCATGCTTTCCTCAGGTAGAAGTATGTAGACAGAATAGTACGTGCACCCAATGTGTTGGGTAGGAAACCTCTTACATGTAAGATGTACCAATATTGGCCAATACATTCTAAGGAGTACATCATATGCCTTGCAAGGATGGGGTGCAAGCCCTACTGAAAAAATTGCAACCCTTTCGGTCATATTTTTTCTTGTTCATTGAATTATGTTAGAAGGATAAACGAACCTAAAAAGGTTTGTCTGTTGAAGCCTTTTTGAAGCCTCTTCAAAAAAGCAATACATGGATCCTTGCTACTCTCAAGTGCCCCTCATTCCGGTTCGAGATTCTCTAAGTAATTTGGATGCATCATCAAACAAGACTTGGGAAACAGGGGCACTCAAAACTTTGAGGGGAAACTGTAGGAACTGTCTTGTATTAGCGAGGTCCCATTTAACTAGTACCGGTTTTTTTGCATGTACTTGGGTTCAAGCGAGGAGTCCCGAATCTACTAGGAATCATTGTGTGTAGGATTTTCCTTTAATTTCAATGGAGACTAGATTTTCTAAGTTTGGCAAAAAATGTGTAACTAGTGTTAATTCTAGATGTGGAAAACGGAGAAGGTTAGCTAGTTGAAAAGTAAGTGAATTTGCAAGGGAAATTTTTCACCCTTGCTCGAAGAGGTACGTCGGTCTGTGCCTGACCGCGTAAATATACTTTTGAACAATAACCACGTAAATCCTCTTTGATTTGTCTGTACTCCGCATGTGTGCTTTCATTCATGGGATTGTACAATCCCAACAGAAAGAACTGATAAACTCTAAAGCAAAACCATAGCAAGTTGTTCCCTCTGATCTTCACACAACAAAATAGAGCTACTACATATACAAGCGCTCCCCCAACTGCTAACCTTAGAGGTCTTCCAACAAACACCTGTTGGCCATACATGTCACCCACCTAATTACATACCATAGCAAACGACACAATTGTCCTTAACTTCTTATATCTTAGTAAGTAGGCAAATTATGGACAAATGGGCAAAAACAAAAGATAACTTTTTGTTTGCACTAATCTCCTGCGACAAATACAAATTAGCCCTAAGTGCCCTGAAACCATCATAGTGGTTAGTGAGCCTCTTCTAGTTGACAGTCATCATCTACCATGCCAATGCAATAAATAATGCAGCTCTACTTGCCAAATTAAACTAGAACAATCTAACAGAGCAATAAAATCTTGATAAAGATTAAAAGAGGAAAAAATTGTCCATCAGTTTATTGGATAAATAACTTCAAGTCTTAAACCATACCAAACACAAATAGAAGTGCAAAGTCCACAAGTAATTTAGGCTAGTGAAATTACTCCCACACAGTAAAAGCAAATTAAATTAATGGGTAGCAAATTAAACTCAAGAAAGATTAATGGGTACCAAAACTTCTACCATCAACCATCAGAAGGTCTTTCAACTACAAGCACAACACACCCACCCACACGCGCGCGCGCACACAGAGAGAGAGAGCTTACAGCTGATCGAAAATGTAGAGAGAGAGTAAAAGATAGAGAGACTGATCGAGAGATTGGGAGCAGACAAGAAGCAGTAAGCACCGAAAGAGAGACTACCCACTCATGCAAACGATGCTAAAAAAGTAAAAAATGCGAGGGAACCAATAGAAGGTGCTGGGCATTGGACTTTCTAGAGTTTCCTAGAGAGAGAGGGAGAGGGAAAAGGGTGCTAGAGCTTCCTAGAGTTTCCAAGGGGGCCCACAGCATTTGTACACATTCTCTCATCAGTGGTTGTGAAAGAGAAAAACCAAGCGAGGTAATTTTGGCACTCCAAATTTAGTCAATAGCACTTCACTTTTAGTTTTTTTTTCTCACATGATTAACATACAAAGTGGAGTGCCAGTGGTAAAAACTGGAGTGCCAAAATCAATTTCTAAAAACTAATTTACGGATGGTTCCGTAAATCAGTTTTTCGACTTTCCCTGAATTCCATAAATCAGTTTTTCGACTCTTTCCTGAAAAAGTTTGTTTAAAATTCAGACCGTCTAAAATATTTTTTGAATTTTAGATGGTCTAGATTCACCTTTGCTATAAACACCTCTGCCGTGAGAGAGATTTTTTGGTACCGAGTGGGTACCACGTGGCCTTGCCCACGTGTTATCTGAGCAGCCCATCCGGCCGTTCAAAAGTCTGTTTGACAGCCCACATTGAAACTTTTTCTCTCCTCTCACACCACCACTCTCTCTCCTCTTTCTCTCTTTTTTCTCTCTCCAAATCCGAACCGTCCAAAATCGAAATGGACTGCTCGAATGCACCGAGTGGGCACCATGTGATACCCATCCAGCACCCAAAAATTTCTCCCGCGGTGAATAATCTTTCTCTTCTGAAATCCTTTAAATAGTGTTGTGGTCCTACCATCACTTGTAATGAGAGATGTAAACTGGATATAAACCTCGATATGTCCCTACTATTGCTCTCGTCTAAATATATTGTTTACGCTAGTGATTAACTTATGCAGAGTAATTTTTTGATTTTATCTTTATTCATTTTTTTTTGCATTTGTTAGTTTTACGAAAAACTTTTATGTGATATAGGTGAGTAAGAATGAGATGAACCAAAAAAGTACAAAATTATGATTTTTACACAAGTATTTAAGGAAATATCCAAATAAAAACTCAAAAAGTCAGTTTTTGGACATTTTCCAAAATACTTGTGTAAAAGCCATAATATTTTACTTTTTCGGTTCCTCTCATCCTTACTCGCTTATATCATATAAAAATTTGACGTAAAATTAACAAACGAAAAAAATTCAAATAAGAACAAAACCAAAAACAAAACCAAAAAATTATAGTGCATAATTTAATCATTAGCGTGAACGGTCACGGTTGTGGAGGCTTGAACCAAAGCAATCAGCAAAAAACTTCAAATACTATGGGCGGACTCATTTTGTGGCATTCCTGATCTACTATGGCCGGACTCATTTTGTAACATTAACTACATTTTTCTGACAAAAGTGTTTTTAATTAGATCCATGAATAAAACTATTTTTTAGAATTTTCACCATGGTTACTGGAGGACACAACTGTAGATGGAATTGTATTGGAACAAATGATGGACCAACCACATATTTTTCTTCTTCTTTTTTTTGGTAATAAAATCTACTTTTAAGTTTTATCCTAACCCATTCCAACTACCTACAAATGGTATCAAGCCCCTCCTTTAATTCTTTTGATGATTTCATGGTATAATAGAACTAAAATCAAACTGTTTTTTTTAATGTATCAATAAACAGTAGAACCGGACCAAATTTGGATGATTTGATTCTTTATTTTTTCTGATGAGCACAACAGCTCTTACCAACTATAGATTTTTAGTGCCGGCCCTGCCGGGTGGATACCATGTGATGCTGCTCAGCACATTCGGATCGTCCATTTCGATTTTGGACGGCTCGAATTTAGAGAGAGAGAAAGAGGAGAGAGAGTGATGGAGTGAGAGGAGATATAGGGTTTTTATCTGGTCATCCAACACACTTTTGAAAGGCTCGGATGAACTGCTCAGGTACCACGTGAGCACGTGCGTGTGGTACTCACCCGGTACCCAAAAATTTCTCCTCTTCCAACTGCTGGATTAGAAGTTGAGGATAAAAAAACCCTGTTGGATTAGACGCAAATGTCCAAAAGGGGTTGTTGTATTCGGATGAGACCTGCTTTTCCCCCCTACACACCCCCTCCCGACCCCACACCCCATTTCCCCTATTACCCCCGCCCCCCTCCCCTTCTTTCCCCCCTTTTTTTTTTTTCCCAGTTTGAGTTTTTTTTTTTCCTATTTATTTCCTTCTTTTTTTTTTTCCCAGTTTGATTTTTTTTTCTCTTTATTTTCTAATTTTCAATTATTTTCTTGTAAGACAATTAAGAGAGATAGAGGTGGCAATCTCAACTCATATTTTTTAATCCGTCCAAATTCGCTCACTTATAACCCAATCCAATCTGTCCATATTTTATAATGGGAACCCACATTTACATGGGTTTAAGTGGGTTAAAAATGGGTTCAATATGGATTATAGTTAAAAGACCCACTCCTAAGTGAACTACGGGTACTCAATGTATGAATCTCCTGTTCCTGTTGTATGCATCCTGTACAAAATAAGAAGGGAACTATTTTTGCTGCCTGGAAGGCATTTTTAGTCTGATAAAAAAAAAAAACTATTTTTGCTAGAAAAAAATCCAGTGAGATAAGTACGTACATCCTCTCTCTTTCTCTCTCCATTCCAAAGATAATCTCCAAAATCGATCACTCTGACAAGCCCCGTTCCGTTAAGAACTTTATCTTTTTAACATTTTTTGTTCTTATTAAATTTTTTTCGCCTTTATTAGTTTTACGCCAAATTTTTGTGAATTCTTGATTCGTCTAGTTGAGATGAATCGGAACAGTAAATAAAAATTACAGTTGGGACTGCACGCTTTTAATAAGTTTTACGCCAATTTCTTCCAAGTTTCAAACTCCAAAACACGACCCATGAATTGTGCACGCTTTCTCATATGTTAAAATATTAGGGTGAAAGTAAAAAAAAAAAATTACTTTTCTGATTCCTCTCGTCAAGACGATCAATAAGGCTAAAAAGTTTGTTGCAAAATGATCCAATGCGGAAAAAAATTGAATTAGGACAAAACGGGGAAAAAAAAAACAAAGGAGTTTTTTTTGGTTATTATATATATTTTAAATTTTGAAATCCACTTTTGTAATTATCTCCCGTAATTATTGTATTGAATTCCACTAAGAGAGCCCTGAAAGGCCGTTCGGCTAAATATGCCAAGTGGCTTATTTTTTGTCCTTATTAAATTTTTTTTCATATTTGTTAGTATTGCGTCAATTTTTTGGGGATTATTGCATCTCCATGACAAGAGGAATCTAAAAAGTAAAAAAATTCAATCAATCGAAACCTAATTTTTTTGAATAAAGACAAAAATAAGCCAATAAGCCAATTTTTTCGTTTTTATTAAAAAAAAAAATGGATTTCGATCATAATTTTTACTTTTTAGATTCCTCTCGTCATGGAGATGCAATAATTCCCAAAAAATTGACGCAAAACTAACAAATACGAAAAAAAATTGAATAAGGACAAAAAAATAAGCCACTTGGCTTATTTAGCCGAACAGCCCCTAAATAATGAGTCTTAGGGTGTTCGTTGAAAGGCTTAAGAGCAAAAAAATCATTATGGCCATTTAGAATAAAATGATCAAAAAAATACGATCTTCGCCCCGGTTAAACGGAATTGAAAATTGAAGCGTTTAATTCTTGAATTATATTGAACGGGTGGAACCACAAAATATATAGTTTTTCCATTTTCCATTATTTCACCATCAATATTAGGCTCGTTTGATAGGTTTCGTTGAGTAGATTTCAAAAATATAAAATTTATTTTAAAACAATACGTCAAGAAAAAGTTATTACCATTTAAAATTTTATAACAAAAAAATAAAATGAGAGAGAGAGAGAGAGAGAGAGAGAGAGTGGCTGAGGGTAATAGGGGAAAACCGGGGTGGGAAAGCAATTTCCATTCGGATTCTCCTCACTCTCTCTCAAAAGTGAGAAGACAGTGTATTAGTTATAATAAGGGGTTGTTTGGATAAATAAGTCAAAGTGGCTTATTTTTTATCCTTATTCAATTTTTTTTTGCATTTTGTGGCTTATTGTCAATTTTTTGAGAATTATTGCTTCGTTATGACGAGAGGAATCTAAAAAATAAAAATTTTTGATCGAAATCCAATTTTTTTTTAATTTCAACGAAAATTGGCGGGAAAGTCACTTTTTTCGTCTTTATTCAAAAAAATTTGGATTTCGACCAAAATTTTTTACTTTTTAGATTCCTCTTATCATAACGAAGCAATAATCCCCAAAAAATTGACAATAAGCCACAAATTGCAAAAAAAATTTGAATAAGAACAAAAAATTTTGGCGGGAAAGCCAAATGGCTTTTTCAGAGTTTTTGGTTCATAATTCCCGTTTCCCACAAAGATTGGTGTTTTTGGGTTTTTCATTTCTCCCAATTTTATATGCACAAATTACCCTCTTTTGGGTCTTCGACTTATTGGAGGGTGAGTTGTTTATAGGATACCGATTTCGCATGTGGACGAGAAAATCTTCTCCGTGAGTTCTTTTATCCGTCTCTTTTCTTTAACCTCTTTTAATTAATCTGAGTCCCTTGGGAGTACATGGTTTGGGCCCTTTGGGGGTTGAATTTTCAATGAAACTGGTCTAAAGTTATGCTTATTTTAAAGCTTATGGACTAGTGGAAATCATAGATCCACTGGCGGAGGAGATGGAGAGATATAGTAGTTTTGGCCGTCCAAAAATATTCGTGGTCCAAGGTTTTAAGGACGTCAACTATTGGTTAAAGTAGACCAAATGACCAATCCTCTGGTTTTCGACTCTCACTCACAGCTGTAGCATATCCTACAGCCATGGCCAAAGCTTCAAGATTTATGATTATCACCTTCATCTTCACTCTGCTGCTTAGTTCAACTCACCGGTACCACCCACTAGACCCTCTCACTCCGTCAGAGCTCTATCAAATCAAGACCATAGTCAAAGGGTCCAACCTCAGCCCTGGACGTAACTTGACCTTTCACTATGTTGGCTGAGATGAACCAGACAAACCAACCATCCTATCATGGCTACCAGACAAAACCGGAGAAAACCCATATCGTAGAGCCTTTGTCATCGCCCGTGCCAATCAAGAAACTCATGAAATAGTTGTGGATTTATCGGCGAATTCAATTATACTTTGATCGAGTCTATGGTGGAAATGGTTACCCGTTGCTCAACTTTGAAGAACTGATAGCAGCAAGCAAGTTGGCAACGACATATGCACCGTTTATAGCCTCAATTGACAAGAGGGGGCTCAGCGTTGATGGAAACACAATAAGGTAAGGTATCTATCAATCTTTTGATCTAAACATGGCATGCCTTTAAGAATAAATATGAAGATCAACAAACCAAACAAAACTACAATTAATGGAAAGAAGAATGATGTGTTTGACCCCAGTACAAAGTTTAGACTGTATGTGAAGACCTGAGGAGCCACCCTGGTGTTAAGCCCTTCCTGATGATGCCGTGTTGATTGGATTAAGCTATGTTAGCTAGAGAATATTACTTTTGTTCTTGAGGCCATGCCCTTTTGCCTTCCTAATTCAATGGCATGAAGATCAAGTTTTCTTTTTGTATGTGGATTGGAAATCATTAATCTTCAGTTTAGATAAATAATCTTTTACTGAAATGGAACTCTAAAATGAAAATTTTCTCAAGCTGTAAGTAGTGGAACTTGTTAATTCTGCTCTTGCTTGTGCTTTTATTCATCCATCCTCGAGAAGACCCCTTGAAAAATTATGCTTGAAATACCTTTTGACTCGGTTCTTTTTCTTTCTTTTTTCATCTGTAAATGAGCGAGTATGAATAAAGAAAATGAGGTATGAATTTAACCGTAGGAGGCCATGCCTGCAAACAAATACTCCCTCCTTCCCAAAAAGTTATCCATTACGCAAATTGAAAACTTGAAGAACGCATTTTTGTCAAAAAAGAAAAACTAAATTTTTTCCCGCAAGTTACTAGATATCAACGAATTCTTTTAATTTGTAAACAAAAAGAAAACCTTGAATTTTTTGTGACAAAAATGCATTCTTTTCAGGTTCTTGTTTTGGGTACGAGCAATCCTTTTTAGCTTAGTGATCTTCAATTCTCAACAGGTTAAGACATAGAAGCTTTAGTCCTAGCATCATAAACAATTTGGTCCAGAAGGAAATCAGGAGATTTGGGCAGTCCTCTGAACATTTTATAGTTCGGATATTGTCTATGCTATGGAAGCTAATAAGTTTTTTGGTTTATTCATCGCATAATCAGGTGGGCTAATTGGATGTTTCATCTAGGTTTCGACATGAGAGTTGGTGCAGTAATATCCTTAGCATCAATCTATGACCTTGACAAGGATGAGTATCGTCGAGTATTGTATAGAGGATTTGTATCAGAGCTCTTTGTGCCGTATATGGATCTAACCGAAGAGTGGTACTATAGGACCTTTTTTGATGCAGGCGAATATGGGGTTCGGCCTATGTGCATCGCCACTTGAACCATTGAGGGATTGTCCAGCAAATGCAGTTTTCATGGATGGGTACTTCACAGGGCAGGATGGTACCCCGGGAATGATACGGAACGTATTTTGTATTTTTGAACGACATGCTGGAGATGTCATATGGAGGCATACCGAAGGTGCGATTCCAGGGAAAGTGGTAAGCATATTTCCAATTGGATCCCTTCATTGTGTTACGTGTGTTGCTTCAGCTGTTTGCTCCTTCTTTGGGAGAGAGGAAAAAATTCAAATGGAAAATAAGCACGAATTTACTTCCTTATCATCTTCCCTTCTGTTTCTTTCATCTTTTCTTCCCTAGTTCTGTGTTACCTTTTACTTTCTTTCATCTTTCTTCAGAATCAAATAAGGAAAGCCAATGTCCTTTTTTCCTTGGGAAAACGAAGCAATGAAAAGTAACTCCTGTCTATAAAATGAAGCAATGAGCGAGTAATCTCGTGTTCTTGTGTGCTTGGTTTCTTGCTTTCCTTGCGTTCTTCATCTTATTGTTCTTGTTTCTAGATTGATATTGCTTGATAGAATCGTTGTGTCTTTAGCTTATCGCACAACACTTTTGAATTGCTAAAATCACCGTTTTGGAACTAAAGTGTACCGAGGTTTCAGAACAATGCTGCCAAAATGTCATTCAGTACGGTTTTACTAGTGTTTTCTGGTAAAACAGGTTAAACATTTTGCAGGTAAGAGAGGTTAGACCCGAAGTGAGCCTCGTGGTGAGGATGGTATCAACGGTTGGTAACTATGACTACATACTTGATTGGGAATTCAAGCAAACTGGCACCATCAAAGTCATGGTATGCAACCTCAGTTCAAGCTTATTCAACACCAAACCAAAGACTCAATATTCTATTGTCACTTGCATCAATCACTTGCGTTGAATGTGGTCAATACCAGATAGCTGCAAACAAGTTGGTATTGTTTTCATTTTCTGTTTTTGGTGTTTATTTTTAGACATTTGATGCCTCTACTTACGGTCATATTTATGGAAATGTGCTTCCCAACAATATACTAAACCTGTTGATCTTTTGTTTTTTCAGAGATTAATAAATCTTTTAGCCTTTCAAAAAAAACAATATACTAAACAAGGCATTTATGGTCCATTTATGGTAAAGTTATCATAGAACAATGTAATCAATCTGATTTAGTAATGTCACTTGGGATGAACAATACTAGTATTGGTTATTGCACTGCTACAATTATGGATTAGGTAACATGCTTCCCTATGGTACCCTAAACAAGACATTTATGAACCTTTCTTAGGGAAGTTATACCATAGAGAATTACCAATCTCATTTTGGAGTATCACTTGAGGAGGAGCAATACTATTATTGCATTGCTACAATTATGTTTATGGATTAGGTAAATGTGCTTCCGTGTGGTACACTAAATAAGGCATTTATGAACCTTCTTAGTGATGCTATATCATGGTGAATTACCAATCTCATTTTGGAGTACCACTTGGGAGAAACAATACTATTGCATGGATTGTTTGAAAAGAATGAGACGTCAGCTGTACTTTTCTGAAACGAATTGGGGAACCACGTAATCTTGTGTTTGTTTTTGTGTGTGATTATTTTTATCGGTACGCTTTCGTTGCGGGTGGGATCTTTTTTATCGGTACGCTTTTGTTGCGGGTGGGATCTGATAATTTCCCAATACGCAGATTGTTGCTGAAAACTGTTTCTGCAAAATTTCAGGAAAACCCACATTTCCAAAATGCACAAAAAAGGTGCTTTTATTTTTCCGGAAACTGTTTTCGCACAAATGACCGCAACCAATGAGTGTTTCGAACTTTTTATTCAGTTTATTTCCCAAAACCAGTAAAGCAAACATGAAGATAATGTATACAACACGAAACGGATGTTAATAGTGTATTCTGTTGCTTCCAAAGACATTTTAACCAAACACCAGATATTTGGTCGCTTAAGATATATATTCAATTTGATCTAGTACTATTTTGGGATACTTTAAATGACTTAGAAAATTGAGATGTTAAATATGCTCACGGTCTTCTTATTGATTGTAAATGCAGGAACAGGGAAATAGAGAATAAGGACATTGTGGTATGGTACACCTTAGGCTTTCATCATGTCCCTTGTCAAGAAGACTTTCCACTCATGCCAACAATAAGTAGCGGTTTTGAGCGCTGCGACCGGCCAATTTCTTTGAGCACAATCCTGTTCTCAAAATAAAGCCTCCTATAGATGTCAAGTGGCCAAATTGCTCCACACCAATGATGGTTTGATCTACTTGATTTTGCTGTCTTGTGTGCTACACATCATTATGTGACCAGAAAGAATCATATAGAAATGCAAAACCAAAACTACTTGTGCTAATGGCAAAGTGCTATTCGTGGAAAGCTGCAAAGTGGCCATGAAAAATTTGATTGAAAACACGAGTAAAACTTTTTTGATACGAGTTTGACTGAACATGGAGAGGGACTTTGGGAGACTTCTTTATGCAAATCTATAGTTTTGGTGACGAGTTTAGCAAGGGTTGGAGATGCCTGAAAGAAGAAACACATACTATGAACATACTAATTATTAGGCAACTCCCGGAGTACCATGTGGCATTGCTTATGTGTTACTCCCAAGTCTTCACCTTTAAGATTTATTATTACAGTACGTGATTTGGTGGGAGTATTATAGGAATTTACGCGACCGATGGTAACAATTACTCCTAGTAACATGGAACTGAACATATCAAGTACATTGATGAACATAATTTTTTAAGAAAAGGGCCCCACCAACAGATCTTAGCTTAAACCAGGGATTCTCATCTATGGATTTTCTGTGGCTTATTCTGTGTTATGCTTCTGTCAACCTAGACTTTATTGAAGAGGAAAATGCTATTCATATTTCCTATAAGAGAAAGCATGCTTTGCCCACAAAGCACGCAGTGGTTTTTATAAGATGTGCATCAAGTAGGCCACATTGATGGTGATGGGGCTGTGCATTGTTTCTTACAAAGCAAACTTTGCTGTCATCATGTGGGCAGTCAATGCGATATTATAAAACACACCTGCCCTGCCCTGCCCCTCTATTATATATACTGCCAAACAGTACTTAGAACACCAGATTTGAATTCCATGACTATACATTTCTTACTAGCAGCTTTTCTGCTACAATGCTTCTTCACAGCCACACTTCATCACCCTTTAGACCCTCTCAACCCTAGTGAAATCAACCAAATTAGGCTTATCATCGAAAAATCCCATTTTGGTACACTTTCTAACTTGACTTTTCACTTTGTTGATCTTGAAGAGCCAGAGAAAGAAGATGTTCTCGATTGGCTATCTTCGGATAAACACAAGGGGTCTTTCCCTTATCGTCGAGCCAAGGTAGTGGTTCGAGTCAGGGGTGAGACCCATGAACTCATTGTTGACCTAGCCACTGGTTCGATCACATCGGAGCATGTTTACACTGGTCATGGTTTCCCTCCATTCACTTTCAACGAGCTCCTCCAAGCTAGCAGACTTGCGTCGAATTACCCCCCATTCAAAAATTCTATCTTGAAAAGGAACTTGAATTTGTCTGAAGTCACTTGCTTTCCTTTTACAATCGGTTGGTTTGGGGAAATCGTTACGAAAAGAGCTCTCAAGATTTCGTGCTATTATCGCGGAGGAACGACTAATACTTTTGCTAGGCCTATAGAAGGCATAATCATTCTAGTCGACGTAGAGTCAATGCAAATTACCAAGTATGTAGACAGATTTACAGCTCCAATGCCGGGAGCTGCTGGGACCGACTTCCAGGCATCAGGGCAGGGACCGAATCCTGATTCGGCCCCTTGTAATGGAACGAACACTAGGCTCACGGTCAAAGGCCACGAGGTTAGCTGGGCCAATTGGGCCTTCCACGTCGGGTTCAATGCTCGAGCCGGGCCAATCATATCAACCGCATCCGTATTCGATACTGGAAGTAAAAAGTTCAGGCGTGTGCTATACAGAGGACATGTATCGGAAACATTTGTTCCGTACATGGACCCAACAACTGAATGGTACTTCAGGACTTACATGGACGTGGGTGAATTTGGATTCGGGCGTGCCGCTTTCAGCCTTGTGCCACTGACTGATTGCCCGGGCAACGCCGTGTATATGGACGGGTTCTTCGCCGGGGTAGACGGGAAGCCGGTGCAGGTGGCCCAGGTAATATGCATTTTCGAGCGGTTTTCCGGTGACGTGGCTTGGAGGCATACTGAAATTGGAGTTCCTGGAAAAGTGGTAACTGGGTTTGGCAATGCTGTTTTTTACATGTGGTTTGTGATCTTGTTTTTTTTGGAAAGATGTCTTGTGGTGTTGGTATGAATTTGTTGTTCTTGTTTCCTTTTTTGTGTGCAGATAAGAAGTGGGGAACCAGAGGTTAATTTGGTGGTTAGGATGGTGGCTACTGTTGGGAATTATGACTATGTTCTTGACTGGGAATTCAAGCAAAGTGGGTCTATTAAAGTTGGGGTAAGAATAACTAAAGTCACTTCTGTCTGGTATTGTTCTCCTTTATCTCTTTTATAGAAGAACAAAATGAGAAGTACAAAAATGTCCATGGTCTCTTCTGTCACTCTCATTTTTGAGAGAAATTTTTCGGCGCCGGGTGGGTATATTCCACGTGGTACCCACTTGCTCGGTACTGTCCAAAAACGCTTTGGACGGCTCGGATGCGCCAAGCGGACACCACGTGGTACCCACCCGGCACTGAAAAATTTTCTAACAGTTTTCGATTATTCAGAAAACTAAAACAGTGTAGTGTCTGATGCTAACTGGATATTGTGAATACACCAGGTAAGTTTGACAGGGGTACTACTGATGAAGGCAACATCGTACCCACGCAACGGTGTCGCATCAAACGATATACACGGCACATTCGTGGCTGAAAACACCATCGCCGTCCACCACGACCACTACCTTACTTACTACCTCGACCTCGACATAGACGGATCCAACAACTCATTCGTCAAATCCAAACTTAAGACAGTTAGAGCGACGGATGTCAAACCCCCCACTCCGAGGAAGAGTTATTGGACGGTAGCTAGCGAAACCGTTGAGAGAGAATCAGAAGCGAAAATCAGGATTGGTTTGGAAGCAGAGGAGTTTTTAGTTGTGAATCCGAATAAGAAGACGGAAATGGGGAATCAGGTGGGGTACCGTCTGGTTACCGGACAACCGGTGATTTCTCTCCTGAGTGAGGATGATTACCCGGAAATCAGAGCTGCTTATACCAAGTATCAGTTGTGGGTGAGTCCGTATGATAAGTTGGAGAGGTGGGCTGGTGGGTTCTACGCTGATAGGAGCCAGGGTGATGATGGGCTAGCCGTTTGGAACCGCAGGTATTTTGAAAGTAATTTTAACGTTGTTTGGTATCGTTTTCTTTTCTCTGTCGCACCTTGTGCGAAAGAATGAATTTTTTCGGTCCTTTTCTTGAACTTTTATAGAAATTGTTTTTGGAAATAGTTCGCCTTCTACCACTCCTCAAAAATCGAAAAACGAAATGACAGTGAAAAAAAAACAATAGGTAGTTTTGAAAGTAGGCACTTAAATTTCTGACTGAAAAAAACTTATTACTGCCCCATTTCGCAATGTTACTATTTTCCGATGATATTTTAGAAAAAGGTATGAATTTAGCGCAATCAAATTGAAAGCGAAGGTATCGATTGTCAACACTGTCTCCCTATTTGTACCTCTCACAAGTGTTCTCCCCATTCAGGAAAGAGTGAACTCAAGAAAACTTGAAAGTCTTAAGCTTTTAACTGTTCGAAATGAACCTGTATTTTGAGACATTCCAAATTTAAGAAATAATGGCCGAACAAAATGGGGACGAAAGGATTCTTCAAGTTTGTGAAATGAAAATTAATCGATGAACCTCTTTTTGTGCGGATTGTATGCAGAAATAGGCCGATTGGGAACAAAGACATAGTTCTTTGGTACACGGTTGGGATCCACCATGCTCCATGCCAAGAAGATTTCCCGGTGATGCCCAGAGTTTATGGCGGATTTGAGCTACGGCCGACAAATTTCTTTGAAAGAAACCCAATGCTCAAGCCGTAGTTTTAGAGATGCTTGTTATGATAGTGAACAGAGTTTATTCTTGTTCATTTTGGTTTGTTTGATCACCAGGAGAGCAGTTGATAGTGAAGGAGTAGGGTGAAAGACACAATTTGCATGTCTTTTACTTAGTATGGTGAAAATTGCAAGAAAGGAAAGTTTTATGATTAACTCGCCGATTATGTAACTTTTGGCTTTTTGTGCCCCGTTCTGCTAAGGTTCTTATTTTTTTAAGTACTTATTTTCCGCTTTACGAGACAGGTCATTCTCTTACAATATATCGCCTTTAATTTAGAAAATAAGTACTTATTTTAGTCGGCGGAACACACCTTCAATTTCACATGAAAACGGTGTCCTTTATGGACAATATGAATTTCACTTATACC
Source organism: Rhododendron henanense subsp. lingbaoense (assembly GCA_020567845.1). Lineage (NCBI taxonomy): Eukaryota > Viridiplantae > Streptophyta > Magnoliopsida > Ericales > Ericaceae > Rhododendron > Rhododendron henanense. The sequence continues at coordinate 50,259,365 of CM036316.1, forward strand.
AATTCTACAGTTTGCCTAAAAGATGAAAAAAAAAAGAAACATGACAATAAAATTTGGGTGGCTCTGATTCATTAATTGTACATATTGTCTTGACTACACAATGTGTGAATAGCTGCACATATTTTTGGTGCGCCTTATTCCTTAGAAATTCACTTTATTTGAATGAGCAACATGTAACTTTCTGCCATTTTCTCTTTGTAACGTTATTTTGTTTTAGAAAAAAATGTTTTAAATCTAATGAACGGTTGGGATCGTTTTGGGTGGGGATAAATTTAAGGGAAAGATGGAAGAGTAGTTTAGCATCACATACATTGTCTACGTGTTTGTAAATATAGTGAATTTTGAAGAAAAGTAGGACAATTGAAAAAAGTACATAAATTATCTGATTGAGCTGATTTTTATCAGGATAAGCCATAAAAAATATTTTAAGATTGATGATGTGAAATTATTTTATGAGATTTTGATATGCAATTTTAATTACATTTTCCTTTGCACCTCAAATAGCAAAAAAAAAAATTGATTGCGTTGGACCTAATTTTGAGCGCAATCTCCTCTAGAACAAGAAATACAAACCTTTTGTTTTTTTATTTAGTGGAAGCAAGGTTCTTAATATCGTACGGAGTATGATACCGTTTTCTTAACAGGTACGTTACGTCTCGGTACCGGTATAATTTCAGATACCGTTTCGAATTTATCGTTATAAATACTCCTATATCTAAAATTATATGTAAATTATGCTTAAATATATTTACAGTTTGGGATTAACCGGTGAATATTTTTTTTTAACAGCAATAGTTTTTATTAATCTTTGAAAAATTATAAAGATTAAATGGACCCTAAGCATGTGGCATCAAAACAGAGAGAGCACCCCCTCAAAAAAAGAACCATCTCACTCTGAAAATCACATGCCCCTAGGAACCAAAAGGGATAACCGGTGAATATTACTAGGTAATTGATTTTCTCGCTCTATTTTTATACGCAGGCGCTCCACTTTGTACATGAAGTTACTAGTAACTTTACGTTAAAAAAGTGGAATGCATGCGTAGGCCGTAGTGCATACAAAAGTGGAACACCAAAATCAAAACCCATATTACTACTACATACTAGAGTTTCACAAATATTCATTTAACCATGGTTAATGTTTGTCAGAGTATCTCCAGCCTTCATCCATTTTCCCCCCCAAATTTGAGTCAAATTTGAATAAAAACTCATTTTGGAAAGGTGCATCTCCAACCATCAAACCTAAATTCACTTTTCTTCGGACCCAAATCTCTCTCTCAACCCCCTCTCTCTTCCTCTTCAAACCCACCACCGTCGACCCACCCCCGCACCCCTCCAACCCACCGCCTCTACTACGACGACTCTCTGACGACTTCAATTGCACTCCGGTTTGGTGGTTCCTCTTAAATTCAAGGTTGCTTTGGTGAAATATCTTATGGCTAAGCTAGTTACTTGTTGCACAGGATTATTTATACATAGTTTTTTGTCACACGACAGATGGTCTAGCCTTCAATAAGGGGATGAGAAAGGGATACCGCTAAGCGGCATAAAGGTGGGGCAAGCCCAAAGGGCATCAATTATCATACCAAACACTCACGCTTCTGACGAGAATCGAATCCTCATCTTTCATTTGAAAGAGGTTAGAAAACACCATTGGACTACAAATCCGTTGGCGACTTATAGACTGTTGAACAGAACCACACACACACAACATACGAATACGAACAACAGTAAAGAAATCAACACACAGAATTATGTGGTTCCTCAAAATCAGGTACGCCCACGGGAGCGAGAGCGGCTGTGCTTCGCTCGTTATGTGGTTCTCCACTCGTTGCGTTTCGCTCCGCTCCGCTCTGGCATCTGACCTCTTTCTAAAACTTTTTAGTATCTCTTCGTATTAACTCCACAAGTTTTAACATAGACAGTTAGATACCCTCATTAGTGGGAAAAGAAAACCAGTGCGCCCCCCTCTCTCTCTCTCTCTCCTACTAACAAAAGTAGTTTGAAGTGGTGGGATGACAAGGATGCATATGTTTCTATGTTGGCCCATTTAATGTCATACCACCTTCGCACAAAACATCCTACATATGATTCGTTTCTTTTAGAACAATACCGTGTGCACTATGTCAATTATAGATTAAATTATCCAATGGTGATGTGTGTAGGAGGGTATGATTTCTTTAGTATTATTATGTGGTGTGGACCAGAGACCTTATCAGCATCCATCAATCTTGTGGTCATGACTTCCTGACAACCTTCACACCCAAAATTTTAAAAAGCACTGATCATGTTGAGTCATTTACCCACTTATATTGTTGGAGTATTTGTAGTTCCACATCTTATATATATGATCTTATTATATTCAAATCCTATGTATCTTTTGGAAATATCAATGTTATTTTAATAATTAAATGTCCGGACCAATTTATATGTAACCTGACTTATCCTAGTGTTCTAAAGTTAACGACCAGATAAAATTTTGGTAGCCTCAAAAAAAAATAATTTTGATTTGTTTGGTGGCCATGAAAACCTTGTTAACATGTGGCTACTAATATAGGGTAAAGCATAGAACAAAGGATTGGTCCGGTAGTCAAAGCCCTGAACTTAGCAGTTTTTCTAAGATTTCAGGTTCAAAATCTTGCAAGTGTTATCAACTCATTTGGCGCCAGTCCATACGAGACTTTGCCCCAAGTTTGCCAAATTGTGTGAAACCTCTGGAAAATGGGAAGTGAAAATTTCATGATTCATGTGGTGTCCACATACTCATTACCATAACGTGGTCCACGTTCTAAAACAACTCTTAAATAGCACAATAGGGGTGATTCTAGGCACAATTTCCACATGGCTAAACTTCAGGCCACATGCATGTTTAAAGGCTCCCATGGTAAATTTACTAAACCGCGTCTCATATGTAATATCAGAATCTTAGTGAGTCAGATTGAATTCGAATTTTAATGCAGTGTGTTTCCGGACCAATTTACGCGCACTTTGAGATTAATCTCTACCGCTCCCACCAATCTTTGGAACGTTTCTATGGGAGCCCATGGGTACAGTAACCCGTGGGGCCGGAGACTCGAACTAGAGACCTGGGGGAGCAAACCCCAAAGCCTTAACCAGCTGAACCAACCCCTTGGGTTTACAACGAGCATTTGTTGGTTATGCATTGAGAAGAGAAGGCAACTAGTTCTTTTATACACTTTTTTTTTTTTTTTGGATCTTTTTTTTCAAAAGAAATATATATATATATGTATAGTGATCAAATATATAAAACAAAGATTTCATATTACCGGAGCATTTCACGTCTGTTTATAAGCTTTTGTGTGACCCTCTAACCAGTATGCACATGCATAGTCAAAAAATTTCCTAACGGTATATCTTAATGTATCGACTTTTTCACTCTTAATTTACTAGATCGAGTACCCGTGAATTCGCGTAGTTTAGTCAACAATGCTACTAATACGTGGCGTTTCTTCAACCAACTACACCCTACTATAGCAGGTCCGTGTGATGCACGAGTTACTAAATTACATTTATCATTCCTAAGAAATGAAAACTTTTTAAATCGAATGGGGGAATCATAAAGTTAAACAATAGCACAACTTTTGAAAAAGATAGAGAAAACAAAACTGTTTTAAGAGTCTTTCGTCTGGAAAGCATAAACGAATACAAAATGCCCATATATCATTTCAGTGGCTCCACGCGGACCCATCGAAGGTATGTTGACCTTTTTAAACAAAAATTTTATTTACCCAAAATTACACGCAAATGCAATAGAATTTATCAGAGTTAATTCGCTGATCATGTCAACCAATATGGGCGAGTTCACACGTCGGTGAGTACCTAGTTTATGCGAACTCTAGCGTTTATATAAGTGTATGCAATGTTTTTTTTTTCCCCTTCTCCTAAGAGGTAAGTGTATGTAGTTTATGCATGTCTGGACCAAAAACTCTTCTTCTTTAAAGAAAAAAAAATACATGATTGTCGCATAATCAGCATGCATGAGCCCAAGCGAAGTTTGAGCACGAGTGTAAAAGTATCTTTCAAAAGAAATTTAAAATTTATGAGAGCAAAAGTTGAGGAAAAAAACACAGTAAGACAAAAATTAAGAGCACGGGCAGATGGTCTCAACCATTTGACTTAGAGCTAGCATTTCCAATGGGTTGCCATTTTGGCAGCCAAAGACCAAAATTCTCTCATCCAATGGGGAGCCATTTCCAGACCAAAAAACCAAAAATTCTCTCATCCAATGGGGAGCCATTTCCAGACCACAAAAACCAAAAATTCTCTCATCCAATGGGAGCTATTTCCAAACCAAAAAATTGCTTGGCCATTTTTAGTCAAATTTTTGGCTATTAAAATGGAATTTGGCCTTTTCTTTTAAGAGTTAGAGCATCTCCAATGGAAGATGTCAAACATGACGTGGACGGTGCAACGGCTACTTTTGGCATCAACTTACCTTTCAATCCATTTGCCTTCGCTCATGTCAAAGCTGATGTGGCTTTGGTATGAACCTCCTGCATGCCAATTTTGGCAACTACCCTCTCCAATGCCAAATTTCAAAAAGTAACCGTTGAAGGTAAAAAACTATTGTTAGAAAGTTTAAAATCTTTCCGTACTACTTGTTTGAGTTTTTTTTTTCCTTTTAAATAAATAGAATTAGGCATAAGGGTTGGAGAGGAGGTTTTAATGTCAAATTTGAGATGCCAAAATGCCACATAAGCTGTCAAAAAAAATTTGACATCTCCAATTTGAAGTCAAGTGTTGGAGATGCTCTTACGATCTGATGGCTCTTGGGAGCAATTCAATAATTGTGATATATGGGTGTGATCCAACAGGCAACAGCTAGAAGGAGTAGTGGCCAAACAATGACCTTAACACCAACGGAGAAATTTTGCGAGATTTGGACCCAATATGTAAAACAATAATAAGCCAAAAAATTGAACTCCTAAAAAATGGCGAGCCATGTATCCTCGGTTTAACTCTTTCAGGAAAATAATTTTTTAAAATTCGAACCATCTAAAATACTTGTGTACGATGAAATTGAGTGCAATGAAGAAGCAATAAAAGTTGAGCGGTGAATATAGGCTTTCGGTTTCCTTTGCCATTTTTCAGTGCTGGGTGGATACCACAAGGTGCCCTCGACGCATCCAAGCCGTCCATTGCGTTTTTGGACAGCTCGAATTTGGAGAGGAAAAAAAGGAGAGAGAAAGTGTTGAGGTGAGAGGGGAGAGAGAAGTTTTCAATTCGAGTCATCCAAAAATGTATTTAACGGCCTGAATGTGCTGAACAGGTATCATGTGAGATATACCCGCCTGGCGTAAATTGCTAATCCCCCCCGACACACCACCCCCCGGCCCCACCCCAGTTTTCCCACATTACCCCAGCCCCCCCTCCCTCCTCTCTCTCTCTCTCTCTCTCTCTCTCTCTCTCATTCTATTTGTTTGTTATAAAATTTTAAATGGTAATAACTTTTTCTTGACGTATTGTTTTAAAATAAATTTTATATTTTTGAAATCTACTCAACGAAACCTATCAAACGAGCCTAATATTGATGGTGAAATAATTGAAAATGGAAAAACTATATATTTTTGTGGTAGTTTAAACTGTATAAAGAGGTTGAAAAATTAAGCATTCCAAAATTCAATCCGTTTGAACGGGTGGAAAGATTTTAGTTTTATGATCATTTTATTCTAAATTGTCATAATTAAATTTTGACTGTAGGGCTCTCGTTAATTAACCCTAAGAGATATTTGATTCTACGACTTTCTTAGGGTTAATCAACGAGAGCCCTACAGTCAGTCAAAATTTAATTATGATCATTTAGAATAAAATGATCAGAAAACTAAAATATTTCCACCCGTTCAAACGGATTGAATTTTGGAACACTTAATTTTCCAACCTCTTTATACAGTTTAAACTACCACAAAAATATATAGTTTTTCCAATTTTCCAACCTCTTTAGTTTCGAGAGAAAAATAAAATATTTTCCAATTTGCCTTTTTTTTCCCCCTTTTCTTTCTTTCTTTCCAGTTTGCTTTTTCCCCCCCACTTTATTTCCTTTTATTTCTATCCAGTTTGAATTCTTTTTTTCTTTTTTTTTTCTCTTTATTTCTTTTTCTTTCTTTTCAGTTTGAAATTTTTTCCTCTTTGATCAATCTTGAACGGAGAAGAGCGTGAACCCAAGAGAAAAACAAAACTCATTTCGAAACCCAGATTACAACGATTCATATGACCAATTTCTCTCACACTCTTGTTTATCTGTTTTCCACTCATACAAATTTTACGCTAGCTCCCCGAGGTTTTGGTTGCGCAGTAGATGAAGTGAAACTTTACTCTGATAAAGACATTTATCCGAATACAAACAAACGATATTAGTAATTTGCAAAGAAAATGGTGATTTTTTTTTTGATCAAAGAAGATGGTTATTTGAGTTGGTCGTTCTTCCGAACTTTGAAGTCTTATTTGATATGAACTTGGAAAAATCATAAAGAGAAATTTGAAGTTCTACGGAAACATACACTCTATTAGTAGTTGCCCTTTTGTTTGTTTACGAGGAGTTCTTAGTCTGTTTCTATCGGAAAAAAAATTCAATGCAATAGTTATTTGTAACGCTGTCACATATGATCCCCACATTTTGTGAGATATGTATTATAAATAGTCGTTGCATTGAAATTTTTTTGAGAGATTTTTTTTTTTGATCGGCAAGAAAATTTTGTTTTTTGCAGAACCTAGGAGGAAATTATTCGGTTGCCTAGACCACTGACCACTTCTTCTTTTTTTGTAATAACCGGATTGAGTTAACCCAAAAAAAAAAATAGAAGGAAGGTAAATGGGAAAAGAAACAAATAAAGAAAATAATTGAAAATTAAAAAAAGAAAAATAATTTCAAATTGAAAAGAAAGAAAAAGAAATAAAGAGAAAAAAAAAAGAAAAAAAAAAGTAAACTGGAAAGAAAAGGAAAAAAGAAGAAGAAGAAGCAAACTGAAGAAAGAAAGAAAGAAAAGGGAGAGAGAGAGAGAGGGGGAGAGGCGGGGACAAAGAAAGAAAAGGGAGAGAGAGAGAGAGAGAGGGGGAGAGGCGGGGGTAGTCCGGGAAAAGGAGGTGGGGCCGGGGAGGGGGGTGTGTCGGGGGGAGGGGGGGAAAGCAGCTCTCCTGCCCGGCACCGAAAAATTTCTCCATAGCATGGGATCGGCCATTGGCGTGGTTTTGGACAGCCGTGTGGGCCCCGATGACTCATAAAATATTCAATTTCCGAGTCATCACAATCTCTCTCCATCTCTATCTTCGGAGAAGTTTTTCAGTGCCGAGCGGGTATTGCCGACGTGACACCCGCTCGGCGCACCTCAGCCGTCCGATTCACTTTTAGACGGCTTGGATTAAAACTCTCTCTCTCCTCTCACCCTAACACTTTCTCTCTCATTTTTCTCTCTCAAAATCAGAGCCGTCCAAACACGAAATGGACGGCTCGGATGCACGAGCGGACACCACGTGGTACCCGCTCGGCACTGAAATTTTTTCCCTATCTTCGTCTCTACACGTACCCCCCTCTCTCTCTCTCTCCCCACGCATTCGCCAATAAATACCTCTCTTCTCCTCCTTCTCCAATCCCTCCAATTCGTGTCCCATTCATCTACATTTGTACCAAAACCCCTTCTCTCTCTCTCTCTCTCTTTGAATTCCAATTCTTGCTCTCCTTCTCCGCCATCGTCCATGGATTCCTGCAGCAAATCTCTTCGCGACTCTTCTCCTTTCGATTGCCTCCTCATCGGTACCCCTCTCTCTCTCTCTCTCTAAATTCAAAAATGCTAGTTGTAGAAACGTAAACGCACGTTCGCCATTCATATTATACATCTCGGTAACGTCTAATTCCTGTTTTCTGAACTTGTTTTCACGCAGATTTGGACGAGACTCTGTATCCTTCGGTGCTAGGGATCGGCCAAGCCACCAAACGAAACATCGATGGTTCTCATTTCGTCAACAGAATTCTTTTTCCAATGTCCAAGGCCGTGTTTGTTTGAATTATCTAAACAGGCAGATTGTGTTCTGAAATTCCGAAAAATTAGGTGGTCTCTTTTTTGTAAAATTGGGGAAAAGGAAGGAGGGAAAAACAAATCCTGTCCTGGAGAAACTCCAACCACTTGTTTTGTTTTTCTCCTTTTTCCTATTTCTGGTTGGAACTGAAGATAAGAGAAGGAAAGATGAAAACGATTTCTCTTCCTCGTTTGGTTTGAGACAAAAAAGAAAAGCAAAAATTGCAAAACAATGGGTTGGGCACGCAATGGTATTTTCTTTCTTGTTTCCTCTCAAACCAAACAAAATTTAAAACAATTTCCTTCTCTTTTCCCTTTTCCGTAGGACACGGCTTGTCTGCAGTCCACAACTGAAGAGGCGCAGTCCAAGTGATCGTAACCGTCGCGTAGTGTTTTTAGAACCGGGGGTGTGTGCTGCGCAGCGTGCTGTGCGGCCGCTGGCGTCGCCTCGACGATCGGAGACGTCCACTGCGTAGAGCTCGTCAAGTACTATAAGTGTATCAAAAATCAACCCGATCAAATATCGTTAAGTGTTTTATCGGAATACATATAACTTGAAAAAAAATGAATCCTAATGGATACAAAACACTGGATCAAAACCACTGAATCCATTCTTTTCGAATTATATGTGTTCTGATAAGGCACTTAACGATATTTGATCGAGTTGATTTTTGATACACCTATACTACTCGACGAGCTCTACGCAATGGACGTCTCCGATCGTCAAACCGATGCAGGCAAGGCGGCGGCCCACAGCATGCTGCGCAACACACTCCCCCAGTTCGTGTTTTTAAGAGTCCATATTTGTCAAACTCCTTTTACGGGTGTAAGAGCATATTTTTATCCGTAAAAGTTTTCGACAGATCTGAACCATCAATTGTCGATATGAACCCCCAGATTGAATTGCAAACGCTTCAACTGATGTTTCAGCTTTCAAGTCAAAATTTTCTATTTCTTTCAGTTGGTTTGAAAATTAAAGGAAAAATAAACGAAAAAAATACAGGAAGAAAAGATCCGCTAAGATACTCCAAACACGGCCTTACACCGAGCATTTCAAGTTCATTGGAGCCTGGAGGTCTTACTTATTGGCAAATCTTTCGATTGTGATATTTTGCAGATTTCCTCGTCGAGAAGTGCGGATTCCCTGTGACGCAAGCTCCGACTCTACGCGTGGAGCTCTTCAAGACTTACGGAAGCTCTCTCGCCGGTTTAAGAGTAAGCAAATTACGTGATTGGAGCTCATGGTTTTGCTCTGTTTTGTTTTTTAAAACTCGTGTCCGGGCAAAAAATAAAGTGTCTGAATTAGCATACGAGCGCCTCGACGAATTCTGGAGACCAATGTCGTTGTCCAGTAGCATAGGCCCAATTGAAATTGAGGCAAAGCCTGTGAGGATTTTTGCTTGATTTTGCTCTGTTTCTTCAATTAAGTACTGATTTATGTTTAATTTTGCTATGTATTTGCAGTTATTAGGCTATGACATCGACGCGGACGACTATCACAGGTAATCTAACCATTTTTTTCTCCCTCAAATTGAAGCAATTTCAGATACAGTGTTCTTCGTTAAAACAAGTTCTTTTTTGTTTTAGTTGATCTGCGACCACAAATGCTTACACACAAACTCTCTTTGTTTCCCTGATGTCCAAAGTTTTGAATGTCGTCATATGGGTGAGGATAAAAAGCACATAGAATCATGAATCCAGACTGACCTAATCCAAAATGGCCGGTTTCGTTCGGTTTTTAATAGTGTGATTTGGTCTCGGTCGAAAAAAATTAAAAACTATAAATCGAATCGAAACCGGCATTTACTAAACTACATTTAGTAGATTTTTATTTTTTTATTTTTTGGAGTGAGTAGATATGTTTGTTTTTTAAGCACTTTTATATAGATAAGATAAGGGAATAATAGCTGCAATCATGATAAAGCATTTTCTTGAGTTAATTCAATATTTCATCTCAATCAGTCATACCGTGTAAGATATCATCCCGCTCACTTTTTAACACGTGCTTTGTTAGTGACGAGTTTGAATGACTTTCGAGGACGTTATGAAATTACTTATATTTTACGTATTCCATAAGAATCTTCCTTGATTTGAACGGTTAAAAATTATGTTTGGAGTAAATTTTGGTTCAAAATCGAAACCGGTATAATAATTTGGATTGATCTCGTTCTATTGATGTCACAAGTTGATTAGGTTCTCAAATTTTCTCCCTATAAGAGTTGATTTGATTCTTGATTTGTTACAAAACCGAACCAGTTTGATCCTTGCTCGAATTTAACAGAATTTATGTTGCTTTAACAGTTTCGTGCACGGAAGGCTGCCGTACGAGTCGATCAAACCCGACCCTCAACTTCGAAACCTTTTGCGCAGCATCAACCAAAGAAAAATCGTAAGCTCGTGAATCCATACGCAATTCTTATTTTCAACTTTGAAAAAACTGAGTTGATCATATCAAATTTACCACAAAAAAAAAAAAAAAATTTGATCATATCAATTGTTGAATCTACAGATTTTTACCAATTCGGATAGGAACCATGCGATGAAGGCGTTAGATCGGCTGGGAATCAGAGACTGCTTCGAAAAAATCATATGCTTCGAGACATTGAATCCAAACCTCTCGAAATCGACTCGTCCTGATGAATTCCCTGTTGTCCTGAAACCATCACTGGAGGCCTTCAGGATCGCTATAGATGTTGCGGAGATCGATCCCCGTCGTACGGTACGCAGCGAAGCATGTTATAATTTTCGAAACTGTGTTTATGATCTTGATCGACGGTTGTGATTGAATGACGTGTTTTTGAATTTTTTTTTTTCTTTTCTTTTCAGTTGTTTCTCGACGACAGTCTCCGGAATGTTGCCGCCGGCAAGGCCTTGGGTCTCCGAACTGCTATGGTAATTAACACTCTTGCTCTCGGTTCTTGTACTACGCTTGAGCTTTTAATTAATAGTACTCGCTATTGCGGATTTTAATCCGGACTATTGATTGCCGAGATGAACGGTCCGGTGCGCTTGGCAAGGACTGCTTGACAGCATCCCGGTTCCCATTTTTTGTGTTTAATAACTCATGGTTTGTTTTCTATGGTCCTGGCTGTGCTATAGGTTGGGAAATCAGGGAAGTTCAAAGAAGCCGATTATGCATTAGAGAACATAAACAGCCTGGCCCAAGCAATTCCAGAAATATGGTTTGGGGAAGGAGAGAATGAAAATCATAGGTTGAGCCGAACCAGAAGCCAAATTGAACCCGTACTTGCTACGGCATCGGTTGGGGCTTGATCGGTTTACTTCACCTCCACGACCTGCCCTTACCAAGCATTGGGCTCCACCTCGTTGTACAGATGAAGAACTTATCAAACGGTTGCGTGAAATGGCTTAGCTGACGGAGTGCAACGGCTATTCTGAAGACTGTCCTACTTTAACCAATGATGTACGAAACGTTACGCCACTTCTTCTCTGCGACGTGGCGTAACCGTTTTTCAAAATACGTTCTTGGGTGTAAAGTTGCACATATTATCTTAAATATGAGTGTATGTATGTGATTGCAAAGAATAAAAGTGATTTACCTGTATTTTTCTTGTTAATTTGTACTCCGTAAGTATTATGAGGACAATCAATTGTTCGCAAAAGACCAGCACAATAAAGGAAGAAACAATAAAGGGAAGAATATGTCCCCTGACAAAATTGAATAAATTAATTCTTGCCTTTTAGTACGTGTAATATCAGCCGTCCGACTTCTCAAGGGTATATAAAGGTAAAAATCTGAATTGGTTGTGTTTTGGACGTATTAACCGATAAAGAATATCACACATTTTTTGATAACTCAGGTATCTGGTCAGCTTACGCGCGCCTCGAGTACTCTAATTTCACCCCAATTATTTGCTGGGAAGTAGAAGACCACACATTTAGATTTAAATAGTTGAAGAAGTTTCGGATCATTATATATGTTGTATTGTTGTTGAAAGGAGTATCTCCGTATCCAGATAAAAATATGCACCGCCAATTTGGCACCATAGGTTTGAAAGAGACTGAGAGTACACTTTTATTATTATTTCACTAGAAAATTTAGTTTTCTAATCCACATAATGAATGAAGTCTTGGATGCATCTAAAAATCCACGATAGTTGTGACCTGCGAAGTTGATAGATATCTCTTTCATCCCACGAATTCTCTAATCATTCAATTAAATACCCCTTATTTTGCGGGTAATCGTATTTACTTATACATCTCTCGAGATTCGATCACATCACGAGGGTTCGATCATGTCAAGATTTAACATTGCAGCATCGGTCGCCAATATTCTATTCATGTGCACCGTACGTGTAATTATGTCATTCTCGGTGGTCGGCCCATTCTTCTTAAATTTTTTGTCGAGTATTTTTTTGCATTTTGAAATTTTTATGTAGCTTTTCCTAGTAATGTTTTTTGATTTTAATCATTTATCTCGCAAGAGGAATCAAAACAGTATAAAAATGGGGACAAAGGTTGAAATTTTTTTATATAAGACGGACAAAAATATCAGTTGTTATGTATATTTCGTCTTTAGTGATTTTTTTATTTTTTGTTTTTACTCATACTCTTTTTACTTTAGACTCTTCTCATCGAATCAGATGATTATTTCTGTTGATTCCAATCACGCCGTAAACTAGAGGAACTATTTGTAAAATTTACCCTACTATCTAACACCACATCTTGAGTGCGCGCGCGCGCAAAAAAGAGCGGTCGAGAGAGAGAGGAAACAGTTTGGTCCATTGATAGAGCTAGAAGAGGTAATAGTGATCTCTCTCTCTCTCTCTCTCTCTCTCTACTTCGATCTATCAATTTGTTGGATTTAGTTGTTTCTTTGGATGCTGTCTTTTAGTCTTCATGTCTGGATGTGGGGTGTGTGTGTGTTTGTCTCTTTCTTAAATCTTGTTAAACGACTGGTGTTTGGTTATTCTATTCATTGGTGAATGAGAGAGAGGTAAGCCGAAACCGTGTCTCTAATTATTAGGCTGTATTTGGACGAGGGATTTGTAGCAAGGTTCTGAATACCGTACCAACTAAATTACCAGTTTTTTCTGCTGGTACGGTTATCAGTGTACCATTGAGTTCTTGGGTTTAGTGTCATCCTCCAATATCAAAATATTTGACATGAATATACGTTTATATAAAAGATAAATAAAAATGAAAAGTAGTCCGGTACTGTTGGTCGGTACTGACCAGTTCCGACCAATATTTGAGCAGAAATGCAATCACGGTTTAGAGTACCAGATTTGCTAGGAAAAAAATAGTACGTACCAGTACGGAATTCAAAACCATGATTTGTATAGGTTCTCGATCTTGTCGATGGAAATGAGAATGCAGGGGATTTCCTTCACAAACTGAAGGTGTGTTTCCCTCATGAATCATAACTAAAGAAACCTTCCTAGGCAGTAATTGTGATGGTTGGTTTACACAGTTGTGGTTATTCTTCTTCCTCTTTGGTTTTCCCTACAATCATGCATTACAGATTCAGCTAGTTTTATTTCTTACTACCTTTTAGGTTGCTGGTTACCTTGGGACCTAAACCACTTGAGCAAGACACTGATGATGCCAGTTGTTTGTGTTGAGAAAAATTCGGCAGTAACGGGAATTCCAGAGAACAATTTCATTGATAACATAACAATAACATAAATACAATTACAGAACAGATTACAAAACGTAAATAGGAGATTACGAGATACAAACAGAAATCTCTGAAACCAAACCGAGTCATGTGTGATATCACAGTCTCCTTAAGAAAGATTCGCCGCCTACCGTGGGTGTTGTAGGATCTTGTTCGGCGTCTTTCTCCCAGGGTTGGCTCGGCTAAACCGCAAGCCGTCGGAACACCACCGTTGACCGCCTTGGCGAACTAACTACTGCCTGTCTCTCTCTCACACAAAGAACGAATTTCAAAGCTCTCGAAGTTGTGAATTTGTTGGTGCAGAATGAAGAGAGGACTGCCCATTATATACTGCTCAGGAGCCTTTGAAACAGCCAGGAAATGAATACGGGAATTGATTTCTCAGCCTTGAATAGGGGAGAATCAATACACAAAACTGCCAGAATGAATGGCAGGTGCAAATGCCAGCATTAACCTCTATTCATGGGGGTATTATTCAGCCAAAAACTGCTGAAAATTGAATAGCCTCGTCCAGATTCAACGAACCAACAGGAGCCCTTTCGGTTGTCTCGGGCGACCCTCTGAACATCCCAATTCTCATTCATAAAATCTGGAAATTTTCCAACAGTTTGATATTGCACAAGCTTGTACCCCTACTGTTTCCCTACTTATTTTCAATTCAAAAAATTAAAAAATAAAATCAAAAGTATACAAAACCAAACTTTATTGACTTGTAGAAGATACTTACAACTTATATATAGGTTTAGAGATACTGGTTTTAAAATTGCTTCGGAAAAATCTATATCGAGACACTGTTGGGAATTCCCATGCCACTGAGTCCGATAGCTCTCTGGGAATCCGATGTGCTAGGATACAGCAAGGTGTATGGCACTTTGACAGGCCCTAATCGGTTCTTCCATCTCTTGTCATTGTTCTTCACCGTGATACTATTTTCTATTTCCACCAGCTTCCTTCCAAATCTCCCAAATGCTTCAAGGGGTTGGACATCCGAAGTCCAGTCGGAGCTGTCTCGCTGTCCTAAATAAACCTCGTCTGCTGAATGGTGGGACAGAATCTCTATCAGCCCTATGCCAAGCAAGGTTTGGAACTGAGCCGTGATTGTTTTGAGGAACACCGAGTCAGGGTTGGATCCAAGCTCAGCATATTCAGGAGTCCCCGGCACAGGCATGAACCGGCGGCTTACAGTTGGGCGGTTAGGGAGATAACCGGCATAAGGCCATTGACCGAAATTGACTGCCGCGTGGAGGGCAGAAGCAACCCATATGATAATGGTGCATGTTTGGATGAGCTCCGTTCGGGTCTTCATCTCTGGCCACCACGGCTCGTCCTTCTTGTCTCCATGGCCCACATTGCGGACCTCATTCCACCACGATTGGAGTTCAGAGTCACCTTGTATTAACTCGTCGGTGTAGTAGTAAAGAGAGCAGTATTCGCGGACCCAAGTTTCGATTGCTGACCAGATTTCGAGTCCGTCGACGGCATATGGGTAATCCTCTATCAGAAGCCTGAGTCCATGCGGTTGCGTTGAGTCTGGAATTGCCACCCCTCTGGAAAAAGCAGAAGGAAACGTTAGACATTATGAAGTTTCAATACTACCATTGACTTCTTTTTCCTTTGGAAAACGATTTGCAAGAACAAGTTCCATTTAAAGGATGAAGCAAAGATATTTTTAAATTGCGCTATCTTGCGACGAGTCTTTTGTATAGCAATGTGAGGACATATCCTGTTTGTTTAGAAATTCTGTTTTTTTATTGCTTTGCCCTTTTTCCTTTTAAAGCTTTGTGACTGACCTTTTGAGCAAATCAGCTGGAAGTGCCTGCTCGGTGAAATTCCAGTTCTTGTAAATAACAGCAGACAATTCCATGGAATATTTTGCTGGAAAAACTGTTGTCTCAAGCACACCGCCGGCATTGATGACGATCTGTCGAGCCAAGGAGTTTATATACATTGTGTCACGGCAATGTGGATGCAAGAGCTTATATATTGGGTGAAGCACGCTCAACTGCCTATTTGTCGCGATTACAAATGGCTCTATGGCTGCGTGGGTGTTCAACCTGCACCGAAATCATAGTCTTTCAGGTGTGCTTTCCAAACTAGAGAAAGCTCTTATGGTTCCCTTTATGGAAGACTCAACTACGTTAGTCCGTTATTCAATTTTGAGATGTCCCATTATGCAACTCTATTTTGGAAAGTTAAAGATCAAAGATTTGCTAAAATTCTCCTTTTTTGCCTCTCTTTGGAATTGGAGTAAACTATTCCAAGGAATCAAACATATCGCAGAAGGGCAGTTTCGAAAAGCTTGAGGTTTTTCAACTGCAAGGACTATCTTTCCTTAAAAAGTTGGATTTTCCAAAATGGACCAACAAAAAGGACGGAAGAGAAAGTACGAAAGAATTATACCAGTGGCTAATGAGCTGATGATAGCCTGAATCATTTACAGCAGCATAAGCTTTTGCAAGCTGCCAAACTGAACCTTCAATGCCATGCTCTGCCGGAGTAAAGACTTGGCTGGTGGCGCCTTGTGAATCCCCTTGTGGATGTGGTAAGCTTAATTCAATCGCCAATGGCTTCAAAGTTCCGTCGTCTTGAAGTAAAAGAACTGTTCTGGTGGCGTAGGTCTTTGTGGACGTAGAGTTTATCCGTCTCAGGTATGGCATTAGTGCATCATGATGATCCAATATGAACAGCTTTTTATTCTTAATTACCTGCAGTAACAGTTACTTTCTATTCGTAAGTCATGGACATGACAACTGGTTAGTTTTAATGACCAAATTCATGGGGAAACAAATTCGGTGTAGGACAATACTTGATCTACTAGTAGTCCGTTCATGTTCTTCTCAAGCTGCTCTCTGGTCATCGAACTGGTTTGATTACCGTATACCATAGGGTCTAGCTTGCTAGCTGGTGGAAACTCCTGAAGTAAGAATTTTCTAATGAGAACCCGTAAGATACTAACAACATGATTTTACCGAATTAAAATTTTACTTTACTTGGAGGCGACGGATGACAACAGGGTTCACTCCGGCTACCATTTCTCGTGCAAACTCTTCATCTGTCCTCCAAGCAGATTTATCCGCTGAAAAATTCCATGAAATCCTTCAGAGATAGGAAATATTATATTTGAGAAGCCTAGTGAGATGTGGTGATATACCTTTGATTACGTCGGGCATTGGGAATTTGAGGAACCGCTCACCGTCAGAACGGGCAAGTTCCTTAAGAAACTCCCCAGGGATACAAGCCCTTATTTCCTTGTGATTGATCCCATTTGACAACCTAATACCACCTTCGTATAGGTTTAGTACATCTTGGAAAGTGTCGAACTCATTTGGAGTCTTATCAAATAAAGATGCAATTTCCGGCAGCAGTAGTTGTCCGACAGACTTAAGTGCATAGGCAAGGAAATCTGACAGTTTCACTTTGTCGAAGCGTTCATCGCTCGGGACATAAAAGTCCAAACTCAGAAGTGGCAATCTGCTTTCTGTGTTAGGGTCTGCAAAGAAGATACGGGTAAAAGTGAGAA
Source organism: Rhododendron henanense subsp. lingbaoense (assembly GCA_020567845.1). NCBI lineage: Eukaryota > Viridiplantae > Streptophyta > Magnoliopsida > Ericales > Ericaceae > Rhododendron > Rhododendron henanense. The sequence goes on from CM036316.1 coordinate 50,276,556, forward strand.
GCAGACAAGAATTACCAAGACAAAATGCTGCTAAAATATTAAGTTCTGGTAAATGTCTTCGCCCATTGCTGAGCATGAACTAAGAAGAGCTTAAACCATACAATTTGCCTCTTGTTCACATTTTTGGTTTCGTTTATTAGAATACTTGATTGGTGCTAAAAACAATCCACTTTTCAGGAGTCACCGCAAAAATATTTCCAGTTTTAGAACATAGATTTCAGGCAATTTTGAAAACTTCATAGAAACGGTAAATGCTTTAGCGATTTTCGTTGTGTTTGTTTCTTTTTTCAAGCAGATCCAACAACCTTCTTGTTGTGCAAACTGAAAGCTACACAGGTAGGTTTCTGACCAGATTTTGTTGGCGCGCGGCCAGTTCTCCCTCTACGGGGATATGGGTATTCCTGAGATCCTCCAAGCACTGGACGTGCATACTCCCGGCCCTTGTCTGGCAATCCCAAATTGTTGTAGTATGCATAGTCATATACTCTGTCCCACTCCTTGAGCATGCCCGAACCAGTTCCTCGTAGAACATTCAATTCTTGCTCCCTATAATATCGCAGTGGTTCTGGCGTATCACTTGGGAGATAGGACTGATAACAAAGTCATACAGTTGTAGTTAGCAGATGTACTTATTATTACCTTAGCCTGTCTAGCACCCCTTCTGGAGTGAGTGATTGGAGGAGAAAACATAAGAAATGGAGAGAAAGAGAAAACTCATCCTCCACCCTCAAACGGTGAAGGAAGAAATAACCCTATTTCACATTCTTTGCTTTCTTTGACATGACAAAATACAATTGATTCTTTCTTTTCCCACCTAGTTTACCAAGCGGACTGTGGAAGCCAAACGAACTTACTAAGGACTATAAATTTCTTTGCAATAGTATCTCTCATAAGGTTTTGTTGCTTCCAATTAGAATTACCTTATTTGCAAAGAAGACGCGGTCATGTTTATAGCGATGTGCTGGGTAAACCCAAGAGCTGCAGACAAAATGGACTGGACCATGCCCTGGTACATCTTCTAAGGTCACTGTCTTCAGGTAGAGCTGACTGTGGTGGTGGTTTCTTATTATGAAAGCACCAGGTATGCCCACAGACTCATCCCAATCGAATGTGACGTTGAACGAGTCATCTCCATCCAGCACCGAGATTTTCGCATTCCAGTTTTCAAGGTACGCTGGTTTTCCGAGTGTCCCTCGATTTCCATTAGCTAAACATGTAGAGAAAACGTAATTTTCACCTTATTAGAAAATCTGATATCAACTTAAAACCTAGTCTCCAATTCTGCATCAAAATTGACAAGTTTCGAGTACGCGTTCTTTTTAGATAACTGCAATGGTCTTCTGTTATGTTTCCATTTACTTTACATGAACAAGACACTAAAAATGTCAAAACTTTAGGTTCATTGGTATCATCAAGTAATTACTACCTCTACGGAAATACATCAAGAAAACATTAGGCCGAGTGCAGTTGTCAGGAAAGGAAGAGAAAGAATGAGAATATTTTTCTTTTATAACCAGATGTTCGGGTCAGCTTGCGCGCACCTCGACTAGCTAATTCCGTAGCCCTGAAGGTAACAACCGGGCATAACCCCCAGTGGTCCCAGGGTTTGGAATGTTTGGCCTCCGTGCGAATGGAACATGTGACCTCATGGAGGAGCACTTATTGCTTTCTCACACCCACTTGGCCAAACCCCTTAGAGGTTATATCTAGCATATTTAAAACTTTCCATTGCCCAATGGGATTAGTTTCCCTCAAAACTTGTCATATGAAAAAATAAGATTTTGCAAGAATCTGATTTGCACAAATTTAACCACCATATTTTGTCTGCCCATAGTTTCCCTCAAAACAAGTTTCTTTTCCTTCACTTCATTTTAACTCATTTTTTAATGGGAGTAGCTTTTCAACGCAATATTCCCAACAGCTGAACGGGAGCTAAGTTGGCTATTGAGAAAAAAGTTCACAAATTCTGCTACACTATTCACTTGCTAATCAACAAAAGAGGATAATTAGAAGGCTCCGGTTTCATTACCGCGCATGATCGGCTGGTAACCTAGGTTATCCGAGGCCTCGAACGCAATAACTCTTCCTAAAAACGCAATAAAATCACGAAATAAAACTCTAAATCAAGACACATTCTGTCACTCTCATAGTCCTCGTCCTAGTATTTAGAGTTAAGGACTTATCATTCAGGCACTTGTTCTGGAAGTGGGTACTGGTCGGCAAGGCCGGCTCACGGGGTAAGCCAGGGAAGCGGTCGCTTCCGACCCCCAAATTTCGGTCCAAATTTGAAGCCCCAGTAATGTAATTTATATATTAATATTAGAATGTTTTTAAATAAAAACACAATTGTTTCTTATTTTCTTCAAAAACTCTTGCAATAATATATTTTTACATTTATATTGTCATAATTGGATCCTTTTAGTTTGATTTTTTTTTTTTGTTATTTTTTGTACTTTTATCATTTTATAAAAAAATTCATGAATATATAAAGGGCATAATATAGGAAATTCGCTTTGAGCCTCCAAAATAGATGAGCAGCTCTGCTGGTCAGCGATGTCGAAAGTACGGGCCGCAGAGAGAGAGGGAGAGGGAGAGGGAGAGGGATGCTAACCTTGGTCTCCACGAAGTGAACTGATAAGTTGCAGTGAAACACCTCTCCCCAGTAACTCGTAAACCCGGTCGACAAACGAGGCCCCCAAGTCTGTCCAGTCGAGAACATTCTTCTTCATCAAAACCACCGTCCCGTTGATCTTCTTCCTGGTGCGGCGGCCATTGTTATGCAGAGACTTGTGTGGGCTGCTTCCAAAGCACATTCCCTCTGCTTTCTCACCAGATGAGCAGTTCCCCATTTCAACACACCCTCTCTTTTTTTTTTTATCGGCTTTTAAAGGGGTACAACACGAGGACTCTCCGGGCCGGGGTTATTTCAACACACCCTTAGCCTATACAGCCGCATAAATTGAAGTGAAATCTAGAGAGATTAGATTTGCACAAATCTAGAGAGAAGTGTGATTTGTGAAAGTATAGTAGTATATGACAAGTTGTATTGGGGAGATGTCCTTTTAAGAAAGAAAGAAGTACTAGGAAACCAAGCCCAACTACTGGCCTCATAGAATGTGTGGAGAAAACAGTTCCAACTAACTCTCATTGCCATGCAATTAATGTAGACGTGCAGAGAAAACTAAGGACCAGATACCTTTTCCATCCAGTCCCATTTGGCATATCTTCGTGGGGAGTATTTTACTATTTTAAAGGAGATGCTACGGGTATATTAATTTGTCACATCTCAACCACATCCCTCTCACGTACATGTGGATCCCTAGCATTTATTGTGAAATTTCGAGTGCAATTTTGTTCACCCTCCTTAAAATACCATCTCTCTTATTGGTTGAAATAGTGTGGACCCCATCACAAAGTGATGTCATACACTTTTTGATAAGCATGATATCGCTTTGTGGTGGGGTCCACATCATTTCAACCAATAAGAAGGAGGGTAATGTTCACCCTCTTAAGTGGAGGGTGAACAAAACTCAACTCTGAAATTTCCATACATGTGAGAGAGTTGTGATTAGGGTGTGACACACTGATGTGTCTCTGGTATTTTTCTTTTTTTAAATGTATGTAAGAGCAAGCCTACCCTTCAGAAAGCCTAGGCTTACCGCACAAAGTTTACCGCACATATCCACCGCACGCGTGTGGGGCCCACTCCGGAACTGCTCAGTTTTGCCGCTACGAATTTAAGAGAAAAAAAAATTTACCGATATCCGTTGGAGCTAATTTTTTACATTAAAAAATTATTTTAAAATTTATGAATATTTTTCTGTATTTTAACGGGATCCAGAGTGGACCCCACAAACGTGCAATAGACATGTGTGGTAAAACTTGTGTGGTGTCGAATTCAACGCTAAAGATGGCCTTACGTCGTTTTTCGGCCCCGTGAGATAGCAACGGATGGAAGGTACGCTTATGCCAAACTGTGACTTTGACATCCTGAAAGACTTATGGGTAGACTTGCTCTGGGTTCATTTCTCTTCTAGTTGAGAATATTTAAATTCTCTCCGCCAGGGAGGAAAAATGGGCTTTTCCTCCAAACCAATACCCTTCTGCCACATCAGCCAATAGTACAAAACCAAAGCATACAGTGCAAAACCAGAGGAGTTTTTCCGTGTCGAGCGGATATTGCTGACGTGGTACTCGCTCGGCGCATCTAAACCGTCCGATACACTTTTGGACAGTTCTGATTGAAACCCTCTCTCTCTTCTCACCCCAACACTTTCTCTCTCCAAATCTGAGCCGTTCAAACACGCAATGGACGGCTCAAATGCACGAGCGGACACCACGTGGTATCGGCCCGGCACTGAAAAAATTTCCACAAAACCAAGGGAAAAATCACGTGCCGTGTTGTGCTTGGACTCTAACTTGGGTTAAATACCAACTCCTCATTCACGTCATAAAACAGTACAACTGTACAAAACCCTTTCCTTTTTTTTTTACATGGTCACAGATGTGAATGTCTGGACCAATTTACGTGCAGCTCTACCATTTCCCTCTTACGGCACGTTAGCAACATTTTTGAGCCAAAATTGCTATTGATAAAAAATACACTTTTTCAACTTTACTTACTTCAACCCCACACTAATACACTCTATTTTACCTTCTCTCTATTATTATAATGTTATTTTTTTTAGACTGTTTATATATTAAAAAAATATGATTAAAAATTAAGTACTCCAATTTTCAATCCGTTTGAATCAGTAGGAAGATCTTATTTTTCTGATCATTTTATCATAAAAGGGTCATGATTAATTTTTGTCTCTAAAGCTCTCATAATCAAGTTTAATTTTAACCCAAGTTAGAGTCCAATTTTCAATCCCATGGTTTTGCACTGTATGCTTTGGTTTTGTACTGTTGGCTGATGTGGCAGAAGGGTATTATTGGTTTGGAGGAAAAATCCACTTTTCCTCCTCTGGCGGAGAGAATTTATTCTCATATTGTAATTGTAGTTTTAGCCATATAATCTAAGTGCATGCTTTGTCTTTTGGTGGGAGAATGTCTTTGTCGATCATGTCACATATAAATGATTTTTCAACTCGGCTGTGTTTTATATTATATTATATTAATAATAGTAGCTCAATTTGGTGAAATATATAAATCCATTGTATGTGGTGAAAGATATATGTGGATTATCTTTATGGATGGTCCTCCATTTCTCTGTCTCCATGCCCTTTTGCGTGGTCTTCTAGTCTAGAAGACTTAAATATAGTAGCTTTGAACTATTGGTACATGAGATAAGTTGCCGTATGAGATAAGTTGTCCGGATCCAAAAAAAAAAAAAGATAAGTTGTCTACGGCAGCAACCAATTGCGATCGTCCAAAAGTGTTCTGGACGGTCTGGATTTTAATGAAACTTTTCCAGAGAAATATCATTAAAGCCCGAACCGTCCAAAATGCTTTTGGATAACCGCGATTAGCACCGACGGAGCCGTGAAAAAGATTGGTACATTAAAGATGCTCCAGTTGGATATCTCTCTGGACTCTGGTTTTACCAAAGCAATATCATTATGATAACCAACAAGAAATAGTATTTTACTCAACTCTCTCTCTCTCTGGACTCTGGTTTACCAAAACAATAAGTTACGAAGTGATCCTAACCAAAGCATCTACCAGAGTTTGAAAAAACAAAAAGACTGAAGGCAAATGTAATGTACGATAACCAACAAGAAATAGTAATTTTTCTCTCAAATGCCAATTGAGTTACGTTACACCAGATGATTGCAGCCTTAGGGTATCTGTTATATATTGACCCTTCGCTTTATTCTTGTCAAAGGTCCCAGTCATCCAGGCACAGTTGTCGGGTTTGTGAAGCCTGATTCGATAGTGATTAGTCTGTTTCAAAAAATAATGATGTAAAATTGGAGGATATATGCAGTTGTGATCTCTGTTCAAATGTATAATGAAAAACTAGCGTGAGCTGTGAATGTACCAAAATCGAAACCACGTAAATCGTAGTGTCGTGACTTGCTTTCCTGTCGTGTTTTGCTTGATTATCTTTGTGTTATTGTGTGTGCGGTTCTAGGTCGAATCCATAGTATTACTCTCATACGTAAACCCTAGCACATATTATTTGCTCCCATACTTTGCTTGCTTGTCTGGGCAGGAAGCATTACGAACACAAATCAAAGTGTACAAATCTAGAAATAGATGTGTCGGGAACTGTCCAATACACGTGAGCGGCGAGTCTCACATGGTGGATGCGGGGCCCATAGACATCGAATTATTCCGGACACAAATATGTCCGGATTTGTACACTTCGATTAGTATTTTTGTATGGTAAAACGGAAATTATCAAAGACTTTACATAATGAGAAAGGGCACATATGTGGATGTGTCGACATAGATGTATGAATGTATATATGCTAATAGGCAAAGAATTACTAATAGTATTTTGCATGCACAGTAGCGGCCCGGACAATATGGTTCGGTCCATGACCGAGCCATGCTCCTCGGGTACGCCCACCCCACACTACTCCACCGAGTTAGATCCTATAGATCGGGGGTACGTGTGCCGTTCGGTGGACATGACTGCTCGCGCGGGTACCACTTTTGGGACTTCTCTGGTGCACCCAACTTGGGATTCTAATGAAGTCGTTCGGGAACAATCGACTTGAATCCAGCAGTTGCAGCTCATGTAGGGAATTAACCACTAGTATCAGTTTTGTTCCCAGCTAGCCCAGGTGGTTCCAAAAAGATTTTGGTCTATGCATGTGACCGAGTGCAGAGGATGAGCTTTATTGGGAACCTGCCAAAGATGGAGCTTTCTCGGTCTAAACGGCATACTTTGTTCAATTTTATGGTAAGTTTAGAGAGGATTTAAAGAACGAAAAGTCTACGCCTCCCGCTTCTTTTCACCTCTCCCTCCATTACATTCAATCTTACCGTCCAAAATACTTTTGGACATTATGGATTCTTTTAAAATCCAAACCATTAATGGCTGAAACAGACGGTGAGATTGAAGGAGCAGTGAAAGTAAGCAGTGGGGGCATTGCTCCTTTATCTGAAGGGTGGTGCATGGGATATTGGCAGTAAAATACGTGTTGATGAGGCGAATAGCTATTTGTAAAAAATCTATATACAATCCATGAATTCACAATTCACATTCCACGATGACAGATCCAGCAAAAAGGTTGGACAGTGATACACCCAAAAAGAGGCCATGCGTTGCGGACCTCAAAACGGGCTGCACATGAGGGAATATGTTAAGAAAATACAAGCTCACATTGCTTGGGTTTCAAATCGGTCATCGGTGATAACTTAATACGGAGTATAATGTTGGGACCTCTCCATCTAATAACTTCTGTGTTCTCTTTACAACTCAAAAAGAATTTTTCAAAAGATTCTCCCTAGATTCTTCCTACTTCTAACATTTCTCTCTCCACTTATTACCCCTACTATTTTTCAAAAAAAAGTTTTCAAATACCAATCCAAACACAGCAGTTGCATATAAAGTTTTCACGCTCGAGTTAAAATGCCCGTTGTATGAAACAATGGAGCATATGTTTTTCCAATGCTCTTTCTCCAAAGGAGAGAGCATCACACTTGGGTTTTGATTTTGAGGTGGGTAGGCTCATGGTGCTGAGGGGATGGTTGGCAGGGTGGCTGAGGGCGGCACCAAGTAAGACCCTCATTCGGGAATCCTTTGTGTATCTATGTGTGCATGATGTGTTCGCCATGAATTCCGGAACAGCCCGATGCACTTGAGTCTCACGCGACAAATGCTGAGCCCATACACAACGAACAATTTCAGACACATCTTACATGCATCTAGATTTGTGCACTTCGGTCTATGTCGGTGGTACTGTTGCATAGAAAAATATGAATTATCAAAGACTTTGCAGAATGAGAAACCGAGACTCACACATGTGGATGTGTCTACTCAGATGTTTTTTTTTTAGGATAAAAATAAGCTCAAGAAATCTACTCAGAAGTTGAATATTGTATGCTAATACGCAAAGAATTACTACTAAGATTTTGCATGCACGCTTTAAACCTTGACCAAAACGGTGTGGGTATAGGGAATGGGCAAAAGAGTATTCTTTATGAAAGTTATGGTTTGGCTTCTTTCTTTCTTTCTTTTATCTTTTTTTTTTCCACTTTTTTATATTCCGGAGATGAAGACTCAGACTCTTATCTTGAATATATTAATGAGTTGTATATAAAGTTTTCACGCTCGAGTTAAAATGCCCGTTGTATGAAACAATGGAGCATATGTTTTTCCAGTGCTCTTTCTCCATAGATTATGCATGGAGAGCATCACACTTGGGTTTTGATTTTGAGGTGGGTAGGCTCATGGTGTTGGGGGGATGGTTGGGAGGGTGGCTGAGGGCGGCACCAAGTAAGACCCTCATTCGGGAATCCTTTGTGTATCTTGTGGAATGTGTGCATGATGTGTTCGCCATGAAGTCCGGAACAGTTCGATGCACTTGCGTATCACACTTCAGATGCAGAGCCCCTACACAACGAACAGTTTCAGACACATCTTACATCTAGATTTGTGCACTTCGGTCTATGTTGGTGGTACTGTTACATAGAAAAATATGAATTATCAAAGACTTTGCAGAATGAGAAACCGAGACACACACATGTGGATGTGTCTACTCAGATGTTTTTTTTTTAGGATAAAAATAAGCTCAAGAAATCTACTTTGAATATTGTATGCTAATACGCAAAGAATTACTACTAAGATTTTGCATGCACGCTAGCTTTAAACCCTTGACCAAAACGGTGTGGGTATAGGGAAGGCAAAAGAGTATTCTTTATGAAAGTTATGGTTTGGCTTCTTTCTTTCTTTATCTTCTTCTTCTTCTTCTTTTTTTTTTTTTTCTTATTTTATATTCCGGAGATGAAGACTCGGACTCTTATTTTGAATATATTAATGAGATATCTCAACGAGGATGTTGATCTCGCAAATCAATGGCTGAGATGTGCTGTTGATTTGCGAGATCAATGGCTCCGAGGGGTGGGACAGGCCCCTGTCCGGATTGGGCTCGGACAGGGGATCTGGACTCGAGATATCTTGTTACTAGAAATTCAATACCTACTAACTCAAATATCCCCGTTCCGCTAATATTCTTATTTTTTAAGTATTTATTTTTCGTTTTAGGAGACATGTCATTCTCTCATACTACATCACCTTTAATTCAAAAAATAAGTACTATTTTTCTTAGCGGAACAGGGTCTCAGATTTCCTTTCGGTTAATTTGAGAAAATTATGAAACAATTTACTAGAAAATTATTTTGATTCCTGCTTGCGGTTCAATTCTTGCTTATTTGAACAAATTCAAAAAATTTAATGCCTTGTTTTGGATTCAAACTTGGAAAAAAAATTCCAACTCAAAAAACACTCACTACCCCTACTTCCAATCATTACTCTCATCTCTCTCTCTCCACTCATTACACATATCTCCAATCATTACTCTCATTTCTCTCTCTATCTCTCTCCCCTCATTATCTCTATCTCCAATTATTACCTTATTTTCTCCCTCCACTCATTACCCCAAAAACCAAACTCAAAAAAACCCCAAAACCTATCCGAACAAAGGGCTACAAACTCCAAACCAGAGTCCATCAACGGGAACAAACCCACAATAATTGGGTTTTCCATGTGGTTTGGATAGGAATCAAAAGAATACTTGCTTAGTTCGGTAATGTGATTGCGGTTTAGATAGGGAGTCAGAGAACAAATATCAAACACATGTTGGAATATGACATATAGATTTAAAAACGAAATCAAGTAGTCATTGTTTGGAGGCTGACAGGGTTTCAGCCCAAACTTGTTTTCATCTCATTGTTAGCTAATTGGGAGAAGGAAAATTTGTTTAGAGTAGTATTTACTTGCCACTCCAAATGATCATTCCTACTTAAATTTAAACAAAAGTCTACGAGCACAAATTCGCACACAGTGTTGTCTACGGAACCATGAAATATACAGTATCTAGGCCCATATATAGGTGTACGTTGAACGAGGACATAGCCGTGTTCCTAGCATTGCGCGAATTGAAAACATATAATCTCCAAAATAATATGAGGCGTCACCGTGACTAAATGGATGCTCAAACTTTAAGCCAACTCTAAAAATCTAGGCATTTTTAGTTGAATCAGTAAAATTTCCATTTTTTTGGTACATGAGATACGTTGTTTACCGCAACAACCAATTGCGACATTCCAAAAGTGTTCTGAATGGTCCGGATTTTAATGAAACTTTTTCAGGGAAGTATCATTAAAACCCGAACCGTCCAAAACACTTTTAGACAATCAAGATTAACGCCGTAAATAACTATTCACGGCGGAGCCGTGGAAAAGATTGGTACATTAAAGATGCTCCAGTTGGATCTCTCTCTTTATTGTAGTTGGAGATCTCTCTGGACTCTGGTTTACGAAAGCAATATCATTGTTAACATAATATTGAAAAATATTATGTTACCATGTTTTGTAGGTTTTATTATTCATGTTTCTAAGTTGGGCTGATAATACATTCTTTCGCTTTTCTTAACATAGTATCAGAGCTATAAGATCTAGGCCCTGTGAAATTTTCGCTCTCGGCGGGCGGCTTAAACTTTGTCGCCGTCCGCCGGGCATTCGCAGTAATATGAAACCAGCTCGTGCACTTGGATTTCACCTCAAATCTCTGCTGTCATGGCTTCTCTCGCTCATGGCTGTTTTTTTGGCCGTCCTGGCCGTTTCTCTTTCCTAACTTCTCCTAGTTTCTCTTGGCGTGGCTGCTCCTAGTTTTTTTTTGGCTTGGTTGTTCTTGCTTTCTCGTGGCTATTTTCAAACTCAAGTTGGTAGATCTACTTGAGTTTGAGGGGGATGTTAACATAATATTGAAAAATATTATGTTACCATATTTTGTAGGGTCTATTATTCATGTTTTCTAGCTGGGTTGATTTTTTTATAATGCATGTTTCCTATTTGGTTTAGATTTCTTAGTGACCAAAAACATTGTAGCCTATATAAAGGCATGTTAGGATTATGATTTGACATAATCAATAATACATCTTTCGCTTTTCTTCACAATCATTATGATAACCAACAAGAAATAGTATTAATTTTACTCAACTCTCTCTCTAGCTCTCTCTCTCGTTTACCAAAACAATAAGTTACGAAGTGATCCTAACCAAAGCATCTACCAGAGTTTGAAAAAACAAAAAGACTGAAGGCAAATTTCATTACGATAACCAACAAGAAATAGTAATTTTTCTCTCAAATGCCAATTGACTTACGTTGCACCAGATGATTGCAGCCTTAGGGTAACTGTTATATATTGACTCTTTGCTTTATTCTTGTCAAAGTTCCCAGTTATCCGGGCACACTTGTCGAGTTTGTAAAGCCTGATTCGATAGTGATTAGTCTGTTTCAAAAAATAATGATGTAAAATTTGAGGATACGTATTTCGCTATATGATCTCTGTTCAATGTATAATGAAAAACTAGTGTGAGCCGTGAATGTACCAAAATCGAAACCACGTAAATCGTAGTGTTGTGACTTTGCTTTCATGTCGTGTTTTGCTTGATTATCTTTGTGTTATTGTGTGTGCGGTTCTAGGTCGAATCCATAGTATTACTCTCATACGTAAACCCTAGCACATATTATTTGCTCCCATACTTGCTTGCTTCTCTAGGCAGGAATCATTACGGACACAATTCAAAGTGTATAAATCCAGAAATATATAGATGTGTTCAAAATTGTCCGATACACGTGAGCGGCGAGTCTCACATGGTGGATGCGGGGCCCATAGACATCGGAATATTCCGGACACAAATATGTCCAGATTTGTACACTTCGATTGGTATTTTTTATAGTAAAACGGAAATTATCAAAGACTTTACATAATGAGAAAGGGCACATATGTGGATGTGTCAACATAGATGTATGAATATGTATTGTTTTTTTTTCCGGTCAAACGGAAATTCAATATGGTTTGGTCCATGCCCGAGCCATGCTCCTCGGGTACGCCCACCCCACACTACTCCGCCGAGTCGGATCCTATAGATCGGGGGTGTGCCGCTCGGTGGACGTGACTGCTCGCGCAGGTATCACTTTTGGGACTTCTTTGGTGCACCTAGCTCGGGATTCTAACGAAGCCGTTCGGGAACAACCGACTTGAATCCAGCAGTAGTTGCAGCTCATGTAGGGAAGTTATGGTTTGGCTTCTTTGTTTCTCTTCCTTTTTCTTTTCGCTTTTTTTTTTTTATTTTCTTGTGTGTTTGGGAGTTGACATGGAAAGGGGCTAGCTTCTTATTCCTGAGGATGAAAAATTATAATCTTGAATGATGATGAGAATCTCGTTACTGGAACCACTACATCAGTTTTGTTCCCAGCCCAGCCCAGGTGGTTCAAAAGATTTAATTTGGTCTATGCACGTGCCTGTGACCGAGCACAGACGGTGAGATTAGAGGAGCAGTGAAAATGAGCAGTGGGGGCATTGCTCCTTTATCTGAAGGGTGGTGCATGGGATATTGGCAGTAAAATACGTGTTGATGAGGCGAATAGCTATTTGTAAAAAATTTATATACAATCCACATTTCACGATGACAGATCCAGCAAAAAGGTTGGACAGTGATACACCCAAAAAGAGGCCATGCGTTGCAGACCTCAAAACGGGCTGCACATGAGGGAATATGTTAAGAAAATACAAGCTCACATTGCTTGGGTTTCAAATCGGTCATCGGTGATGACTTAATATAATGTTGGGACCTCTCCATCTAATAGCTTAAGCTTTTGAGTTGTATATAAAGTTTTCACGCTCGAGTTAAAATGCCCGTTGTATGAAACAATGGAGCATATGTTTTTCCAATGCTCTTTCTCCAAAGATTATGGAGAGAGCATCACACTTGGGTTTTGATTTTGAGGTGGGTAGGCTCATGGTGCTGGGGGGATGGTTGGCAGGGTGGCTGAGGGCGGCACCAAGTAAGACCCTCATTCGGGAATCCTTTGTGTATCTTGTGGAATGTGTGCATGCTGTGTTCGCAATGAAGTCCGGAACAGTTCGATGCACTTGAGTTTTACATTTCAGATGTGGAGCCCGTACACAACGAACAATTTCAAACACATCTTACATCTAGATTTGTGTACTTTGGTCTATGTCAGTGGTACTGTTACATAGAAAAATATGAATTATCAAAGACTTAGCAGAATGAGAAACCGAGACGCACACATGTGGATGCGTCTACTCAGATGTTTTTTTTTTTAGGATAAATATAAGCTCAAGAAATCTACTCAGATGTTGAATATTGTATGCTAATACGCAAAGAATTACTACTAAGATTTTGCATGCACGCTAGCTTTAAACCCTTGACCAAAACGGTGTGGGTATAGGGAATGGGCAAAAGAGTATTCTTTATGAAAGTTATGGTTTGGCTTCTTTCTTTCTTTCTTTATCTTTTTTTTTTTTTTCCAATTTTTTATATTCCGGAGATGAAGACTCAGACTCTTATCTTGAACATATTAATGAGATATCTTTGTTACTAGAAATTCAATACCTACTAACTCGGATATCCCTGTTTCGCTAAGGCTCTTATTTTTCAAGTACTAATTTCCCGCTTTACGAGAAATTCAATACCTACTTTGCTTAGTTCGGTAACGTGATTGTGGTTTAGATAGGGAGTTAGAGAATTATTTTTCTTTTCCAACTTATTAGTGTTGATCCAAATCTCCTTTTCTATAGTTTCCTCTTGTTCTTGGCAATCTAAAATGAGTCGTGTTAACAACAAATATCCAACACGTTTTGGAATAACGAAATCAAGTAGTCATTATTTTGAGGCTGACAGCTAGGGTTTCAGCCGAAACTTGTTTTCATCTCATTGTTAGCTAATTTAGAGTATATTTACTTGCCACTCCAAATGATCATTCCTACTTAAATTTAAACAAAACGTCTACGAACACAAATTCGCACACAGTTGTCCACGGAACCATGAAATATATCTAGGCCCATATATAGGTATCGAACAAGAACATAGCCATGTTCATTGCGCAAAGTGAAAATATATAATCTCCAAAATAATATGAGGCGTCACCGTGACTAAATGGATGCTCAAACTTTAAGCCAACTCTAAAAATCTAGGCATTTTTTAGTTGAATCAGTGAAATTTCCATTTTAACCCCGATCTCTAGATAAATTTTATGCACCAAAACGAAGCTTTTGGTTTACGACTCTGGCCTAGGATGGCAATTTCTCCAAACCCGATGGGTACCCGCCCTGCCTATTCGGAGGCGGATATTCCCGGAATTTTTATCCAATAGGAGCGGGTATGGTGAAACTTAAAAAATCTTCGCTCGAATATGGGACAGGTATGATGTTTTGTGGTACCCGTACCCGCGCCGTAAGCAATAATACACATGTTTATGTAGACATGTATATTGTGGGTACACTAGGATTTGCCCGTGCCTGAAGGCACGGCGCAACGCATTTTGAATACAACTAAAATAAATTACGAAACTATTGATCACCCCTGCCAATGAAACTGATTTATATGGAAATATTTTTTTGTAAAATTAGGTTTAAATAGAGTTCTTTTAGTGCATGCTCGTACCCAAAGATGTGGATCAAACAATCAGCGCACATGCAAATTAACACTGTAACCGTGAACAAAGTATCAACCTGTTCATGTAACACTGAGGGATCATTCAAAATTTCAAAATAGCGCACACACACACACACAGGGTGTTCGGTCTCAAAGAAAATCACAGGTGGGCGTTAGCTTTGGGAGCGGAGAGCTAGAAGAAGATGTGAGAGAGAGAGAGAGAGAGAGAGAGAGATGAGGAGAGAGTAAGATATGAATTTTGAACGTGAGCTCTAATTAGTGGCAATTGATTTGTGCAATTACTATTGTTTGAGAGAGAGAGAGAGAGAGCCGTAGGATTTATAGAATAAATCAATGGTTATGATTTATAGAGAGATAAGATTCAAAAACCGTTCTCCCTTATTATGTAGATATATATACTTAGGAGGTAAAAAATATCCATGTATGGTATTTGTTAAAATTTTGTATAGTATTTGTTTGTGAATGGTGTATTTTTGTGCGACCTTCTATTCTATGTTGCATTTGGATAGTTTTTTAATTTCCTCTTGTTGTATCACTATTGAATTGTCTTTTGTGTAAATCCCATCGTTCTTTCTTGTTGAAGTAGTTTGGATACGGATTTACCCGAATATACCCAATCTCCATTGAGATACGAGTGTGGTGGGTTGTCCATTATCCCTACTGACTATCCCTTCCGAGCATGGAGGTGGGGATGGAGAAGAGTTCCCCAATTGGGGATATGAGGCGGAATAGGGTACCCCGACTCATACCCTACCCTGGCCAAAATGTATGGGCTCAATTGGGCAGAGCTACTACGACTACAAGGCCTTTTTATTGTTGAGGCCCAAGTCCATCCCCAACATTTTACTGGGTACTTGCAGCAAATCCATTGGAAACTCACTTTGGTGGAACTTTGTGCCAATTTATGTGTCTCAGACTATGTTCCCCTATTATTCCTACATCCTTAGAGATTCCTTTATCTCATATATATTCCATGGATATGAGATATCCGATTCCCTTCGTTCCTAAATGGTAGTCTACCATGAAAATACGTGCAATTTTCAAACCAAAATATAAGGGTCATGTTTGGTAGCCATTCTATTTTCTGTTTTCTATTTTCATTTTCAGAATTTTCAAAAGTTAACTTTGAAAGTTTGTTTGGTGCACTACTTCCACTTTCAAATTCTGGAAATTACTTTCACTATTTTCATAATTTGAGAAAGTAACAAAACTCAACTTTTACTATTTTCAGAAACAAAAAACAGGCTACTCCGCTACAATTCCTTGGAGGTCTTTTTTCATTTCCTCTTCCTCTCTCTCTCAAACCCAGGCAATTGAAGATACTCTCTCTCTCTCTCTCGCTCCCTCCCTCCCTCCCTCTTATAGTCAATAAAGGACCGACTTTGGAATTAGAAAATTTCACAAGTATTTCTCTCTCTCTCTCTCTCTCTCTCTCTCTCTCTCTCTCTCTCTCTCTATATATATATATATATATATATACACTCTCTTAACTTAGAGATGAAAGGAGGCCGGAAGGGATACGTTGGGCTTATGAAGCCATCATTTTATGAAAGTTGATACTATAACTTCGGCCTAGGAAAGAAGAACTCAATCACCTGGACTCAGTGCCGGCACAAAGATATTTGGGCCCGAAGCGAAAGTTGCAATAGGGGGGCCATTTATCTCCTCATCTTTGAACAAAATTTTGCGAAATGTTGAGGAAAACTAAGGGGTGAAGATTCAAACTCAGTTTTTAAAGCATTCAAAGAGCCTAAGCTGCCACATAACCAAAAAGATGTTACTCAAAGCAGGGCAATTGAAACTTCTTATTATTTAAAACTAAAAAACTGTATTTTTTGGAGCCCTCTTCGGGCTAAAAAATCAGGGGCCAAAAGCAACGACTTCTTCGGCTTCCTCTCTAAGCCGGCTATGCCTGGTCTATCTACCCGGCCCTTTCTTTCAGAATATCAAGTATGGAATTTGTTTCTAACATGATTGCAAAGGCTTGGATAATTCTCTCTCTCTCTCTCTCTCCTGTATAGTTTGAGAATTAGTGGAGAAATTGCAAGAAAGATCATTTTAGAAAAAGTAAAAACTAGTTTCAGAAATTGATTTTTTTTAAAAAAAAAACAGGTTAACACAAACATGTTTTCTGTTTTCACTTTTTTTTTAGGAAAAGTAAAAACTGATTTTAGCAAATAGAAAACAGGAAACAAAAAAGTGGCAGTGTTACCAAACATAGCCAAGGTGTTTCCGTGCATGATTTTTGAAATTTCTTGACCAAATTAAAGATCTAAATGAGACGTTAAACTTGGTGTCAAGAAATTTAGAAAATTATGCACGAAAGTACCTCACATTTTGTTTGAAAATTGCAAGTATTTTCATAATGGACTACCATTAAGGAATAGAGGGAGTATTGTTTATCTTCGGGCAACATACAAACACTTAAATTTTGCATCCAATTTTGATATCATAAGAAAGGAGAATAATTTGTCAACTCTTTCATCAAATGAAACATGGGCGTCTATCATATTGAAATTTTTCATTGGCACACGGATTTGGTTTCTTCAAATTCTGCAACCCCATTTTATTCCCTTTGTTAGAAGCTCTGATACTATGTTTAAAAAGTGGATTGACAAGAAAGTTGCTTTCATTAATGTGTAATGTCTGAAACATAACTCTAGCATGCTTTTATGTAGACTACAAGACTTTGTGACAAAGAAACCTAGACCAACTAGGAAAATTGCATAATAAAGAAACCAAGACTAACAAAAAAAAAAAACATGAATAATATAGTCTAGACTAAACAGGAACCATAATAATAAACCTATAAATATGATAACATAATATTTTCTAATATTATGCTAACATTCTCGCTCAAACTCAAGTAGATCTATCAACTTGAGTTTGAAAAAACCCAAAAAAAAAATCAGCAACAATTAGCAACCATGAGAAGCCAAAAAAACCAAAGAGAAATCAAGAGTAAGAACCAAGAGAAATCAGGAGTAAGAACCAAGACAAATACTCCTACTTCACGTAAAAATATTAGTGAGAATCTCTTTCTTTTTTTAGGATTAGGGATTTATAATGCTTTAATTTGAAATAAAACATGAAGGACCAATCTAATCATTGAGGTCCATTAAAAGAAAATTCTACCCATTGAGTAATGTTAGAGGCATATACAGCTATTGGATTTGTCAAGAGCTAATCTATAAGAAATTTGAGAAACCATGCTTTGTGAAGATGGTTGTCTCACCTGCCTCTCCAATGGAGGCGTGAGTTCGAGCCCTATGAGAGACGTGACTGGTGTCCAGGGCTATGGATAGTCTCTGGACCCCTTGTGTACTAATTGTAGACACCCTATTTTGGACTTTCCAGAATAGTTTATTTACGGTATTTGATTCCCCGATGATGAAACGGGTCAAGAACATCCCGAGTTGTTTGATGAGTTTGAGCTTTGAGCGTCCCGAACCTCGTCCAAACCCATTTCAAACCCTTGTCGAACCCTCAAGCCAGAACCAAATGGCCTCAACAAAACCCTGCTGGAGTACGCTGGTGGTGGACTAGCGTGCGCAGGAACCACTGCCACGTGTCAGTCATTACTACTCTCTGGCGCACGCCACTCAACAAGTGGCGCACGCCAGTCAGCACTAGTCAAATCAACCTTTTCAGCCAGCTGGGCGGGAGCCTCTGCAGCCGCCTGACGTCAGCTGGCAGCCCCCTGATCATTACTCCAGCCAGAACTGTTCCTTTCTCTTCCATCAAGCCAAGTCCCATGCATTTAATGCATGGGAGCTTCCTCCAATGTTTTGGCCATCCAAACAAGCCCTTATGCCCAAACTGATCTCAGCCCCTCTCCTCTATATATACCTCCCTCTCTCACTCTTGCAAGGGGTTACCAAGTTCAAAAGGGTTAGCACCATTAAGAAAGGGGTAGCTTCATAAAAGCCAAGCCATCCTTTGTCTTCTTCTCCTTCATTGTTCTTTGCTTCCTTTCTTCCTCATAGAAAGAGTAAGTGAAGAACACACCTTCCACAGTCCATAACCATTTCCACATTCATCCTCCATCACCCTCTTTCAAGCTCAAAGCTCAAGCTCTCTCTCAAAACTCACAAGCAAAGGTATAATACCTCTTGCTCCTGCTCTCTGTTCTGACCCCTGAGGGGGGCTGGCAGGGTCAAGACTGGTAATCTATACCAGTCCTGGCCCTAATGCTGGCAAGGTTTCAAAACCGTTCCCAGTGATGAATGGCGCACGCCAGTCATGAGTGCCGTGCGCCAGTAATGGTGGCATGTGCAAAGCTGGTGTGGGGACCATTGATCATTATTTTCTTACTTTCCTCTAATTTTGATCACCTTGTTGCATGCTAAAACCAGTCTATTGCTTTCTGTATTTACTACTGCTTTCCCTTCCATCTATATTTACTGCTTAGTTTGGCCTTCTGGGTCCCTCTGGTCCTATTCCAGAGCCTAGAATGTGCAAAGCCAAAGTACTGGAACCAAGAACTAATTGGCGTACGCTCCTTTATTAGTGGCGTGCGCTAGTTAGCTATCTTCCAGTGGCTTGGCCCTTGCATGGATCTTACATCCAGGCCTTTGATCATCCTCCCCTCACTGTTTAAGGGGTTTTCTGCTATTTGGAGGCTTTTAAGCCCATTTATCTGTCTGTAATAGTTTAATAACCTTTATGAACTGCGTGGTTTGTCCTGGGTGTGCACTGGTCCTTTCCAGAGCCCAGAGGGTTGAGAACAGAAGCTGTGGTATTGGATTAACCGGCGCACGCCAGTATTGAGTGGCGCACGCAGGTATTGACTGCATGCAGTGGTTCGTCCAGTGCATGCAGGCTTGTTCCTGTATGTGCCATTGTACAGTCAGTGTGTGCTAGTTTGTCTAAAACGTCCACAAAAGCTTGTTCTCAATCTATTATATTTGCTTAGATCAAACATTCACCATCCATAAACATTTTGTTACATCTTTTGTACATAAATGCAATGTGTTACAGTTTTAATCCTTATTAACTGTTCCCCCGCCCTAACTGGTTAAAAGAATGATCAAATAAAGAGAGAAATGCAAATGTTTTATAAAACGCCTGAGTAGAGACCGGTCCCCGGACTGGGCGAGGGGGGTGCCATAAAACCCTTCCCCTCTCGTAATCTGGCTCCCGAACCTCAAGATCGAAGGTGACGACGGTCCAGTCTACAAAAGCCTTTTTCAATTTTCAAATCAAATGCAATTCAAAACATTTTCAAAAGGACGGTTTCTTGGGTACAAACCGCAAAACCCGAGTGGCGACTCTCTGATCTGCGAAGCACTTCGCCGCGCTTTCCGCGAGATAGGGCGCACCCGGAATTTTCATGCACGAAACCCGCGGGATTTTTGGGGCGTGTGCCCACAGTGGCGACTCTGCTGGGGAATATTACATTAATCTACATTTGGAAATTAATACATGAATGAACGATTTTCAAAAGTCTGGCAAAACAGTACGCTCCGCGCTACTGAAGAGCGGAATGGTAACGTAACAGGATTCTACACCCGACCATTCCAAACTGGGACTTTTACTATTGTTCGCTTATGTAGTTTTCTCCAAGTGTCGATTAATGAAGTGAGCCAAGCTTCAAAAGGTGTTTTCAAAAAGCATTCGC
Organism: Rhododendron henanense subsp. lingbaoense; assembly: GCA_020567845.1. NCBI lineage: Eukaryota > Viridiplantae > Streptophyta > Magnoliopsida > Ericales > Ericaceae > Rhododendron > Rhododendron henanense. The sequence continues at coordinate 50,296,776 of CM036316.1, forward strand.
ATTTCTCTCTCTCGATCATTCTTTCGGCACGCGCTCATTTGCATCGGTGTTCTATCAGCCCCGTTGAGGTGTTTTGGGTAACCGGCACAGTTTACTGGAGCCCGGGGTCCTCGAATGCCCAACAACCTTGGACGATGATGAGACGTATTACCATTTGACCATTGCTCTGCTGCACGCGTTGCGATGGGAGGTATAAAACATCTCTAGTCTGAGGAACCCCTCTAAGCCAAAACCAGCCTCGCCATGCGTATAAAGCAATAGAACCTTTCAAAACTAAGACAGGAACCCACAGGGTAGGATTACTTGCATCTAACCCCCGTAAACTGTCTATGTGTTACTGCTTTCCATATTGCATGCCTGTACATACATCCATACCGTTCTGCGTAGGAGCATGCTAGGGCGGCTTTTAGGGTTTCTCTCTTTCAAAACCTGTTTTATGCCTGCTCGGACGCTGCCTGGACCGATGACGAGTCGTGCATCGTGATGGTGCACGTTATCAACTTTCCAATTCCTTGGGTCAACGAGACTTTGGGAAATCGAGACTTTCTAAGTCCTTGTCTAAACCCCAATCGTTGTTTCAAACAGAAAACTAGGAACAACGGGAAAACATGCCATGATGCTCACACCGCTCAGGTTAAAAGTGCTAAACACTTACACCACTCAAGGCTCCGGCACAGTGCTGCTTATGCCATCCTGGTTACAGCATCATGTCATCAAACACCTAGTTGTTCTGTTCCAGCATTGAAACTTCGAAAGCGGAATAGTCAAAGACTTAGGCTGTTTCGACATCTCTTAGTGTTAGTCGATCCCATCAAGGTACACTGTCGAAAAGAAATCCGAGGACCTGGGCAGCGTCCAGCTGTTATAAAACGGTTTTGTCTGCTAGTTCTAGAGTCTAGGAGGACACCAACGACAACATGTACATTGCATCCTTTCAAATAAAACTATTGCAGGGAACACTTCCTGAGCCTTCGATTGCTTTACTGTCTAGCTTTGGGCGCCACACCGTCAAAGAAAGTACCAAAAAGAAAAGCCAAACCTGCTTAGGAGCATCTACCGGGGCTATTTCACCGCCATATCACCGCCCTCGATCATCAATCCAAAATGGCAGCACAAGTAGAGTTGGCTGAGCTGAAGAGGGCTGTACAAGAGATGAACCAGAAAATGGACAAGCAAATGGTTATGGTCCAGGGGCTGTTTGACCTTTTCACCTCCATCATGTCAAAACCGGATCGAGGGCTAGTCAAAGAACCACTTCAGGCCTGTCACACTCCTGCGGTCGGAATCAAGCCGTGCTCTAGAGACATGTTCAAAGACCTGGTTGAGTTCCACGAGACCAGAATTCACTTGAAGGAGGATGTTGTTTCCCCGTCCGAAATCGGTATTGAAAGGAAAGGAGTGCACTTTGACGAAGTCCAATCCCGTGCCAAAAGAATGTATTCCCTTGACAGCGCAATGCTATATAATGGTGAAACGAGTAGGGGGTCCGCCGACCTTTGTCCCAATCGCAAGACCCGCTCAGGTCGACCAAGGATCTTCTCGTGCTTCTCTGCACCTTTGTCCTCGGTTTATGAGAAACTTCTTGAAGCTGGCATCCTCAGGCCACTCCGTCCGACTCCTCCACCTCGAGCACTCCCAGTGTCTCACAATCCAAATGCCTATTGTGCTTTCCATCAAGCGCCTGGCCATCCCACCGATGCTTGCTACCGCCTTCGACATGCCATTCAGGATCTCATCGATAATGGCACTATTCCACCCCCACTCCCATCAAAACCCGACGACAGTTCCAGCTCCTTGCTCCAACTCAAGTCTGACACTCTGGTTGGTCAGATATCTGTCACCTCCACTCAAATCAACCCCATCTCCACTCAAATCAACCCGAGCTCCACCATACTCAACCCAACCCTCTGCATTGTCCCAGAAACTGAACCCAAACCAACTGTGTTTATCCCTTCTGAATCTGAGGCCGTAGGTTGCAGAATAGAAGATGGGGCTGAAAACTGGAAAGCAATGGTTGAGGACCGGATCGATCAAGCAAGGGAACAGACTGACAGTCTGAGGTCCTTCACTCAAGGGCATTTGGAGTTGTTGTTCTCCCAAGTGGGTTTAGTCAAAGAAGTTGAGGAAGCCGAAGTGCTGCTGCTTGGGCCTGACATCCTCTAGATCTCACCTCTCTGTGAGGAAGCCAAGGGTAACAATAAAAGTTGCATTTTCAAATCGCGTTTAGCTTGCATTGCACACTTTTGAGTCTGAGTCTGACACAGTGTCTGTCTGGTCGTCTTAGTCTAGCTCTGAGTCGGAGTTCGTGCCTCTTGGCCCTCTATGTCGTAGCTTCTATCCTCAATTCGAGTCTTTTGCTATACTTGGCAACCCCGTGGGGCTTTCTTTATGATATGCACTATCTTGCTTCTAAGTACTTTGCTGGCTTTTGAATAAACTGTGTCGATCCGGACGACGAAGGGATAGATTTCGATGGGGTCATCCCCAAGGAAATGTGTTCCTTCGCCGAAAGGGAAGACAAAAGGCGTGCTCGGCCTATTAAAAGAAGAAGTAGTTTCAATAAACTTGAAAGATGAGGTAGACCCCCGGATGGTTCAAAATTGGCTCAACGCTGTCCCTCAAAGGAGCATTGTGCCCCGGATGTTTCAAAATTGGCTTAACACTGTCCCCCAAAGGAGCATCGTGCCCGATCAGACAGGGTCAAGGGACTCATCGACGTTTTGGCATGGTTTCACAAAGACGCGCTTGGCGTTGATCGTGAGATAAAGAAACTTCAAAACACCTGCTAACGGATGTCAAGCCAGAAAGCAGAAACTCAGAAGGCTCCAGGCCTTGCACTGTGTCCAAGATAGCGTTAGCAGCATTCCATCAAGCGCACATTAAAAAGGCGCAAAAGTGGCCTGGAGCGAGGCATTTTCAACTGAAGCAGTCAGGACCCTGCATTATCAAAAGCCATCTTATCTGGGGCTGCAGCCAAAGATCATCGATCTCGACGACAACAAATTCTGCACTCTAGTCAACTTGGATCAATTCAAGAGCCACTTTTCCCTGAGAGAAGCTCGTTGGGCCGAAAACCACAAGGGTGGGCGGTGCCAAGCAAAAGTTAGAGCAGCCTGCTAGGCCGAAAACCTAAAGGAGGCGGTCTAGGCAAAAATAAATAGACAAAAAGTCGAAAGCTCGCTAGGCCGAAAACCTGAGAAGGAGGCACTAGGCAAAAGTTAGAGCGTAAAAGGAGAGATAAAGCACACGAGTGAACCTTGGCCTGAACTACGTTTTGACCTGATTTCCCAAATGTGGGATACGTAGGCAGTCTCTCTTCAAGACTCGGTCATATTCTATCAATTGGATCCATGGTTGACGTTTTGGTACACATCAAGGGTCGAGAAGGGTCAAGAACAGATTAAGCTTCATCAGAAACAGGAGGGGGAACTCTTTGTCTTTCAATCTTATTTCAAACTACTACTTCAATTTCAAAGCTGAGCAAAAGCCTTAAAAAAAAATAGAAAAAAAGAAAAAGCATAAAAAAACAGAACGAAATGCTTGTGAGGCCCCAACGGGCTCACAGTTTATTCTAAGTTCAGCAAAGTCTAGTTTGAGCAGATTTTCAATCACGCACACTAGTTTGAGACTCACGCACGTTTGCTCAAAGTGACACGCGTTGGTCTCAAACCTGCGCATGCTTATCCAATTCCCGCAGCATACAGTGGTTGGCAGCCATCACGCCTAATTCGAACCCCCGGCGGGAATTTCAAGTTAAAACCAAGGTTTCGGTGCCTCGAAATTGGTTTTAAGGGCTCTTGCCAAGTTTTTCTATGCCGTGCAGGTCATATGTGTCTAATGTGACTGTGCGGGGGTGTCGGTTTCAGTCCGGGCCTATATGAGTCATCCTTTTGCGTCTTTTGTCCATCTTTGCGACGTTTTTCTATTTTTCGGTCTATTGCCCATTCCGGGGCTTTCTTCTCTGTTTCATTTATTCATACAGGTCACTGTACATCTATTTGACCTTATGCAAGCGTCAGTTTCACCTATATTTTGGATTTTGGCCTATTAATGCCAAAAATTTCATTATTACCCATGTGTCGAAGAGTCTGCATTGTATCCTAGGACTCTTCCTCCTCATTCTTTCGAGCTAGGCAATCTATACGTGTGCGTATGTCTGTGTGTCAACTCGATTCGCCCGTCAATGCAAGTTGGATATTAGCGATTGGTTTATACTCTATCTCCAATGAACCGAGAATAATGCAACTTTTATAGCGCCACTACGGCATCCATGGTCCAAGCAAGCAGCAAATCATCAAGTACAGAGGGATACATTGGCCCAAACACAAAAGCAAATCAAGCAAGTCACAGGGTGATCTAACCCGCTCGAAAGTTATCTACTTGGGCACGCAAGCTCGCACCTCAAATCAAAGCAGCAAACCTCTGACCCGCTCGAAAGTTACCTACCTGGACCTGCAGGCCCGCAACTCAAATCAAAGCAGTAAAGCAAAAGTGTGGCTCAGTGGTAGCCCTCAATCGTCAAAATTACCCTGGTCGTCGTTTGTGTCGTCCCGTTCTCTAGAAGCCGCCCTAGTCTGTTCTTGCATGTTCAATTTGTACATATGTGTTTAGCATATATTGTCGTTGCATATTGTATATCAAATGTCAAAAGCAGGAAAGTGCTTCAAATCAAATCAATCCAAAGCATATTGAGGCGTGCCTACAATCAGTGTTATGGCTTTGGCAAATCAAATCAAATCAGCATTGAGACCCATTCCCAACAGGCAGCCCATGTTGCCCTGATCCATGTTTCCATCCCGGTTTGCTATTTCCCCAAGCAGATCCCGTCCAATTTCAAAATCAACGACGATCTATCCGTCCAATTTCAAATCAACGACGATCCATCCGTCCTATTCCAATCAATGACGATCTATCCGTCCTATTCCAATCAATGACGATCTATCCGTCCTGTTCCAATCAACGACGATCTATCCGTCCAATTTCAAATCAACGACGATCCATCCGTCCTATTCCAATCAATGACGATCTATCCGTCCTGTTCCAATCAACGACGATCTATCCGTCCAATTTCAAATCAACGACGATCCATCCGTCCTATTCCAATCAATGACGATCTATCCGTCCTGTTCCAATCAACGACGATCTATCCGTCCAATTTCAAATCAACGACGATCCATCCGTCCTATTCCAATCAACGACGATCTATCCGTCCTATTCCAATCAACGACGATCTATCCGTCATGTTCCAATCAACGACGATCTATCCGTCCAACTTCAAATCAACGACGATCTACCCGTCCAATTCAAATCAACGACGGTCTATCCGTCCAACTTCCAATTCAACCGCACAACTCCCAGCAGTCGTATTGCTTTGTCTCGGATGGTCCTTGATAAGGAGATTGGCTCTGATTCCCAACAGATGGAATTTAACCTACCTGACGCGACCTACCCGTGATTGTTGGAGTTTCTTTATGCCGAGGATAGTTTGATCCCCAGCAATGACAGCCCGTCCTGTCCAAACTCAAACGACGATCAGCCATGTCGTCTATTTCAACGATGATCAGCCATGTCATCACCGACGATCAACCATGTCGTCCACTCAACGATGATCAGCCACGTCATCACCGACGATCAGCCATGTCGTCCACTCAACGATGATCAGCCATGTCATCACCGACGATCAGCCATGTCGTCCTCTCAACGATGACCAGCCATGTCATCACCGACGATCAGCCATGTCGTCCTCTCAACGATGATCAGCCATGTCATCACCGACGATCAGCCATGTCGTCCTCTCAACGATGATCAGCCATGTCATCACCGACGATCAGCCATGTCGTCCTCTCAACGATGACCAGCCATGTCATCACCGACGATCAGCCATGTCGTTTATCTCAACGGTGATCAGCCATATCATCATCGATGATCAGTCATGTCATCACCCCGATCAACGGCGATCAGAATATTGCCCGCGTTCACCCCGACCAACGGCGATCAGAATATTGCCCGCGTTCACCCCGAGCAACGGCGATCAGAATATTGCCTGCGTTCACCCCGAGCAACGGCGATCAGAATATTGCCCGCGTTCACCACCGACCAACGGCGATCAGAATATTGCCCGCGTTCACCCCGACCAACGGCGATCAGAATATTGCCCGCGTTCACCCCGAGCAACGGCGATCAGAATATTGCCTGCGTTCACCCCGAGCAACGGCGATCAGAATATTGCCCGCGTTCACCACCGACCAACGGCGATCAGAATATTGCCCGCGTTCACCCCGAGCAACGGCGATCAGAATATTGCCCGCGTTCACCACCGACCAACGGCGATCAGAATATTGCCCGCGTTCACCCCGACCAACGGCGATCAGAATATTGCCCGCGTTCACCCCGAGCAACGGCGATCAGAATATTGCCCGCGTTCACCACCGACCAACAGCGATCAGAATATTGCCCGCGTTCACCACCGACCAACGGCGATCAGAATATTGCCCGCGTTCACCCCGACCAACGGCGATCAGAATATTGCCCGCGTTCACCCCGAGCAACGGCGATCAGAATATTGCCTGCGTTCACCCCGAGCAACGGCGATCAGAATATTGCCCGCGTTCACCACCGACCAACGGCGATCAGAATATTGCCCGCGTTCACCCCGTTCAACGGCAATCAGAATATTGCCCGCGTTCACCACCGAGCAACGGCGATCAGAATATTGCCCGCGTTCACCCCGAGCAACGGCGATCAGAATATTGCCCGCGTTCACCACCGACCAACGGCGATCAGAATATTGCCCGCGTTCACCCCGACCAACGGCGATCAGAATATTGCCCGCGTTCACCCCGAGCAACGGCGATCAGAATATTGCCCGCGTTCACCACCGACCAACGGCGATCAGAATATTGCCCGCGTTCACCCCGATCAACGGCGATCAGAATATTGCCCGCGTTCACCCCGATCAACGGCGATCAGAATATTGCCCGCGTTCACCCCCCCAACGGCGATCAGAATATCGTCCGATCGATCCACGACGACGGTCTGCCCGTCCAATCAGTCTACAACACCGTTCGCCTATCCTAGTCCACATCGGTCTACAAGTAACGCATCTTCCAGCAGTCTTATTGCTCTATCTCGGATGGTCCATGATAAGGAGATTGGCTCTGATTCCCAACAGATGGAATTTAACCTACCCGACGCGACCTACCCGTGATTGTTGGAGTTACTTATGCCGAAGAAGGTTTGATCCCTAGCGGCGCTAATCTATCCGCAACTGATTATTCCCCAGGAGAGTCCGCCTCACCATTCAATGATGGTTCAACCATCCCTATATTCCAACAGAGTTCCAAACTCTTTTTCAACGATCTTCAGATGGTCCGCCCGTCTTCAATCTCTCAATGGACGGTACTTTTAAATACATGTCCGCATTTTCGATTTCCTTCTGGATAGCCTTGAGAGGGTGTCTAGAAACCTTTGACGTTACTTGTACCAAGACAATGGTGCTCCAAGTGCCGTCAAAGGGGGGCTACTGTAGACACCCTATTTTGGACTTTCCAGAATAGTTTATTTACGGTATTTGATTCCCCGATGATGAAACGGGTCAAGAACATCCCGAGTTGTTTGATGAGTTTGAGCTTTGAGCGTCCCGAACCTCGTCCAAACCCATTTCAAACCCTTGTCGAACCCTCAAGCCAGAACCAAATGGCCTCAACAAAACCCTGCTGGAGTACGCTGGTGGTGGACTAGCGTGCGCAGGAACCACTGCCACGTGTCAGTCATTACTACTCTCTGGCGCACGCCACTCAACAAGTGGCGCACGCCAGTCAGCACTAGTCAAATCAACCTTTTCAGCCAGCTGGGCGGGAGCCTCTGCAGCCGCCTGACGTCAGCTGGCAGCCCCCTGATCATTACTCCGGCCAGAACTGTTCCTTTCTCTTCCATCAAGCCAAGTCCCATGCATTTAATGCATGGGAGCTTCCTCCAATGTTTTGGCCATCCAAACAAGCCCTTATGCCCAAACTGATCTCAGCCCCTCTCCTCTATATATACCTCCCTCTCTCACTCTTGCAAGGGGTTACCAAGTTCAAAAGGGTTAGCACCATTAAGAAAGGGGTAGCTTCATAAAAGCCAAGCCATCCTTTGTCTTCTTCTCCTTCATTGTTCTTTGCTTCCTTTCTTCCTCATAGAAAGAGTAAGTGAAGAACACACCTTCCACAGTCCATAACCATTTCCACATTCATCCTCCATCACCCTCTTTCAAGCTCAAAGCTCAAGCTCTCTCTCAAAACTCACAAGCAAAGGTATAATACCTCTTGCTCCTGCTCTCTGTTCTGACCCCTGAGGGGGGCTGGCAGGGTCAAGACTGGTAATCTATACCAGTCCTGGCCCTAATGCTGGCAAGGTTTCAAAACCGTTCCCAGTGATGAATGGCGCACGCCAGTCATGAGTGCCGTGCGCCAGTAATGGTGGCATGTGCAAAGCTGGTGTGGGGACCATTGATCATTATTTTCTTACTTTCCTCTAATTTTGATCACCTTGTTGCATGCTAAAACCAGTCTATTGCTTTCTGTATTTACTACTGCTTTCCCTTCCATCTATATTTACTGCTTAGTTTGGCCTTCTGGGTCCCTCTGGTCCTATTCCAGAGCCTAGAATGTGCAAAGCCAAAGTACTGGAACCAAGAACTAATTGGCGTACGCTCCTTTATTAGTGGCGTGCGCTAGTTAGCTATCTTCCAGTGGCTTGGCCCTTGCATGGATCTTACATCCAGGCCTTTGATCATCCTCCCCTCACTGTTTAAGGGGTTTTCTGCTATTTGGAGGCTTTTAAGCCCATTTATCTGTCTGTAATAGTTTAATAACCTTTATGAACTGCGTGGTTTGTCCTGGGTGTGCACTGGTCCTTTCCAGAGCCCAGAGGGTTGAGAACAGAAGCTGTGGTATTGGATTAACCGGCGCACGCCAGTATTGAGTGGCGCACGCAGGTATTGACTGCATGCAGTGGTTCGTCCAGTGCATGCAGGCTTGTTCCTGTATGTGCCATTGTACAGTCAGTGTGTGCTAGTTTGTCTAAAACGTCCACAAAAGCTTGTTCTCAATCTATTATATTTGCTTAGATCAAACATTCACCATCCATAAACATTTTGTTACATCTTTTGTACATAAATGCAATGTGTTACAGTTTTAATCCTTATTAACTGTTCCCCCGCCCTAACTGGTTAAAAGAATGATCAAATAAAGAGAGAAATGCAAATGTTTTATAAAACGCCTGAGTAGAGACCGGTCCCCGGACTGGGCGAGGGGGGTGCCATAAAACCCTTCCCCTCTCGTAATCTGGCTCCCGAACCTCAAGATCGAAGGTGACGACGGTCCAGTCTACAAAAGCCTTTTTCAATTTTCAAATCAAATGCAATTCAAAACATTTTCAAAAGGACGGTTTCTTGGGTACAAACCGCAAAACCCGAGTGGCGACTCTCTGATCTGCGAAGCACTTCGCCGCGCTTTCCGCGAGATAGGGCGCACCCGGAATTTTCATGCACGAAACCCGCGGGATTTTTGGGGCGTGTGCCCACACTAATATACTAACTACTAACTCCCCCGATTCCACAAATACTTGCACAAACTTACTCACATTCATATTGGGGCCCACACTATAAATTCAATGTGTGTGGGCCCCACCAAAAAATGTGAACTTATGTGTAAAATGTGTGTAAGTACTTGTGGTTGAATAATAATTGATTATCTATATGTATATTTGTTCGGTGCGCATGGATTGTATTAAAGTATTCAATGTCTTCAATCGATTACAGGAATAGCAAAATCAGTTGAGATTCTAAATTTAGGCCTAGGGTTAGTCTGGTTGGTTGGTAGGCTGTTTCACAATTGATCAGACTTCGATTCTTTAAATTAGGAAGCAAGAAAATAATTTGGTCTTGCTATTGTCAGCCTACTGGGCTGACGATAAACACATTAAAAGACAAGGAAAACACGTATTTCTGTACACTTTTTACACCCTTTAATACACATTCACACACTTATTATTGTCAGCCCATTGGGCTGATTTTAGAATTTTTCAAAATACTTTTTGTAAATTTCTTAGTCAATGGCTTGCCTTTGACGAAACTGGTGAGAAAACTAATTGAGATGGGCGTAAGCCAATTTGAACACCTCTCACCATGAATCCCCCCCCAAAAAAAAAAAAAAATCTAAAATTAGTTTTTTTGGTTAAATTAGTTGAGATCCACGTTGTAAACTACTCCTACCGGCTACCAGTAGTGGTAACCGATTATAAAAGGAAAATATTATTTTTTTCCAGATTCCCATTTTTAGAATCCTTCGGTTATCGTGTTACAGTATTATATTCTGTCTGGGCTTTGTATATACGTTTCATTATCAAATCTACGGAGTGTATAAAAATACTATAAATATACGGAGAGAGGGAGAGAGAGGGGCTCAAACCGAGGATCTTAACGCAATCGATTTCACGTTGGTGTTGTGGGTCTGGCTCTGATTCCTAACACAGATCTGAAAAGATCGAAGGAGCCATTCAAGACCCAGAAATTACCTCTAAAAAATCTCTCCAAATTTCCCACCTTTCTTTCTTTTCATCTTCCACAAACCATCAAAAGTTTTATTCTTTATTTTCTTGATGAAGAGCATCAAAAGGTTCGATGGTGTCTATCTCATCACCCCTTTACTTGTCCCGATGTCTTTTTAGCGAACCGAACCCAGTTTACAGATAAAGTTATATAGTTATATTAGATATATTGCATGTATGTATAGCAATTGAGGAAACATCAAATGGGTTCGAAGAAGAAAGCTGCTCGGCACCAATCTCCTTCTCCTTCTGCTTCTCAAGATACGGATATGTCGATCGAAGGTAAGTGCTTCAAGTTTTTTTTTTTTTTTTTAAATTATGAATTTGGGTTCTTAAGTTCAGAAAAAGATGAGTTCTTTGGGTTTGTGAAATTTCATGACTCTCTTTATGGGGTTGGATTATGAGGTATTATTGATTGAAGGCTGCTAGAATTTTCTCTTAGAAAAGGTTAGCTTGAATTGAGCTTGAAAAGCTTGGAAATTTGGTTAGGAATTGGGGATTAAGTTTGGGTATTAGGTGTTGGGGTTATGGATGGATGAAAGAATGCAGTATTTACGGACAAAAGCATTCGGTTATTGAGTAAAAATGATCATACTTTTGATGTCGAATCAGGGTCATTTAGGATAGAAATACAGCACTGGGTCGAACTCCTCTTTACTTTAAAGGCAATAGCTGTGGTTTATTTGAGCAAAACTCTAAAAGCCCCACACACAATGTGCGGGGATTTGCCTGTAAGCTGAGATTGGTCCTCAATGATTACTCATCGAGGTGCTGTAAGCTGGTCCACTGAGTTATCAAGAAAAATATGGGGGTGTGTGTGCTCGTGTTTGTGCATCCGTTTTGGAGTGAATGGTTGTGTATTAGGAGTGTCTTCAATTGGCTATGGTAAGGATGCTAAATCTGAAAGGAATGTATTATATTTGGAGCGAATTGGGACCATCCGTTTTGGTTACATCTCCTTGGTCTTATTGGGTTGTTACATGCCTAAAATGTAATTTTGTAGTTTATTTATTGACAAGAAACTGGACTGACTGGTATTTTGGTCAATTGTTGAATTTTATAGCCAAATGTGGAATGTATTTTAAGTGATGACTTGGGTATGATTTTTATCCAAGATGATAAAAACTTGGATGGATGTGGGTTTTACGTGCCCCTTTCGCTAAGCTTTTCTTGTAAGCTAGTTTTGTGCTTCACTTCTAGTAGGATTTGTAACCTGTTTTTGTTGCAATTGTGTGCCCTTTTGGGATGTGTTTATGCTTCATTTTATATCTTTTCCCTTGGCTATAATACTGCGTACTTGAATCTCTCTTATTTTAGTTGTTACATTAAAACTCTTCATTGATCAAGGTTCGGTGTCGCTATTTCAACTGTTTGGCAGTGTCCCGTGCAATGTGGACTGGTTTTTTTTTTTACAATGAAAATCTCTGGTTTTATAGCTACTCTAATTATTTCAAAATCAGAGTGTACAACTTGATGTAAGTCAATCCAAGATGAAGAGATGGTGGTTACAGTGTTAATCTGAGACAAAAAGTAAATTGCAGTACGAAAATTTTATGCTTGAAGGGAAGGAAATGCTTTTAGATCTTAAACCATCACCTTATAGAATTGCTACATTTTTGCAGGTCTGCATGCTAAACATCAGCAGGAGCTAGAAAATTTGACGCTAACAACACAACCTTTCAAAACATTGAAGTTTTTCATTTTGGCTGTTATTAAGTATCTTAAGAGATCAGTATCATATCTTTTGGCACATGGTGGTTGGCTCATGGTTTTATGCAGTGTGATGGTGCTTGTTGGAATACTGCTTTTTACTATTGATGGTCCTCACGGAAAGGTACTTGTTTGATTTTCTTTGTTTGTACATGCCACTGTCTGTTTGTCTCTCTACTTTCTGGATAAGAATCTAAACGGACTTGGTAACCACGCTTATCCTAACTATAGTAGACCGAACAAACATTTCTAACGGGAGCTCCTCAGTTGTGTATCCAAATTTAGAATTTAAACAACTCCACTGTGAGTCTCTGAGTTCCTTTTCAATAAATTTATGGTGGTCCCTTTCGTCATTTTGCCAGCTTATTTGACTCAAGAGATCTTTTCCACATGGGATGAGTGATTAATTCATACACCATTTTTTTGTTGCAAGCATCACATAACTTTCTGGCATACATCTGGTCTAGATTCTTTGGTTATGCTTGCATTTAAAGGACAGGGATTTATTCTTGACCTGTTTTGCAGCATGTTGAAGAGTTTCATGAATATTTGCAATTTGGATTGTGGTGGGTGACTCTTGGCGTTGCATCTTCTATTGGCCTTGGTGAGCGAAGTTGATAAACCTGTACATTATGAATTATTATTCCTGGTCAAGTGCCTTTCTATAGCACAGCCTTCTGGTTGGTGTTGGAGTGGTGGTCTACGTATTGCCATGTTGGTATATTAGCTAGCGGGCGAGGGAGGGATGGGTTATTTTCTTTCATTATAATACGTGCATATGCCAATAGTACATGTAGGATTAGCTAAGGTTAACTAGAAGGTATAAAATTTCGATTCCATTTATGTTTTACGTTGAAACAGCCAAGACCTTTCTATTTCCTAGGAGACCAAAACCAAACACTGGAGGAACCAAAATTCTAATGTTTCTGCAGACAGCTACCGAGACGCACTCAAACATGTCGAAATTTAATGAACCGCACTGAAACATTGAGTCAATGAGTTTTCTTTACCTGTATTAGAAATAAGCAGAAATAACATCTTTTCATACGTTCCCATATTCTGTTGACATTTCCAGTATGTTCTGGCTATGCTTTCAAAAATTTCCAAAATGTTTCCGAACAGTTTCTGTTTCCTAGCTAACTGAAACATCATACCTAACGCAGTTTTGATCCTTGGTTGACTTGTATTGTAGTGAAATGGCGTTTGGTTTTGTGCAGGTTCTGGTTTGCACACTTTTGTCCTTTATCTGGGGCCTCACATTGCCTTGTTCACAATAAAAGCAGTGCAATGTGGCCGAGTTGATCTCAAAAGTGCTCCATACGATACGATACAGTTAAACAGAGGCCCATCATGGCTTGACAAGGATTGCTCAGAATTTGGGCCGTCATTGTTTTCGTCTTTGGATGGTTCACATGTCCCATTGAGTATGATATTGCCTCAGATCCAGATGGAGGCTGTTCTATGGGGCATTGGGACTGCACTGGGGGAGCTTCCTCCGTATTTTATTTCAAGAGCAGGTATGTATGTTTTTTTTTTTAATGTTCTTGGACACCAAGAGGTTGTAAACTAATGTTTATGAAATAACTAATTGGAAGGAAGATTAATGAGGAAATTTTATTGAAACCATTTCAACATTTCTGAAAACCAAAATAGGTATATGTGAAATTATCAAACAACGTTAAGATTCTTCGAAGACATTTTAACCTTTGAGGAGGCCTTGCATTTTGCGTTTATATAAATTGTGAAAACTACTCTGTTCTTGGAAAAAGGTAGACGTGTGAAGGATATTGGTAATGCATTTCTGTAATGTTCTTGGAAACTTCTGTAAGGAATTTCCCTGTAAAGCGGCCAGTTTTCGGGAAACACTTCTGAAAATATTATCCCGAGTTTCCGAAATAATGGATTCTTGAAGTTAACAAAAACAGTATCATATTACCTTTCTTTTGTGCAGCCCGTCTGTCAGGCAGCAAATTGGACACGATGGAAGAATTGGATGCTTCATCAACTGAAGATAACGGAATCATAACTACTCATCTAAATCAGATCAAGTGCTGGTTCCTGCTGCACTCTCAATATTTGAGCTTCTTTACAATTTTAGTGCTTGCTTCAGTGAGTTTTGATTTCCTCCCCATTTTCTAGCATCACTTCTTCCTATAACATGATGCGTAATTCCTACCTTTTGGCATTTGTAGTAACACGATTTTAGTTTATCCTAACGTTTGAGTTATGTATTAATATCTGCTTTGAACATTTTACAAATTTTTATGATTCATTCCTACAGCCGTTTATCCAAGTGAGTAGTTTTGAGTTGATCTAGACCTTTTGCGTCGGCATAGTCATTAGTAATGTGTTTTTGCTTGAATGATGTATCTTTTAGGTGCCAAATCCTCTATTTGACCTTGCTGGCATCATGTGCGGACAATTTGGGGTTCCTTTCTGGAAGTTTTTTCTTGCAACATTGATTGGGAAGGCAATCATTAAAACTCACATACAGGTTCGTGTCAAGAATTATTTGGTCCAGGAATCTTATCTTTGGTTTATCTAGCTTTTGCTGTATTTTGTCTTTTTTGCTCATGATTCTGGCACTTGGAGAATGGATATGTTCTTTGTTTGCTTTGGTTTGAAGGAAAAAACGATACGAAGGCTATGAAACAGGAGTTGACAATCCGCTGTTTATTACTATAAAGCTGGATAGAACCTTAAAAATCGATCGCGAGTTTGACTTCTGATTCAGCGTTTGGTTTGTTACTTTTGTGCAGACGTTGTTCATTATATCCGTTTGCAATAATCAACTTCTTGACTGGATCGAAAATGAGTTGATTAGAGCGTTCAGCCTTGTACCTGGTTTCGCTTCCGTCCTGCCAACCGTCATCCCAAAATTGCATGCAATGAGAGCTAAATATATGACAACCGCACCTCCTATGCCCTCAAACATCAAGGTTCTCATCTTTCCGTATCTGATTTTTCTCAAATCTTGTTCATTTGCGTGGATAGTTCCAAAGTTGGAGATGGTTTCTCTCCGTTCTTTTTGTACTTCACAAAATTTGTGTTCTGATTTCTTCCCCTTGTGTTATTTTGATATTCCGCTCAGGTGAAGAAGTGGGATTTTTCGTTTACTTCGATTTGGAACACAGTAGTGTGGCTCATGATTATGAAATTTTTCGCCACGATCGTGACCTCAACTGCACAGAGGTATCTGAAGAAAGAGCAGGAAATGGAAATTGCATCAAAGCACCCAAATGAGTCTGAGCATTTGTCTCAATGAACTTTTCAAGCATCTCTCTCTCTCCCCTCTTCGTCGCCATTGTAGGCACACTTTCTCTATCGGGAGTTCCTTTAGACTTTCAGGGACTTTGTATAGGATGATTAGCGGTTGACGGCTCTTTTGTCCCTCTTTAATTGGGTAAGCATTGGTTTTAGGCTGAAAATTGAAGTGTCATTGTAGACTACTTGGGAAGATTAGAATTAGAAACAAACTGATATGAAAGGCATACATCATTTGCTCTCCTCCTCTCTCTCTCTCTCTGTGAGAACATGCAGCTTATATTAATGCTAAGAACTAGGTGTCCACCTCCAGCGTCGTTAACTTTAGGGTCTTGAAATTAGTCAAGGTGCATGCAAACTGGTCTAGACATCCGTCTATCGGAAAGGAAAAAAAAAAAACCACCTCTTGCCTTCCTAGAACTGCAGAATTTTGACACTCAGATCCCCTCATTTCAAGTCCGGTGGTCTAAAAAGAATCACTGGACTAAACAATGTGAATAAATAGGAAAAAGAGCCGGCAAAACAGTACGGACCATTGATTAAACAATGTGAATAAATACTTCCTCCGTCCCATTTTCGCTGTCTATTATTCTTTTTGTCATTTTTGTGTCTATTGCGTATATTTTTCAATCTATAATATTTTCTATAATTTTTTGACATTTTTGTATTATAGAACAAATTGAAATCTATCAAATAAGATTCATATTGCATATTTTTGGAGATTCACATTGAAAGATATAAGCGATTAAAAACTGACACGAACATCAAAAAAAGACAATAAAAATGGGACGGAGGGAGTATATTAATGAAAAATTGCTCATTAAAAATTACTATAAAAAAAAGGGTAGTGATTTTGCCACACCCTTTTTTGATAATGCCACACCCTGTAAGTGTATTTTTTGGTGCAAAAATACACTTACAGGATGTGGCATTATCAAAAAATAGTGTGGCAAAATCATTTCTAAAAAAAAAACCTTAGTTGATTTGGATTAATCAATTTGGTGAAAATCTTGTCAGCGCATTGGATAATGTGTCCACGTGGCGCATGTATTTTGATTCTTATTAGTCTTTGGTAGTAGTATTTAATTATCCTCTTGATGCTAACATGGGTTGAGGCCCCTACTTGAGAATTTATTCAGTGATCCGGTATCAGTGTTATAGAGATCTAAATTGCCTCTGAAGGACCTAAATCATACTTACTAGTATAATTCTTCAAAATGCTCTGCACTTTCGCTCTCGGTCCTTGCACTACGGTCGTGCATTGATTCTCAGCCTCGCGGGTTTTAACCATTTTGAATGCGTTTCCAATACTCTTTCATGCTTGCAAACCCGCAAGCGAATTTGTGACTTGGTGAAGAACAACGTCTTGTTACAAAGTGATCCCACATAACGAATGTATGGTGGAGAGGGATTCTGGTGTAATGCTTCTGTAGCACTGGATAATCTCTCGCCCTATTAGTTTCTCAATTATTAATTCCTAGTATTAAAATAAGCTTATACTAATACAACCAGAACAAAACAGATTATGGGATTTCCCTCAAAATATGCCGTATACTCTCTCTCTCTCTCTCTCTCTCTCTCTCTCTCTCTCATTAAAATAATTACTTGAACAAATCTTGAAACCAACCCTAACCCCTTTGTCCTTTTTATTTTATTTTTATAGTTTTGTTTGGTCAGGGATGATCCACTTACTTACTACTCCAATGATGCATTTTTAATTTTTCACTTTCACTTATGATCCACTCCCCTTAGTAAAGTAATCAAGATGCCGCATTAAATAAATATGCTGACCCCAACATCAAGGAGTAGATTTTTAATCATTTTATATAATCATATTTGCCCAAAATGTTTATATTTAAATTGTACGGAAATAGTATACCCACTTTTTTTTTTTTTTTTTTTTTGAAGATGTCAATGTAATCCCAACTCATATCAAGTCATTACACAAAATGGAATTAAGCCCGGGCAGAATACAGTCCGAATGAAATAAAAGCTTTCTATCAATGCATCTAGTCGCTATTCAATGAGCAGCTTTGTTCTGCACCACACGAAGGACCACACTGTCTTGTTCTTGCCAATTCAAGTACTTTTATATGCAAGCCTTAATCAGTACTCTCCCCGTCCCATAATATTTGTCCCCTCTGCAAAACGAGGACATAAAAGTACTCCATACTCTACAATTTTTGCACGAAAAATTCAAATTTTTTTCAACAACTTATTACGTAACGATGATTTCTTTTAATTTACGAAAAAAATTTGAATTTTTTCTTAAAAGAAATGCATTATTTTTTAGTTCTCGTTTTGCGGACCGGACAAATATTTTAGGACAGAGGTACCCGGGGTGCTGTAGTGCACCCCGCACTACACGTGTAGTGCGGCTAGCCAATTCGGCTGTCCATCTTGGCAATAGACGGCTCGGATTTTCATCCGAACAATAGACGACTAAGATTTGTAAGAGCTCGGATTAAATCCGAGCCGTCAGTGCTGAGATGGACGGTCGGATCGGCCGCACTACACGGTATAGTGCGACGGGTGCACTACAGCCCCTCTCATTCCGTATTTTATAGTACTAGTTATTTATATACATTTGGAACATGCCGTGTCCCTATAGAGTCTAACTTCATATTGAAATATAATCAAACAGGTGATGTGTCCGATTCTTAAAATGAACAAAATATTACTAGGAGGGTTTGGGTGACCGATCACATAATTTAACATCGTCGACGGCAGCAGTGCGGTTTGTTTATTGAGAGAGAGATCCGAGGCGCCACTTGGTGTGTGGTTGTTTTCTTTGCTATTTATTATGCCGCGGTAGAATCTTAATACTCTCCCTCCGTTTTCATTCTTTTGTCCCTTGTTTTATTTTAACCGGATAAAAAAGCTAATTATAATTTTTAATTGGTAATACTATTTGGCTAGTGATTTTGCCAATCTTTTTTGTTATTGCCACACCCTGCAAGAGTATTTTTTGGTGCAAAAATACACTTACAGGGTGTGGCAATAACAAAAAATGGTATGGCAATATCATTTCCCTACTATTTATATGCAATATGGATATTGTTTGACATATCTCAATAAGCTCTTTTAAACGATGTTTTTCAAAATCACATAAGAAATTATAGATTGCAATATATAATCAATTGAAAAGTTGCACGGACTCCCAAAAGAGACTAAGGAATGTGGACGAAGGGAGTATATTGTTAAGGATCGATTATGTATTACTGTATCAACTCGAACCCACAATCCTACCCTTGAATCTTATCACTAGGGCCTTGTTCGTTTTGGGATCTCAAAATCCCTGAACACGATTTTCAATAAATTTTCTCTATATATCTCTCTCCAACCATTTATCGTAAAAATCTCACTCAAAACTCAAATCGCACAGGCCCTAGGGGATAGACCACTTGACCTAAGCTCAAGGTCACCTGGTGTGGTGATTAGGTTGTTGGACGGTTCCTTGCCATTAAAAATTTGGGCGAATGAATGTTTAAGTACGAACAAAAGGGTCAATTGACCTTTTGCAAGAATACTAAAATTCATGTAGCTTTTAACAAGATGTATTTTGCAGAAATGTATTTTTCAGTAAAAAAGTTAAAGTTATAATTTTCACAACTTTTTTGATAACTGAACACGAGGAAAGTCGCAGGAAAATTGATTTCTCCGACCTTTTCCATCCTTTCGGTGCAATTGAACGTGGCGTACAAAAGTCGCTTAGCTCCGATGTTAGACCCATCACTACACTCATGGAGGTGGGTAGAGCCGTAGAGGATCGCCACTGAATCGGCTTCCAGCCGTTTGTCGTCTAGTTATCAAACTGAAAGGGAGGAGTCGGGTCCAAAACGAGAAGGACCAAAGTTAAATGGTGTGGACCCGACTGACATAAGATAAAAATGGTGTGGACCCGTGGCCCAAGAGCCTAATGCATTCACGGCCACACGTAGCGGGGACCACACACTGAACGGTTGGGGCCCACGGCCCTAATAGGGTCCTTCACACAATGCATCAAAATGTCGAATTTTGGGTGCCACCTATGGCCGTAAACGAACCGAATCGAGCCGAATCCTGTTAAATTCGGCTCAGGTTCGTTAAGGTACTAGTCTGACTCGAGTTTGATTCGAGCCTGAACAACTTGGTTCGAGTTCGGCTCGTTAAAATTTTCCAAGGCTCGAGTTTAGCTCGGTTGAATTCGTTAAAGTACTAGTCTAGCTCGAGTTCGATTCGAATCTGAACATCTTGGCTCTAGTTTACCTCGTTAAACTCAAACGAATCGAGCCGAGCAGAATCTAAGCTCAAATTGAGCTCATCAAGACTCGGGTTTGGTTCGGTTCATTAAACTCAAGCAAACCCAAACTCTATCATTGATCGTATAGAATTTGAGAGAAAAATAAGTATTGAATTATATATACAACCTTAAAATCTTTTATATTTTATATTTACGAATAGACCCCTATTGAATTATTAATTAAATTTAAGTATAGGTTCGCGAGCCGAATACTGTTAGGCTTAGGTTCGGCTTATTTACGGAACGAGCCTAGAATTGAGGTTCAGTTTAGTTCGTTTAGCAGACAAATCGAACTCGAACAAACTCTTGCTGAACCGAGCCTCGAACAGTTCACGAACGGCTCAGTTCATTTACAGCTCTAGTGCCACCATGCGTGCGCCAATTCGGGCCGTCCATACTTGGCAATGGACAATTCAGATTGCATCTTTACCGAACAGATCTCCATCCATTCTTGTTCGGTGTAGTGCGTCAAAGGGATATCACGCACCCTGGGTTCCAAAATGTCATTCAATTGTAACTATTTGAGAGGTTTTCGAAAGATACTTTCACGCTTAGGCCCACACTCCCGCGCCTGCATACTGTGGCGCATGCGCCCGCTCATTATGTGACTTAGGTCGTTGATATGCATAGTTTGGGCGGGGTAACACTGAGTAATTGTCCCCATTAGGTGGGGCCACAAATTCGTGATTTCCGGTTGTTTAATTGTAAACTATTTCCTCCCTGCTCCCTGTGGGATTTTTCAAGCAAAGAGGCTAATGAAAGTTATATTTGGGTCCCACTAAACGGTCTTTGTCATAGGGGTAGAATTACAATTTGTTGGAAATTTAGGGCCCTTCTGCACTTTTCTGCTTAATGATTTTTACTTAAGTTAGTCATTCTCTCACTTTAGCCCTTAGATGAGAAGAATTGCTGACAATGACCCTCAAACTAAATTCACATTGGTTCAACTTAGCCTATTTTAAATCCAGGGTTGGGCTTAGTCCAATCGCTAACGTCCATCAACATATGATGCCAAGCAACACAAAGCGACATCCGAACCAAACTTCAGAATTGAGCTAAACCCGTACCTGTATATGCAAACACCACATCGCAAGTTATTTCCTTAATCTTCAATTTCTCCGGACTCAAATGATCCTTGCACCTTATTGTAAACCACCGAAACCCCACTCCCAGCACCCCTCTCATCTTACTGAAACTCCTCACGCTTTCTTTCACAGCCTCTATCCCCGCTCTTGTTAATGCCTTCCCTCCGCCTTCTCCATCCTTCCCCAGTCAGCAATTCTTGTGCACTGTTCGATCTTGCGAACCCACATATGTCGAAGTTCGAAGTCCAGACCACCATTGTGGGCATGGTTTTAATAAGACAAGAAAAATGAGGGTGTAGTGAGTCTAATTTAGGTGTACATTTAGAAGCTTCTCCTCCTAGTACCTTTGAGGAAGAGATATTATTATTATCTTATCCTCCACTGCCCATAAATTAACCAACTTATAAAAATCTTTATCTGTGAAATAGACACAAGCCACGTGTAAGATACTGACAATAAAAGAGCCCCGGCCCTTTTCAACAACCTACTTTTGTCAACTCCACTGGTTTTTTTTATCCTTGCACAAAGACAAATCACCAGTGTCCACATTCGTTGTCTTCAAAAGCACAAAAAGGCATATCCCTATGGTTTCAAGATTTTCGATTAGCTCCCCATCAGTAAAGAGGAAGAATACCCACCTCTAATGATTCCTCATGTGAACATCACTTTCGGATTTTAATTAAATGACCTTTAATTTTTGAAAAAGTCTTTCAAGTCCTAATTGTCACATTAAAAGATGCTTTAACAAAAGGGGTATTATCTTGCAATGAAAGATTTGCTTCTCTTAAGGAAAATATATTCAACTGTCTAATTCACTCAAAGAATGACAAGCATCAAATTACGGAATAATTGGTGTAATGATCACTATTAGGTCAAGATAATTGACTTAAAAATACATTGACGCACCACTTTTAACTCCCACGTCGCAAATTTTGTGTTGAGAGTTTATCTGGTTGGTTGGTGGAGTTTGCTATCCACAGAATTGACCAGGGTTTAATTCTTGCAGTATGTCTGTCCACACTGTCCACAGACAAATAGTGTACAGATTGTGCATAGATTTTGTTGTAGGGCCCACCACGGGTCCCACACAAATGATTTGAGCTGTTCATTAAATGTAAAATATTTTTTCAAGGGTCCCCAAGAAAAATCAGGTCAATCTAATACCAATAGGTGCTCGATCCAATCATCTAACTTTTAATTATCTGAAAATCAGAATTAAAAGTTAGATGATTGGATTAAACAACTATAGGTATCGGATTTAGCAGATTTTTTTTTAGGAACACTTGAAAAAATATCTCACATTTAATGAACAGCTCGGATCAATTGTGTGGAACCCGTGATGGCCTCCACAACAAATCTGTGCACAATCTGTGCGATTGTCTGTGTGTTAGCATTACTGTAATTCTTGGGATCAAGTCGTTAGAAAGTAATTTTTTGTGAATATCTTATTCCCAGCGTGGATGACGTGCCTTTGAACGGACCGAAGAAGAAATTAATCGAAATGCACATAAGCTGACCTTGATGTCTCTGATCCTCGAAACCCCCCCCCCCCCCCAAAAAAAAAAAAAAAAAACCCCTTTGAACGGACCGAAGAAGAAATTAATCGAAATGCGCATAAGCTGACCTAGATGTCTCTGATCCTCGAAACCCCACCCCCCCCCCCCCCACCCAAAAAAAAAAAAAAATAACCCTACACCATGGTGTGTTTAAACTATACACAATTATGGAGTGATATGGTCCCACCACTTACCCCAAGCCAAACCCAGTGCCAGTACAGTCAACAAGTAACACCCTTCACTTCCTTTTAGGTTGAAAGGCCCATGGAAATCCACCTCTCTCTCTCTCTCTCTCTCTCTCTCTCTCTAGAACACACATATCTATCTCTTTATGACTAATCCAAGCAAAAGACCCAAACTCACAACACTAGACTAGAAACTGCTTTGCTGTTTCTTCCCGTGTCCTCAACTACTTGTCGCCCATATTATACTTCGACAATGATAGCAACATCCCGAAATTTGAAGTGAGCAAAGAAAACAAGGCACCTCCTTCTCACCACCACACATTTTGCACTCAAACTAATCAAACAAAACTACAACTACAATGGCACACACACACACACACACACAGAGAGCATCGTAGGAAAAAATAAATACACCAAAAACATATACCCTCCATTACACCAAATACATGCAAACAGCAGATGCTTTAAGCTGCTTTTTTCCCAAGGACAAATTGAACCTCTAAAGAAGGAACAAGAAAGATTAGTAAAGAGGAGTAGATTTTCCATTCCCTGCGAAAAAACAAATTTCAAGAGAAGTCTGGTATTTCATTCTTTTGTCTCAAGTCTCTTACCAAACATTCCTCTCTAGCCATGCAAAAAATTTGATAACTTCTCTCTCAAAAACCAATGAAATTAATTAGACTTGAGACCAACCCTGTCGGATATACACACAACAGTGTACATAGATAGATACATTTGTATTCATTCATTCACAACCCAAGATCTGATGAACAACGCGACCCTTTGCCCGTTTCAATTCAAGTTGTTACCAAAATGGCTCGTTTCAACTTCAAGTTGTTACCAAAATGGCGCATTCCTCATCCCAAAAAGTCCATCTCGATGCCAAGCGAGCGATGCTTGTGGTGCCCTTTTCCATTTCTTCTCAGGCTGCCAGCACGTATGCAAATTGTCATTTCCTGGTTAAGGAATCCCTGTTGCCTTCACAAATTAAAATCCCCATTTAATATAAATCTCCAACAACTAAGATCATTTTCCACAACAAACTTTGGAAATTATGCAAGAAAAGAAAAAAACAATTATCATGTATGTCTTCCTAAGAGAAGTTACTGAGTTTCTTCTCACTATTTTATTTGGATGAGTAGAAACCTAAACATTGGGCAGTCTCAATAATTTGGAAAAATAAGAACACAACAAAATCAATTTTTTCCCTACCCCATCTCGCCATTTTTGGTCAAGAAACTGGAGAAAGAAGTGTCCTCTTTCTCCCCATTCATCAACCAACTTGTAAACCAAGCACGATTCCAATTTCTCACCAAATAAATCAATCAAAATGGGCTATAAAATAGGACAAGGGGTGCAATGTAATACTGTACTAGAAAAAAAAGAAAAGGAATAGAACTACTCACCAGCAGGTTGTTTCTGCTCAGCTGGTTTAACCTGACCCGTAGAAGGAACAGCATGAACATAGGAGAAACCCGGTGGCGCAGCAGAATGAAGAATACCCTGTGACGGCGACACACCACCTTTCAAATTGCTCGCAGCAGCAGAGGTGGCGGAAGCAGCAACTGCTTTTGCATCTGAAGTGCTTGCATTAGATCCTGTAGCAGGAGAACAAAGCGACAACATCCCAGTAGAAGATGATGTCGCAGAAGAAACTGGTTTTGATTGTTCTAAGTTTCGTCTTGGTAAATAAAAAGGATGATTTGCAGCTTGGGTTTGCATAAAATGAGAAATGAACATCTGTTGCTGCTGTTGTTGCATTTGAGGCTTGGCAGAGGTGTTTGAGAAAGAGGTAACATGAGAATTGCTAAGTACTGATGAAACATTTCTGCTGCCAACTGACGCCGAGTTCTTGGGCGGCTGAGATGACAATGCAGAAGGTTGGGCGGATCTACTGGCAGCTGAAGCGGGCGTGGTTGTCGTCCTTGGGCTTGCACTGGCACCCTTGGAGATAGAGGAAGTTGTGGGGGAGCCAACAGCCATTGGAGGAGATGGGGCCTGGTGGCTATTGGCAGCTTGTTGTCCTTGTGGTGGTGGTGGTGTTGCTTGTTTTTGGGTACCCCCGAAAGAAATCTGAGTTTGATTGTGTTGGGTTCTATTTTGTTGTTGAGGAGGAGGATTTTTCAGCGATGACGGGGTTGATGGGACTTGTGAGGCAGTCTTCAAAGAATTCTTCCACTGATGGGACTGACTTGGGCTGCTGCTGCTATTTTGCACAAGATTTTGCTGGAAATTAGAGAGCCCATTCGGAAATTTGGCTGATGACGCCAAATGATCACTGTAAACACTACCATTACTCGTGGATGGAGTCTTATTCCTTACAGCTGCTGCAGCAGCCACCAGCTGCTGCTGCTGCTGCTGTTGCTGTTGGTGTTGCTTCTGGAGCTGATGCATCACCTGCTGTTGATGTTGATGCTGCTGAAACTGCAGTTGAGCTTGCAGCGGAGAGTTGGGAGGCGCATTTGCACTGGCCATTGCATTTGGTGTAGATGAGGTACGTGCCCGCAGAGAAGCGGAGGATATGGAGTCTGGTACATCTGTTCTTGAGAAAACAATGGATTGTGGCCCAACAGTTGATGGCGGCTTCACCGTTGAGTTCTTTTTCTCTTCATCTGGGTTAATAGAGGAATCGCCGATGGCGGAGGCAGTTTTAGCTTCCTCGGAGACGCGGAAATTCTTCTTCTGGTGTGCGGCTTGGGCGGCGGCCATCATCTGAATTGCATGATTTTGCGCCACCGATGACATGTCAACGCCACTCATTGACCCAAATGACATGGCAAAAGTCTGAGGGGTTATAGATTCAACTCCAGCCTTCAAACCCTGTTGTTGTTGTTGCTGTTGTTTCTTTTCACCTTGATTTCCACCACCACTGGCAGCACCACCTAAAGCCGAGAGAGGAGCAGGGCTCATCAATGCAAAATTCTGGGTGTGAATTGGCATTGGCATTGCAGCGAAATTCTGACTGTAGACACCCTTTGAAGCGCGAGAAACTCTACTATCAGCAGTAGAAGGGCTATCTTCACCACCCACCTCAGCATTTGGCATGTGATGATTCGTCTTCTTCGGAGCAGGAAAGTTATGGAGGTTGTTCCCGCTACTGCCTTGTGGTCTCTGCTGCTGCTGCTGCTGACTATGCAAATGCTTCTGTGATGAAGAAGAACCGCTGGAGGTATTCTGTTGCTGAGCGGACAGCTGCTGTTGTTGCTGCTGCTGCTGAAGCTGAGCTGGGTGCATCATCTGAGAAGAATAGAAAGAACCGTTGAAGAAAGGCATTGCTTGAGCTTGGGTTCCTCGATATGTGGGTGGTGCTCCGACAGATGGAATTGGAAAAGGGTATGGGTTGTTCTGTAATATGGCTAAGAACTGGGTTTCACTTGCGGGCAAGGGCATATTGGGGTAACTGAAAGTTACTGCAGTGGCAGCTGGGGGTGCTGTTGTTGATCCACTCACGGAAGCAGAAGTAGATGCGGTGGAGGCGGCTACATTTCCTGAAGACGTAGGAGGCTTAACAGATCCAGGTCGAATAGAAGCAGCCGCGGCGGCCGCAGCTGCCTGTTGCTGGTTCAACGGAAATATGAAAGCAGGTCCATGCTAGGGAGAGACATAAAAACTAAGTTAGACAAGGCTCTAAACAATTGATTCAGCAAACTACAAACAGCATTTGGGATTTAAGTGTTGTTTCAGAGAGAGATTTTCTAGAACATCATCCAGAAAACTAGTCTGGTTGATGGATTTGGAAAATTGGTATTAAGGAAATCTTAAGACAACCCCCCATTTCTAAAGAAAACACCAAAAAGATGTTCATTTTCTCAAAAACCACTTAAAAATACGAAAACAATTCAACATTTTGCTCTTCATTTGGATGCCTTATAGCTAGATAGTTTTTGAAACTTAGTTTAGAATTTTCATAAGGACAGTACCAGTTCTCGGGAATCAAATGTCGTTTCCAAATTGTCATCAGAAGGGAAAAAATCTGATGCGAGAACCACGAGCATTTGCATTCTTCTTAAAAAAAATTAAAAAGCATTCAGCAAAAATGATTATAAAGCGATTTCCAGAAACCCCATATGAATAGACTTTTTTTGTGTTTTCTAAGTAGTTCCCTGAAAAGTGTCTGGAAAACTATTTTTGAAACAGTAAATGAACCAGCAAGTTCCAGAGGTGAAGGAAGAGAAGTACCAGTATATTGCTAGGTGCACCAGGGGGCAAAGCTTGCTGAAGCATAATCTGTTGCTGCTTCCTCTGTGCGTCGGCAATGTTGTTAGCTTGAGACCCTTTGTCTTTCGCAGACTGACCGGGGAAGATCGACAGTCCCTGACCCTTTTCCTGCACAGAGTTCAATATTTTGCCGGCATTGTTTCCTTGCAATTCTGCGGATGGCATAAGATTGAGATTACAAGGTTTAGCCCCAAACAACGATGCAGCAGAACCAGCTGCAGGTGGCCAGAACGGGTTCATCTTCATGAATTGCTGGAGGTAATGAATGTTGCGAGCAATGTAGCAATGTGTTGCACACCTTTTAGGCCGTGGGTGAGAGAACAGTGGCTGCACAAATTCACAGAGAGAGAGAGAGAGAGAGAGAACAAGAACACAGATTCGGTCATGAGCATTTGAGCAACTTAAGGAAGCACCAAAGCATCCAAAAACAACAATATGAAAAAACATCATCTCAATTAACCGATACATGGCTTCAAGAAAATCAAATCCCATTTCTAACAAAACACCAAAGAGTTTGAAACAAATAAAAAGCTATGTCATACCTGTATTGGTGCAGGAGATACTGTGTTTCCATCCATGGATACAACTCCTCGTAAAGGTGCCATGTATGTGCTACAAGAAGAAATGACAAATTTAGAGAACAGTTCATAAACCCAATGATATGGATATCTTGATAGTACTAATGGAGTCTGAGCATGCATACCCCATTGGCGGAAGCCCTCCGGGCCAGCTAGCCACAGACATGGGCAAAGGCACAGAGCCAGATTGAGCTGCAAATTAAAACAAAGTGACAACAATGTCAACTAAATAAGCAAAACCCACAAAGCCAAAAATCCCAACCTAGAACAGATTGTTTCAAAGACAAACGGAGAACTCTAAATTCCAAGAAAGAATCACTCGCCAAATTTGGGAAAACCCACTGAATCAGCAAAACCCACTGAAAAAGATTTTCTCCAATCGAGAATTTTTAACCTACCGATTTTTTCGGAATGCTGCAGCTCATCCTTTACAGGTTTTGGTTGCTGCTGCTGTTGTGGTTTATGAACATCTGGGTTTAATTTGACATCCCTTTCATGCTTTTCCAAATCAAGCTGAAGATTAATCTTCCTCTCCTTATTCACAAGGACTGGTTTCCTCTCCGATTCACCTTCTTCCACTGTCACTTTCGCCCTTTTTTGCTCAGGTTCTGCATTCACAGCCTCTTCTCTGCCACTTTTAACGGCATTTTCACCTTCCTTATTCCTAGTCAAAGGTTTCTGCTCCAAAACAGCCCCAAAATTGATCTCTCCTTCCCTTTCTGGTGATGATCTCATCTGTGGAGGCGGAGCCTACAACAAACGGAAAAAAAGTCAAAAACAAAAATCTCTAAAAAAAGCCGAAGTCAAAAGAGAAGAAGATAGTATTGAATCTTCATCCTCACCATCAGATCGATCTCGAATTTTTCTTCTCGCTTGCTTTCAAACGTGGAGATTGTTGGCTCCCTACAGAAAACACCCAAAATCTTTATTAGAGTTGCTCTGACCAAAAACAAAAAAAAGTGAACAGAAATTAATGAAAACTCAAAATCTTTAACAATCCTCACGCTTTAGTCACTGTCGCAATTTCACGATCATTGTCTGGTCTAACCGCAGAAGATTCCTTCTTTGGAGAGGTAACCGCCGCCTCCTCCTTGGCCGGACCCACATCCCGGCTCGAATCCGGCAGCTCCGACGGAGGTGGACCCACCTGAGAAATGGCAAAATCAAGTGGAACGCCACCATTTTCAGCTGCAGATCCCACATTAGGTGACGAAATTTCCTTCTTCGGTGGTAAATCGACCTCAACTTTTGTCATAGACGAAATTGGGCCGTGCCGAACACTGAAACTGCTACCCAGATTGTCACTTACTTGCCGCGGCCTTTTCCTCTTCGGTGCTGCTCATTTCAACCCACAACAAAAATCTCAAAATCAGCCAAATTCCCAGAAATACAGAGACCCGTTTGTTGCCCCTTTGAACTGAGTAATCTCATGAGAAAAGAAAGGTATATGGTCTCTCATCAAATCGCATCAATTTTTTCCCTCAAATCCTTTGTACCGAGGAATTGGTGTACCTTTGTACCGGTGTATTTTGGGTCATTAGATTGTGTGAGAATTTTTATGCGATCCAAGGCCGGAAATGCACCAGTACAGAGTTACAGAGGAATTGAACTCTCATTTTTTTGAGAGAAATGGTGAGATCCTCCTCCTTTTTCTTTTCTCACCAAAACCCTCAATCCAAAAGGGGCCGTATAGAGAGGTAACTCTACATGGTATATATATACGAATCGATTGAGCTGAAAATGGCGAAGAAACGGACCAACGGCAGAGAGAGGAGCAGCAGATGAGCTTGAATTTTGGGGCAACTGCGATGTCGAGTTGGAGATCGGAGACGAAACCCTCGATTTGTTGCTGTTGTTGTTCATCTCTCTTGCATCAAGACTGACCGAATCGCTACCAACAACATCCTTCTTCGAAGAACTGTTGTTGTGCGATTGAGTCATCATCCCGTACAACACCTCCGCGATCTCTATCTCAAGCTCCTCCGGGTTCGACGAGGCTGGCTTCGACGCCGATTTGGGCGGGCGTGGCTTCAACCCATTATTATTATTATTCGGCTTCTACACCCAAAAAACAAAATCAATCAGTCAATTGGAACACAGCTGAGAGAACAAGAAAGAGGGCAAAAAATAAACTGAAACAGACCATCTTCTTGCGAACTGAAGCGTTGGAGGAAGACGGCGGCGAGACTGGCGCCGGCGACGGCGTCAGCCTCACCGGCGAAGTTGAAGTCTGCCTGTTAATTTGCTCCGTTCCGACTCCGCTACCGGAAATCGAGCACTCTTGCGGCCTTTTTCCTGACGCTGAAAAAAAACACAAACCACATATTATTAGCTATGTTTTCCTCATTTCTTTCAACTCTTCAACATCAAACTTATAGTTTCACGAAAAAGAGCCAAACATGAGCTCCAACCCTTACATCAAATTAAGGAACAGAGAGTTTTCAGCAAATTTGGGGAAAGAAGCTTTTTAGGAATAAGGTAAGAATTTATTGCAGAAGTCTGATGAAATGGATTAAAAGAGAGACCATTGGAGTGTATGAGCTTTTTCTTCATCAAATCTGGTTGAAATGGGCTCTCCGACGAACTTCGAGAGTTTTTTCATCAAACAAAAAAAAAAAAAACATTGGACTTCTGACTATCAAATCAAGCTTTGACCCAAACTTGAACTCAAATCTGATAAATCGGCGGACTTGCTCTTAATTTATTTTCATCGAAATCTTTTTTCATCAAAATAACCATGAGAAGAGGAACATAATTTTCCGTCAAATCAAGGAAAACAGCGATTTTGAGCAAATTTGTTGAAAGAAAATTTTCACCATCCCAAAGACTGGACTTGCTCTTATCAACTCAAGCTTTGACCCAAACAAGTCCTCAAATCCGATGGGTAAACAAAAAAGAGAGAGTAAAAATTCCAGATTGCCCAATATAACAGAGCCGTCGTCTCAACCTGATCGAGCTTTCCTCGGGACGGTGAACCCGATCACTTGGTCAGCCGGTTTCCACCCCGGTCTAACAACATTCGCAGTCACAACAGCAGGCGGAAAACTTTTCCGGTTGACGTACTGGTTATGATTATTATTCCCCAACGCCGCCGCCGCCGGCTGATTAGACGACGGCGCCGTCGGAGGATACATCCTCATCCCTCCTCCTCCGCCGACTCTCTCGTCGTCGTAATCATCCTCTTCGTCGTCGTTCACGCTCTCCTCCGAACTCTCCTCGCCCACTCCGCTCAGCCTGTCCCCTCCCCCCCTCCTCTTCCTGTTCCGACTCAACCGCTCCCGATCCCGGTCCTTCTTCACCCCTCGATCCCGTAACCTCGCCGTCGCTTCCGTTAACTCCATGGCCCCGCCGTCTTCCTCTGCAAATACAAAATCGACTCCAGTCAGATCAGATCCTTGTTAAAATCGATTTAAGAAATACAGATCTGAGGAGAGAATAGAAACCTGGTGAGTCTCTCAAGCTGTTAGTCCTGTGTCGCCGCCTCGACAGGCCGTTCGCCGAGGCCGCCATGGTCGATTTCCTCGCTTCTCTGTTCCTGTCCATTCCTACACCTCAAAAATCGCTGCAAATTACGATTGTCTACTTGACTTGTGTCGCATCACAAGTTCTTCTTCGCAGACTAATTCGCCGGTATAGCCGTCGGATTCGACGGAAATTGAAGCACTTTCACAAATCTTTTGAAGCGCTCTCTCTCTCTCTCTCTCTCTCTCTCTGCTGCTTCAGTGCTCTTCTCCTCCCCCCCCTCTCTCTCTCTCTCTCTCTCTCTTATTCTCTTTCTCTCTCCACTCTCTCTCTCTCTCGTCTCCTCTTTTTCTGCTCTTTATCTCATCATCTTTTCGGTATTTCACTCTCGGCGATACCCACTCCAAACCCTAGTGGAAGGCTAGGATTCATTGCTTTTCGAGGCCTACGTTGATCTCAGCCCTTCACTTTCCGACAGATCTGACGGTGGAAACAAAGATTGCTTCCTACATGGCAAAACCACGTCCGTCGGATAGAAGGCCCTGTCTCTTTCCGCATCGAACTGACACGTGTCGGTTTCAACCTCCTCCACAATCTTCCGTGTTTAACTCCACTACCGATCTGGGGTCTAAATTAAAAAAATGGGCTTGAATTCTCTGAGGTGACCACATCATAGGTTTGAAAAATATTTATACTATATATTTTTAGATTTATTTATTGTAATATACTTTAAACCGTCCACTTATAAAACATGTCGAAGCAATCATTTACTTTAAATAAACCCAGTGGATAATCAGATATCGATACATATGTGATCGTAAAATGTCTCTTCGAAAATAGATGGTAAACAATTTTAAGCTACTTTTTTTGTAAAATAAATACGATACGAACATGTAAATGCAAATATTCAGCCGACATTTTATTCTATGATTCATATTTTTTGTTTGTTGAATGAATTACAAAGATTCGATCCATTAAATTATAATTCAGACTAAATTAACGTACCCAATCTCTTATTTCTGTTTTCAATAAATTTCAAAAATTGTAAAACAAAATATTTTAACTTTTCGAACGGGCCTCGACGAAATGAATCACAAAGGTTTTAAAAAAAAAATCCTACCAAAGCTCGACAGGATCCAGAGAAATATTATCAACAAGAAAACAGTATACGATTTGAAGTTTTTAATCTAACAATTTTTTTTTTATCTTCGTAAAATTTTCACTTTTGAAATCACTACATTTAAAGCGAACCCAAAGAAACATTTTAACGAATAAAAATAACTTCCAAGCCTTATGAAAGGAACCAATTTGATTACCTCACCTCATTTATCTTAGTTGTTTATTTTATGTCTATAAATCTAATCACCTCCTTTTAAAATACTATACTTGTAATCAGAGCATTATAATATAAAGTGCGGGGGTGACTTTTATATTACTTTAATGACAATAAATAAATTAACTGAAAATAAAGAAAGCCCTTGGGTGGTGACTGGTTATAGCCGGTGGGAAGTGAAGACCTCGGTAAAAGCAACATGAACAATCACAAGGAATCTAAGGGTGACCGCAGAAAATATCGGTTCCGGTTCCACCCAGTCAAATTTTCCGTAAGTTCGGTCCCACGTCCCTATTTTATCCCCCCCCCCCCCCCCCGAAATAAAATAAATAAATTTCCAAAACTGCCCTTGGGGTCCACAGTAAGTACAAGAACGATCGAATCCGACGGGCAGGATCAGTCCGGTTACGGAAGCGAAGTGTATCCGCCGTCCGATCGATGTCTGACACGGAGATAACATTATTTAGAAAGCACCCCACCGGGTATCCGAGCTGGAATGGGTTAGGTGGCGTGAGGCGCGTGCGGGATCTCGACCGTCGGATGGGGCTGGTTCGACGGCGGGGATGGGAACCGGAGCGGGAGTGGAAAAAGACAAAGGGGAGGAGCTCGAGTCACCGGTCACGGAAGTTCCGAGAGAAGCGTGGGGCCCATGATTTGTTTTTGGGTAGATGCCGGTGTAGAAAATCATTTTTCCCCACTCCCACTTTAGACTAGTAGTATTTTTTATTGTGTCACGTTCTGTACACGTGGCGGATGTGGTGACGGGTGTGGGGCCAATGTGGACAAGATGTTTTAATTTTGTATGTGTCTTAAATATTGCATTGAAATTGATTTATTGGTAGGGTCCGTAGGGAGTAATTTATTCAATAGTTCGGAGTACTGTCACGTAGAATTCTGGACCATTTTGCAATTATGCGTTTTCGTGAGCCTATAAAAATGTGTGGTTGTAAAGTGGTATAAAATATCACGTGGTGGTATTCTTGAACTGTTGTATAATTTCACATTGGCAGGAGTCACTTTTGATGAAAAATAAGAAAGAAATATGTAGTCACTAGGGGACCCGGGGATGTTGCCAAGCACTTTGGTGTCGAGCGGCGATCGGCCGTTAATTTTGGCACAGACGGTTCGGATTGAATTTTAGCATGCACAGATCTAAATCGGCCATTGCTTGGTCAAGATCTGATCCGTCGATTGTCAAGATGAACGGTCCGGTCGACTGCTCGGGACAGCACGAGATGCTTGACAGCATCTCCCAATCTGTCACTAGAATATACCCTCCAATACCAAAACATTTCTGACCGATAAAAAAACGAGAATTTAAAAATAATAACCGAACTGGATATTTTCGTGACAAAGGCCTCGTTGGAGCATCAAATAACACGAGTTCTTTAGATCACTATTCACTACTAGTACAATTTCAAGCGTCACATGTGACAAGAACATAATCTTGTTTTATTCAATTTCTGATATTTAAATATGAACAAATGTTACTACATAATTTGAACGATGACTTTTTGCAAGAAGAACCCTGGGCTGCATCAAGTAGAAGTACTAGCTAGTTAGGTTGCTCTCATAATTTCCAAGTGGCGCCTGCCAAGTCAGGGAGACCAGATCCCCTGTCCGAGTGAAATCCGGACAAGGGCCTGTCCCAGTTTTCCGAGCCGTTAATCTCGCAAATCAACGGCTGAGATCTGCCGAACACTTTTTGGTTCAAAACGACGTCGTTTTGGCTCAACAGATCTCAACCGTTGATTTGCGAGATCAACGGCTCGGAAGACTGGGACAGGCCCCTGTCCGGATTTCACTCGAACAGGGGATCCTCGGTGCAAGTCAGGTGGATGTATGGGTAGAACCGAACCATCGCTCTCCCTTCCGATTTATGCTCTCTCATAAATTTTAGTAGTTTGAGATTTTGTTTGAAAAATGCTTCTGCGTTCCTGCTTTGGCTCGTGCAAGCACATTATGTGACTAATTAAGGACGCATGTGACATAATTGTATTACCTCAAATATATGTCACAATTCTTTTTCAAATTTGAAATCTACAAATCTCGCCTTTTTTTCATCTCTAAGCCCCGTTTGATAACAGTGATAGATGGATGGGATTCGTAAGGAGATGGGATTAGGATTGGGATTGGTAATGAGAAGGGATTGATAATGAGTATGTTTGTTTAGGATGGGATTAGATGATGGGATTATTAATATCATGTTTGTTTGAGATGGGATTAGACGATGGGATTGGATTGATTGAAGAAATTGGTAATGAGAAGGGATTGGTAATGTGAAGGAGTTGGGATTGGACTGTCAATACCAAGTCCCACGGGGTATTGCTAATACCCCCTAAAGGCCGGATTGTTTATCCCATGGGACTACCAATCCGGACCAATTTTGGAAACCAAACAAAGAATTACTAATACCATCACCTTCGTAATCCAATCCCAACCTCCAATCCGTTTATCAAACGGGGCCTAGTATCTTAATGGAGTATATCTTACTTCTCGGTAGCATTCCATGACGGCTTTCATGAGAGTGTCCTGCGAGCGCCAAATATCGTGCATTAATCATATTGTTTTTAAAAAAAATCAAGCAACACATGTGACATAATCATAATACATCAAAGATATGAGTTGAGTCTTTTTTTCAAATTGACACCCATAAATATTGTTTTATTGAAATTTTCTAACATCCTTAAATCTATATATAGCAATGCAGGGCAATCTATTTCCCCAAAGAAGTGCCTTGAGAGCACCATGTATCATGAATTAATTGGATTGATTGTTATTAAATTTGTAACCGATACACGTGACATAAAACACGGTAAATCCAACATACGTCATAATTATTTTTCAAAAAGTTTTTCCAAATAAAACCCGTACATCTTGTTAATTTTACTTCATACGTAGCATTCCTGTAGCCATAATAATTCTAAAGCTCTTAAATAGAATCTCTGAAATTATCTATCTGGACAGATGTTATACAAAATCTCATGTTGATTTTAAGTGTTATAATATCAGCTTTGGTTACTTAAATATGAAG
Source organism: Rhododendron henanense subsp. lingbaoense (assembly GCA_020567845.1). Lineage (NCBI taxonomy): Eukaryota > Viridiplantae > Streptophyta > Magnoliopsida > Ericales > Ericaceae > Rhododendron > Rhododendron henanense. Next base: position 50,332,073 of record CM036316.1, read on the forward strand.
CTGCAAAATCAAAATTTTCAAGAGGCTAGGCATCCAACTCTTCTATATGTCTCTCCTATAATGAAGAACAAAATCCATTGGTAACACTGATACACAAACGTTAAATCCAATCACTGCATTCTCTCCTGCATCGACTCCTATGTTGGCCAGCCAATCGGCACATTTGTTTCCCTCTCGATATGTATGATCGATGATGCAGTTGGTTTTTAAACTTTTTCCTATATAGCTACAATTAATCAAAATACGTGGCTCCCGTAAGCACGTTGCACACTTAAATCCATATTTGTTTATTAAACAAATACGTACACGGATAATAATGCAAACTCAAATCATATACTTCATTTCAATCCTTACGTTTCAAAAATTCATTCATTTTTCTAAAAACTGTTTTTTTTCTCAAGCTTTCTTCACTGGTACTTGAATTTTTTTGCGTGCGAAACTATCTTCCGCTTCAAATTTGACAAAAGATTTGACGGTCTCAGACTTTTATCGTCTCAAGACTCTCAACTATTATTCAAATTGATCTCCTCCCTCCCATCATACTACTCCAAATTCAACTCAACAACCCAAAATCATTACAAGACACAACTGCAAGTTTACAACACAACGAACCAAGGCCGCAAGTTCATATTTAAAAAATAACATAACACAGCAAAAAATTATCCATGTTTGGGTTTCTATAAAAATAAAAATAAAACACAGAAAAAGAAAAGGATAAAAAGGCAATTACTTTACGTACCTACAAAAGTTATTTTCAAAAAAACAAAAAGGGTACCTACAAAAGAGACATCTTCATTTCACTATCTTCGATCAGAGTCCAGATCCCCTGTCCGAGCTCAATTCGGACAAGGGTCTATCCCACCATTCGGAGCCGTTGATCTCGCAAATCAACGGCTGAGATGTGCCGAACACTTTTTGTTCCAAAACGATGTCGTTTTGGCTCGGCACATCTCAACCGTTGATTTGCGAGTTCAACGACTCCGAAGGGTAGAACAGACCCCTGTCCGGATTGGGCTCGGACAGGGGATCCTCGGTGCTTCGATCATTAGATACAAAGATGAAAGATCCTTGGGATAGAGAGATTCCATGGTTAAATACTTTTTTACACTTGAAAGATTCAGGAAAAAGAACTGGACCAATGTGAGATGGATCCGTAGTAGGAGAGAAGACCATAGATTAGGAGAAGAGAGAGAGAGGGAGGAGAGGAGTTTGCACTAGTGGAGAGAGAGAGGGGACTGGGGAGATGGATTGAGAAAGCATATACTCTGAGAGAAAAAGTAAGGATATTTTCTTCTTGATATAAATACCCAACGAACTTTGATTGTTCTTCAAGGTGCATTCAACGGTCCAAAAATTGTGGCTAGAATTTAGAAATGATGATTTGTCAAAATAATCTTATTCCAATGCATCCCTTTCTTCCACCCAAAGAATGATTTGGCCACGTGAACACGTAAAAATAAATGGGTATTTGTTTACATGAAATTACCTATCAGAATTTTACGGAGAACAACATTTTAAATCTTGGGATCATTATAGAGAATTTACTCGTCGTTAATTTCAAAATTAGTCGAATTGTCGGAAAATTGACGCGGACATCCGGTCGCTAAGCAAAACAAAAAACGCACGTCGCTTTCTTCATCTATTGTCCATAAAATAATGAAGTCTATTTCTTACCACAAGGGTAAGATACTCCGTACTTACAATAATAGAGCCCCGCCCCTTAAAACAATCTACACTTCTCTCTCTCTCTCTCTATCTCTCTCTCTCTCTCTCTCTCACACACACACACACACACACACAAACACCCATTCACTGTATCCAATCCCAAAACAGGCAAAACTACAACAGTATCACCACAAATATAATGGCACATGCCAATAATTTCAATCTCTCTCTCTCTCTCTCTCTCTCTCTTATAGTATCTGCGGTTCGTTAGAACAATCATAGGCAAAAATGCTTTGGAGAAGAGAGATTAGAATGAAAGGAGCAAAAAAGGAATCATCTCCACTACTCCTGCCCAGAAAAGCACAAAAGAAAGGTTGGTTAATTTGTTGTGTCATTCTCTTGCCTCAATTCTCATCGCAGGCTTGTTACAGCATGACTCGCCGTAATTTATGGAAGACTCGCCGGAAACTTGAAAGATTTGGAATCTATTGACGATGAAGAACTCTCTCTCTCTCTCTCAACCTGTTTTTCCGCTCTTTATCTCATCATTTTTGTAAGAGGCTCTGTTTGGAATCTATAGAAAGGAAAGGAAAATGAGACGAAATTGGAGGAAAAATTTATTATTCACTACACTTAAAATTCTTATTTTCTTCGCTCTTTCTCTTCTAATCAAATATTAATGGAATGGAAAGTTTTTTAATTTTTCTTTTTTTTTCTTTTCCTTTCATGGGTTCCAAACAGAAGGCTTTGTCCGTTGGCCAGTACTTATGCATAGAGTTAGGTGGTGTTCCAGTAAAAGTTTTTTTTTTTTCAAATTTCAAACTCAAATATAATGAAAATGAAAAATAATTTTTTAATTTTTTTGCACCGTATAAAAGATCTCAATGAGATCTATCAAACAAGATCTATATTGGTAGGAAAATTATTTGCATAAACACATGATTTTTGAGTTTGAAATTACCTTCGTTTGAAAAAAAAGAACTTTTAAGGCTCCGTTCCGCAAATCCAAATAAGTACTTACTGTATTTTTTAAGAAGGCAATTTCAAGCTCAAAAATCATACGCTTACGCAAATAATTTTCCTACCACTATGGATCTTGTTTGAGATCTTTAATGCGGTACAAAAAAAAATTGAAAAATTATTTTTCATTTACATTATTTTTGAGTTTGAAAATGTGAAATAAGCTGCTTATTTTTTAAGAAGGTTTCTGGAACGAAGCTAAGGAAAGTGGAACACCACCTTAGAATATTCCCTTCCTTAATTAGGTGAAATTTTTGGGTGCTGGAGGGTATTGCCATGTGCTGTCCCGCACTCCATTTGAGCTGTCCAAAAAGTGCTTTGGACGGTTTGGATTTGAGGTGGTGTTTTGGATATTTTGCACTTGCACTTAGTGTTTTGGATGTCTCGGATTTGATAGGGCACTTGCACTAAAAATTTATCCCCTCCAATTCGAGCCGTCCAAAAGTGTTTTGTACGGCTCAGATGAGGTGTCGGGCACCACGTGGCAATACCCTCCCCGTATCCAAAAATCCCTCCTTCCTAAGAGAGCCGAGAGGATTTTTCTTTGTTTGTTTCTTACATATGATGTGCTTATTTCTAAAATGGATTGTTATTGGGCTTGATTATCTTGTAACTTTGACAATTGTTCCTTGTATTCTGTATTTCGTACACAATGTACATGATGTTTTTTTTATTAGAAAAAAATTCAATAAATATATAACCACACACGAACACTTATATACATTTATAATAGGGGTGGGTTGCACACACATTAGACACTTTCCGCGTGTGAAGCCCACCCCATTGCGAGTGTTTTTGTGTGGTGCTAGTATTGCTGGAAAAAAAATTCTCTATCATTATTTCCACTTCTAGGCGACACGCACTCCAAGCCCAAGTGGAAGGCTAGGATTCAACGCTTTTGACAGACAAACCGATCCTGACCGTTCATTTCCCGACAAACCTTGACGGCAACAACCCCTTCCTTTCCTACATGGCAAAACGTCAACCGTTAGATGCAAATCCCTTGACTTTTTGATCATCTCTCACTGGCGCATGTGCTCCGCGGCTGTAGCCGGTGGGCAAAAAGCACCTTTGGTTTACCATCACAAGGAATAACAAGGCCAATTATTCAGTACTCCCGGGTATCACGTGACATTGTCATCGTCATCCATACTCTCTAATAATAAAAAAACGTAACCGCACAATCCGGGTCACTCTTCGTCTTTCAATCGCCCAATAAAGTAAATGATATAGTACTAAATATTCTTACCGTAGAATTTGCCGTTACGTAAATGGCTAAGAATGAACCGTAGGCAACGTGATACACGTGGAGAGCTGAATACTGCTCGAATCTAAAGGTGGCCGCAGAAAAGTCGTACCTCGGTTCCAACTGGTCAAATTTTCCATTATTTCACCTCCACGTTGAATTTCTCCCAAATCCCATTAAAATAGTAGTACTTAAATTTTATTTCCAAAACTACCCTTGGGTCCCACAAAAAGTACGACCACGAGACGAAACCCATTATTTCACCTCCACGTTGAATTTCTCCCAAATCCCATTAAAATAGTAGTACTTAAATTTTATTTCCAAAACTTAATCAAAAAAAAAAAAAATTTATTTCCAAAACTACCCTTGGGTCCCACAAAAAGTACGACCACGAGACGAAACCCACGGCCGCGATCTGTCCGGCTCCGGAAAGCGAACTGTGACTGCCGTCGGATCGATGCCCTGACGTGGCGATAGCATTATTTTATAAAGCTTCCCAGATTCCCAACAAGTCCAAGCTGGCAGGGGTTTGGTGGTCGTCGAGAGGCGTGGGATGATAACGACCGTCGGATGGTGATGATCCGAGGGTTGAGATGGGATTGGCAGCGCGGGCGCGAAAAGGAGAAACCATCACGGTCACGGAAATTCCGAGAAAAGCGTAGGGCCCACTTAAACAAAAAAAAAAAAGAGCGTGGGGCCTACGTATTTTTTTGTACTACTACTAGCTGCCGATATTGAAATTATTACCTCGCTTTAGCTAATTTATTTGTCAGGTAGTATACACGTGGCGGATATGGTGACGGGTACGGGTTGGGGGACCCGCCCGGGGAGCTATCCTATGCATCTTGTACATACCATCTAATCACCGGTAGTTGATGCGTTTTGGATTTTAAAGGAGATTTTTGGATAATAAGTTGAGAAAACTTACGAGGAACTGTGGGCAGAGAGAAAGATTGGCTATAGAGACCCAATCCGAACAAAGTTCGGCAGATAAATGTGATATATGTACTTTCTCATGTTTTCGTACAAGAAAAAGTCTGAAAAGCACAACTCCGGATCACGAAAATGCTTAGAGATATCCGATGTATGTGGGCCTGTGTCCATGAACGGCTTTAAGTGAAGTTTGTGTGTTTGCTCTCCATAAAATTATAATTCCTCGTCCCTTTGAAGTATTCATTACAATGAATCGTGTAGTTTTTTAGATTAAGAGATAAAGTATTTTTCTATGTAATTTAAAAAGATTAAAGAACTAATTGAAATTTTGAATTCGGTGCAAAATTGAATAAATTATGCGCGAAATTATTTTACTTATTATCTAAAAATACACGATTTTTCATAAGAAATATTCAAACGGACGGGGGGAGTTCCATAATAGTTAAAGGTCTTTAAGCATCACGTGACTATACTTCAGTAACAACTACTCTAATAGTTCTTCATAATTGTGTGCCATCCAATTGGAACACAAAGAGTGAAACATTAATATACTCTTCCAAATTCAGGTGACGTGCAGGAATATTGGCTTGTAATAAGTCAAAAATAGGAATTAATAAATTCAATGGGAAAACTCATTAATCTCATCAGATAATGTACCTCTATATAAAAATCGAGGTGACGTGGAGTAACATCCCCAGATAATTCAAAATAATAAACTAAATTTCAAGAAAACAACCCATCTCCTGTTTTTTTTTATAGGAAGAAAAATAACTCATTTATCCCATTAAAATATAAGGAAGATGTGCTAGTCTTTGTCTGCTTATTTATTACTCCTATATTAATACATAGGTAGGATTATTTTAAGTTCATCATTATTCCCTATAGATCGGCAACAAATATCTAAATTACAGTGTAAACTAAGCTAGTGGATTTTACTATTTTGTAACCAAAAGTGGCACAATATTTTATTGAAAAGAACAAAGAATTGGGCAGAACATATGTGGCCCATTTTATTTTATTTTTTAAAATTGTACTAATAGTCAAACGCACAGTGTGGCAATGATGCACCGAATAATTCTCTATTCATGCAGCGAAAATTGTGCAGTTAAAAAACATGGTAAAAAAACAGAAAGTCTACCGCCACCGAACCCAAAATGCGGTGGCCGGCCACCGCACGCCGTAAGGGATCACTTTGGGTCCGCACGGATGATCTGAACCGTTCAATAGTTTCAGAAAAAGAAACTGAGTCGGCATAGCAAAAAATCGGCTCGATCCGATATGTGTAGGTGCTCGGATCAAGCTTTTCATCTTTAGAAAATCGGAAAACCGGCCAATCTTTTCATTTTTTCCGATTTTCCAAAGATGAGAAGCTTGATCTGAGCACTTACACATATCGGATCGAGCTGATTTTTCGCGTAGCCCACTTGTTTTTTTTTTAAATTATTAAACAACTCAAATCATCCGTGCGGAGCCCGGAGTGGGCCCCAAATGGCGTACGGTGGCCGGCCACCACATTTTGCCTTTGGTGGCGGTAGTGATTATCGTTAAAAAAAAAAGGGTGGATATCGCCGCACCAATCCGTGAAGTTGATTTTTGGGCACCGTCAAGTGTTGTGTAGCACTTCTCAACACTATACACTCTTTATAGGGATCACGGATAAATGAACACCACATAACGGTGCCCCACGATTACTGAAAAATCAGTCGCGTGATGTGTGAGTTCCATACACATTGTTTTACATGAAATGTTCGCATCATGTGTGCAACTGGTTGTATATTTACGTGTGGTGCTAGCAAATTTCTTATATCCAGTATACATTTCTACACTGCAACTATCCAAAACTAAATGAAGAGAGATTATTCAGTTCATCTTGGATACAACCATGAAAGTTTCTCCTCCACGTCACAATTTACTTGATTTGAGACCCCTTTTTTAAAACAAAAACAAAAAAACTTCATTTGACACATGGAGGGGACTAGAGCACCGGATTCGGGGAGCCTGTAGAGAGCTCCCTGTAGTGCTGCATCCGAGCTATCCATCTCTGCAATTAATAGTTCGGATGTGTTTGTTAACTCTTACCGATAAGAGTTAATTTTGACCTGTAAAAGTGTTTCAGCAAATCTGAACCCTCAATTGCGGAAACAGACGACAATCAGATGCCACACTACAAATAGCACTAGAGGGAGCTCACTACAGGGTCCCCGCCGAGTCCCTAGAGCACTTCGTGATTGTGACCCGTGAGCACTGAATAATAAGTTTTCCCTAAAAGAGGGTTAGCTTTCTGTTGCACGCGCGCGTGTGACTGACTTGACTTTTAGTTATAGCACGTTAAAAAGTGCCGAAAACCAGTTTTTCCGACGTGGCGGGTGTCGTTTTCGCGCTGATTTGTGTGCCGTAGAGGAGTCTTTCCCCTTCCGAATCGTTTTATTGGATGCCATCGACTCGACTGCCAGTAGCAAATATCTTGAGATAAATACATGGTTTCCCCTTAAGGTTTCTTTTAATTGCATGGATCAACCCAACACTATGTGAAATTACATCAAGGAGTGCAATCACTGGAGAAATTACGGCCTATACTCCTCCCGGCGCAGTCCCTTAATATATTACCTCTGTTCCTGATTCTGTTAGATAGACTTTGAGTGGCAGTGGAGTGTAATCGGTGAAATCTGCATGGCAAGCTCTTAGGGAAAGTGTATTCAGTTGTTCAGTTGATGAAGGGTTTTTAATTGGGTGAATTCTAACAAAATGAAGGGTTTAGTTATGATCGTTCTTCAAGTCAGAGAATATTGGTTGAAAACCGGTGAATTAATGCTCAGATAGTGGAAGAAGAATCATTGGCTATGTTCGTTTAGATACTTTGGAAATTTTTGATTTGGTAGTGAGTGGAGAGAGAAATAGGGTAATGATTGGAGAGAGGGGTAATGAGTGGAGAGAGATAGAGAGAGAAATGAAATTAATGATTGGAAAAATAGGGTAATTATTGGAGAAAGATGTAGGGTAATGATTGGAAAATAAAGTTAAAAATTTCCAAATACACTAAACGAACATAGCCATTGTTCTTCTTGGGTTGATGCCCTAGCGATTAATTGTGCATAGCAGCAAATGAACGTTTAAATTCAAGTTCAACAACTGTTAAAAGAAAGTGATCTTTGTTTTTTTTTTTCTTCCTCTTTTTGCCTTTCTTTGTTTTCATTTTTTGATTTTTTTTCTAATTCCAATTTTACCCTATGGAAATTGGTTATAGAGAACCATTAGTGGCGATTTTGCTACCTTTGCTTGTTTGATGTGAGCTATTCAATAAATGGTTTGATAAATGTTACTGTTTCTTTGTTAAATATAATCCATCAACTTGAATGAAATAGACAAATAAAACGAGTTGCATGTGATAATGTAGTATTAGGTCCACTCGCTCTAGTTTCTTATGACACACCATAAAAAAAAGTCCATGTATTCATTTTCAAAATGAAAGTTAAGCCAGCTATATCAGAAAAGCGCCTGATGACTTTTTGATACATATAACCCCGATAGCTAGCTACATGTTGAGTCATTTTAATTGTTGAGATTTAATTTTTTAAATGTCATATCGAAGTCAAAATAAAATATTAGTTGAACTATTAATGTTTAAGACATCTCATAATTTGTGGGATTACATCGCTTAAAGGGGAGTTTTAAATGAGATTCTCGATTGAAAAATAAAGCGTCTCTCTCCTTTTCAATTTTACAACCAAATATTTATTAGTTAAAAGCTTGGAGATGGTAACATGATTTGTAATTTACGGATGATATCTTTTTGTTAAAAAAAAGTTAAAATCGTATGCCTCAATTGAATTTATCCTATATGATGTATAATACAAAATAGTCTCACATATTTATAATTTATTGCATGTCCAATCTTTGAAATTCTTTTCACTAAATAACGTTTGCAATATTATGTTCATGAGCCCATTTAGTTGACAATTGTTGTTTCATCTATCTATAGATATGGGAAATCAATCAATAATGTTTGGAATGGAAATTCAATAAGTGATTGTTCCTAATGTTTATTCCATTTCATGGATAAGTTAAAAATATGCAAATGTATATAATGCATGTGTCGGGTTATATACTACTCCTAATAATTACAAAGCACATGATTAGAACGAGTTTTAGTTAGACAAAACCATATCTAAATTCAATAATGCTTCAAAAAAATAAATAATTAGAAACAAATTTTGATACATGTGTCTTAAGGCTCGTTTGGCGGGTGAAGAAGAGAGTACTAGAGAGGGGAATAAGAGTCTTGGACGGATGAGTTTATCGGGACCCACTTTAATTCCGTGTTAATTAGGTTTCTTATTCACACTAGTACTACTTATCCGGCGAATAAGCTAAAACTCCTAGCTAGACCCACGCAGCCACGCCACCCCAGAATAAACTTGTATGAGTTGGCAAAATTACCAAAGTGATCTCTTCAAATCATTTTTGTATACTCGTTACAAGGAGGTAAACTCTCAAATTATTTCTTTACTCACCCACTCTTAATATTCATCCATTTCAACTATCAAACAAGAAATACCCTTGGTTACGGGATGTTAATCATCCCATAACCTAATCTTGCTACACTACTCACTCATAACGAAAAGAGAAAAGAACTGAACAAGGGTAAGGAAGGAGGAACATGAAAACATGCTGAGAATGGAAATAAATACTAGATTGATGAAAGCCAAGGGTACTTACAACATTAATGAAAGCCAACTACCTCCAAACCCACCAATCAATGCTCCATTGAAGAGAGATTGAGAGTTGGAGAGGAGAGGGGGGTAGAGAGACAAAGAGCTAGTTCCAAATGATACCACTTAACCCTAAAAAACGTGCAAATGGGGTTTATATAGTACACCTTTTTAGTTACAAAAGAAAAAGAAAAAGAAAATAGAAATCTGCAGAATCTGGGGATCTTCTACCGGTAGGAACTGACCACCTACCGATAGAACGACTGCAAAGCAAAAGTTGAGTGCTGATTTAACTGGGTTTCTACCGGTAGGTCTTGGCCGATGTTGCTTGTGACATTTCTGTTGGAAATTTGAACCGGTAGGCAAAGTTCTCTACCAAGAACCATCGGTAAAGTCTTCTACCGGTAGGAACTCTTAGATCACAGCAGCACCTCTCAGGTTGGCTCCAGGGCTTCGGCGATTTCCCCCTAGCTCAGATATCGCTCCGTTTGGAGCCATCGGATCCCCGGTCAACGTTGGAATGAGCTCGTGGCGTTAAATACGCCTTATTCTCAAAGAAAACTTGTAATCACCAAAAACGCACCTTTTGCGTAATATCATTCAAAAAGAGTTATGCGCGCGAGCATGGCCAAAATGAGCGAGATAAACCCGATTATTTACACTATTACGGGCTTATCACCAATCTTTGAAATTCTTTTCACTAAATAACGTTTGCAATCTTATGTTTACGAACCCATTTAGTTGAAAATTGTTGTTTCATCTATCTATAGACATGGGAAATCAATCAATAATGTTTGGAATGGAAATTCAATAAGTGATTGTTCCTAATGCTTATTCCATTTCATGGATAAGTTAAAAATATGCAAATGTATATAATGCATGTGTCGGGTTATATACTACTCCTAATAATTACAAAGCACATGATTAGAACGAGTTTTAGTTAGACAAAACCATATCTAAATTCAATAATGTTTCAAACAAACAAAAAAATTAGAAACAAATTTTGATACAGAAATATCTAAAATCGTCTGGTGAACATATGTCTTTAAGGCTCGTTTGGCGGGTGAAGAAGAGACTAGAGAAGGGAATAAGAGTCTTGGACGGATGAGTTTATCGGGACCCACTTTAATTCCGTGTTAATTTGGTTCCTTATTCACACTCGTACTGTACTACTTATCCGGCGGATAAGCTAAAACTCCTAGCTAGACCCACGCAGCCACGCCACCCCAGAATAAACTTGTATGAGTTGGCAAAATTACCAAAGTGACCTCTTCAAATCATTTTTGTATACTCGTTACAATGAGGTAAACTCTCACATTATTTCTTTACTCACCCACTCTTATTCATCCGTTTCAACTATCAAACAAATCCTTCTTATTTAATCCCACATTCTCAACCAATTCCCTCTTATAACATACACTCTTCGTCCTCATATCCAAACTACTATAATTCGCGACATGAAGCGCGAAAGCATCTCTGAAATACATTACCGACTCCCTTAAAAAGAAAGAGAAGAAGAAGGAATGCATTCCCAGCTACTATTATTCGCGAGAGCGAGAACCGAGAGTGCGAGTAGCTAAGGGTAAACCTCCACCGTTTTCAGTGCAATACAGTAGTATTTTTGTTTGGGAACAAAGTTACAGTGCGGTTACGAACACCACATATATCAAGTCCACTCTACAGTCTATATATAGGTTTGCGTCTCCATCACTCTACTCCTATTTAAAGCCACCGTCGAGCATTCAAAATTGATTGAAAATAGTGGTACATGATGACGTCACCAAATTTGCAACTTACGTCCGGTTTGACTTGACTGGGGTGAACGGCTCTGTCACTGTAGAACATTCAACCCAGGAGTAATAATCCAGGGTAATAATTACTTGAAAGAAAAGGTGCCAACACTGTCACTGTAGTGTAGAACATTAACAATAACCCAGAGTAATAATTACTTGAAAGAAAAAGGTGCCAACGGGCTTGTAATTCAACGACACTTTCACCTGTTCCGCGTGAAATGGTCGGAGGATTCGATTCTCGACAGGAGCGTCAGTACTTGCATGATGTGGTGGTGGATGCCATTTGGGCTTGTCCTACCCTTCGGTACCCCTTTCTAATATTTCTAGGAGTAGACTAGACATCTATATATACGACACTTCCTCACTTCTTTCTTTCACATGGTGATTCTACCTTGTTCTTTTTGCTTTTCAAAAAGCATTTTTCAAAAAATTCCATCTACTATCAACATTTCTCTCTCTATCTCTCTTCATTTATTACCCCTACTATTTTTCAAAAAAAATTTCAAAACACAAACCAAACACAGCATTCGATTCTCGTCAGGAGTGTTAGTGCTTGGTGTGGTGGTGGATGCCCCTTTGGGCTTGCCCAACCCGTTTGCCGCTTAGCGATACCCTTTTCCCATCTTCTTACGGGTAAGCTAGACATTTGTACGACACTTCATCACCTCTTTCACATGAAAAGTGAGGGTTTGATTTTTGCCATGAGCGTCGGTGCTTTGGTGTGATGGTAGAAACCCTTTGGGTTTGTCCCGCCCGTTTGCTGCTTAACGGTACCCATTTTCGCTGGACATCCATATGGGGTGGGAAAAAAAAATGAAGAGAAAAGCTGTTTTTAATTTTAGTGGGTCTATAGTGGACACGTCGGATAATGGGGGCCCACGTAAAAGGTTGGTTGACCCACCACAATCCAGCCCTCCAAGCTTTTGCTTTTGTCGCTTTGTGAGTTCCTTTCACACACACACAATCCCTATCCTAAAGTGTGCCACGCGTACTCCCCACGTGCTACATCGCCATGCCGACGTGGCTCCATTCGTGACCGTTGCACATGGAAACCCCCCATCCATCAGACCGACTATTCAGTGCTCACGGAGCACTGTTATGTACTCCTACAATACGTAAGTCACAAAATGCGCGTTCGTGTGCACAAGTGCGACCGTGAAAGCGTCACCAACAACTAAAATTCGCGAGAGCGAGGATTTAGAGTGCGAGCGCAATGCGAGAATTCAGAATGGTAGCATTAGGCATTTTGAAGAATTATGTGACTAAACGTGATACTCTACCGGTTTTTTCCAGTATTGCACATTGGACATTGGTGTGAGGACCAAACACTTGGCGGTGAAACCCACACTAATGTGCAATGAAAAAAGCCCTGCGGTGCTCCAGAAGCAACTAATGAGCACAGCCACGTGGTGACCCAACATCCTTCTTCAACACACGTTTTTGTGGGTGTCAATACCTTTAATATTTGGCCCCACAAGAATGTGTGGTGGAGAATGAAGTGGTACCTCAGACAGCATAATAATTTTCCATACTATGTGTTCGAAAAGTTATTGAATGCTTCTAGAGCACCGTCACGTTATCAAGAACAAAACAGGGTATCTTAAATTATTATATAAATTTGTATCTATACCCTATATCATCTGACGAAAGTTTATACAAGTATATAATTACTCCCTCAAAATTCTAGTATTTACTTAAATACTGATCTCTAAAAGTTCATATAAATGTATAGTCCCTTAAAATTCAAAATTCATGTTCTTTTACCCTCGAAATTCAATTTTTACCCTATAGCTTCTGCCGAAAGTTTTGACCAATGTATGAGAGTATATCCGCACCCATCAATCGGGTATCCTATTCTCGCCGCTAGACACAGTGTCCAACACCTTTTAACACTACACACTATTTTAGTATTCATGACTAAGTATGTAGTCTCACGATAACGTATAGTTACGAACAGTGTTGGGACACCGTGTGTTGCATTTTCAAAATTGCTGAATAATTACTCGTATGTATGTATGTATAGCCTCCATTGAATATGGATTAAAGTACAGCCTTAGTTTTTTTTTTATTAACAAAATCCTTTTTTAGTTAAAGGGAATCCTGATCATGGTAAACTCACACATTTGAATATCAGATGGGTTTAAATAACATGTTCCATTTATGGTCTTTGGTGTTTTATATTAATCAGAGATTAGTGATACCTAAGTAGGATTAGAGCTTTACTAATGCTGTGTCATGCATGCCACCTTGTTGATATATAATTTTATAATATAAATTTGTGATTATTTGCACTTAGCTGGCCGGCAAGTCATATGGGCCCCAATGAATTAAAAATGATCACGACAGTACTAAAATTAAATACAAGAAATATATATTTTTTTATATCTAAACATATGAAGAGATCATAGTGACGCTATGTGAATAATTATAATGGTAGAATTTGTATTGGCTAGATTATGCTAAAATAAGTTTTATAGGAGTATAAAAATTGGGATAGTTAATTGGTTTAGGTATACTCGTACATATGCAATGACGACGCCTTGGTATAATACGGGGTCAATTGGCCCCATTAGTTTAAAAATTACCAACAAAAACGTTACATTTGCTTAAAAACTTGAAGAAATATCTCGATTGATCCAATTAAAGTAGATTAAAAAATAAGTAAAATTCAAAATAAAAGCATCGATGTAAACCTTTTGTGTATCATTTTAGCCGAATGTATTTATTTGTTAATTGATTTGGAGTCAACTTGCTAACTAGCAACTTAAAATAGGAATTGCCGATAAAAAAAACTTAAATTAGGAATTAAGTTCTTAATTGAGGAAATGAAGCTTATAAAAGTTATGCTTTTATTGTATAATTTTCATTTAGCAGAGGATGACTTGACATTTTTTTTCTAACCTATAGAGAAAACAATTCACGTGATCCCATTGGAAAAAAATTCTGGATGGCGATAAAAACACCCCATTGGACAAAAATTCCGGAAAGAGTGGAAAAATACTACTATATATGTAACAACAAAGTTAGAGAGAATTTTCTTTACCAAAAAAGAGTTAGAGAGAATTTTAAAGTCCACTATGTTCTTAGTTTGATTAAAAACTAGTAATTGATTTTGAATTTTCATGGAAAGGTGTTTAAAAAAAGAAAAGAAAAGAAAAGAAAAAAGATACAAAGTGGGACAAGCGTGTGGAATCAGACAGGTGACTTTTGCACCACTTCCTATTTCTTTATACGTTCAAGCATAAAAGATAGATACACTATTAATCAATTAGCCTTATTATTTTAGCCATGATTAATTAAACTTAATTGTTAGGCTCTTTTGTGATCTTATCTCTATATCATACGACCATAGATGCTTAGGGAAGGGGGCCTAACTTTTGCTTTATTTAAGGGAAATACTAATACTTAAAACAACAAATAAAGAAGACTAGCTAGTGAGTATTATAATCATCTTGATTCACTTATTATTCTATTGAGAATTGTAGTATTTATTTGACCCAATACAGCCATCTATTAATATTTTATTAACTATAAAATATAGTAATTTGGTAGTGCCCTGCGACAAGTTTGCTCATGCCCCTCAACTCCGTTGGCTTGGTGGTCAAGACATGAGACATAGTCGTTTGCTCTCTTCTGAGGTCTTACGTTCAAAACTTTTTAGCTACTATCGATTTCTTTTGAGACAGCTTACTCATAGCTTTCCTCTTGACTTTAAATTGAGTCCCCGTTAGTAAATGTTGAGATTGATTTCCCAGAATACGTTGTCGTGCGCGTGTGCTGGCCCGAACACTTGATTATAAAAATGAAAAGTTTGCTCATGCCCCACTATGTTTAAAAAAGGGAAAAGAAACATCATGATCTAATATTTAAATCACAAGATCCGAGCTTATTACTGTATCTATATTTTGATAATAAAATAAGTGCTTATATTTTTTATTGAGGAAATGTTGAGTGGGCATGAATTTTGATGTGCCACGTGGATTACTAGCCTTTTAATCTATTCAAGGTTTTGAAAATATTTTAAGCAAATAAAGAAAGAAGAAAATGATTAACTCCACATCAAGTCGTCAAATCACAAGAAAGTGCAACACCTAGTTCGTGTCTTTATTTGTCGGTATAAAATATCAATGGCGGGCCCCACCATCATAATAACTTTTTTTTTCAGGTCATTATAATAACTTATGATTACTTGTATATTGTGCTTGAATATGAAACCCGATGGCGTTGGTAAAATGGGATGAGAAAATAAATAAAATATTCTTTTCGTCCTAAATTTTTAGTCCCTTGTATATTTGAATTTGATAAAAAATTAATTATATTTTTTGATTGATAATACTTTTTAGAAAGTGATTTTGCCACATTCTTTTTCTCTAACGACACTCTTTTTTGTGTTTCTATTAATAGATGTGCATACAAACTGACTCGAACATCTTATTATAAAAATAAATATATATGTGGTTGGATATGCTTATATGATGCCATGTAACCATGAAATATACTATCTCCTTTTTTTAAGACAATATATTGTACGTTAGTCTCCAATGGATGGAATCCTGTCCATACCATCATCTGTCTCGTGTGAGCTCCGCATTTGAGTTTAGACTTATGATGTAAAACCGTTCATCTTGTTAATTCCGCGATAGAAGTCACTCATAAGAGCAATCAACTACTCCGTACATTGGACTTATTTCACACAAGAAAGACTTGAGTTTTGTTTTACAAAATGGATGTTCAAATTAATCATATGTATAGTTATATAACGTTTGAATATTTAACAAAGGGAAATACACAATTTTGTTCACGTGTTTGACCTTACTAAAGGTCTACCAATTGAACGATTCTAATTATGAGTGCGAGCCCAATGGCGAGGCTCTTGTGGGTAAGGAGGGATAAGATCCGGGAGCTCATTCCAGTCTCTAACGAAGGGGAGTGCAAAAATTAATATAGACACTCTCCAAATTGTTAACTTTTGGGGAATGCGGTTAACAATTTGGAGAGTGTGAAAATCACTCCCCCAATCAATTGGCAAGAAAATGAATACTATAACTGTTCATTACAGTTTTTTTTCCCTCCACCCTATCTTTTGAAATACTTTTTTCTTTTGCCAATATTGTATACATCAGTAGGGGATTAACGGAGAATTAATGTGTTAACAACCATAGGAAGTTTGATGTCTCTCCATAGACTCGAACCGCAGACTACCATATGAGCTGAGAGCCACATCTTTCCCTTTTGAAAGACTTGGTTAGAGGCCCATATCACCAATTGGGCTATAATATGAGGCCAGACTAATAACATGGGCTTGGGCTACAGTGGAATCAACTTATGCTCGTTGTTAAGAGAAAAATGCCAAAATATTGAAAACTTCGGTACGCTTTTTATAAGTGCATTTTCACATACTAATATCAGTACATTTTTCTTTACACATTTTAACGTACTTTTTTTAATTGGGTTATGGTAAACATTTTTTCTCGAATTCCCTTAACCAAAATCAACGAACTATTCATGTCTTATCCAAACATTAATCGGCCGTGTATCATATACGGGTCAATGCTTTGGCACTCGAAATCAAGATAGTGGGATTAGACTCATTCAATCGATTCATAACCCTTTCAAACACAACCAATGACATACCTGGTAAGAACTCATATGACTAAGGAAGGGGTGTCCACGGACCCAAAAAGTAGAAAGGGTGAGACTTCGTGTACGTATCAATAAGAAAGTATTTGGCACCCTTTGATCTTTATTATTATTATTCTTAAGTTTTTGCAAACAAATGAATATATATATATATAGATGGATTACTACACAGGTTCTCCAGAAAATATTGCCCTATCACCACATAGTTATCCGTACTTCGAATGGCAAATAGATTAGAGGGGGCAAACTAGGAACTATTCCCTTTTTTTCCCCATTCGTTAATCTTAATCTACTACTCTATCCTAGGGGACTTGGGGAGGGGATGGATGCTTACGAGAATCGAATCCTGCCCATATGCATGAGAGTATAAGAGAGGTATCAACTGCACTCCACTCCACCTGCAGGAACTCTTCACTTTACTTTTGTCAAAGATGAAACGGACGGAGAGAGAGAGAGAGAGAGAGAGAGAGAGAGAGAGAGAGAGAGAGAGAGAGAGGATCAAAATGCCTGTAGTATTTATTAGTACAAAATGCAAGGAGTCCCCCTGTTGGTATCAAAGGCCTCAATTTCCTTATACAACTCCCTCAAGGACTCTACTATCTACATCATTTTCCCCATCATATGAATGTATAAAAATTAATTATATAGCCCATGTGTGAGATCCATTTATACTAAGGTACCAAGAGCCCTCTAACTCTACAAAGATGATACGAATTCTAAGCCCCAGCATTTAGGGATAAACAACTGGATAAAGAATCGGCTATCTACTAACAAATGAAACAGCAGAAGCAGAGGGGAAAAATTACTCTTCAGGGAAAGCTCAGACGGCGTCGTCAACCGGAGGAATGTTATTGAGCCAGAAGACCATTGAGTAGTGGGGTCTCTGCCTCTCCATTCCTCGTGCCATGTCTTCTGTTATGCAGCCGATCTCTGCCAACATTTTAAACAGAAAGGAAAAATAAGGATGCTAATGAATTCAAAACCAAGTACAATGCAACATCATTGCATAGCTCAGAATTACATAATTATGGGTCTAATACTGGTAAGAAAGTTTGGTAGACAAAAATGGGTCAAGCAGCTTAGAGACCTTACACTTGTCGATTGAAGCTCCACTGTAGCCGGATCCTCAGTCTCCTGAAACAGAGATTTTTAATTTTCTTTTACCACCACAGGCCAGTGCCATAAAATTATGTCATGAAAGGGGGAAAGACCAGCCAAAATACCTCAATTAACAAATCCTTTCTGGTAATCATCCCGATAACGCGGGAAGCACGTGGAACGACAAATATATGCCTTAATCCTAGTTGACGGAAAAGATTATAAACCTGTGCAAAAGGTATCATCTCTTCAGATGGCACGTACAAGCCCTAACAATTCATGCACGATAAGCTATATGCAAATGCGGAAACCAAACATGAGCTAATATTGTCACCTTTGTCAAAGACATGTCTTCTGGAACAATGTATGGGGAGCGGTTTACAAATGGTGCAAGATCTATGTACATTTCCAAGTCATCTGGACCTAAATGAATATCATGTATAGATATCCCTTTGCTCGAAGCAGGTTTGACAAATTCACTGAAATTGTGCCTGGAATGAAGAGGGTCCATTTATTTAAATAAAACACCACTCAACATGCAAATAGAAGTCTAGAACTAATATCATGCCTCCTCTTACCTGATTGGCAAAGAACCACCTCCGGTATCACAGGGCAACGGACTGTGCTGAAAATCTACCTTAGATTGTAGAAGTACCAATAAATGACTGCATAACAAATCAAATGCCTGAATTACTTCAGTTTTCAACCAAAATCTCCTAATACGGCACTCAGATCAGTGTAATCTTCTCTTTTGCGAAATGCAATGGAGGTTCACAGAAATTTGACAGATTCATTACGTTACCTCCGAAGCACTAGTCCGATAACAAGTGTTTCTCCACTTCTCGTGTGATCTATCACCTGAGCAGCGATAAAGCACTATCAGGGAAGAGACCACATGAACATTAGACAAGGAGCCAGAGAAATGGACTAGCTTAACTTACAGGGAATCCATTATGATTGTTGCTTTTCAAACTAGAAACTACATCAGCAACCTTAATAACACGAGGGAAGTAGACAACCTGTCAAGAGGTAGGGAGTTCATCAAAAGGTAAGCCAGAAGTGGGAATGCCAACAAATAGAAGAAGAAAGCTCTGACACACTGAAAACAGCAATAAAGCATAGCAAGAGAAATCCAATATGTTTTAGTTAAGCTATGGTCACGCTAAGAGGTGAGAGAAAGCCAAATATCAACATACATAAAATAAGTGGTGAAAAAAAGAACAACCGCCAGCTTTTGTTTAGTTCCATTGGCTCCAATTTTTAGGCATCCCATGTAGGTTGCACAAGTTATAAGATCGCGGAATTCGAGAACATTCAAAGCAGATACCTTTTGATTCCCACATGCTTCCTTTGCCTGCATTTTCCGCATTTCATATTTAGGCCTTGATTCAAGTAACGGAATGCCCCTCAAACGAGCCTGTTCTTCGTACAGACCTTCATTGAAAGCATCACCAACAGCCTGCAGGCCAAAATTCCCGTGTTTTTAAAGGCATAACTAGATGCAGCCTGCAGAAAATTCAATATCATACCTTTGATATAAGAAGCACGAGCATGATTAGAGGTAGCAGCTTCAAGTTATTCGTAATTTCAACCATAATAACGCAAAGTGAGACCGTCATCCTCATCGAACCTCCAAGGAATGAAGCAGCTCCTAGCAAAGCATATCTGAAATTCCACCATTGACCAAAAAGTGGAAAAAACTACTATGTCAAAAAAGCTATGGCTGACAGAAAATTAAGGATCAGAATAAATCTGCACACACAAGCCAACAAAACTAACGAACTTGGCAGTTTAAATAAATCAAATGCTTAACCAAGTTCCCACGGGGCTTAAGACAGTGTAAACAAAGAGGCAGGAACCATGGTTCGTGTTAAGAAGCTGCAGTACACTGCATCATAAAGCAAGATACTCATTCGAGCATTTCCAAGAAAAATAATAACTGAGATAATTTAAAAAAACAGCCACTGGAAAGCAGTTTTTGGTAACTAAGCTGTGCAGAAGAATTGCCTTCTATCTCAAGGAAAAATGACTTGCTTCAAAACCTTAAAAGTCAAAATGAAGCGTAAAGAACCAAAAAAATGAAAAAATGAATACTGAAAGGTTCTAATGCCCTAAACATAATGCATAATGTATGGTTTGACCAATGCTACCAAAGCACCAGGCATCTAGTAAAGAGGCAACATATCCACATCATAAACATGACGAAATCAGTACCGAGTTAAATTGTTTGTCGATGAAAGTTGCAATGTTATCTGTCAGACTCTCAATTATAACAGTCTCACAGACCAACAATTGTAATGGAACTGCATTAAGACATGTAAGGGTACACAAACTTTCCAAACTCGATAAATACATCATTCAACAATAGGGAGAAAATGGGTTTGCAAGCTCCAATAATAGGAGCATAAACAATTGGTAAAGTTAAGTACTGAAAAAGGAAATTAGTACTCACGTTCCCTCTTCAATGTTAAGCTTCTTGTAAAAGCTGACAACAAACATGCCTACAAGACGTCCATATGTTGATCCAATCATAATTCCAGGAACAAATTGACCGGCCGGAACAGCAGTTCCAAATGTCACCACTGCTAAGGTATAAAACATTACCTGAGAAACACAAAAATTATAACCGAAGTCCCCAAACAGAATAATTTAATTGTCTCAGACAGTCAGTCAGACTCTCAGCCCCACCGAGCTATGAAATGTTTGAGTTTGCCAGTTATGTTGTATTCTTTGTTGACAGTTCATTGTTAGTATCAAAACATAGAATGCCTTCGCATAGTAAGGTATCCCAAAAATGGATAAAACAAAACGCCCACATGATAAAAACTAATAAAGCAAGCAGGAAAGCAACTTCACTAAGATGACTTGCGGAAGACTAATATATGTTTATTGGAGGAAAACAACACTATAGGTAACTGAAAAATAAGATTGTGTATGCATGCATATGAATGAAACCTTCTATCAAAGCCCAAAACAACACATCTGTCATAAAATTGACCAAGGGCGGGCAGCCCACTGATGGATTCAATGGACCACACAGACTTTGTTTGTTCATAGTTTAGATTGCTTTTTTAGCATTTCTGCTTCCTGAAGTTCACAAAACTGAAACGTAAAGCACAGCAGCAGGCTATCGAATATTTCAGTAAAAGGGACCTGTTTACAAAACAGAAGAAGCAGGAAGTAAAATCAAGATGCACGATACCAGAAAGGTCAACAGGCTTTGGGCGCTGTATTCATGAATTGTTTTCGCACTAAACAAATTTCGTATGGCATCATCCTACAATAAAAAAAAAGCAGGCCCCATTAGAAATAAAAGCTCATGGAAACTAGCAATAGCAGACAAATGCTACCAAAATTTACCAAACCTGAGTGTTAAAGAAGATAGTTGCAAGATCATTGTATTCCTTGTCCTTGCCACAGTAAAACTGCCCAAAATAGAAAAATTAAATACCAGAAAAAGAAAACAGATAATGCAGGAGACTCAAGTAAGAGATCAACTGATGGTTGATGTAATTTCAAGGCATGACAATAATCAATTAACTCATAAGAATGAATATCAAAAGAATTATTCATTGGGGAATCATTTAAAGACAACCTGATGCTGCATGCCAGCCTCAGTTGGGAGCAAGGCCTAACAGACCCCCCCAAATTTCATACGGTAGCCCTCACTTGGGGTCCCTACGGAACCCACAGCTTGGAGGTTGGACTAAAAAGGTTTAGTGTGTTCTCTCCACTAAATATGGACATTGACCAAACGTGATACTTCCTAATCTGAGTGTCCCTACCCCTTGCAGCAACCTCTTAAACGGCTGATGCATGAGAATCAGGTAAGCTTAGAAGCTCATTACTAAACACAACCCCCCTCTCAAACAACCTCAGCTGTAAGTGCCTTCTTCACATCCATTGGCCTCCTGCCAGCTCAGCGTATGCAATGTTCTTGGAAAGATCCATACCAGCCAACTCACCAACCCTTTGCAATGAAACTTTGGAACTTGTTTGCAAATAGGAATCGCAACGGGGCAGATCGGGGCGGATATTGAGATATCCGTACCCTATACCCGAAAAAATAACATACCCGAATCTGCCCCGATACCCGCTGGGTATTTAACAAGCGGTTCCATATCCGTTCCGAACGGGGTTCGGGTATTCCCCGAATCTGAACCCGAACGGATAACCCAATGTTCTAAAAATCGCTAGGCGCTAGTCAAGTGGAAAAGGGGCGCCTAGCGCCTAGGCACCAATTAGTCGGCCGCCTAGCGCCTAGGCGGGGACTAGGCGCCCGACTAGTCGGCTGTCTAATCTAGGCGTCGGACCACCGCCTAGCGCCTAGGCGGGGACTAATCGGCCTAGGCAGCCGCCTTTTAGAACACTGGGATAACCATAGGCAGAATTTTAAAAACCCATGCCGTGTGGCCCTTTAATGAATCGGTGGAACAGGTAGACACTTGTCCTCTTATACAAAGCAAAGGAGGTTTACCTCTTTCAGTATTTTCAATGTGGGACTCAGAGGAACACCATTAATTTTGAAAGGTCCAGTAACAAGAAGCAACCCAGATGGAAGCTTGGTAGAAGTTGTTACCATGTAAGATTGATTCACACGGCTCTCTCTCTCTCTTTCTTAAATTCTCCAATAATCTCTCTAAATCAGGATCTACTAATTCGTTATGGCAGTATCGGTGTCCGACTCAAATGCAGCTCCGATTCTCTGAATGAGCCCTCTCTCCTCCTCTCTTTCTCTCTCTCTCAAAAACTGAAACTGCAGAGTATTAATCTGGTCCTATTTTCTCCTCATATATATAAGGTATTTTTTGTAATTTTAAGGGTTCGGTTCAGGTAACATTTAAACCATAACCAAACCGATACCCGTTCGGTTATCCAAACCTTCAACCATACCCATATCCATGGAGAAAAATTCGGTTATGGTTCGGGAAAAAGAATCGGTTACGGTTCGGGTACCCATCTGTTCGGTCGATATTGCCATCCCTATTTGCATATGGAAAGCTAAATGCAAGGCATAACCTAAAGACAGGCACAATTTAATAGTAAAGAAAGGCAACTACCAATTCGAGAACTTACATTAACATAATTCCCATACATTCCAGGAGGCCGAGGGCATTCAATAGGAAAATTAGGGTCTGCTTCAGGGCAGGGACTACATTTTCTAAAAAGGGGTAACCCGAATGAAATGACAGATGTAATCACGGAGATGAGACACACTTCAATAATCTGCAAGGCGAAAAGAAATCAATGACTATCAGTGCATTAACAGGGCAAACATAAGCCACAATACAAGTTCCACTCCCAATATACTAGATGCGTACTTTGAACCGGTTTCCTTTCTTGTGTAGGTAATTTCGGCGCCAATAGGTAATATAACGTGTAAGCTGATTGAATAAGGCTCCTGCAGGAGGGTAAATATTATTCACGTATCTTTCAACCATCTATGGAATGCAATGAAATCGGCAGACTTGTTTCATGGAGTAAGAATGTGGTTCTAGTGAACTACCACATACCAAGAAGACCGCCTATGACACCAATAACTGCCATTGGCAATAACTCCTCAAATGAGTAATCCTCCTGCCCACTAAAAAGACAAACAGGTTAGAAAGCCCGGAAAACCCAAACCTGATGCTGCAGTAGAAGACAAAAATAAAGTTCAGATTCAAACCCTGAGATGTCCCATATTATGAAACCACCAGATCCAAAATGTCCACATTTTCCACTCTTACACCATCCCATAGCAGTACGCACCACAACAGCCACTATGGCAGAAGTGAAAAATACACGCCACATAAGTTGGCTCCTCCACCTGACATCAATATGAAATAATAATGCATTCTTAAATATACAACTAGAACAAGTCCATATGATTGATGTAGATGAATATCACTCACCAAAATGCGCATACATATAAAAAGGAATTCATGTGCTATTGTGGATAAAAGTTTGGTGTGTGTGCATGTCTTTAGATGGCCATAGCACACATATTCAACTGCATATGGAAACACATCCACTCCTAGGTTTACATAGTGAAATATATGATCTTTACTTATCAGTTTCGTGTGGCACATTTTTCTTTCACTGAAAAAAATCGTTCATGCAATAAGTTTTCAACATGACCAAGGCGTGATGTGTCCAGCTTATGGAAATTGGTGCATCGAAAGCCCGTGTCACGTCCACGTAAGGTTGCACACCCATGTCCGTGCAACCTAGTACTCATGCGTAAGCATATGCACAAAAAGAGAAGCTAAGTAAAGCGAAAGATTTACCATGATGTAACTTCTTCCAAAGCAAATAACACTCCACCAACTGGAGCTCTGAAAGCAGCAGCAACTCCAGCTGCACATCCACAGGTTACCTTTTGAAAACATTAGACCAATTAAACATAACAAACGTCACCTCATTGTTCAACAGACCGGAAAAACCAGAAAAGGGACATTGAGAAACACTATCTGAGAAATGCATTCGGTTCCAAATGAAGTAATAATGTACTGAATGGTGGATACTAAAAAGTAACAATTCTGGAAATAAGTAAAAGAATGAACCAATGACATGAGCGCTTATTGCATGGATGTCACAGGCAATTTATATTGGCAAAGCATGGTGACAGATATATGTGTCCACGTAGACAGAACATTAATCAAGATGAATAGATGAAAGACTACCCTGCCGAATTTGCGACCACAGAATAAGCTGAAAGACGTAGTTAATTTAAGTTTTAAATGGGCAAGTCATCTTGATAATAAGCACTGGTTAGTCTTGCAACCACCACTATAAGCTATAGAGAAAAAGGAAAAACAAAAGACAACTGCTTGTTATAACTGTCCTGACACGAAAGACTAGTTTGGGAGGCAATGCTTAAGCTCAAGTATCAGTCCGTATGCTACACAGAAACACGGAAAGTTGTTCTAGGATTCTTGGTCCTTGGATGTGAAGATCTTCTAAGTTGGTACTTAATCTATGGATGTATTCATATCCCAAAAGCAGAAAAGAGAACCAAAAATACATGTATGCATGTACAGCAATGAAAAGAAGATTTGAATCATGACATAACAATTGAGAAATTTCCAAAATCTAACGAGCATGGAAATAGATTCTACAAGGGAGAAACAAGTGAAAAAATCCAAATGACACAATGTGCTAACTTTTCAGAAGTAGACAAGCTTCACAATGTTAGCTTTATGGACATTGGACCACTCACAAGATCACGTCGATCCCGGTCACTGTTGAAAAATTGTAGCCACCTGGAATTTAGATGATATTTTGTTGATCCACCCTGTTTTATGAATGAATATAAAATAGAAAATTCAGTCCACAGGAAGACACTAGAAGAAAGATGGAAAAAATAACCTGGAAGAAACACTCAAAAACATGATTGCCATTAGAGAAGTCAAGTAAAACTTTCAAATTCCCAATTGTTGTGTGCAAGTGTTGATGAGACATAACAGAATAACAAAAGTCGTAAAATGAAAATAACGCTACTTCAATTCAGAAATGTTCACTGATTTGAACTCCATGTCTTGATACAGCTTCTTTAAAGAAACATTAGACTTCATTTGCAAACAATAGAATCCATTTGAGATAACAAGTAAACCAAATCAAACACAAGTTATATTCACTAGTTTGAATAAGAGTAGAATTTGTAACTCCGAAAGGATAATGTGCCTACTTGTCCAAGGAGTGAAGCAATACAAGCACCAGTGTGTACAAGAGGACCTTCTTTGCCAAGGGCCAGGCCACCTCCTACCGAACCAATACTTCCAAATATCTACAAAATACAAAGAACATGATACACATGAGATGGTTATATGCATAAATCCTCATCATTTCACCAGAAATTCCAAGAAATGCAATTCGACCTTTCCAATCAAGGTTCTGAAAAGAAGAATACCGTGGGTATCAACTCCTGCAAGTTTAAGTGAATTCAGCAACCAGTTAAAATATAAAAATTCTGCATTGGTGATCGACAAGTCACTCAGAAAGGCCCAAAAAGTACAGCTTACCATTCAAATAACCCTTAATCTCAGGAATACCAGATCCTGCTGCTGCTGGTGCAAAATTGGTGATTATAAATGCCGAAGAGAAGACTAAAACCAAGTTGATCAATATATACAGAAGAAATCCAGCAACATATGATTTTTGAATTACAGAAAAAGTCAGTGAGAACTTCCATCCAGCAAAGTTTTCAACAGAAATGTTGATGAAGACAGCAGCTAACCCAGTTCCTGAAAAAACACGAAGGGCACTTTTATGTTTGGAAAAGGGATAGGTAGGAGGAAAGCCATGATGGTAAAATCCACAAACAAGTTGAAACTCTCCTTGTTGAATTTCCTAAAAATAATAAAAAGGTACAACCTGCATCATTAGTGTGCAGCAAATTTGATCCCCAAGTTGGATCAACAAACAATCTCTTTACTTTGATCTCCATCAAGCTTCACCCAAAACTTCAACTGATTGATGTTTTGGTTTTAAGAAAACAATATCTACTTCTTTTGCATTAGAACTTCAGTCTGTTGCAGCTCTTCAGTCGGTTAAACATGCAAAACATCGGAGATGTGATTCAAAAATTCAAAAGCATCCCGACCTTTCCAACTAGAGTGTCACTCGTGTCATTTCTTGACGTCTCCAACTAGAGTATCACACATAGGTATCCCCAATTGATCCCTTAAAGACAAATTTGCATAGAGAAGTCCCCCATTTGTTAGTTTAAGATGCATTTCAGTAGTTAAGAACGAAGGTTTCTCAGACAGAAATATACTTCACCGCTAAATATTCACAGGTTTCACCGAAGCTTTATTCTTCGTTCAATTACAATTCGAACCTCAATCTTGGCAAGTAATTCATACTGCTCTCCATAGTGAAGTTAAAATAACCGGGTAACATAAGGATACATGCCTGGTGGCATTTCATGTTTATTCGATCCAATTAGCAAGCTTCATTTTTCCTCTTTCTTGTTCTTATCTCCATTTTTCAATTGCCAAAATAGGAAAAAGACAAGCATGGTATCGCAGGCTTTTAAGGCACTTTACAATGTTTCCTTTCCGAGGTACCCTTTGAAGCTAGTTTACCTAACGAAAACAAACAATAAAGTACAATCCAAACGAAATACAGAGAGGTAGTAATTATAAGTAACATACATACCACTTCAGCATCAACGAATTGAAAGAGAAAAGGAAAATATATTACAACATAAGGCAGAAAATAGACCACTGACCTACGCCAATAAGCAACGCAAAGAACCATTTCACACCAACATAATATCCAACATAAAGCTTTCCTCTTAATGCCTGAAGATATCAAATAGCAATTCAAACCCAGGATCAGTTGATAAAAATCATAAAACAATACTCCGTACAATTATATAACTCTCAGCACAGAGACACGTGTCATTTACACACTGTTCGATTGGTCGGATTAATGATTAACGGTACATACTCCCCTAGGATGAGGTAATTTGTAATCTCCTTCTCACCGGACATCCGAAGTATTGTATATCCCACGTTTTGAGTCATTGTCTATGGAATGGTAGGTGATAACCCCACAACCTATCGTATTCACACGCCGCAAATGTGGTCCTAAAGTTTGTAATACAATTGTATGTATAATCCATCCAATCAACGCGCCCTGCATTCTAATATATAATAACGGAGTCCTGCTACATATCATCTATTCACCATTCACTTAACCACAACATGACAGGATATGACTTACCTCGATTTTTTACTCACACAATTTCTCCAAAATATGAAACAACTCACAAGCATTCAACTAAGCAGTGAACTGAAATGGTGACGAAAATCCCATGACATATGCCATTTCTCTATATCTTTAGTATACCTTTTGCACCGTACTCTTCCGTCGCATTTTTGTTTCAAATGAGATGTCAGATGCAAAAAATATCCACCACGCACTTTTTGAAGCTCGTGTCTGATAAGGGGTCGTTCAAAGTTTGGAAATGGGCCAAAGATGGGATAACCTCATTCTATTTGGACAATCATTTATAATTATGAGAGCTCAATGGAAAAACAGGATTTATGTAGCCGATCCCAATTGATTGGGACACACAAGGCTCAGTTTGGTTTGGTTTGATTATTTATAAGTATGACACTAGTTTCATCTCTTTCTCTGTAGATAGAACCACCTATGCAATTTGAATAGAAGACATGATATTTTTTTTCAATTTGAGCAAAGTTGCTAAATTTTTATATTTCACTTATTGTGTTAAAGTTTCTCCGGACTTAATCGACTGGGATACCATCAACCAACCTAAGAAACATAAAATCTTGCGGTGGTTCATTATAATAAGATGTATTACTAATCTTTTATCTTACAGATATTTCAACTTTGGCATTGTTTTCCGTCCAAAAGCTTTCCAGTACCCTACAACAATAACAATAACAACAATAACACAAACCATCTAATCCCTAATCATTGGATGTATGGGCAGGGCCAGGGATGATTGGAGACAGACCTAGCTTTTGGCAATACAAACCATCAAATCCCCAATCATTGGGTGTATGGGCATGGGAGGATTGGAGACAGACCTATCTTTTGGCAATACATGCACTGGCTACTCTCAAAATTCCCCTCAAAATTACGGCTGAAACAGTGGCCCCCTCTACCTCCAAGAACCGAGGAGCTAAAGGGGCGTCTTGCTGCGGAACCATGCCCCAAATCAAAGCCGAAATGCATATGAGAGGGCAGGCCTATCGTCCATAATTACCAAATTCACTGATGCTAATTCATGCCCCACCATTGGATACATGCATATTGAGCTAAATTGAAACTACTACTCCCTCCATCCCATTTTGTCTACTTCCTAATTTTTTTAAGAAATTTTTTTTCTTTGCACCGTTCAGGACTATCTCATTGAGTACTCGTGAACGGTGCAAAAAAAGTTAGAAAAAACAAACTTTTTTTTTTTCAAGGTCAAAATGAAACGACTTTTCGAAAAAGCAACCTGTTCTTCCCGGTACGCGTGATTCTCAACGACTTCGTAATCGAGGCTCTCGACTCGGCCTCCGTCGTTGTTCCCCGACACCCCGACGACGTCGTCCCCCTCGCCGTCCTCCGTGCTCGGCAGCCGGGCCCACGCGAGCTTCGCCGTCTCGATTCCGTTCTGAAATTGATTCGACAGCATGATTCCTATCCCAATTCTATGCCTAAGAGTCAGTTCCTAAACCCTAAGGTAGTCTCGATGGATCACGATGCAAGTCGGTATAACATCCGGTGGTTGAACAGAGCCTCTGAGATTCAAGTAAAAGAGAGATCGATCGTGTAGGAATTATATATATGTATGTGTGTATAGGTGAAGTGGATTTGGAAGAGTGGATTGGATTTGGGGAAGATGGATTTTGCGTCGAGCAAATGGAGGGAGAGAATCTACGAGAAATGGGGCTCCGACTACAGCGTAGATTCGTGATCGTGAACGACTCTCTCTCTCTCTCTCTCTCTCTACTTTGGTGATCTGTTTCGGTTTGATTTCTCGACGAAGTAATGCGGACTAATTTGCACTTTTATCACCTTAATTTATAAGTTTAACATATTTAATCCTAAACTATCCAAATTGATGACCCAGGGCTCTAGCGGCCTAGCCTAAGTGGCTATGGAGTGGGGCCTTTGAACTAGGACCGTAAACGAATCGAGCTGTTTGCGAGCAATTTGAGCTCGAGTTTTGGACAGAGCCGAGCCTAAATTTTAGGCTCCTTTAGTAAATGAGATGAGCTCAAATACTACAAAGCTCGGCTCATCTCGTTTACACCTTTACTTAGGACCGATAGGAGAGGTCTTGGGTTCAATTTGATGGAGCAATATTAACTTGTCGTTGTACAGTAACTTACTTGAGTAACTGCTAACCAACTAATGCAATCACTGCGGGAAAAAAAAAAAAAAAATTTATCCAAATTGATGTCTACTAAAGGTGAGTTCACGTTATTGACTAAACGATTTTCAATACATCAATTTACATAATTTAGGTTCCGTTCTTTTAAGATTTTTATTTTCAAGTACTCATTTCACGTTTTATGAGACAGCTTATTCTCCCACAATATATTACCTTTACGGCATGTTTGGATGCTGCACTGTGAAGGGAGATTGTGATATCCCCTCCTAATCCGTGGGCCCGTGTATATGACGTCGTTTGGGAAGTCCATAACATGGAGATATCTGAAGACGCCCTCCTCCATAACCCCTCCTAATATCCCCTGAGGGGAACTTACATATGGCTAGGGTTTGAGCTGGCATTGTGGAATCCCCCTCTAATACCCCCTCTCTCTTTCATTTCAACTACAAAACAACTTTATCCCTCCATTTTATTCCTCATCTAAACCAAGTATTATTTAATCCCCCGTCACACCAATGTGGGCCCACCTTTCTTACATAATAACCCCCTACTATCCAATCCCCTATTCTTACATAATACCTCCAAATATAATCCCGCATCCAAACGAGTCCTTTATTTCAAAAATAAGTGCTTAATTGGACGAATTATAAATAAGTTGACTAGGGTGATAAAAGGAGCCAAAGATGCTGGATGTAAGTTATTATCGTCTACGGCGGCAACGAATGTGAGATGCATTGTGTGTGTTTTAATAGTAAGAGAAATGGACGTTGGGGTATTGAGTTTTCTGGTGGCAAAGGGAAAAGTATGGTGCGCCTACCACTATAAAACAACGAAAGGGAAATAATCCGACCAAGTGGGGGCGTTGGCTGGCTAAATGAGTGACACGTGCAGGGAAGACTCATTAAAGTGGACGCATGTTAAATGGTCCAGACTCCAGAATTGAATACTAAGTATACAAATTCCTGTTACGTACCCTGTGGTCTATGCACAAACCCTCCATTTAATGGGAAGAAATCCTCGTACTCCCATTGTGCCATAATGTTAGGTACTTCGAAAAGCGAACTTGAAAATGTAACGAAAAGAGAAATCGGTGGTTCAGATTCAGCTTATCTACACTAACGATAAAGATTGCCTTTTTTTTTTTTTACAGCTTATCTCGAGATCACTTCGATGGTTTTTTTGTTTTCATCGAATTCGAATATTTGATTGAACGTCCATAACTGTGCGAACTGACCTCTTAGATTAGTAAAACGCAACACGTACGAGTTACGAGTTATGAGTTTTTTTTTAAAAATCCTTACGAGATACGAGCTTGCTCCCTCCTATTACTGAATTTCAGGTTCGAACCTCTGAAGTGTGCTATCGACTTTCTTGGAGTCAGTGCAAAAAAGTTTACTCGGGACAATAGAATGAGGACGGAGGGAGTATATCCTATCTAAGTTGAAGTGCGCATATCGCAAACAAGTCGCTTATTTTACTCCGCAATAGTCGTAGGATTTAAGACCACTCGGAGTGGAAACTTCGTGGAATCACGTTAACGAGACAACGACGGAAGACTATGGTATTGTCGCACGTCCATTAAAATGGAGTAACCATTACTCATAGAAAGTGTGTAATAAAGCCCACATATTTTTAATCAAAGGTACTAGAAATTTAGGATTTTTTTAATCTATGGATGTTAACATGAAGCCAGAAGAACTACAAGGAAAGCCTTATATAGGGCTGTAAACGAACCGAACAACTCGCAAGCTCAGCTGGGCTCATTAATGCTCAGCTCGTTAAGAAAGGTTCAGCTCGGCCCGTTAAGATTCGAGCTCAAATTTTTTGCTCATTTAGTTAACAAGCCAAGCTCGAGCTCGTTTGCAGACCTAGTTTTTCTCCTCCAGCGTAAGGAGAAGGAGAGAGGCTATTGGGCTTTGAAATCACCACCTCATCAACTGAGTATGGGCTCCCTTACCAACTAAGCTACCGCTCAAGCTCACATGAAGCCAGAAGTAGAAAAAAGGAAAACGCAAGAACTTTAGCAAAACAATGCCTGACATCGTCTATAAAAACTTTAGCAAAACAATTAGGCGGCTAATTTTGCCACTCTCTTTTTTGTTAACACCACCCAAAAATACACTTATAGGGGAGTGGCGTTAACAAAAAAAAAAGGAATGGTAAAATAATTTCCCAACAATTGGAGTAGTAAATTGTGAAAATTTAAAGATTTGAGAGCATGAAAATAAGAAATTGTGAGGGTTAATTTAAATATTACCAAGAGGCGTTAGTCTAGGGAAAATTATGCTAGAGAATTAACAAATACTTCAGCAAATTCAAGAATCAAACAGCCTCAGGGAGCCATTGCCTTCGCTCCCATTGAAAGGAAACTATCAAAGTTGAATGTAAGAACTCATCGGTTCAATGCTGCAGAATTTGTCCCACGACAATGAAACGATGAGTCAATGGCGAGCAAAGTTAAATTGCTATGGAACAGACAATAGAAAATTAATCCCACATTAACAACCATTCGATGTCACCGATCCAATCATTCAATAGGAACAGAGAGAGAGAGAGAGAGAGAGAGAGAGAGAAACTCCTACTACACTACAGCCAGTGTACTGGTGAAGATTTGGGAACTAAAAAACCTGATCCCGAGAAAGCCTTCTAATAGTACCTTCACACCTTTGATGATCTATGAACCGAAGTAATACAATGACTAGTATATCTACTGGGAAATTATCCAGTCCCCTGGGTCGCACACAAATTCTCCCATCTCACGGCTCGTTGGTGCGGGCGTGATCCCACCCATCAAATTCGTGGGACCCAGACTATGTCTGGATGGATGTGTTCAAATATGTCTTGGGAGCACTAAATTACTCCCACCCACAAAGCTAGTACCATCAAGCTGACCAGGAGACGCATATCCTTGTTAATCCTCTAAAATAGCTCCATCAACTGCTGCGCTACATCTGGCATCAAGTAGTCACATAGTGTCATTGAGTTAACCCAAATTTCTGGGGGATAAATCGGGGGAGAATATTCTCATGAAGGGTGCTTCCATATCTACTTTCTACTGTAGAAAAGAATGACACACGCGCAAGATGCTTCATGGAGTTTTGCAAATCATATAAGAGCAACAACTTTGTTTTACAAGTTGTCCACAATGAATTCTACAAATCAGTTCATTTCAGACCTCTTCGCTCTAACCATAAGTTGTGTTACTTAAACCAAGAAAAGAAATTGAAACATGTAATTTAGGAAGGGAAATGATTTTCACAGTCCTTTTTGATACATGCGCTCCTTTTCTTGTCTTTTAGTGAACTAATTACATAGAAAAGTACAGAGAAAAGTTTCACTAAAAGACAAGAAATGGAGTGCATATATCAAAATGGGGAGTGTGAAAATCATTGCCCATTCAGGTAACGGAGGTTTCCCATACAACCAAAAAACTAATAACAGCTAAGTTAACTTGTTATACTAGACCCAAGTGATAAAAATAGTAGTAAAGCTATGATCACCACTAGGCCTGTCAACGGATCGGATCGGATCCGAATCCGACAGATCCGGATCCGGATCCGATCCGAAAATTTTGGATCCGATCCGGAAATCCGAATCCGATCCGAAAACTTTTATACTTCAAAAATTTTAGGGAAAAAAAAAAAAAAAATTTAAAAAAAATACAATTTTTTTTTCAAAAAATTTATTTTCCAAAAAAAAATAAAATAAAAAATTGAAAATAAAAATACAACTTCTTAAACATTTTTTTTTCAAAATAAAAAATTTACTGTTTTTTTTAAAAAAATTTTAAAAATTTTAAAAAAAGTTTAAAAAAATAAAGTTCGGATTCGGATTGATAACGGATTTAATCCGATCCGATCCGAATCCGATCCAGATCCGAATCCGTTATCGGATTCGGATTATCGGATCGACGTTATCGGATTCGGATTCGGATCGGATTTTTCGGATCGGATCCGGATCGGATCCGATCCATTGACAGGCCTAATCACCACATTTGAGTACAAGAGCAAAGGGAGTAGGGGGTGGGCCCTTCAAGTTTGGATAAATTACTTACTCTATATAAATGTTGGTGCATAGTTGAAAAAATAGCACTTCAGCCCCCACAAGAACTTAAATTCAACCAGTCAGGAATCGTAATAAAGTTTTTCTGGAACCCCCACCTCATGAAAATCATGCGTCCACTATTGTTTGGGTTCTATAGCCTAAGCATTTAAACTTTTATGGAGATGGCAAGTTGGATGTACTAGAAAATGCATCGTATAACAAACTACTACATACCTTCAAGGATAAATGGTGGTGTTTGGAACTCCATCCAAATATTCGGGCATGGAGCAAGATCCATATTCAAATATTTTGCAGCAAGGTATGCAGCCCCAGCAGCAATCTGATGCGGTTTAAATTGAAGCCATAGTGAGCTTCGAAGCCTAGACAATAATGACAAACTTTAGTACAGAAAAAACCAAAAAGAAAGAAGACATTGTTTACCGTTGATCAAGGAATAAATGGAACGCCTAACAACCCATCTGGAGCGACACTAAAGCGAAGAGGCAATATCTCGTACAACGTGGACTACATAGTATCCACAGTAACACAGCTTAAAAATTATTATGCAAGACTAGACCAACATATTGTCAGAAACATGCAAGTCCCAGTTGTTTAAAGCAAAATACCAAGCTAATGATAACATAACCAAAGCTTTAAGTAAGAAAATCAAGAAAAGGCAATTTTCCCTTACCAACTAACAAGCAGCAACCCAGGAGAAATAATATCCAAGAACCTTCTGCAGAATTGCTGAGAGTACGAAAACTATAGCAAACATGTTATACCCATCTACAGATTACATCAACTCCCACGCCCAGTTTTGCTGCAGGGGAATTGCAAATGGAACAACCAAAAAGAGAAAGCAACCCATGTTGCAGGAAAATAGTACACAAATATTTTGCATACATTAGTTTAACCTCGAAGGCCTGCCAATTGCCAATGTGCTCACTTCCTTGCTAATGTCAATATACGTGCTTAAGAATACGCTCCACCTGTCTAACGACATTACTGAAACCCTTGACTGATGACTCAATAACCTAAACTAACATTGAAGTACTTCACAATAACATGCTTCTCCTCCCACCCCGAGCCAAATAATTTCAACCGTGACTGCATCATCAATTTCCTGTTTCTAAAAAAACTAGTACATAGTTGCCTAGTTGGGCATATAAATGCCAAGCCAAAGTAGAATCATCTTCTCTAAGAAATTCATTTGTCAAGGGTCTTGAGCTGATTTATCCAAAAGAAACCCTAAAAAACTACCACTGCCCAGAAACATCACTCTCGCAAAGTACAAAAATAAAACAAGAAAACATTGACACAATTTGCATTTTTCTCAGCTCCTCAAATTGCCGAGTTCGCCATCATCAAGTAGAGAAAAGGTTTTATTTTTATTTTTATTGGAGAGGAGGGGGGATTGGAGCCGTGTAACAGAGTACCAAAAGGCAATGAAGCATGAGAAAATTGAGAAAAAACAACAACAGAAGGCATTCTGTGCCAACTCTGGTGTGAAACCTATTTGGTGCAGTAGAGTTGCTGTAGCGGATTACCAACATGTGATTTAAACATATATATGAACACGTATTTATGTATACATAGGCCACTGGTTGAAAACTTGATCAATGATGTTCAAATAAAAAAACTTGATCAATGGTTTTTAATCTGAGTGAAAATGATCTTGTTCCCATGCCTCCATCTTTGGATTCAAAGAGTCACTTTTTTTATTATATAAGAATACATATAACCACATTTACGTATGTACGTAAGATATACATAGACATAGAGTGTGGGACGTGAAAAATATGATCAGAAAAAGAACAGAGAGGGAAAAATTCAAGAGTGTAAGTCAAGAAAAAAGTTGTGAATCCTACCAAACTGTTAAGGTGAAGATTACAAAAGCAAAATGTATAATGAAACTAACCAATACCTATTGACAT
The DNA here is from genome assembly GCA_020567845.1 of Rhododendron henanense subsp. lingbaoense. Classification (NCBI taxonomy): domain Eukaryota; kingdom Viridiplantae; phylum Streptophyta; class Magnoliopsida; order Ericales; family Ericaceae; genus Rhododendron; species Rhododendron henanense. Next base: position 50,367,997 of record CM036316.1, read on the forward strand.
GGAGTCATGGACCATCAGAGTGCCCAGGTGCATCAAATGCAAGTATCAATATGTATGTATATATAGACCTGGAGCAAAAAGGACTGAAAAACAAAACCTAGAAATTTGTCGGAATGAATATTATCAATAACTTTCTCCGCTGCACGTTTAAAAATCCAGAACCCATAGGCTACTGGTTTTAGTATGTATATCACTGACGGGGAGAAAAAGAAAAAGAAAATGTAGATAAATAAGTACAATGAACTGTAATACGGATTCCATTATCCCTTCATAGCAAGAGCGAGTTTGTGCACAGGTACATCACCACCCAACCCACAAGTTGGCCTGAAATTTAGATCTTTATGAAGATGTTTCGTGCTATACTGAAAATATTTTTGATTCTTTTACACAAAAGCTGAAAATATTTTAGGACCATGCATACACTACTTTCGTGAAGATCCGAAAATGATTTTTGGATCAGAAACAACAAAAACCAAAATGGAAGACTCAAGAATATGCAACAACTATCCCTACCTGTCAGACCGTATATCCCTTATACGGGTAGTTGATGATATACAAAATAAGTCATCCACTAAATCCCAACGAACATGACATACTCACCCAAACTCCATTTTTTTGGCTTGTTTTGCTTATTTTTAGTAGTGTCCTATATGGACGGGTTGACACCAAGTATACTGGCAGCAGCACTGAATGAAATCCACATGATTTGATCTCACATGACCGCAATGAAGTCAAAGTGAGATGGGAAAACTGGTTCAGGAGCATTTGTGGACACCAAGTTTAAAGATATATTCATGTAAGGCATCCACAACACATCGGTGGTTCAACTTCAGATGTAAAACAAAACTTTCCATGAACAGCACATCAATCCGCCAGCTAAGAATATCATACAGGCGAGCATGCTAATCTGTAAAGATCCTGCAATTATTTGCCAATCCAAATAAAATCAATATGATGTGACATAGTGACTGCGCAGAGCAATAACTCGAGGAAAGAACTCACAACCCAACAGACATTTCAGAAATCAAGTAATGCAAAAAGAGACAACGAACTTATGCTCCATGAGTCCATGTAAATGACTGCCTCCAAACCTCAACAAGTCTGCAATTTGATTGAAATATGGACATTTATCGCCCAATCCCAAGAAGATTAAGAACCATAACCAGATGAGCAAAGGCTAATTAATTAATAACATTCTGGAAAGCCCCTTCCTAGACAGGTCACAGCAGAGCATGAAACCAAAAAATTTGTAAGAGGGGGAACAAACTTCCTGTTCTAAACAACCAATATAAACTTTGGCAGGTGGTAAATAGTGCTATAATCTTGCACTTAAATCTCCCCAAACTAACCAATACAACCAACAGATAACTTGAAGAACTCATGGCATCAATCACATTGTGACAAAAGGGTAATTGATAAACTTACCCTTCACTGATCAAATGCAGTGCCAAGTTGACCAAAACTGATTTTGAAAGGCCTAATTTGTCAAGAATGGATGTAAGAGGAACATATGGATGCTGAACATTAAGCTCAAAGTCCAAAGTTGTCAATATCAATTGCTCAGCCTCAATCACCCGTTCTCGATACAGCTCAAACCAACCCTATTTCAAAAGATCAGCGATGTTAGGACAGTATGTTAAACACGGCATGACAACCTTTTTGTAAACCCAAATGCATGCGCAATACTAATTCCAAGTCCATTCATAGCTAATACACGGCATGACAACCTTTTGTAAACCCAAATGCATGCGCAATACTAATTATTTTTGTTTCCCTATCCTGGATTATATTAGTGGCAATGAGTCAATGGCACACAAAGCCCGTTTGATTAACTGGAGAAGAGTAACTGATTGGACTATATATCCAAGGGGATCACATATCCAATATTTGCTTAAAACTTTAACGGTCCGGATCAAATGTCCATCGGATATATCTCACAAGGTGGGAGATATATAATACCATGGGGTTCCCATCACTGTTAGTCCCATGGCACTGCATATCATATGAGATTACGTATCCCTTCACTATTAGGCCCGACTCCTGTCAAATAAACGGGCCCAGAGCGGACAATTTAAATAAAGACGGCACTTCTCACGAAATGAAGCTTTATGTGTAAATATGATGGTGTTTCACAAAACAAAGGCACTGCATTCTCCCCCTCTTCCTTTTTTTCTTTCTTCCTTTTATTTAAGTTTTATTTATTTTGTGGCCGGGAATGCGAGGGAAAGGGGGAACTTGATGATGTTGATGCAATAGGTTTGAGGGTACTTATGAAATTTTAGTGTCCTTAGGGTTAGTAGAGTCTTGAGTCTATAAATAGGTGAGTTGGTCTTTCATTTGTTAGCTTTTGATTTTAAAGAATCTTGAATATATTGATTCAGACATAGTTTCTCTCTCTACCGTTTGGGGTTTATCCCCTTGAATGAGATTTTGCTTATCCCGTTTGATTCTTTAATTACCTTTGGATATATGATTGCATCAGAGATTCAGATGTGAAAGTACTTACAACAGGGAACAGATAGGAGAGGAAAGTGAGATCCTGCTTGTGGGTAATTTCACATGATGCTCTCAACACATCATTCAAAGGACGTGGTGTCTCCTCAGACTTTGCAGCCAGAAAAAGAGTAGCCGTGGCAATCAACTGCGAGAAAAGCGAATCAACAAAAACAAACTTTGCATTGAACACGCGAGGAAAAAAATTAACTTAATCATCTAAATAAAACAAATATCAATAATAGGATAGGATTTTAGTAAATAGCACCTTTCTGCCAAAACCAACTAGCTGTTTTCCACGTCATCCAAAACCAGTTATATTTACTTGAATGATTTTAGATTCTCATAAAAATGTTCATGGTTTTTCGGTAAACTGTATATTTTTCGAAAGACTAGCTAAATTGCTCAACTCTGAAATGTAAACACTTTTAGTTTTACAGAAAGGTCACATCTGCAAGAAAGAAAAATATATACTTGGACACAGTTTGCATTACTTTTGTGGTCCTTCTTTTCGTGGACTTCTTATCCTCCACCTTTTTCGTCATTTTTAACAACATATCATGTTATCGTTGCAGATTCAAAAAGAACATTAAATTAATACGCAAATTCTCACTAGCATCCAACAGATTGCATTCTTTTGCAAAAGTAACACACAAGAGATGAGAAACTCACATATCTATCGTGGCAAGCATGTGACCTTCGAACAAAAAACCGGTGGCATAAAACCATTGCAGTGCCTACAGTGGTTTGCGGCCTGTAAACAAGTACAGAAACAAAAGTTTCGTAAGCGCCTGAAAGCTTAATACACATAATTTATCCTGTTTAGCTAAGAAAAAGAGCTTACAAATCCAATCGCGATCCAAGATTCTGGAGGAAGGCACAGTATGAGTACCGCAAGTACGTTTCATGCAGAACATCAATACCATCTTTCCTCGATGGAGAGCATCTCTCGATATCATCCCTCGATAAGAAAATCACTTCATCAACCTCAAACTCTGAGCGATCACGTTTACCAGCAGTAGAAGTGTAGGCATTAGCATCTGGCCTTGAAGGAGCAGGGAGGACAAAATTGTTGTCATGTGTTGAAATGCCATTATTATATGCTTTTGGCCGATAGTCTTCCCCACTGTTTTCCCAAGTGGAAGAAGAAAATTTTCTCCTTTTCAAAGACGGCGCAGTGTCCGGGTTAACATAATGAGGAGGATAGTTATACTCCTTAAGCTGTCTTGAGTAGTCATGGAAACTGTTGTCTTTCCTTAACCAGTTTCTGTCACTATTATAACCGCTAAAATTCTCAGTAGAGCTGACGGTGGAATGGTTTCCATTGACAGAAAACCTACAACCACCAAGATAAGGACCACCTTGTGAATGGTAAGTCCGCCCGCGGGACATGGTTCCTGTTGCATTAACCAAAAGAACCACCAAAGGAACCAAAGTTAGAAAGCACAGATTAGTACAGTTGTCTTTCCATTAATACAGCGAAAAGTTTCAGCACAGGGTATTTTATTGAATACGTTGGATTAGTTTTGACTTTAAACCCATAATCTAGGGTTTTCTATTGTTACCCTCGGCCCAATCCACCAAAAAACCACCCCACTACAATCCAAAGCTGAACCCACATTCCACTCTACTCCAATTTCAGAACACCCAATTCATCACTTGAAAGAAGCGCCGGAAAACAAACTTAATTTGTCTTGATCAGCAAATTCGAACAGATAGAAACCAAAGTGAGCGAAATATTTATCATACGTATCCAAGAAATATACTCATTTAAACTTCTCAAACCACAAATCAATCAAGAACAAAAAGAATGTTGATCTCGGGTTTTGAGTTTTTGATATACGAAATATTTCTCCGACATAGCATAAAGAAAATCTCTTATGTAATTAGGAACAGTTAAAGTTTCTGAACGTATACCCTGAAAACAAAATTTGAAGCCCCTATTGCCCATTGGAAGAAACATAGAACCAATATGCGCTACATCTAGCTACATACGATTTACACAACTACCAGATATATACCTAAAAACAACTTCCTCACTAGATTTCAGGGGCAGAAGGGTGCCGATTGAACAGGCAAATTCTCTTGAAAACAAACACAAGCACAAACTAATGAACCCGTTTTATATTCAGGTAATACCATACAAAGAGAAAACGTATACAGAAAATGTATAAAGAATGTTGTGGATTAGTTATAGCCTCATTGACCTATTACACTAAAACCAAGAAGAAAAAAAGAAGCCAAAATGCCTTTTATTTGCAACAATTCTACGGGCACATCATCCCGATGGAAAATTCTGTAATATCGCACCGGATAGAGTACCGGTTACCGTTTTGGATTTATCGCTAAGTGTTATTTTCCCCCATCAGAGTATTTAGTATAATATACACATTTATTAAAAAAAACATATATTTAAAAGTACTCCGGTACCGGAAGGTATTTGACTGGTACTGGAAAAGCAAAATAAATTTAAAAGTAGCATGGTATTGCCGGTACCGACCTGTATTTGAGCCAAAACAAAATTAACTGGATTTGGTCAATATCTGTAAGTACCGGCCAGTACGAGATTACAACCTTGAGTTGTACATTTCCTAATATTGATTCCTCTAATCTGGCATACCATAACATCATCGCCGGTCATACCAAAACTTAACCAGAAAAACGCTAAAAATCTCCATAGACCAACCTGACCTCCCGCGCAAAATTTTATCCTTCATAATTAAATAAAACAATTTGGGATCCCAATTCGAGATTTTCCTTTTGTAATTTTTCTGGACCTATTACACGAAAATATGCGATTTCGGCGTCGGACATGCTATTCAAAATCATGAGTAAAAGTAAACATCTCTCATCAAATTCAATGGGGGCAAAAGAAAAAAACAAAAACAAAAGTTCAGAAAAACCTGTGCAGAAAAAAGAAACAAGGTTTGTATAAATAAATAGGATTACCTAAATTCGAATTGAAATTAGATCTGGTCAATCCGTATTCGATCGTCGAGAAAGGAGGCCGTGACGTGCAACGAGCTGGTGGTACGTTGGAGATGGATCGGAAAATTAGGTCGAGATTTTGCTGGAGATTTTGGTGTTTGGTGAGGAGGACGAACTGTCTTTCAACAGAAAAAGCACACGGCTATTCGGTGAAGAAAATAAAACGTAGAAGAGAGAGAAAGAGAGAGAGAGAGAGAGGGAAGGAATAAATACAAGGAGCAATTTCCACTTTTGTCCCCTGAAGTATGTAAAATGTGTTCCTATCATCCTCTAACTTTTAAAGCAACCTGTTTTTATCTCCAAACTATTGAGATGGTTGCAATTGAACCCAATGAATACAGTTTTGCTGTAAAAATACTAACCGGTTTCTGATGTACGTGTGATTGTGTTGCCAATATGGAGAGAAACAAACAATTTTTCACTGGGTGATTACGTAACAAAAATCTTGATTTCTACCCGATAATCTGGAAAAATAGTGGAGAAATAAAAATATAGATATGAGAAAGAATGATGTACTTACCAAAAAGAAGAAGAAGAGAAATAGATATGAGAAAACAAAAAACAAAAAGCACATATATTAAAGCATGGAGATTATGTTGTTTCCTTCTTTTTGTCTTCAACTATCAAAATCTTAAAGCAAAATTTTCCAATTGTCAGCTTAAGAACCTTAGATCATGGATTTTCACTGTGCCAACTAGCATTATCATGGATTGTATGTCTTTTGACTAAGTTTTTATCAACGTTTTGAGAAATGGAAGGGAGTATTATAGGAAGTTAAGAACTAGGAAGCTCGAAAAAATGAAAGGACCCATCTACTAGACCCGTTTTGCCTTCCATTTTTATAGTACAAGCCTGCATGTGAACTTGTGAAGGGACCCATCTATTTTGAGAGCAAATATTATGTATCGGTCTTGATCGTGAATATTACGAGTTTAGAGATGAAATACTACAGAATGGTAATAAAAGTTTAAGGGGTAGAAAGAGAAAATAACCCGATAGATGTCAATCGTGCGCATGCGTTGCACGGGTAGATGGGCCTGGACTTACTGGTCCATGGTCTTTAAACTCCCGTGTTGGGTGAAAGTAGTACAGAGGATCCATCATGTGGACCAGTGGGATGACTGAGGCCCGTTCTGCCAAGGTTATTATTTTTTAAGTATTTATTTTTCATTTTATGATACAGATCATTCTTTCACAATACGTCATCTTTAATTCAAAAAATAAGTACTTATTTTAGTTAGCGAAACAGGACTGGTGGGCCTATTATGTATGGAGTAATCCAAAACAAAAATTACTTTGGAAGTCCAAAAACAAAAAGACTTTAAAACACAATATGACAATTCATAAAGAACAACAAATTTTTTATAATTACCCTCTATATGTTGTGACAATTTATGGCCATCCATTCACGAGAAGATAAATAAAGAGTGCAAAAAGCATTCAAAGAGTTAAAAGAGGAAAAGAACAGATAATGAAATCTCATATTTATCCATTTTCTTTCGATTCGAATGAATAAAGTGGCCAAACAATGGCAATGAATAGAGTTTTCTGTCTCTCATTTCAAAATTTGATACTCATTCTGTGAATGTAATTCGTGAATCGATTTACGTATTTGAACCACTGTCAAGATTCAAAAGGTAATTTCATTACAAGTCCCATTTTCTTTCTCATTTTGAAATTTTGAACGACTTCCTCGCACATATGGCATTTTACTTTATTAGCCAGACAAGAAAGGTCAGAAAAATGCCATCAATCACTATCTCTTACGCTTTATTATATAGATATTCCCATATTCAAATACTCCGTACTAATCTTTTTCTTTCCTCACTTTTAAGAAATTGTATATAGTACTTTAAATAATTTCTTTACACACCAACCAATCCAAAGGCGTCAGTCAAAGGTACCAAATCTAACCGTCCAACAAGAAAGGGCGAAAGTATTGGAGTAAGGGCTCGTTTGGATGAGGTATTATGTTTGGAGGTATTATGTAAGAAGGGTGGATCCACATTGATGTGACGGGGGATTAAATAATACTTAATTTGGATGAGGTATAAAATGGGGGATAAGGTTATTTTGTAGTTGAATGGAAGAGAGAGGGGTAGTATAAGGAGGGATTCCACATAGCCACTTCAAAACCTAGCCATGTGTAATCCTCCCTCGGGCTGTTACGCCCTACCTTTTCTTTTACTAATATTTATATTTCCCGTGGTGAGAATTGGGTTTTATGGCGTGGGCCCTAATTATTATTATTATTATTATTATTAAAAGAGATGTTTGATATAAATTTTATCGGCCCTATTGTGGTTCTGAGGGCACAAGTCTAATTATTAAATTATGTGGTTAGTCAATCTTATTTAGAATACGTTAGTTGGCTATATAGCTATAGTATAGGGAGTAGTGGGTAGTTTTACAAAGTTAGGAGTTATTTTTACCGTGTAGGGTTTTTATTTGGAGATCGAGAACGGTTGTGATTTGTGTAAAATGGGTGAGATCGTGGTTGATCGAGTGTTGTGTGGCCGGTGACCCTAATGCTCAACGGCTTTCTTTCGCTGGATCGTCTTAGGGAAAAGTACCACGGGCTGCCAACCCTGGTGACTCTAAGTTCGATATTGGATCTAATTTTGATGAGATTTATTTTGGCTATGGTACTGTTTGATTGTAGTTCCCCATTGTTGATGGAGTTAATGTTGTGATCACCACCAAGAATATTTATTGGTTAAATGCTTCATTGATTAATTTATTATTCTATTGGACACCTCGTATGCCAAATTATGATTTAATGGTAAATTATTTTAATCCCCGCTTTCAACTTTATGTAATATACATACTTGCTATTCATTGAGCTTGTCAGCTGACGGATTTATTCCAACTTCTCTTTCAGGCAAGTTGGGGAGTTAGGCAAGGACTCTGGCGGCATCTCGGAGATTTATTTTTGGTTGACCTCCTTAGGGTATCTCATTCTAATTTTATTTTAATAAACGCTTCCACATTGAAAACAATTGTCAGATAACAAATTCTTTTTATTATTGTTGGATCATTAATTGGATATTGTTTGGTTCATGGGATGGTTGTGCCCCATGTTTATGATGACACACATTTGGCTTTTGATTTGATTAATAACGAAAAAGCGATCATTTGATTTTCGGTTACTTTGATTTATTCAGGCTGCGTGTTCCATGGATTAGCCTCATGGTTCACGGCCGGTCACTTCTCATTTTTGGGGTGTGACACAGGCTGTATTAGGAGGGGTTATGGAGTTGGAGGTATTGAGGAATCCCCCGATTTTGAGCTTGCCAAACCCTGTAAGACGAGGGAAGGTGTATTGTAAGGGGTATAAAACAATACACCTTCCTTTAGTGGCATCCAAACAGGCTCTAGGGCTTACTGCTTAGCTACCCCATCCAAAAATAATTTCTAAATAAATGTCCGATACGCAAATTTAAACCTTTAAAAAGATGTACGGAGTATTTTTTAGTAAAAAAAAAAAATTTTCCTTTTTTACAAATCAATAGCTTCTGTTAAGTTGTGGTTTTTTTTTTGAATTTTTTAACGGAAAAATGCTTCTTTTAAAGACTTAGGTTTGCGCGCCGGACATTTATTTAGGGACGGAGGGGGTATATTCAAGAGAACTCTATATCATGTAACTGTAACTCCAGGTGGCGTGCTGACCACCAATGCTATGTACTTACACTCCTACCAACCACTCATCTCTCACATATGTGTTGATTCCATACATTTAACGTAGAAGGGGCCTCACACAAATGTGAGAAAGGAGTGTTGGGAAGTGGCCAGTAGGCGTGTCCATTGCATCATTATCTAGCCTTAAATTTGCTCAATCAATTTACATAGTTGCTTACGTAGGTAAATCTCGAGCGTCCAAAGTGTTTTAGACGGTTTGGATTCTAATAAAACTTTTCCTGGTCTTTGTTGAAAAAGTTTCATTTGAATTTAGATCATTCAAAGTCGAAACGGACGACCGAAATTGCGCGGTTCCCGAGTTCACGGCAGCTATGTGAGTCTTTCTCTTTCTACTTTCAGTCCCTCGGACATAGAACCACTAGTCAACATTTATCTCAGTTTTTGTGCGAACCATTCAATCCATCGATCATTCGACCCCCAGACCACAGTACTGCAAAAACCCATGGACTCCACCGCCACCGCCACCACCCGTGAAATCGCCCACGACTTCTCCCCCTTCTTCCTCATCTACAAAGACAACACCGTCGAGCCCCTCACCGCCCCACCACCCCACGCGCCGCCGTCTCCCTCCGACCCCACCACCGCCTCCAAAGACATCGCCATCTCCTCCTCCACTGCCGCCCGAATCTACCTCCCAAAACCCACCACCACTACCCAGAAACTCCCTATCTTACTATATTTCCACGGGGGCGGCTTCTGCGCCGGCTCCGCCTTCTCCGCCAACACCCACCGTTTCATCACCGCCTTGTCTTCTCAGTCCAACTCCATCGCCGTCTCGGTCGAATACCGCCTCGCTCCCAAACACTTCCTCCCCGCAGCTTACGACGACTGCTGGTCAGCCCTCCAATGGGTCGCCTCTCACGCCGCTGCCGCCAACGTCAAGTATTGGTTCAATCTCGTAGCCTAAATATGTTGCTTCAGCTAAGGACGTCGGCTGCTGTTGGATTGTGTTTGAATGGTCCGGATGCGCGGATAGTTTGTTCGCGCGAACAAACTATCCGTGTATCCGGACCATTCAAAACACAATTCATCGGCAGCTGAGCGACATCCGCATTTTACCACTATGCGGGCGTCCTTGGCTGAAGCGCCGTGTGTGTGTATATATATATATATATATGCGCATTGTCTATGAATCCAGTAGTGGATTTGTTTGTAGAGAGAAACTTATCCGCGGTGTATAACTTATTTATTGCTTTGCGCAATCTCACATTTCTATTTTGGCAATTAACGGTTGAGATACATTTTAAAATTATTATTGGTTGTAAATATTTTTTACCGTTAATAGTTTGTCTTTAATCTGGATCATCCAAAACACTTTTGAACGGTTGAGATTGGCCTCCGTAAACTTTATTTACGGGAGACCCCTTAAAAAGTTTTTCTCTTTGTTTGTATCTTTTGTTGGGTTTTTTTCATGGCTCCATAATTTGATAAGCCGATTTTTTTTTTTTCTAGAATACGGTTAACCAACATATTAACTAATCTGTCACGATAAGTTAGATCTGATTTTGCAGTTTTTTCTTTTGCAGTACCTCGAAGCTGCACGAGCCTGAACCGTGGCTCTCCGATCATGGCGATTTCACCCGAGTTTTCATCGCAGGCGATAGTGCCGGCGGGAACATCGCTCACAGCATTACCATGAAAGCCGGAAGGGAGAATCTACCCAATGGAGTGAGAATCTTGGGGGCAATTGCGTCACACGCTTATTTTTGGAACTCGGGTCCGCTCGGGTCGGATCCTGTTTCAGGCCACGAGGAGCGGGTGGGTTCTCGACTTTGGAGGTTTGTTTACCCGTCTTGTCCGGGTGGGCTTGATGACCCGACGATTAACCCATGGGGACCCGGGGCTCCGAGTTTGGCGGGTCTCGGGTGTTCGAGGTTGTTGGTATGTGTTGCTGAGAAAGATCCACTGAGAGAAAGGAATTTGAGGTATTACGAGGCAGTGAAGGAGAGTGGATGGAGAGGGGAAGTGGAGTTGTATGAAGCTAAAGGAGAAGGTCATGTTTTTCACATAGCCGAGCCTGAATCTAACAGTACCGAGATTATGATCAAACGATGGGTATCATTCATTCGAAAGTGAATCAAATTGATGGTAAAGTCAAAGGATTTGATCCGATTTTGAGCCAGGTTCTTGAACCCGGGGAGCAGTCTCTCCCTTCGGGGAGAACATGTTTGCTTCTCATTCCCTTTTAGGTTATCCTATATTCCTCATGCTGAATTGGTTATGCTTGTAAACTATCCAAGGAAAATGATTATATGTGAATGCTTTGGTTTTTATAAAGATTGGTTAGGACAATGTTAGGAAATGTGAGTTTTGCAACCTGTTCCATTAGGGGCGGGGACTAATAAGTCACATAATTTGTATGCCGTGTGCGCAAGTATGAGCGTGGAAGTGTATTTGAAAAGCATTTCAAACTACTAAAATTCACGAGAGCGAAGATTGAGAGCGAGAGCGGATGACATTATGAAGATTTATGTAAACTAAAGATGGGAATGAAACTTGTTCCTTCAATTGGGGTGGGAATGTAACACAAGCTCCAATTCCTACCTGCCATGGAAAATGGTTGGGTGTTTGTTGCACTCCTATATTTGGGTTTATTTTTTGTTTTTTTATTTATCAAAAATGGATTTTTTATTATAATTTTTTACTTTTTCGATTCATTTTGTCAAAGACGAAACAATAATTTACAAAAATTTGATATGAAACTAACAAATGCAAAAATAATTGAAGCCACTTTGGTTAGTGCTGGAGAATCTTCTACCCACAACTTGGAGAAAATTTCCGTGCCGAGCGGGTACCACGTGGTGCCCGCTCGATGCATCCAGACCGTCTATTTCGGTTTTGGACGGCTCGGATTTGAAGAGAGAAAGAGGAGAGAGAGTGTAGGGGTGAAAAGAGAGAGAGTGTTTCAATCTGGATCGTCCAATACACTTTTGAATGGCTCGAATGTGCCCGCTCGGACACCACGTCAACCGGGTGACGTGGTACCCACCTAGCACTATGAAAATTTCTCCACAACTTCGATGAGCTTCGGAAGGGAACAAGCCTACCTAATCCATCAACCACGAAATTGCAGAACGTGAGCTCAGCTTATTGACAAATTCATTGAGTTCTATAAATGATAAACCAACAAGAAAAAATGATGTTACTAAAGCTCGTTAAATTTTCAATTTAAGCTTAAGCAATCTACTATCAATCTCAATTAAAGTCTACAAACACACGAATTTCGAGACATGTCATTCTCCTTATATACATCAAAAAACAACTTGTACAAAGACCATAAGTTATAGACAGTTTTTTTTTTCCCCGGAAAACCCATCCTTATTAGAAAAAAACTGAGGCCGCCGCCTCCTCTCCTCCCCCCCCCCCCCCTTCTCCCCCGCCTCTCCTCTCTCTCGTCGACGTGTTCTCCAGGCCCCCAGGTCACGGGCGGCGGTTCGTTAGGACGGCAAGGGTTCCTCCGGCCGGCTCCGCCGGCGGATGGTGGCTCCTCTGGCCCGGTCCTCTTCCTTCGTCTCCAGATCTGTTGTTCCTGGTCCGGCGGCGAGCTTAATAAGGTGTGTGGTTGGTGTTAGGGGGTTTCCGTTTTTTTGCTTCTGTTTTTCTGTTTTCTTCCACCGGCGGGTTTCCCCCGTCCGGTTTCGTACTAGTCTGGGTGCTCCAGATCTGGTGGGTGATGGTGGTGGGCAAATAACCCGGCGCCTATTGAGGAATGGTCCGGTGTTGGTGATCTTGGTGTTCGGATGGCTGTTTTTTTTTTGGGGCTGGTGGGTTCCGGTGGTGGCGTTGTTTGGGATTGGTGGTCTGGTGTTGTTGTTTTGGGCTGCAACAGATTTCGGCTGGATGAAAATAGGTTTTTGGTCGCCGTGGTCCGGTGGTTTTCATTTCTCTTCTTGGTCAGGCCGGTGATTTGTCCAGGAGACCTATTTCATTTTAGTTGATTTGTTGTTTTGCCTTTAGATTTCAGCGATGCTTAATTTTTTACGGGTTTGAGCTGTGGATCCCTTTAGATCCTCTGTTATCTGGACCGAGATTGGTTCTTATGTACCCGCGTTATCGCGGGGCCTGCTTCGGCAGTAGGTACCTGAGATCAACGTTTAGGTTGCTTTGGTTCTCTCCTGTATCTGTTCTGAAATCTGTTTGCCCGATGGGCTTGTGATGAATGAATGACTTTTCAAAAAAAAAAAATTAGAAAAAAACTAACGACATTAGTGTCAATTTGACAGAATGATGGAATTTAGACGATAAATTATAAAGCAAGGGAGGTCAGTTTGACTGTCACAACCTGAAGGGGAGGTTTCACCATTTGAGGTGAGTGAAATTTTACAAAATTATTAAATAAATGGTACTCCCTCCGTTCCAAATTAATAGTCCGGTTCGGTCTTCAATGCATTTTTTAAAATGTTAATATCTTTCAATCTATAATAAATTTTATGTGCAATATGGATCTCATATGATAGATCTCAATTAGTTCTATTATACAAAGTTTTTAAAATCTTTTAAGACATTATAGATTGAAAGATATTAACAATTTAAAAGTTGCGTTGGAGACCGAACCGGACTATTAATTTGGAACGGAGGGAGTAGTAAAAGAGAAATTTAATTTTTGGCATACTTTTTCCGAGGTCAGTGAAATTTAAAATTATTAAATAAATGGTCAGTTTTTCATGTAATATGTTACACTTTTTTCACTTTGTCCAAAAGAGTAGGGCAAATTTCCATCCTCCCATAACAACTTATAAATGAAGGAAAATGCTAACCCCAAGACGGTGAATAATGTGTAAAATTTGTATCGATAATTGCAAATAAACATTTTAATATCCATACAAGTATATTGATATCCATGAAATGTTTATTGAAATTTCGATTTGTATGGCGTTGTATGCGTATAAGCACACGGTGAAGGCTTTTAGTCACATAATCTGCGTGAGTGGAGGCTCTTAGTAAATTATTAAAACTCGTGAGAGTGAGAATTGAGACCGGAAGAGCGACAACGAATTGTTCTACTCAAAGGTTATGTTCTAAAAGAATGCTGCTACAGGTACAGCAGCCGCGTACAGACCCAGTTTGCGCCCGTCTTGGGTCCCTCAAAGACGATCGGATCCGCTCATTTTGTTCAAAATACTTCGTTTATGGTCCTTGTAAAAAATCACCTCAATCTGATATTGGGAAGAATATTTACAAATCATCCAACTTTACTTCAAAATTTAGGTGATTTGTAAACTGGGTCTGTACACGGCTGCTGTTTCCTTAGACTTTCTGGTTCTAAAACCCTAGTAATAAAAACTGCAAACTTTTGTACATTACCGTACATATAAATAAGTTTAAACCGAAACCCTACTGTTTCGCTCACTCATTTTCATTATTCCCTCTCTCTCTCTCTCCTCTCTCTCTCTCCTTCGACATTGTACCTTTTTTTTTTTGATCCGCTTCGACATTGTACCTGTTGAGTGATTATCCAGCGAAAACGGTCCCTTCTCCTTTCCGGGGTCTGGATTTTTCGGAAGAGTTTGACAAACAAACGGGTACATTCATCTTTTCTTCGCAATGCTTAAGTTTGGATTTCTGGGGTTTCGTGTTTTTCATCTTACACAACTGTTTAGTCGCCGATCTTCATGTTTTGTGGCCAAAGTTTGAGTCTTTATGGTAGTTGTGGGCTCTTTGCTAGTAAATGCGTCCTTGTCTTACTATTGATGTTTTCCTGTTACATATACCCCTTTTAATTAGTCTTAGATCTTGTCCAAGCTTTAAAGATAAGAGCTTTATATTTGTGTGTATTTTGGTTTCCTTTTCTCATGTTTGTTTATGATGACTTGTAGGTTTGTGTCTCTATTACTATATTGGCTACAGATTGTGACTAATTTGGTAAAATAGATTGAATTTTTTTTTTTTAATGTAGTCAGGGTAGGTAGGCATATTTAACACCAATTTTTGCTGTCCCCCCTTTTTTTTGGGTATAGAAATCTTGTATATATCACATTTTGCATATAACAACTAGGAGGTGGGATGGAGTTTGGCTACCACTGTGTAAAAACTATTTGCGATTCACTTCATCTAGCTCATGGATGTAAAGTTTTTTTGGGGTCGCCTAATAGTGATGAGAAAAGGAAATAATGTATGGAGTGAAAAGTTGTCTTTATTTTCTCGTGTGTGTGTGTGTGCGCGCGCGCTCGGGGAGGAAGATGGAGATAAGTTGGGAAATGGATCTGTGTAGAATACCTGTCATCATTCAGTTTGCTCGCAACTTTCTCCGAATGTATTGAAAGCAAAATGGATTGGAAATTTCCTCTTCTTCTGCATCTTTTTTTTTTTCTCACCGTGGTACATTTTACCAACTGATTTTATAAAGATGTTTAATGTCTTCTCACCCAAGTTCTGAACAGACTAAAGACATTCAATCAGAACCGACTGTTTGAGATGTTGTCTGCAACTTCTGTTTGTCTCTCTTGTAGGCGTCTTTTTCTTGTTGCAACTTCAGTATCAAAGAGGTATTGGGCCTTATTTCTTGTTGTTGAAACCATTACGTAGTAATCTTATCAATTGATCAGTAGTTCCAACAAAAGGTAGACCTTTCGTGGTGCTATTTCTTTTCCCTTTTCCTCCCAGTTTTTTAGTAACAAAGGTTCAAATAAACCAATTTGATGGAGAGTATTCTAAATATATATTTTTTCTTTTTTTGGACTCCCAAATTTCTTCCTGTGACCAGTACATTATGTAGATGATTCGTTTGTCATGCCACTAGCTAATCATCAATCATACTTGTACATACCACAAACCTGTTCTAAAGTTAGCGGGGACATTGCCTACAAGTTCAGTGAACAACTTGTCCGACATGTTATTTTTACGAAAAATGTAGATGAAGCATTATCCTCTCCTTCAATGATGTTCACAAATGTTGTTACTTGAAGTTTCTTTCCACGTCACAGCCACAACTTCTACATACTATCATGTTCTTCGAGAGCCATCATATTTCATTTCATTGTATGGATGGTAACAATGACAAATACATCACTGGCTGTTGTCATCTATGTCCCTTTAAGAATGTTCAAAGTGTGTTTAGGCACCTTGGAAATGATTACGATGTTCACTGTGCACAAATTATGGGCTTTAAGTTGACCATTGATCATATGTTTGAGATCATAATCTAATTGGATCTCTTTTGATTGGTATTTTATTTCTTTTTGCATTTGTCTTGTGTACTTCGTGAAGTTTAATGTAAAAAACAGTTGAACTTCTTTTAATCCAATATGCAGTCATTTCAACTTCTTGCTCTCATGGACGCCACAACACCGAATTCAGAACGCCGTCCGTTTTCAATCAAATTGTGGCCCCCAAGCCAGAACACACGGTTAATGCTTGTGGAACGAATCACCAACAATCTTTCCAGTAAATCCCTTTTCACTCAGAAATATGGTAGCCTGAACAAGGAAGAGGCTGGAGAGAATGCCAAAGAAATTGAAGATGCAGCTTTTGCCTCTGCAAGTGAACACTATGAGAAGGAGCCTGATGGTGATGGAAGTTCTGCAGTGCAGCTTTATGCCAAGGAATGCAGTAAGCTCATTTTGGAAGTTCTCAAAAGGGGCCCCAGAACTAAAGAGAATGGGGAGTTGGTAAAAGCTGAGAAAATTCCAGGTCCCCATGAAACCTTTTTTGATATATCTAAGGGCCTGCGGGCCTTCATTGAAGCGAAGGAGGCTCAGGAGCTTTTAAGCCCGTTAAAGGAGCCAGGAAACTCTTACACCAAGATATGCTTCAGCAATAGAAGCTTTGGCCTGGATGCTGCCCGTATAGCGGAGCCCATCTTGCTCTCTCTCAAGGGTCAGCTGCAGGAAGTTGACCTTTCTGATTTTATTGCAGGAAGACCGGAGGAAGAAGCTCTTAATGTCATGAATATCTTCTCAGCAGCTTTGGAAGGTTCCCTTTTGAGGTCTCTTGACCTTTCAAACAATGCTTTGGGTGAAAAGGGTGTTAGAGCATTTGGGAAACTCCTAAAATCGCAGAGTAGCTTGGAGGAGTTATACCTAATTAATGATGGCATTTCAGGGGAAGCTGCGCAGGCTGTTTGTGAATTAATTCCATCCACAGAGAAGCTTAGGGTACTGCAATTTCATAATAACATGACTGGAGATGAAGGGGCTGTTGCTATCTCTGAAATCGTGAAGCACTCTCCCCTTCTAGAGGATTTCCGATGCTCCTCTACAAGGGTAGACTCTGTAGGGGCAATTGCTTTGTCTGAAGCGCTTGGGAAATGTGCCCATTTGAAGAAGCTTGATTTGAGGGACAATATGTTTGGTGTAGAAGCTGGATTGGTCCTGAGTAAAGCTCTTTTAAACCATGCAAATCTTACCGAGGTTTACCTGAGCTATTTGAATTTAGAAGATGAGGCGACAATTGCAATAGCCAATGCTCTAAAAGACTCGGCCCCCTTGCTTGAGGTCTTGGAAATGGCCGGAAATGATATAACAGCCAAAGGCGCTCTTAGTTTAGCTGAATGTATAGCTGCGAAGAAGTTCCTCACCAAACTGAATTTGGCGGAAAATGAACTCAAGGATGGAGGTGCTATTCGAATTGGTAAGGCTGTGGAAGAAAGCCAGGGTCAATTGATGGAAGTTGACATGAGTAACAACTTAATAAGGTGGGCTGGGGCTAGGGTTCTGGCTCAGGCTGTGGTGGAAAAGCCTGAGTTTAAGTTACTGAACTTGAATGGAAATTTCATCTCTGAAGAAGGAATTGATGAGTTGAAGGGTATGTTTAAGGCTTCTCCAGATTTGCTTGGGTCGTTGGACGATAATGATCCTGATGGAGAGGAGGATGACGAGGATGACGACGAGAAGAATTCTGGAGATGAGGATGAGGGCGATGAGGATGAATTGGGATCGAAACTGAAGAACCTTGATGTTAACTCTGAGGAGTAGAGGTTTCTGTCGTGTCAGGTATCGTGTTAAGTTCCCATATCACTAACCTTTGGGAATTAAGTACTCTATTTTCTTTATATGCTATTTTGGATTGATTGCATTGTTCAATCTTAGCAGGGTTGGTTTATTTACCTTCAGCAGAATTTGTGGAGCTGTTGTTCTATCAGTAGGTTAGGCGGTTGGATGGCATCATTTTTCCTTGCCATTTAGGTTGCCTTTTATGATTTCATGCTGTAGTTTGTTTAAAATTTGTACCAGAGATGCTTTTGTTTCAGGATACATTGACAGCCCCTCTCTCTCTCTCTCATGTTCAATTTTAGTATCCCACAGTTTTAATCTGCCTCAAAGATACCATGCTTATTTGTTTCTTTGCACTGCATTGCATGGTGTTTGTAACCATGTTCTTCATCGTGGCTTTGATGCGACTAGCGCAAAATAACTTTGGAGGTTGCCTAAATCTCACCACAATAAAGAGTAGAAAAAACCTACTCCTACTTCAGTGACAAACTTCACTCCATGATAGAGGTTGATTATCATGTAAAGGGTGGCCAATGTACATGCCTAATTTGATGATTGGATTCCTAAATGCATATTTTAGATGGTTCTTGTAATTTAAGACTTCAACCATCTGTTTTTATACTATTCGTATAAAAATCAGTTTGATCAATCTGATCGAAGAAGTGACCTCTGTTCATTAATGTAGGCTGTAGGGCACAATCTCTCTTCTTACCAATGTTATTCAAGCATTTAAGACTCCATTTATCATGTCAACTACATTCTCGGGTATCCATCAATTTTTGATGGATTCAAACAATGATATACCCCAATCGGATCAGGGACTCCACTAAACCAACCACAAACTTCGAGCTCTGGAGATTTAGAGTTTTGTTTGATAACAAGGTATCCAGCCATGAACCGACTAATCCAGGAGACTGATACTGATACACTATCAGGAGGTCCGGCTAAAGTCGGGACAAAGCCTGTGTAGATTGACCCATCACACAACAATAGATAATATCCAAGCAAATGTCGAACATCAAACCCGAAGGCTTTCTAAAGCCCCTGGTTGTCAGGACAGTCATATATAGTAGCCGTCCCAATTTTTCCTTCTACATAACCCTTCCACCAGTTGATTTGGATGACTGCAATTTCCCTACCCTTAGGAAAACCATTGTTTGCCCTTTCAACTGTGCCATTTGCTGGCTGTTGGACAGATTTCGATTTTTTCGCTTGCTTGCATTCACTGCAGGAGGTTTCTGCTTTCAGTGGGTTTTGTGAATGTAGAAGCATCCAACTCTAATGTTTTTGGAGAAACAACAAATCCAGTCTCGTGACAAACTATAGTGCATTCAAATATACTAGTAGTTGTTAGCCTATTACACTCCAACTATGAACGGGGCAAACAAAAGCACAGCTGCATTCTATGAATGCGCTGATTATACATGTTTTTTGCTACAACAATCTCTGGACTACCAGAGCAAATGTAAATGGCTACGGCATTTTAAATAGTCACATTGTATAGGTTACCAACGAATGTCCCACAGAGAACACTATGCATAATTTTACAACATGAAGGTTTGGAAGGGGATGAGATAACCAAATCCCTTCAAAATATGGCGTTTTTTCACCAGCCATTTTGATCGCATCTATCCACTTGTAATACCACAATTCAGGGCACTAACCTTGATCTCTTCCTTTTATGAACCTTCCACAACAACACGTTGCGTTCCCCTTCTTCCGTTTTCTGGGAAAATTCCACCTCGATATTTGATTTGTTTGAGTTCAAACTAAGGGTATCTTCAGTCGTTCCCTTGCTCACCATTGACACATTCTCATGCTTCAGATTCTCAATCTTCACTACCCTTACTTTCTTCTTCCCCACTTGACTATTACTCGCGACTTCATTTCCAGTGCCACGAACAAGAATCTCCCTCCTCTTTTCTCTAACAGAATTCGTCGTCATGTCTACTCCGTTTTCAGCATTCTTCATCCACTGTATATCACTAATCGCATCCATATAGACCACCTCTTTCCTTTTTCGCTTTCCACTGAGATTTTTACTCTCGTAATCAAAACCTTTCCCCTTACTGTCTTTATTATCTGGCGTGGTGTATGCCCATTCTGGGACCTCGTGCTCTTCCATTAGACGCGATCTGTAATTCTCCTTGCGCCTTCTCTCCTCATCCATTTTCTCAAAGAGCCAGAATTCCTCCTCAGAACGTGCCGCAAGACGATTGATTTCTCTTTCGCTTGGTACGTCTGTTCCAAGTGAGCTAGTGCCTCTGTGCATGATCTCCTTCAACATCTCTCTTCTGTCCTGAGCTGCATAAACAAAAAAGTTGAACTACAGTAAATATCTCCTAATCAGTTATTAGATAAAGAGGGAGATTGCTTCATTGTAAATTTCCCATCTTTCACCTGTGTGCGTTTGTTTTTGTGTGAGAGATTTTACAAAACCACTACGGAATAGATGAAGCAGTTACGTAAGAAGGCAAGCAAAGGGGTGTTAAACGGGCTAAAGACCCACCAAAGATGTAAAATCTCGCATTCACACCAGCACCTTTTGAATTGTCTACTAGATTGATGTCTCTAGGAAACATAATTAAATAAAATTAAAGGAACAAGATGCAATCCGATGACTATGCATAATGGGAGCGGGAAGTCCAGAACTGTAATGGATTATGCTGGCTGATGTGAATCATTTCTGCTCATTTTCTGTTTAAATTCCCTTGCTGAACCTAAGAAATTGAGCATGAAATAAATATTTCAAAATAAGCACAAGAATTCATATACAAGGACAAACCTGTGGAGGTTGTATTGAACAGTCCAGCCTGGATGACCTTAGCATCGATTCCCTTCTTTTGCTTTGCGCGTTCTAAGATTACCTCTTCAATTGATCCAACACTAACCAAAACAAAAACCCTAACTTCCTTCTTCTGCCCAATCCGGTGGGCCCTATCCTCAGCCTGTTGGTCCATCTGAGGGTTCCAGTCACTGTCAAATATTATCACTGTATCTGCCGTTTGCAAGTTCAGACCAAGACCCCCAGCACGAGTGCTCAGAAGAAACATGAAGAAAGGAGAATCAGGGGCGTTGAATTGCTTCAGTAAAGTTCCTCTTTCCTCGGTTTTAGTTGATCCATCGAGTCTAAGATACTTAAAATCATGAAGCTGTAAATAAATCTCAAGAATGTCCATAAGACGGGTCATCTGGGAGAAAAGGAGAACTCTGTGGCCCGCTTTGTGAAGTTTGGGGAGTAACCGATCAAGTAGCTCAAATTTCCCTGATGCTCTAACAATCTCCTCTTTGCGCCAAACATTATATTCTCCAACAAATAGATATGGGTGATTACAACACTTCCTGAGCTGCATAGTGAGGTTTTGTAGACTCTTGGATTTCCCAGATCCTGCAAATTAGAAGTAACAAGTTAAGGGATGCTGATTTTCCCTATCTCAACAATTGTTCATTAAAGCTGATGAGATAGAAGGTGACATACTCGAGCATAACAACAGCATGCAACAGGAAGAAAAAAGAAAAAGAAAAACAGCGGGCCCTCCCTTTCTGACTGGACTGACTTGGGGAAGGGTCAATCTCCTCCGGAGCATGCTTCACAGCCACTCATTCATCCTGACCAAATAGTAGAATCAATCTCTCAGCAATTCTTTTCTCTGCTATGATAATCACCCCTTCCCAACCAGCCCACCAGATTGATCTTGTAAGAGTCAAAGGTCTGAAAAACTCCAACTGGAGCAAGAGCTCCCCCGTTTACCCTATCTTCAGTCATGGTTGACTTTATGGCATATGTCTGAATTTTGGCATCTGTATTAGTGTTTTTTTATTTTCTTCTAAAAGAATTTTCATGGTATCCGATCCGCTCTCACCGCCCATGTTGTTGCTACTCTCTTTTATTTTATTTTTTTATTTTTTATCTTTGTTGTTGCTACTCTGGTTTACAGTTCTTTCTGCTAAACGATTGATCAGATCATTGGATAAAGCATATGGAATGATAGCTGTCCCTGCCAAAACTAATAAGACGCAGGCCACGGAGGAAATAAAAGTAAAAGCTATTGAGTGTTCAAGTTAACTGTTGTTTCCTCAAAGATGTAGGGGAAGAAGAAAAGGTTAGGCACAGTTTTGCTATTGAAATAAACATCAAAGTTGCTTTCCCACCTAAATATTTCCTACAAAAGATTATTAAAATTCTGTGGCTAGGTTAGCTTTGACCTTGCAAAACTTTCAAAATCAAGCAATCCAAAATCAGTCATTACATACTATAAAATCAGCAAAACCAACAAACAGCTCCTGGATAATGCATAAGCCAAAAAATAGTGACACCTCCAAAGCACATATCTACGTTAACAACATTTTTCAAAGGATAAGTCATGGCCTACGCATAGCATTCCTGAAATAAGTCAAGTTTGAGTCTCCTTGACTTACCAATAGAAGCAAAGCTAAATTGTTGAGTTCAAACAATGGCCTTTATGAGGGAAGGCCTAAGATCTCTCTCTTCTTTCTTCTCCTAGGGTTTTCTGTAGTTTTGTGAGCCCCACTCCCCCGACTGATTTCTCTCCCTCCTTTGTGAGGGTTATCTATCTCCTTCGTGAAATTTAGTCTTTTCCTTCTTTCTTTTTCTCCGATTTCCGCAGCTCCAACTCCCACCTTTCCACCGACCTCCTCTACCCCTTCACCTCACCCTTCGCCTTTCTCGCCGCCACACCTCTGTCTCCCACCTTCGTCGCCGTACCACCCCTCGCCTTCCTCGTCACCGTCTCCGCCTCCCACCTCCGCCGCCGCCCCGACTTGCTGCCACACCACTGTCTCTCTCCGGAATCGTTGAGGAGGTGTTCTTTGGAGCTGGTATGGGAGATGGATTTAAGGGGTTCTGTCTCAGAGTTTCAGTTCAGGGATTGTTCACTCTGTTTTGGAATCTCGGGATTTTAGTTTTCTGCTTTTTTATTTCCTTTTGCTGTTGGTTGTTCCTCTGAGTATGGATTCCATGGTGGTTATTGTTATTTTGATTTAGTCTAGACAATCCGTAAGGGGTTTGTTCTCTTTCTTCTATGACCCACACTAAACCCGACTTCGATTGGTCTGCCATGCAGTATGTGTTAGAGAGCATGAGGCTCATGTCTTTGATGTAAAGAGATTCTCTCTTACTTTGGTGCTTTTTTGTTTATCTTCTGGTCTCTGGGTTGTTCAGCTAGATTTTGTCATTCTATTTTGGATGGAGTCCTTTGTATGTGTTGTTGGGCTTTATTGCATGTGAATCATTTTCTTCCGATAAAAAAATGCAAAAAAAATAACAATGGCCTTCATGCATCCCTAGAAAGTTTGAGGTTTAGCCCACAACTAAAGACGTATAAGTCAAGATTTAAGATCACTATAAATAAGCAAGTCTTTACAGAAAACCTCTAGGAGAGGACTAAGAGACACAGGAACATAGTCTGAAGATAGAAACAACTTACTACTATCCAGTCCAACCCTCCCCACATCAGTGACTTGCTGATAGTATACTTTCTGCCATGATGACATATCACATTTCAGTATGACTTGTGTTTTCCCAGGAAGGTACTTCTCCACCTCATTTTTCTTCCTCCTCAATATGAATGGCCTTATAACCTGGGAATAACAAAAATACAGTAAAAAGAGGAGATTGAAAAGATGAATTAGAGAAGGTATTGGAAACCATCACTTACATGGTGCAGACGGCGAATTATCAATAGTTCTTCTTCATCATTTAGTGAAACATCACACCTATCTGCAAAGGGTGCATTAAACCACTCCTCGAAATTCTCAACAGAGTTAAAAATGTTTGGTAGTAGAAAATTGAGAAGGGACCATAACTCCTGCAAACTATTCTGTATGGGAGTACCAGTTAACAGCAGTCTCCGTCGAATCCGGTACCTGCATACAGTAGAATAATAAGAATATAGAGTGAAATAGAAGAAAAAAGAATCCCGTTTGATTTTCCTTCTGTTTCTTCGGGTAGTTCTGGTGAGGAACAAACTTCACATCAAACTAGAAGTATTACTGATATCACAAGATAAGAAAAATTTCCTAGCTGATTCGATAAAAGTACAGCAGTTTTACTAACAAGTTGGACAAATGTTTGTAATTCACTCACCACCCTGTTTCCCTCGGGCATTGTTGTATAGTTGTAATACCAAGATCAAGCTGAGGTCAAAAGGAGATCATTAACCTAATGAAGGTTTGGTTGGTTATGAAAGTAGGAGGTACTTTTTTAATTCACATTGTAATGAAGGCCTATTGACTCAGCTATCAATCAGCCGACACAAAAGGCTCAGTATTTCATTAGATCTCTTCTAAGTTGCTGATGGCAGTATATGTCTTGTAGCTGACCCAATCTAGCAGAGCTAGGAGAAACCCCCTGGTTTACCTCAGAAACTCTCTTGTGAACTAGCTAACTTGGAGGGAGGTGTGCTCCCAAAGGCATCACTGCCAAGGTCAGGTAATTAACCAAAGGAAAAAGCTATTCGCTATAACACCAACTGGGTGCTCATATCAGTTTGGGATAAAAGGAATTCGGCAAAACAAAAATCCGAGTCCTCAATCTGGTGAATAAAATAGCCCGACCATCAGACAAACAAAATAGGAAATGATCGCAGCATACCCTGAAACAAGAGTCCTTGCAAGAGCACATTCATGATTTTTTAGCCTATGCCCTTCGTCAACAATCATATATTGCCAGTGAATTTTCTTGAGAAATGCTTTGTCCCTCATAATAAGATCATAGTGGGTGATCAGGACGTTGAATTTTCCCTCCCCTGAATACTCTTCCCTCATTGCCTTTCTTTCATCTAGACGCCCATCGTATAGAACAGCCACGATACTGTCAGTCAAAAAATCGATGCATTAAATAAGAATGAGAACTTAGCGGGGTGCACAATACAAATAAATAAGGACACAAGCACTAGTCAGTCAGATAGATGAAAGGTAAGAAACTAGTGCATACCCAGGGGCCCAGGATGAAAATTCATTAACCCAATTCGGTAGCACAGCCTTAGGAGCCACAATCAAGTGGGGTCCAGTGACGCCTTTGTTTTCTATAAGATATGCAATCAACGCAATGGTTTGGATTGTTTTTCCTAACCCCATCTCATCCGCTAAAATTCCATTTAGATTGTTATTGAACAAAGACAACATCCACTGCAGCCCTTCTATTTGGTAGGGCCTTAGTTCTCCACCTTGAAGCGTGGATGGTTGCTCGGTTACCTGTAAGAGTTAAAGATCTGATTAGAATCTACCATTCAGTTTAACTATATTGTTGCAAACATGAATGTGTTTCCATTACAACATCACATAAAGCAATGCATACAAGTGAAACTGCAAATCTATTGTCGGGACACAACCTCTTTTGCATATATTTCAGAAAACACGATGGGCAGTAAATAAGGTGCGCAATGTTGGGCCAACATGGTTTGTAGTGAACAACTTAAAGCCTCATACTGCACGTTACTTTGTGAAGCAAATTAAGGTACGACCAGCAATGAATCTGAAACATCTTTGTATGGTCAGACATTTGTTCAAACAAACTCAACCGGTTTGAACCAACAAATTAGGTCATAATCAATTTAACCTTGCAAGAGGGGAAGTTATTAATTACCTAACTACAATTAGACATTCAGATCATACAATCTACACAACCATAAATTCAAATGCAAACAAAAATCAACAGCTTTCATAAATAACACGATTACACAGGGCAGGTAATTAAGACTTGACTATTTACCTTTTCCTCGATTGAATGAATAACTGAATTATACTGCCGCTGGCCTTCAAGTAGATCCCCCGTCTTCAAGGGTTGACTGGATTCACTATGCACTATGTCAGCATCATCCTCAGGAATTGAATCCCCAGGGGTTTCACTGTTTGAGGCGGGCAACTCAGGCAAGTCAGCATCTGAGTCTTTCAAGGGTTCGATGCCATCATGTCCAGCATCTTTTTGACGTTGAACAGCAGCTCCCAAACGAACTAGGAGCTCATTGGTTTTTCCTAGAAGCATTGTTAACCTTTCATTCTTGCTCTCCTCCACCATTCTCATGTAAGCTTCCTGATCATCAGATTTCAGAGCTTGGAACCTCAATTTCTCTGCACGTGTAGCGCGCTGCCTTTGTCTTCCATGCCATGCCTGGTAATGAAAATATATTCTAGCCACGTAAGCTATTAAAAAATAAATTCTTTATACCCTATTCTACCAACTCAAGGAAAAAAAAAAAAGGATGGTAAAGGTTCTACGAAGGTCTCTCTCTCTCAAAATCACAAAACTGATCCTTTTGGTCCCAATGACCATATAGTATTACCGTGCAATTCCTAACTCAATCTCCCAGGTTTACATATAGTGGTCATGCATGAAACTTAAACAACCAAAAAAATTACAGAAAAAACATGCCTGAACACCATCATTCCTTTGTTTCCGTCGTCTCTGAGCAGCTTGTATTTGCAATTGGAGTTCACGAGTAGCATCTAGTAATTCTGCAAAGAATTTCCTTTTCCTAGTTTCCACGAGATTCTTTTCCTGCTCTTGTAACCTCGACAGCCTCTGGAAGGTGTTTCACCATGTCAGCAGTGTACTTGAAAGTTGAAATCATCATATGCTTGCAGTTAAAAACATGGATGTGATTTATAAAAAACCAAAATTAAAAAAGCAAAGAAAATATAAGTTGCGCTCCTGAGATTTATAGCATCCACAAGCTATAAGTTCCATAATCTCAAGATTAATCGTGTCAGAAAAGTAAAATACCATCAATAAAGATAAACTGCATATGACCTTAACATCCCGTTTCTTCTTTAGGTTATCATCAGCTGCCATGTCAAAAGCATCTCCTACACCATATAGAGGACGATGTAATCGCATCATGCCCCAATCAAACAACTGGCTCTCAGGATATGCACAATGTACGCGAAGCCAGTACTCTGAACTCACATCAGACCGAACCTTGCTCTGCAATTCTGAAAGCTGACAGGACAAAAGGGCAGCATGAATTAATACATAAACCATGTCATCCATCCGTATGTAAAATAAATAAAAGATACAAAAGCAAAGGTGAATCCTACCATCCATGAACAAAAGATACACATCGTATTCAGACATCCAATTTAGCTCTATGAAAGGGGGGTCCCATGATTGTGACCATCGGTGGAATTACTCCAACTACGTTCATACCTATTCAGGTTGTATCTGATTTTCTTTCAAAATCACATTTTAAGCATTTTTGACGAATTAATTTAAAAAATGAAAACGCCAGATCATGGTATGGGTTAGGAAAGGATTTACACAGGGAACTTAAGCAAGGAGTAGATCTTTAAGGGGTTTTCTAGGATTTCAGGAAAGCAAATGCTTGTGTCTCTGAGCATTGATCTTAGCTTGTGAAGCTTGTTGGAAATTATCCAACATCGGTTAATTATCTCCTCCAAAACTAGTATACGAGCCTAGACGGCCTCTCCGCTCATTGCCAATTGGTTTTGAGTTGGATGCTTTAACATGGTATCAGAGCTAAGTTTTCGAAGGCTTTTCCCCTTTGTTTGGTTGCCAAAATAGGATTTCTGGCAAGAATTGTTCCGATATTACATAGACTCAGAGATGAGTGTCGGTTACAGGTCCAAGCGGTTGACCTTCCTAATTGAAACATTAGGGGATTGTGATGTATCCAAAAAGATAGGTATGTGTAAATGGACATCCTGGTCCCTGGATACCATTTATTGTATATCGTATCACACTTTATGATACTCCCTTCGTCCCATTTTGTTAGTCCCTTGTGGGATTCCAACTTTTTAAGGGGTCTCTTCAAAAAGTTGGCTTCAATTTCCACTATTGTCCTTCACCTCTCACTTTTAAAATTATTTTTGAACATTTATGAGGGTTTGTTTTGGAATATAAACACTTGTTCTTTGAGTTTTCTAATAGGACTAACATTTTGGGACATCCCAAAATATAATAAGGGACTAACACAATGGGACGGATGGAGTAGTATAATTGAAATCAAGTGGGACTATGAAAAAATGTCCAATGTATACTCTCGTCCATGTGAAAGGTTACAATTGATTCCTCTCTAACTAATGTGAACTTTTCTTCCAAAAACCATGAAAATTGGAGGATCCGAGTGTCTAAATTGGGCATGGGTATAGGAGACAACCCACCCAATCGTTGAGTGCCAATAGGGGCGCTTACATGCATTTGGAAGATTCTATGTGACATAGTTAAACCACAATGTAACCAGATTCTGTCTTCCTTCACTTCAGAATATTCAGGCCAAACTTTGTTCTGATCAATGAAAGCTTCACAGGCAAGTAAGCAAAAACCGGGTACTTGTTAAACTGATACATAAACCCAAATTTACCTTTAGTCCATATAGTTCGTGCAAGCACTTCGACTGCAGGTCCTCGCCTCGGCTTGAAGGCAATTCTGGTTCAAAAATAATACCACACGTGTCAAAGAACCATACATACGATTACTGGATAGTAACTTTTCAGACAAATATATTCCAGATACGAGTAGACAAGTAATCTTAAAGGTGAAAACCAAATGAAAATAAAGACAACGGTAGGGGCTCTGCAAAATGTCCTCTACAGAAAATAGTAACCTTCAAGTTCAGCCAAACGATGCTGGATGTGGCTCTGCAAACGTTTATCCCTTGATTCTGTCAGTCCAGAACCAGACGAGCAATTTGCTCGCTGTTTCACCAGTGCATCCTCAAGTTCTATAATCAAATCTCCTCTTTTCAAAATGCCTAGACCATTCTGCACAAAAACATCCAACCATAAGCCCACAAGCTGAGTCATGTACATGTATTAGTTTCTTCCCTCTTTCCTCTTATAATCAAACAAAGAATGCCATTTACTTTTAATCAAACAAATAAAGTTGTTTACTTTTAATCAAATAAAGAAAGCTATTTACTTTTTTCACTTTCCTTTCCTCTCTACTTTGTTTGGAACATGGGGAAAGGAAGGGAAAGTTTACAAAAATTGCCCTTGCATTGTTTGATTTGAGAGGAAAGAGAAGAATTTTTTTTGCAAAATAGAGTACTAATCACAGTAGAATTTTCCCTCCATTTTCCTCCCATTTTGTTTATGGTTTGTTTGGAACTTAAGGAAAGTAAGAGAAAGGAAGGGAAAATTAAAAGAACTCTCTTTCCTCGTTTGGTTTAAGAAGAATTATTAAGTATCGAGACATAGTAAAATTTCCCTCCTATATTCTTACTTAATTATTTTCCCTTCTATTCTTTTCTACAAGTTCCAAACATACTATCAGTATTTTATTTGTTTGGTTTTCTCTGCAAAGCCAACAGAAATTTGACAAGTTTTTGTCAGAAATAGAATTGCTCCCTTACCTAATTTCACTGCCTTTCTTAGTCTTTTCAATAGTTATAAGCAAACCTAATTCAGTTTCAGGAATCTACTATGAAATTTTATTTTATTCCCAAATAAATTCAAATCAACAGAAGTAACCACAAAACTCTAAGATAAAAACCCCAAATTCAAAGAAATGAGTTAACCCCCACAAATTCCCTGCCTTTCCTTGTCTTTTCAGAAGTTCTAAACAAACCTAACTCAACTTCATCTATCTACGAACGAATTTTTCTTTAATTGAGTAACAAATTCAATCCGTAAGCGATAATGACAAATCACAAAATATTACGCCCCAAATTCAACCAAAGTTGAGTTGAAGACCGAAACCTTCTCACCGGCACCGCCATCAATTTTTAAACAACCCAAGCTTGAACATTTTTTTGAAGCTCGTTAACCTTCCAAACCTAGCTCAAACAAACTGCTCTATAAAAATTTCAAAGCTACCCGCGATAGGCGACATATATCACATAAACAAACTAAGCTTAAACATGTTTAAACCTGAAAACTAAACTGCTCGGCTCGTTCGACTCATTTATCACCCCTAAATTAACCAGAAATCTCAAAAGAATAGAGTTAAAATACTTTCAACCTTGTCACCGACACCGACATCGACATCGGATCCACCGGCCCGTTCCTCGACGACGTCGTCCACTTCATCCTCCACGCCATCGACGTCGTCGTAGATGGAGGAGACGGCATCGAAGATGTCTTGGGAAAGAGGGAGGTTGCGGGAAAGGAGGTTGAGAGCACAAATCAAGGTCTTAGTCTTCTCCAAGCAGTCGTCCATGCCGTCGTCGTCGACGAGAGAGCCTTGCGGTTGTGTCTCCACCTGAGCCATAGCCATGGCGGGAAAGCACTGGCCGTTGTTACAGTTTTGAGAATTTTTGGGGGAAATTTATAAAACGCTCAATATATGCAATTATGCATACCCCTATCTAAAACGTCTCTCTCTCTCTCTCTCTCTCTCTTCGGGAAACCCCTTTCTCTCTCCCCCCCGATTTGTGTATAGAGGAAATTTTTTACGAAGTACTAACAATTGGTCCAGTATTTGGGGTTCTCGGTAGGCCCAATTAGGGGTGTGAGTATTTCCGGCCCGACACGAAGTTATCGGGTTTAGGTCAACTATTTCTGACACGGAATACGAATATGACACGACATGATAATATAAAAAACTAAACAGGTCGGGTTTTAGTTGAGAAAATTATGGCACGAACACGAGATGACACGATAAGAACACAACACGAGACAATTCGGGGTGAAAATTTATGAAAGGACACGATAACACGACATGAACCCGACATGAAATTAGCGGGTTAGGGTAAGCTATTTGTGACACGAAATACAAATATGATAATACGAAAAGCTAAACAGGGTGGATTAGGGTTGATAGAATTCTGACACGACAGTACAACACGATACCCATTCCTAGGCCCAATGAGAAGTGGGCTCATTTTATTTAGAGCTTGGCCCAGCTTAAATTGATTATCACACCGTTTGTGCTGTTGGGCCTTTACTGTTGAAACAGTTGCTTTCGGCCTATCAGGGCATCATCCTAGCTCATTGGGCTTGGACTGTTTTAGCTTCGAGCCCGCTGCTAAGGTTCCAACTGCACCAATGCTATGTAATGCTGCAAACGAGCCGAGCTACGAAGTGCAGGCATTCGTTCCATGCAATACTAGTCGAGCTCGAACTTACCTCGTTTAGTATCAAGGTGTTCGATGGTTATAAAGTTTCTACATGGTATCAGAGCGGGGCCCGTTCCACCCCATATTTTATAAAAATTCACAATCCACACCCCACGATGACAGACCAGCAAAAAGGCTGCACGATGATAGGGCCCAAAAAGTGGTCACACGTGACAGACCTCGAAAGCGGCTGCACGTGAGGGGGGATGTTAAGATATAAAGTCCCACATTGCTTGGCAGTGGAATGGGTGATCACTTAACAACATTTGGGACCTCTCCACTCATTGCCAATTGATTTGGAGTTGGATGCTTTAACATGGTATCAAAGCTAGGCTTTCGGAGGCTTTTCCCATTTGTTTGTGCCATAGTTGCACTTTGTTTCATTGTGATCCGTGTGTTTCGGATCCTTTGTTGACCTCTCCACGTGCGAATCGAGGGTCGCACGTGCGGGGGAGTGTTGGGATTTGTCCCACATCGGTTAATTATCTCCTCCAAAACTAGTATATGAGCCTGAGCGGGCTCTCCACTCTTTGCCAATTGGTTTGGAGTTGGATGCTTTAACATATATCAATTTTTATGATGATATTTTTTTAAAAATATTCTATTAAAAATCGAAATATCATTGTGAGGGAAAAAGTAGTAACCACATAATTAACTCCCCATGTCATTTTTGAGTACATCCATGACGATTTTTGGACATCCCCATCAGGCTTATTTTTCTATGGACATTTCTGATTCTAGGATTCTTCAAAGAATTTCAAAGGATAAATAGGTATAGTTCTCTTCCTTCCACTATTTCTTTGTTGTCTTTTGTAGTACGTGGCCACTTACCAATTTCATAATTCGAGTGGATTTAAAGGTCTTTCCCTCTCAACCTTTCCTAGTCGATGCTGATATTTAGGAGTTTGTTCTTTTTTAAAATTTATGTTCAATATCTCTCAGGTGTTATCAATTTTTGTTGGAGTCTGTTCATACGAAACTTTGTTCCGGCTTTAATTAGGCTCCCTCTCTGCAAGTGAACGATAGAATTGACCATAAAAATTAGTCCAGACGCCCGTAAGCTTGTTATTAAAAACAAGGGACTCTCAGTCTCTCTCTTTCCATTCCATGCCACTTTTTGGGACTACAAATTCACTCTCCTCCCTTCACTCTCACTCACTCTCTCTCTCTCTCTCTCAAACACACACACTGTGCTCCACATGCCCATTCCCCAGTTTTCCTACTCTGCCTCAGTAACTACATCAGCAGAGGATCATCAACCTTCTCAACTTCTTTTCTTTTACCAATTAAAAGAACATCTTTCTCTCGACACCCGTATATATATCCCAAAATTCCCAATGTCTTCAGTCATCTGTCAAGGCCTTCACTCTCTGGATTCTCAAATCACAGACACAAACACAACAATAAGGCTCAAACTCTCTTTGCCACTCCAAGAAATCAGCAAGAACCCCTCAAATCCCAACTTGGGTATTTGGAATTCCCTCCAATCTCTCTCCCCTTCCTCTCGAACTCCCAAACAAGAAGGCACATATGCCCACCCCATTCTAAGCGAGAAAAGCTTGGAATTGTGCACAGAGAATCTTGGAAGCGAGACGGGATCGGACACCGATTTCTCTCTCTCTTCACCGGATTTTGGGGGTGGGAATGGGGAGATTTCAACTGTGGGAAAACCAAATTCTCATCTAGAAAAGGAATGCAGGATTGTTGCTAGTCAATGTGCGGATAAGCTGGCCTGGAGAGCTGAGTTACCTAGAAAAGAAATAGAAGGCAGGAAAGTGAATTTTCCTCCCCCGTTGACGACGTTGAGCGGGTCGGGTTCTGTTCGAATTCGGGCGCACCGTGAAGAGGGTAGACTGATTGTCAAAGCCGTTGGGGGCCCATTGGAGAACAGTACTGGTACTAGCTTACGAGCTGAAAGAAGCAATGGCCGGCTTCGGCTCTGTTTTTGGGAAGAGGATTGGGATTCTGATGGAATGGATTTCCAAGAAAATCAAGAAAGTGAATTTTATGTGGAGGGAAGCGGTGAAGAGGAAGAGGATGAGGATGAAGATGAAGAAAGTGAGGATATGAGTGGAAATGATATGGATGTTGAGGGTGAAATGGGAATGGAAAAGTTTGAAAGGCCAAGATGGTGCAAAGTGAGTGGTGAGTGTGGCAATGGAAGTTTGTGGCCTTCTTGGGTGGCTACTTCATAAATCTTCAATTTCCTCAACTTTTTCTATTTGTCTTGTACCCTTTTTGCCCCCCTTTTCGTAGTGGTGGGTAGTTATTATGGTTATTATTTGGCCATGGCAGCTGTTTCTACATTGGACACCATGTTTGTTTTGAGATTTTGGTTTTGGAATTTTGAGTAATAAGTGAAAAGATAGATATAAAGAAATGAGAGTAATAATTGAGAGAAAATTTATTGGAATCCTAGCCGAGAAGTTTCGGAGTTGTGAATTTCTTTTTACGCGGAGATCGGCAAACGTTGTTGCTCATACGTTAGCCATTCAGGTTCGCGAGGGTCTAGTATTCGTGCCTGGGAAGCTAGGCCTCCTGAGTGGTTATTGGATCCGTTGCGGAACAATAATCACCGTTAGCTTTTGCAGTATTGAAGCATTGTCTCTGAATTAAACTCGTATTGAATCCGTTGCGGAACGATAATCACCGTTACTTTTGCATTGAAGCATTATCTCTGAATAAAACTCGTACCATTTTGAAAGAAGAAAAAAAGAAGAAGAAGAGTACAAATTGCTTCACTAATTTGGTTCATTATTTTGGTTAGTCCGATCTTTGGAATGGACGAGATATTAAATAGTGTGTCAAAGAAATATAAATATAAATTTGTGTTGTACGTTTTTCAGGTCCTTTGTCTGATTCAAGTCCAACTCTTTGTCTCATTTTTCTTGTGCAATTCAAAGTCATCACATACATTTTGACGCAAGATAATGACAATGATAATAGATCATAATCATCAATACAAAACAAACACTTGAAAATTATGGTTTTAAATACTCTTTCAAGGCAGGGACGGAGCCAGAATTTTTGCGTAGGAGGGGGCGAGTTATATTTCTGGAACAGGAGGGAAACCATATATCTTGAGTATTTTTTAGAATTGTAGGGAGGCTACCGCCCTTACTAGGCCCTATAGCTCCATCCTTGTTTAAGGCAAACTTCAATATAGCTTTGGAATATTCGAAGTGGAATATACTTATCCTTGACATTTCTCTTTCTCTGGAAATCCATAGAATCCTTACATATAATGCCAACTCTGTCCATACAAATTGATGGAGATCACATTATCATGAGTCATTATCAAACAGTTTTGAAGTCTCGACCTCCCATGAAACTGGACGATCCGAAACTCATAAAGGAATTTCTGTTTTCGAAATAAAAACTATTATCGAAAAAATCAATTACAGTAAAAGGTTTAAATTAAAGGAAACAGATTCATCTTCATGTACAGTACTTTATTGTTGGGATCAGTACTCTCGATCCCACCTGCAACGGAAGCGTAACGAAAAACAATACGCACGCACGAAAGATATACTCCCTCCGTCCCAAATTCTTTATCCGGTCCGCAAAACGGAGTGTTAAAAATAATGCAATTTTTTCAAGAAAAAATTCAAACTTTTTTCACAAATTAAAAATACTCATTGATATCTAGTAGTAAGTTGTTGAAAAACTTTTGATTTTTTCTTACAAAAATTGTATTATTTTTAACACTCCGTTTTACGGACCAGACAAAGAATTTGGGACGGAGGGAGTACTACAATATTTACGTGGTTTGGCCTCAAATTATGTCTACTCCATGGGAGAGAAATAGATTCCACTATATGAAACATATTAAGATTACAATGTGAGATGAAAATTAGAAACCACATTCGAGCTCCTAACACCATGTCTACTTGATGTAGAACACGTGGAGGCCCAATTTCATGATCAATTGGACCGATCGAATCCTCAGAAGCCCAAACGTTGTTTGATTGCAAATTACCTGATTTGGCAACTTTCGGACGAGCTCGGATTGGGCCCAAACTTGGTGGGCTGACTTATTTTCGCGCTGCGATCAATACTCACAACCCTAAGTTGTGATTGGTGGTATTTTTCGGCCTAATTCCTTCGTTTAGGCCTCCAATTGGACGTTTTTCCCGTTTTAGGAAATATTTGTTTCGTTAATAACTTTTAGCGTATTATTCCGTAGAAGTTGATTCTTTTTGGGAAAGTCATGTTTTTCTTTCCTTTTTCCAATTTTATTACTATTTTCCCCAAATTTTGAGAATTTTCGTTTTTGAGTTAGGGTTTTGCTAGGTTTACGCTTTTTTCCTATAAAATGGTTGTAACCTAATGTTTATTAAGCTTTTTATTAATAATATTCAGACTTTGTCTCTTTCTCTCGTGGACTCGATTTTATCATTCGTTCGATTAGTACGCAACTAATCTCTTTGTTAATTCCGCTGCGTCACTACTCCACGGGAGAGAAATAGATTCCACTATATGAAACATATTAAGATTATAATGTGAGATGAAAAAGGGAAATGATATTGGCACTCCAGAAATTGATGCAGACACTCCAAAAAACAAAGAAAAGTGATTTTGGAGTGCCTGCATCAATTTTTGGAGTGCCAATATCATTTCCCATGAAAAAAACCACATTCGAGCTCCTAATAACACCATGACTCTATACAATGTTTTTCACTCACCTCCACAAATCTATTTTTTTCCCCTCACATCTACTTCTCTCCGCTCACCTTATCATTAGCACAAGCACTGAAGAGTCTTGGAGTACTTGAGGAGAGGAACTCAAACGTCCATTGGGACTTTGAAAAACAGAACTTTACAAAGCCATTTACCAACTTTCTAATAATCTCCAATAACCCAACTCCTGCCAACCCCACTTCTAATTACCTAGCCAATAAATTCAAAACAAACCATTACTACTTTCTATAGAAAATCATGGAATTAAATCACGACGGTCGGGTGGTCAAAAAAAAAAAAAAAAAACCGTGACGGTCTAAAATGGGAGGACAAGGCGCTCGACCGGAGCTTGGTCCCATGCAGCGCTGTGTCGTAAACGTCCGCTTCTTTCTATAGAAAATCATGGAAAATCTAGCCTTCTTTTTGACTACTACTTCAGTCTTCAGCAGCCAACTTATTTGAATTTCTTGGTAGATGGCATTTTCATTTCTATGGAAAGGAAACAAATGGGATTTCTTTCAAGGGGATTTTGGTAATATTTTGGTGGAAAACTTTGGCTAGACAAAAGTGTTGGGTAAAATACCCGATCACCCGCACAACGGAAGCGTAACGAAAAACAAAACACACAAAAGAGACACAAGATTACGTGGTTCTCCAAACTCGGATACGTCCACGGAGAGAGAACAACTTCCACTAATATTGAATGAGTACAATGAGATACAAAATACCCTACTCTAGCTCTCAAGCTCTCGGTATTTTTATCTCCCTCAAACTCACACAATATTCTCTCTACTGTAACTCACACATGCACAAAGAAAGTACTGACTTTTTTTGTGTTCTCTGCCTTCTCCCATTTCACACGGCACACTATGCACTTTAAATACCCATCGGGAGATCCTGCCAAGCAAGGGTGCTTGGCAGGGGTGCCCACCCCGGGTCCCTAAACACTAGCTCTAGCACAAAGAGACTCTTGAACTGCCGAGAAGAATCTGGATGCAACACAACAAAGACTTTTTGGAATCAATTATCACAATTACTCCATGCACAGCTGGCTTAATTAAGCACTTCCAATAAGCACAATAACTTAAGCCAATAAATGCATAGCTAGCCAACCAACTATTTTCCTTTTCTTTTTTTTTCCTTCAAAAACCCACTATCAAATGGGCAAAACCCAACAAACACCCTCTTTTGCTCATGTGAAATCGCACCCCCTTGCTCGGGCTCCTCGCACCCCCTCAACCGGGTGCCTAATCGAAAATATCGGAGACCAAATTTGGTGCAAAAAAGACCCTCTTCCTTGCGCACGATTTTTCTTCATCAACTTTTTCCAAAACCAACAATTGAGGCACTTCATTCTCGATGTTGCTCTCCACACATAATGCCTTGCTTGTTTGCGCCTTCACACGCCATACTTGTGTAATCCGATGCCCATAATTTTTTCTTGCTTGGTATCCACCATTTGCACGCCACACTTCAACTCGACCTTGAAGCTTGCAAAGATTGCCCGCCATTTTTCCTTGCAACATCACTTTATCATTCTTGAAAACCTCAAGAACATCATCCCTTGTCGCAAAGCTACAACCCTTTGAATGTAACATTCCCAAAGAAATTAAATTTTTTCTTAGTCCTGGCACATGTCGAACTCCAGTCAACTTCACAAATCTTCCATCGGCCATACGAAAATGTACCGTTCCTATGCCAACAACCTTATTCACCGTGTTGTTTGCCATCCTAACGGTACTTCCATCCCAAGCCTCATACGAATAAAAATATTTTTTGTTTGAACACATATGAAAAGAACAACCGGAATCCATAACCCAATCAAAATTCTCCATACCTTCCGAAGTCACCACGCAGCGGAAGCGTGGTGGGCCCATAACCCACAGGTCCCAGGATCGAAACCTGGCTCTGATACCACTTTGTTGGGTAAAATACCCGATCACCCGCACAACGGAAGCGTAACGAAAAACAAAACCCACAAAAGAGACATAAGATTACGTGGTTCCCCAAACTCGGGTACGTCCACAGAGAGAGAACAACTTCCACTAATATTGAATGAGTACAATGAGATACAAAATACCCTACTCTAACTCTCAAGCTCTCGATATTTTTATCTCCCTCAAACTCACGTAATATTCTCTCTCAATTTTCTCTCTACTGTAACTCACACATGCACAAACAAAGTACTGACTTTTTTTGTGTTCTCTGCCTTCTCCCATTTCACACGGCACACTATGCACTTTATATACATGACACTAGCTCTAGCACAAAGAGAATCTTGAACTGCCGAGAAGAATCTGGATGCAACACAACAAAGACTTTTTGGAATCAATTATCACAATTACTCTATGCACAGCTGACTTAATTAAGCACTTCCAATAAGCACAATAACTTAAGCCAATAAAGGCATAGCTAGCCAACCAAATATTTTCCTTTTCTTCTTCTTTTTTTCAAAAACCCACTATCACATGGGCAAAACCCAACAACAAGTTCCATCATATTAGTCATTTTTGAAACATGATGGCCGTTTGGGGGGGCTGGCTCTGGACAAAATGCAGGTGACCAAACTCTTTCAGACTTGAACAATTTTGTCTAGGTATGGTGTATACAAAAAGTTCTGTAAAGATACTAGTCGAGGTATGGGTCATCAGGGACGGAGCCAGGATTTCATAAACGCGAGGGCCGGACTATGAACAACAAGATTTTGAAATTTCAAGATTCGAAAATCTAATAGTTTGTTTGGTTAAGATTTTGAGGGAGATTTTTTGGATAATCAGTGGAAAGAGATAGAAAGAGAAATGATATTAATTATTGAAGAAAAAACTTATGGGAGACTATGAGCAGAGAGAGAAATTGGGTTTTGGGACCCAAAACGAATACATTCTTAAGCATTTAAATGTCTAAATAACAGTATCCAATACAAAATATAATTCTTAACAAATAAAAAAATAATTAATACTAATACTAAAATTTGAAGAAAACAAAAAACCCCGAGACAACGCAGGGGCCGTGGCCCCCGTACGCCCACAAGTAGCTCCGTCATTGTGGGTGATGAACAAGCCAAGCAAGCCAAGTCGTTAGTTGTACAAACTTGGTTTGAAAATTTAACAAGTTTAAGAATACGTTCGAGCTTAGATTATTTATGATCAGACAAGTCAATCTCGAACGAGCTTTTATTGAACATGAGCCAATCTTGAGTAACTTGAGTTTATAAGTCGAATGAGCCGAGTAGTAACTTGTTCGAACTTGGTTTGAAAACTTAACGAGCTTCAAAAAGTGTTCAAGGTTGGTTTGCTACGAGTAACAAATCAATGTTGAGTGAGGTTTTAACGAACAAATTAACACGAGTTGAAACTCGAATAACTTGGTTGGTCTATCAGATCCCTAAGTGGAGGAGACAAAAAGGGTGAAAAGGAATTTCCTTATCCGCTTCTTCTACTTTTGGAATTCACAAATGTGAATTGGAATGAGTCGAATCACTTATCCCTCGAACTATCTCTTCCAACCATTGTGATAAACACTCCCCGGAATTATTCTTGTTAATGCTTAAAATGATTCCTGCTCTAATAGCACTGAATAATTTTAAAGGCATTAGTACAGTATATGACATCTTTCCGATCGAAGCCTCCGGTCCCTTGGAGAAGAGTCCTCCGTTTCCTCGACGGCTTGTTCTCCCGATCGGAGAATTAGGTTTTGGTTAGGCTGCTGGAGATGCTCTAACTACGAGTTATCGTGTGCCATTCTCGCCAAATGATTTGCCCACAAGTCACTGGGGTGCATGTCGGGTGATCCATATTTATGATAGGTATGCAATCCTAGTCTCACACTCCCTGTTTCCTTTGCAGATCCGAGGATTTCTTTCCTCCTAAAACGTGGAGTTCTGCTGCCATGCTCTTTAATGGGGTAAAATTCGTTCCGAGTTGGGCAGCTATGAATTCTGTGAGCTAGGCTTCAGTAACACACATTCATTTGCCAAAGAAAAGCAAACCGCGACTTCTGTCTATGTGATGCAGGGAGGCGTGTCGAAATAGAAGAACGCGCAACAAGGACAATCACGAATAAGTATGAACTAGAGGTACTCCCTCTTCGAACACACGATAATGAGAAAAACTCTCAACTTTCATTAATCAAATCATAAAACAACTCCCTTAGCCTAAAAGCTTACAACTTATTATATAAGCAGAAAACCCTAACCCTAAATGAGCCCTAATTCTTGTTAATCAAGAAAACGTAAAATAGGAAACTAAATAAACTGTAATTGGAAAACTGAATACTTTAGAACACTTATTCCTAAAATTAAAACTCCCTAACAAAATTACTAAAACATAAAATAGGGAAAACTAAATAATGCTATTTATTAAATTATTTTCAATTTCCATTCTGCATCAGGTTCCCCCCAACAGTGCATCACTATGTACAATCCGGTCATTTGGAGATGACGATTCTGCATTAAGTACAAGTTCAATTGTTGTATTTTAGACAAGTTTTGGGTAGTTTATATAGTTTTTTCTGGGTAAGTACGTAAGTAGCTTTTATAGTTTAGCCCTTAACTAAGCCAGGTTACGTTGTCTATCTGTTTGTAGGAGTGGTGCAAACATCCTGCTCAAATAACAGGGAAAAAAGGTATTGTCAATGTAATAGTATTTTGAATTTCACCTCAAGAACAATAAGGGAGTGGATCACAGGATTTGCTCTATAGTATCAGAACACTACACAAAGCAAAATATTGGCAACAATTAATTCCTCTCTCTCTCTCTTCGGGAAACCCCTCTCTCTCTCTCCGATTTATGTGTAGAGGGAAATTTATTTTTACGAAGTACTACAAACAATTGGTCCAGTATATGGGGTTGATGGAGATCACATGATCATGAGTCATTATCAAACAGTTTTGAAGTCCAGATCTCGACCTCCCATGAAACTGGACGATCCGAAACTCATAAAGGAATTTCTGTTTTTAGAAATAAAAACCCAACAATTTATTTATTATTTATTTGTAACTTTACCATGGAATCACACTTGTCTGTTTGCCATTTTGAGACGAGACTCTTCGTTTTTACTTATTTTTTTGAATTAAAGATGATGTATTGTGAGAAGATGACCTATCTCGTAAAACAAAAAATAAGTAGTTAAAAATAGAAACTATAGCGAAACGGGGCCTTAATCGCTAGTCAACTTGTTTTTTTAATAAAAGACACAGAGCCATCTATGCGAGAAATTTTTCAGTTCAGGGTGGGTACCATGTAGTGTCCGCTCGGCACATTCGGACTGTTCATTTCGGTTTTGGATGGCTCGGATTTGAAGAGAGAAAGAGGAGAGAGAGTGGTGGGGTGAGAGGAGAGAGAGTGAGTGTTTCAATCTGGGCACCATGTGGGCACAGCCACGTGGTACCGAAAAATTTCTCCATCTATGCACCTCATACTAATCATGGGATGCAAACATGGAATATTCTTCCATGAACCAACTGATTTTTTCCTTTCCTTTTCAACACCCTTTTCCCATCACCATTTTTGACGAACAAGATCAATGCAGATATATTAAACACAATACAAAAATGGACACTATCGGTCCGGAAATACAAGAAAAAAAACAAAAACAAAAGCCGCTGACTGAAGGCAGAAGCCGCTGCAGACGCCGTTTTCGTCGCCAGTACGCTGATTCCAAGAAAAAACCAGATCTGGAATCCTAGATCTGGTTCCTGAGTCCAAAAATGGAGGAGATAGTGGAAAATCTCAACTCCCAAAGGAGAGAGTCTCAACCACCTCACAACCATGACAGGAGAGGAGAGGCAAGAGAGAGACCGGAGAAGAGAGAGAGCTCGAAGGAGAGGGGGACTGAGAGGTAGAGATGGAGGAAGAGAAGAAAAAAAGGGGAACAAAGAAGAGGGAAAAGAGGGGAAGGGGGCGGCGGAAAGGGGGGAAGGGGGAAACCCTCCCCCAGGGAACTCTCTCTCTCTCTAGAACTCTCTCGGCTCCTCTCCTTTTCTTTTCTTTTTTTTTGATCATTAAAAAGGGTGGGAGGGGGCGACCAGCGTAGCAACCCCCCTTGGGTGTGACCATAGGGGCTCCCTACCCGCTGTGGAATGTCCGGTTTGAGCCATAGCTACCGTCCGGAAAGACAGGCCGTCACCATAGCACCACCTAGGTACAAGTAGGCATACTGCTTTATCCCCCTAACCCCTTGCCACGTGACAAGACTCGAACCCGAGACCTTGTCTGGGGATGAGGGGCACCTGCCCACTTGGCTACCACCTTCGGTGGTCGGCTCCTCTCCTTTCCCATCACCATTTGTAAACGCAGCCTCCATTAAAATGCATTTATATATAAAATAAAATTAAAAAAACGGGTTCGATTTTTCAAAATGTCGAGGAAAAATGAGAAAGTAAAGTGAAAATATGTTTAAACGTGCATTGATGGTCTCATTATGTTTCGTTCTCTTTACTTTACAACAGCCCTATGAATGATGCATATATGGGTCCTAGTCGTTCTACTTTAGACCGAGAAATATGTCCGTGTAAAAAACTAGCTTGATCAGATATAGCTATTTCAACAGTCGAATTCGAGCAAGACAAAAGACTAAATCAACGGTGAATGTTCGGAGGGTACGTTTATATATCTTTTACAAATTTGAACTCTTATTAATACAGGTATCAATGTGCTATCGAGTTAATAATTTAGAGTAAGGTCATACTTGTCCGCTAGATCTAAAATATGAACAATGTTGTGAGCACGGAATTAAACCACGACGGTCTAAGATGGGAGGACAAGGGCTCGACCGGAGCTTGGTCCGTAGCATCCACTTCCACCATCCCCACTGCCTTCTTCCTCTTAGATATAGTTTGTTAATTAGCTTCTCCATTCATCCCCTCATTGAGCTGGTCATTTTTTACTGGTTTGTTCGCTAATTAGTTCAGCTTATTAGGAACAGGAGCGGTTATGGTGGTTCATTAATCTCATGGGCACAAAAAGAAGGTTAATGAACCACCATAACCGCTCCTGTTCATTAATTAGCTTCTCCATCCATCTAGGCTGCAGTTCATAGTGCTTACTGGAAAAAAGAAGGTTCATAGTGGCCAGAGCAAAGAGTAGTGCAGTTCATAGTGAACTTGAAAAAAGAAGGTTTAAAAAGAAAGGGGAACGGCCGAACGGGGCCAAGATTGGAACTCGAGGCAGTAAATTGGTGTTTTATCAGTTGGGGAGTTAAGATTTCGATCCGAGGAGGCCGAACGAAAGAGATAAATTTTCATTGGAAACTGTAGTCTTTACTTGAATGGAGTATATCTTTTTTTTATTCCTGATGAATCCTATAATATACAAATCGATCATTTTGAGTCCAATGCAACAATAATTTTCGAATTTATCTTGTGTTTTCATGAATAACTAAAGCACGTATGTACTTATTACTTGTTTTATGAGAACTTCAATATTGTTTTTTTTTTTTTTTTGTCAAACGGAAAGTACTTCAATATTGTTTATGAGAGTATTTCGAAAAATCTCATAGGCTTAGGTAAAATTATTAGAAATTAAACTCGACTAAATCATAAACTGAGATACATTAGTATACTTAATTATACTCAAAATTATTATTTTGGGTTCCACAGTGCGTTAAATGCTAATCTAAACCATTCATCTTGTAGGACCCACATAGTAGTGCTTTCATTCAAAAAATTAGCTTCACCGAATTGAATATCAATAGGTGTATCAAATTTTAAATTTAAATTTATAAAATGGAGGGTCATGGACAATTTAACTTGACAGGATCAAACCGTCCATTTTATAAACTAAAATTCAACTTTTGATTAATCTATTGATATCCAATCAAGTTTATTTTTTGCGTGAATATACTACACTATGGACTCTACAAGATGAACGGTTCAGATTATAACAATAAACGCATGGTGAGATCCACAATGGACAGCGGTGGAAAACCCACGGTTTCTACCGCCGGTGTAAAACCCACGGTTTCTACCGCCGGTGTAAAAGGATTTAATCTCAACCTTTTTTTATCCCACCATCAATCATATTAACTCGAAACCCCTACTAAAGTTTGTTTTCCACCAACTCTTCGAAGTGGATTAAAAAAAAAAAAATAACCTCTTCGAAGATTATGTTTGTTATGCATGGCTCATTATTATCTAGTACTCCTATAAGCCCACCTCAATAGTCAACAGGGTAATTACTAATTAGAGGCAACCGCTTGATAAGATTAAAAAGAAAGAGGTCAAATCCCTTAAATATTTGACTCCAAGATATTTATATATTCCATTATCTAAAATGTATGATTTTAACGATAGA
Source organism: Rhododendron henanense subsp. lingbaoense (assembly GCA_020567845.1). Classification (NCBI taxonomy): domain Eukaryota; kingdom Viridiplantae; phylum Streptophyta; class Magnoliopsida; order Ericales; family Ericaceae; genus Rhododendron; species Rhododendron henanense. The sequence goes on from CM036316.1 coordinate 50,412,112, forward strand.
TGACCTAATTTTTACAGTATTATGGGACTATGCAATCAACTTGATTATTTTTCATAGATAATTTGTTTAACGAGCTCTAAACAATTAACAATTTAAATACCACACATGGATAACGTTTGTAAGTAAACATTAAAACAAAAATAACTCGTTCAACTTCACGCATTGTTTCCTAAATATCTGCTGGTTATAATAAATCAAAGTATCACTAGTTCAATTCCTGCAGGTACTTCACCTTCCAGCTGCTGCTTGGCACGGACTCGCGCAGCATTTTCTTTCCCAGTGTCATCAATCTCCTTTGGGATCTCAGGTGAATATCGATCGTGAGGATGTATAACGATTTTCTTGAGGGACACGGCATTCTCTACGAAATACCTGACGAGTTCCAGATCAGTTATGCGACCATAATAACCCGCCAATTCCAACTCCTCGAGGTGTGGACAAGGACATTTCACAGCCTTCATGATTTCTCTCTCGGCAATATCGGGATTGATCCATCTCATCTGGGTCAAAGTGGAATTTATGTCATCAGTCCATAATTCCCCAGGAAGAGAATCAAGTTTGTAGGTTGGACATATGACAAAACTTAAAAAAAAAAAAAAAACACTTCAGGCAAATTAATAAACGCAAAGCAGAACGGACAATCTAATCACAAATTGTGAGAAAACCCACCAAAAACTATTTTAAAAAAAAAGAAGCAAAAACAACTTTATATCTGTAAATTTCTCACTGGTCATGAAACTCTTTCCTTAAGATTTAACAACGTACCACCCCCACTGCCTACTTTTAGACCTTCGGATTGCCAAAAAAAAAATATATATTATTTCTAGGTGGGGAGGGAACAAATGAACAATCATCACCGTACCTCTTAAACATACCTACTTACCAAGAACCTATTCTTTACATAAGGATCCTTTTAAAACCAAGCTACCTGGTAATAGGCAGATAAACAGGAGAAATAACATCAACTTATAGGGGGAAACATCTTTAAGCTTATAAAAAGGAATTGCAGACATCAAAATTTTTGTTAGTCCCATATCAAGGTGGTTACTCCACCACAAAAACTACAAGGCCTAAAGAGGCAATACAGCCTAGAAAGACCTGTGTCACCCTACCCATACATACCACCCTCTCTCAGTTCCAGAACATTTTCCTGCCCAACCTAGATAACAACTTACGTGTTGAATTCCAAACTAGTGCTCGGAGGGCTTGTCCAAACACAACATACGGACTCTTCATTCACCATTTTTCTTGCAAGAAGATGGAAGGTAAAAGAAACCACTGGGAATCTGATAAGCACATCAATGGTTGCAATAGTTGGCCTAACTAACCCCCCCGACAACCATATAAACATTAGCTAAAATAAACCCACGTAAAGCCGTGTTTGGTACTCGCAAGAAATTGAAGATTTTTATTTCATTTTTGCGGGGTCCATTAGGGGTCCTACAAAGATAATTCAAACCACAAGTTATTCTTAAAATGTCTTTTCATGGATTCCTAGAAAAAAAAAATTAGCTCGCGGTAAGAGCTGTTTCAGAATTCGTAAGGAGTTTACGTGGCCTTTTCGTGTTTCAAAGAGCTCTTATGTCTTTGATTTTGCGGGGCCCATTACGGGCCATACAAGATGATTCAAACCGCAAGTTATTCTTAAAATGTTTTTTATGGGTTCTGAAAAAAACTAGCTCAATCCGATATCGATAAGGGTTTCATAATTCTTAGGTCGCCCTACGAATTCTAAAACAGCCCTTACCGATATCGGATTGAGCTAATTATTTCAGGAATCCATGAAAAAACATTTAAAGAATAACTTGCGGTTTGAATCATCTTTGTAGGATGACCCTTAATGGGCCCTGTGAAAAAAAAAATCGTCAATTTCTGGTGAGTACCAAACAGGGCTTTACATGGCATTTTATGTCCAAATTCCTAATTTCTGTCATCGATTTAGGGGATAAAAGCAAAAAAAAAAACTCTATACCTAATTATAGTACCTTTCTAATTTATAACTCCAAATGATGAAATGGGGTAGGCATTGGAAGAGGCATGGAAGTTGTCAAACTTTTTTTGATGCGCATCTAAAATTCCTCCATTTTTCCAATTGTTTCAGTGTTTAACAAAGAGACAATTAATACAGGAAGCCGCTATTAGCATACACCAACATTCTAATCACGCAGACCTTCTAAACACACCCATCATATTCTTTACACATACCATTATCCCAGTAAAATCACTTTTCCAATTGTTTCAGCGCTTAACAAAGAGACAATTTCAAGTTCTACCACTTGACATAAGAATTAACCCCCAACAAAGGATAACATAAAAATCGAACACTAAAAGTCAAAGCAAATTGTAATTATTAATGTGGTCTTCACCCAAAGAAGATCATTAGATGGACAGGGACATGAAGTAATATCTCTATTATTTTCCTCAAAGTAAGATCTTCTCGTAGGAAATAAACGATGAGATCAATTTATTTAGGCCTCGAGAGAAGTCAATCAAACATAAAATATTTTTAGATCGAGTTGGTAAATAGATATCCACTTCTGCAACTACTTTTCATTTGGAGCAGATTACCCCATCAAAATGTGATAATAATAAAGAATTGGGAGCAAGAGTGAGAAGGAGTGTGACATGTATAGAAATACTGAATGTCTTAAAGTGATTTCGACTATGAAATGAGTGGTTAACAAGTAAAGTACTAGGGATTATCATAAATAATGCATTGGCCACCTACTTTCATGTGGGATGGATTTATCGGCTTATAGAAAAGTAGGCAATGCTTGTAAGACCTTCGAGAGCCTCAAAATCCAGGGAACAAATGATACATGGTCCAATGCATAACACAAAATTTCATAACGAAGTTTTTGCGATCAACAACACAATCAAGATAAAGTTTAAGATTAAGATGTAAATTATAAAGCAAGAGCATCACCTGCCACACCAACTTCTGTAAGGCTGGAAACGCCTTTAACAGCAAGGTGCATCCAAGGAGGCCATCATCACTCACGGCTGACGAAACTAATACCAACTTTTTGACATTAGTTAATTCGGGAGTCAAACTAGTCAATGAATTTTCCTGAAAACACAAGTCACACAAGTAAGCCATAGCCAGATAGTGGCAATATAAAGTAAATTAAAAATAATTGTGCATGCTAACCTCCTCTAAAAAGCTGTTATCCAATGTAATAATCTCCAACTGAGAAAGGCAACATGAATGCTGAGGAAGAAAATCATCCATGAACCAAGAAATAGAACCCCAGATAGATAACTCAACAAGCAAGGGAACATTTTGGAGAGAGAAACTTTTAGTAGGACCATCGTACCTTAAAGCCACAAGATTTATATTGTTGACCTCAATGGACTCTATATTGTCACAATCACATATCTCCAAGCATTTCAACGCAAGAGAGGGCCCAACAACTTTAAAATTTACCAATTCTCCAGAACCATGGACACATAATATTTCAAGAAGTGGGCAGCTGGATAAAAAGCACTCAAGAATTTCTCCACTCACATTGACACATTTCAAGCATAGTTCTTTTAGAGACTTAAACCCAAAAGATGAGTAGCGGGGAGGGGTGCGAAAATCAGAAGACGAGCTATTCAAAGAAGTCCCTTCACACTGACCCAACATCTCAAATGGAATTGTATAAGATTTCCCATAAGAGCGAATGTGATTATGGTCCAGAGACAGGTCCAACACAAGCCTTTGAACTTTCCTTCCTAATGCAAACTTAAGCCACTTGTTAATATGACCTTTGAATCTTTTGTCTAAATCAAAACGAACTCTAAATTCTTCAATAGTTGGACCTTTATGACCTAGGACAACCTGATTCACCCAATTGACGTATTTTTTTCTTTCCGTCTGATGGAAGTGATGCATCCAGTTCTTTCTAAAACTTGCTAATGTCTCTGCAGCATCAAAGTTGAGACGGCCGATAAATGCCCAGAGGTGTCTCCATCTAGTGCAAAGGGTACTGGTAACCGCTGCTTCCTTAAGACTTAATAAAGAGAGGATGAAAATGAGCAGCTCATCGGGCAACAAACTTATTCGATCCTCCAAATAATGGTCATCCTTGTCAAGAAAAATGTTGATGAAGATGGAATAGTAAGTAACTCGATAAGCTCCATAATCTCTTCAAAAGAAAAATTCGTACTTGCCCATCAAAAAATTCATTAACACAATAGTTAATAATAACAATTGCATAGGAATGAAGTCAACATTTCTAGAGAAGAAAAATAGCTGAGCTAGATACTAGAATTTTTACCTTCTTTTGAAGAGAGGCAATTCGCACTTCTTCTCCCATTGAAAGCAATGAACTTTTATTGTGAAAATGGCCTATCTCCAAGTGTTTCACTGCAAGAGAAGGCCCAACAACTTTCACATGTACCAGTTCTCCAGACCTGTGGACACAATATTTCAAGAAGTGGGCAGCTGGATAAAAAGCACAAGAGTATTTCTCCGGTCACATTTACATAAGCAGAAGTGAATAATGCATTACATATTTGAAGCTTAGTTGCACAAAGCAGAAGCGGGAGCGCATGAGCGTGGATATCTGGAAGCTCCTAAGGTTGGGAGCGTCTTAGGAGCGTATATATAAAATACCGTAGAAATATAAAAATGAATATTTAAAACATGACAGTAGCTTTAAACTTTAACATTAACCAAAATTAACAATTTAACATTAACCTATTTAACCAATAGTTTATTCACAGATTTACTATTCTGTTAAAAAAAAAAAAGACAATAGCAATAAACAGAAAATAAAAATTTGTTTCAGAGGACAATTATATCACTCTCTTGAGGGTGTACTTGCTAGTTGCTACACACAATCATAACTCTGTAGCCTCAGTTACCCAAAAAGGTAGAACTATACGCCAATACTACACACGATCATATCTCCTCATAAAGGAAGATATACGCGAACAGCGAACTACACACGATCATATCGGAAGAAGAAAGGTCTGTCGTCTTCCCAAAAAGGAAGAAGAAAAGTCGTCGGTCGCCAGGGGGTCGTCGGTCGCCGGCGACAGAGATCTGTTCCCGAGTTTCCCTCCGACGAGATCTGTTTACGAGCTCTGTAGTTGCACATAGAACATACCAAGTGAGTTAGATCTCTGTCTCAGTTCCGGTGAGATTTTTTTTTTGAAACCACAAATCAGACGCTCCGATGTCAGTCGGAAGCGCGCTCCTCTGTCGACGGGATCGCGCTCCAGTCACGAATCTGACTTTGGAGCGCAAATTCGCACTCCTGTGTTGGGAGCGAGCCCAGGTCACACGAATCCTGCTACTAAGATTTGAAGCAGAAGTGAATAATGCAAAACCTTGAAGACAAGTTGTTCAAAGTAGTCCCTTCAATCAAACCCAACATCTCATACGGAATAGTACAAGATTTCACAAAAAGGCGCATGTGATGACCATTCATTGACAAGTCCAACAAAAGCCCTTGAACTCTCCTTGGCAATGCAAACTTAAGCTGCTTGTCAATATCGCCTTTGTAACGATTGGCTAAATCAAACCATACCCTCCATTCTTCAACAGCTGCATCTATAAGGAATATGAAAACTTGATTTCTCGCAATGGACATATTTTTGTGCTAGCCAAAGTTGGGATCTTTTTGGTTCCTCTTCACAAGGGGTAGGGCAAAGACAATGTCTTTTGGTTCTTCAAGGGATATTCTGATTCCAAATAAAACCAGACTTCTCCTTGGTTTTGTAAGGTTTTTTTTTTAACCTAATCGATTTTGACTCTTAGTATGCTTCTCAGGCGCAAATATCAGAGCAAGAGGCGTGGCTTGAGTTATTTTGTATCATAGTTTTTCTGTATAATTTATGGTTCAGCTGACGAATTCAATGTCTTCTCAATGAAAGGTGTAATTTGTTACCCTCATATTTCAGTTTTGATGTTTCAACTAAAGCTGCATCTGATTTTGGATGGCTCCTTTTTTTAAAATGCATGGATTTGTCAATAAATACCACAACTGTATCCCAATGAAACCTGCTGGTTCTTATTTTTATCACTGTTGCATGCAGCGGGTTCGTTGTATTCCTAAACTCTATTTATCCTTGTTTCCGATTGCATTCACAATAAAAGTTAACTGCTTTCAACAGGGGAACACTGCAACTTGCCTAACTGTATCTTCAAGTACAAAAGAAAAGAAGGTAAATTCCAACTATTTCACAGTTTCTAATAGCAAATGATGGACTTAATTCCTATGCAGTTGATATTGTTGTAATTACCTGCACCAGTTGACTTGCTAACCCTTAGCCTAACTACGTGGCTCAAAAGGTTATCTTTGACGTACACAGTAGTAGCTGCTCACGAATCCTTATATATCAATTCATTTCAATCTTACCAACTACTAAATGTGGCAATACAATCTCCCCACCTTTACCTTATGATATGTCCTCATTGCATTGGCCCAACAACCTTCCCATGGTGACACCTCGCTCTGTACAACACATCATCATGCATTGGACTACGCTTCGGACTCTGTTCATCCACTGTGATGGGTTCATTATCAACATTATTAGATCCAATACGAGTAACACCAGAATCATCTATCTACAAACAAAAACAAAAAAAAAACAGCAGAAACAAGTAAACAACAACATATCAAAAGCTACCCCTCACAGCAAAAACAACAACAGATCTATCGATAGGAGATGAGAGACAGCCGATCAAACCGTAAAGACTTGCAAGAGTGGATTTTTTTTTTTTGCCTTGTCGATTTAAAGTTGGATATCTATTTTAGTTCTGATTAGGAAAAAAAAAAAGAAGAAGCAAACAAACAGAGAGAGAGAGAGAGAGAGAGAGAGAGAGAAAGAGAAACCTGTGTGTGAGAGTGTGAGTGGTGGGTCGAACCGTCGAAGAGAACCTGTGCGGCTGTGCCGGATCGCCGGTCGTTCCTCGTCGTTGACAGGAGATGGGAGACAGCCGGCCGGTCCTCGTCGTTGATAGGAGATGAGAGAGAGAGAGAAAGAGAGATTCAGATGGTGGCTGGAGATGAGAGAGAGAGAGAGAGCGCGCGCCGAGTGCGGTGCCTGTGTTTGAGAGTCGAATGAAATTAAGGCTATCCCGTTCGGCTAAATAAGCTAATTGATTTATTATTTTTGTTCTTATTCAATTTTTTTTATATCACTTGACTTATTATTATTTTTTTTTGGAGATTATTGTATCCTCATGACCAGAGGAATCTAAAAAGTAAAAAATTTTGATCGAAATTCAATTTTTTTAATAAAGACGAAAAAATTGGCTTATTGGCTTATTTTCGTCTTTATTAAAAAAAATTGAATTTCGATCAAAAAATTTTACTTTTAGATTCCTCTTATCATGAGGATGCAATAATCTCCAAAAAATTGATGATAAGCCAAGTGATTCGAAAAAAATTTGAATAAAAAAAAAAAAAGAAACCATTTGGCTTATTTAGCCGAACGGGTAACTGATCCGGTTTTGACCGATTTTTAAAACACATAAACCGGAAACTGAACCGGTTTTCAAAATTCAAAATTTTTAAAACCAGAACCGGATCGAAATTATTCGACCGGTTTTCAAAATTCGGTCCGGTCCGATTTTTCCTATTCAGATCGGTCTCCGCCAACAGCCCTAATATACTCCATCCGTCATTTTGCTCTTGTCAACCCAATGGGCGTTTCCAAGGAGACCAAAACGTACCCTGAGTACAGGTTCAGTAAGTGTACTTCTGCAGCTTAACTTTAGGGAAATAATTTTGTTACTCCTTTTTTTTTTTTGTTAACGTTACTCTCCTGTAAATATATTTTTGTACAAAAAATATACTTGCAGGGAAATGGTTTTAACAAAAAAGGGAGTGCCAAAATCAGCCGCCTGACTTTATCATTGTTAAGTTTTAAAGTAGTACTGTAACTATCAAGCAGATAAAAAAAAAAAAAAAAGCTTTTAACTATCAAGACAATTTTACCCTCTACTTTACCTCAACTCTTGTGTGTTTGCTATCCTGACAAATTTGTAATAACGCACGTCACCAAGTCGGGCCACACCGTTTAAACAAAAAAACATATGCGCTACTTCCCCAAACAAAAATCCCTTGCCTTTTTGTTTTGGTTTTTTTTATTTTTTATTTTGCCCTTGTTAAATTTTTTTTCACATTTATTAGTTTTGCATCAAATTTTTATAAATTATTGATTCATCTCGAATTTGCTAGTTTTGCTTCAATTTTTTTTTTGAATTATTGATTCGACTCGACGAAAGAAAATTGAAAGTAAAAAAAATTATGACTTTTACACAAATTTTTATTCAATGAAGGTTTTGATAAAATACCCAAAAACAAACCCATTTTATTATGATAAATCCTTAAATCCCAACAATTTCTATGGAAAGTAAACAAATGGGATTTCTTTTCAGGGGGATTTTGATAATCTTTTGGTGGAAAACCTTTGGCTAGACAAGTTCCATGATGTTGGTGATTATTTGACAAAATGCAGGTGACTTAAAAGAGTCCTTTGTTCATCCACTTGTTATATCAATTATCAAGCATTCCTTTACCAAACTCTTTCAGGCTTCAACAATTTTATCTAGGATGGTGTATACACAAAGTTTTGTGAAGATACTAGTCGAGGTATGGGTGATAAACGAGCCAAGCAAGTCAAGTTGTTAGTTGTTAGCTTGACGAGTTTAACAATATGTTCGAGCTTAGATAAAATACATTTTCCCTATGTGTTAATTTTTGAAATATGATAGCCTATTATTTCGCTCTTAAAGTTACTTTTATTTAAAATTAGCCATGGGAATAAAATAAAGAAGTTTCTCATAAGTGTCTTTTCTCAGCAAATGAACTACTAAACTTTACTAGATTTCTTGCAAAAAAAAAAAAGTCAAATGAACACTCACATGAAAATAAATTTCTTTTTTCTTTACTTCACTTTACTTTTTTCTGAGAATAACTTTCTGGTACAATATTCCTGACAACTAAATGTAGCCATAAAGAAAAAATCAAGCACGCCTTTTACTCAAACGCCAAGAGTTGGGCTCATGGTATCTGTCGTAAAGTGGTTCAATACGCTCTTGACGCTTGCGCTTGCTCATTATTCTGGGGTCCGCCGATTTGTAGAACCTTGGTGCTAGCTCCACGAGCCACTTAGGGTCGATAGCTATCACCTCTCGCATGTATTCCTTCGTAGTCATTACTAGCTCATAGTAGATGACCCAGTCCGGCTGTCTCTGAAACACAGAACTGCTGGGGTGTATGTACACTGGTTGGTTTTCAACCAGAGTTCTGTAACCTTCTTGAGGATCCTTCCTTCCGGCGTGGAAGAAGAACCCGGCAGTTATGGCCTTGCGAATTTTAGTAAAATTCTTCTCAGCAGAAACGACATCCAATTTATACCTGAAATAGGAAATCAGTGAGCAACATACCAAATACCAAGCATCACAAGTTTAACGATGGGACATCTAGTACACGAATTAACATGGCTTAGAACATAGGAATCTCAAACTCAGTTGCTCAACTCCAGGTTACACAAATAAGATCATTTTACCTTTTCTATAAGTAACCTAACATATGCATTGCAAATGCAGAGCACAAGTAGCAAGTTTACAGTCCCTTGCACGTGAACCACATAAAACATGAAACCAATTTTTCATAAGACTTGATGCAAAAACACCGGTGTTGTTCCTAGGTATACCAGTCACTTGGCAATCTTACTAGGTTTTATTTAACCAAACAAGAGACCGTTTCTCTAATTGAACTAGCCAATCGACTCACAGGAGACTCCCTCCAAAAAAAGAGTCGGGATGAACTTCGCTCCCTCCAACCTTCTCTCTGTCACGAAATTCTGTCATATTTCCCTATGAAACTAAATAGTTCCTTCTCTAAATCCCTTGCTATCCACCTATCTGGATTCTCAAAAGGCAAGCAAAGTTGTACTTGAGCAAGGAACATAGGAACTTGCTTTACATTTATGTCCACATACCAGCAACATATTCATCGGTTAGCTAGCATGCTTAATGTCTTTGAGAGAGAGCAAAAGTAGGAAACACGGGACTAACAAGCATTTTCAATCAAGTATTAGCATCATCAATTAAGAAGCAGGCAAGAGTCTAACCAACCAGGACACAATCCACAATAAAATGAGGAAGAGTATTAGGAAAGCTTTTATCCTAAGGGAACAATTTTCAAAGTCATAAGAAAGGGAGCCTATGTTTGACAATAGATAATAAATCGACCAAACAAAGAAAAACTAGCCAAGTAAGCTCAGCTTGCTAGGTTCTTTTATTTCCTCTCTGCTTATTACTACCAGCAACACAATAGCACTAAGCCAAACAAAGAACATAATCAGAAGCAGATACAAATATACACATCTGTAACAGGTTCCTGCTAAGGTATTCTGAAGCAAACAATGAGTAAGCAAGGCATAGACCAAAAGCTGTCAATAAAGAAAGAATTTAGCAAGGGTACTAAAAACAGAACCCAATCCAAAAGGCTAGAAGAAAGTACCTGTCCATGATGGTGAGAAGCTGCTTACGGACATCCTGTGCCCTCCTCAAGGAACGAGACTGAACAAAATTCTCAAAACACCATGGACCTGAAAAGTTCTTCGCCTTCCAAGCCTCGTACACAGCAAGTAATGTCAGATGATCTCCCTCAGGCTGGAAAAACTTGGCTCTCTTTTGATCCGCCTGGGCTTGTTTCTCTCTCGGCCTGTAAAAGATGTTTCCGGTCTGAATCATCGCAATGATTGTCAAAATCTCATCACTACACCCAAGATCTACACTGGCTAGTAGCATCTTAGACAACGGTGGGTCCAGTGGAAATTCCGCCATTTTCCTACCCAATTTAGTCAGAAGCCCCTCCTCGTCCAGAGCTCCAAGACTGTACAGCTGTTCCATGGCAGAAATGAGAGCTTGGGAAGAAGGTGGGTCCATGAAATCAAATGATAGGAGATCATTTATCCCCATAGCTTTCATAGTAAGAGTAATCATTCCAAGATTAATCCTTTGTATTTCTGGAACAGAGGCAGGGGACATTTCATTATGAAACGCGCTTTCAGTGTAAAGGCGATAACATTTTCCGGGGCCGGTTCGACCAGCTCTGCCAGCTCGCTGTTTGGCTGATGCTTGTGAAATGGGAGTTATAACCAGTGAATCAAGCCCTTGTTTTGGATTGTAAATATTTTGCTTCGCGAAACCAGGGTCAATCACATAAAATATGCCATCAATCGTCAAAGAGGCTTCTGCAATATTGGTTGCCACGACCACTTTCCTCTTTCCTGGAGGAGCAGGTTCAAAGATCCTAGATTGCATTTCACTTGGAAGCGCACTGTAAACCGGTAAAATAATTAATTCAGGAACGTTTTTTCCTAACCCTTTCATCCTCTCATACAGACACTGGCATGCATGATCAATCTCCTCTTGACCAGTTAAGAAGAGGAGGATATCACCCTCAGGTTCTGTCAAGTGGATTTGCATTACAGTGATAAGAGATGCATCAAGGTAGTCACTTTCTGGCTGTTTGGTATAGAGTATCTCCACGGGATAAGTTCTTCCAGGAATTGTGAAAATATTGCAGTTAAAGAAATACCCTGAAAATTTCTCAGCATCTAATGTGGCAGACGTGACAATCAATCGAAGATCAGGTCTCCTCTTCACAAGTTGCTTCAGTAGTCCAAAAAGCACGTCAGTGTGGATTGTCCTCTCATGAGCTTCATCAAGCATTACAACTGCATACTGTGATAAATTCTCATCAATCAAAATCTCTCTCAGAAGCATACCGTCAGTCATATACTTAATCACAGTATCGGGTCCAGTACAATCCTCAAAACGAATGGCGTATCCAACCTCCTCACCCAATCGGCAACCAAATTCTTCAGCAACCCTTTTGGCCACCGACATTGCAGCCACCCTACGAGGCTGAGTGCATCCAATCTTTCCCTTGGTAGTGTACCCTGCTTCAGCTAGGTATTGCGTGACTTGTGTTGTTTTCCCGGAACCTGTCTCACCGATTACAACCAAAACCTGATTGTCATGCACAGCCTGAATCAATTCATGCTTCAATTTGGCAATAGGTAAGCTCTGCCTCTGGTCCTGGATAGAAAGCTTTGATCTCTGACCAAAAGTTAGGGATTTCCCAAAAGCATCCTTTTTCCATTCAGGCATATCATATGCCGATAAACCAACACCCCTAAGCTCTTGTGCTAGATGCCTCTCACCTGTCTCTGGCATAGGGTCTTCCCACGGACGGTTGAGATCTTTCGGAATAGAATCAAGCATTGTTCTCTGCTGCTGGTCCCTCACTTCTCTCCGCTCCTTTATGAGAGCAGACTGGAGGGCTGCTGCACGACTCAACGACCCTTCAGGATTCTTGAAAATCTTAACAGGTGACATGTCCAAAGAGTACCGGCTTTGTCCTTGCAAAAAGGCTGGTTCATCTTCATTTAGCTCGATTTCAAGCTCTTCCTCAGCACCCTCTTCTCGATAAAGAGCAGCATTGCCTTCTTCGTCTTCGTCATACATGGGGTTCTCCCTAACACTCTTAATAACTCCTGCAGCCACCAGCTGATTAGCTTCCCATATCTCTGGTGAACTCATCCTCTTCAACGGTCGGCGTGACGGGATGGGAACATCTTCTTCATTGATTCTAATCCCAGAAAGACCTGTCATAGTCTTCAGCCCCTCACTATTTGATCCCAAAGGATTAGTCCTAAAATCATCATCACGGCCCGATCTCTTTTTCAGCGGAAGTAGGTCTTCACCAGTATTTTGATCAACATCCCTCATCGAAAGACTCAACGTCTGACCCGAAACAGATATCACTTTGACATGAACCTCCTGATCGCGTTTCACAACATCCTTCGCATTGCGAATCCTTCCTCCAGTCGCAATCCGGGAAACATGGACCAGACCCTCTTTACCCCTAAACTCACTAAGCTGAACAAAGCAACCCCTTTCCAAAACTCTCGACACTCTACCTTTGTACACCTGATACAGTTCGGGCTCGTCCGACCCATGCCTATCATTCCTCCTTCTCTCCCTCCTATCATCCTCCTTCGTTTCCGTATGGATTTCCCTCTCTGGCTCCTTCACTCTCTTTCTACCATCACCAATCTCCAGACCAGGAAAACTCGATTTCTTGCTTTCTCTCTTGGATTCCTTAGAAGACTTCGACTTGGTATTGGGGGGGAAAATTGCATGAATAATAGTTAACAGCGTACGTACCAAATAGTCGGGCATTGGGTCGCCGCCGTGCTGCTTCAATTGGGCTGCGAAATCCTCGAGTTTTTCAGAGTTCCGGCCCAGGTCGATGATGAATTCGGCCAAAACCTTGTCCCCAAAACTTTGATGTGACTCGAGCTCCGTACATACCTTCGAGACCAATGAAAGGTACTCTAATTTCTTCAAACCATTACCTCCCTCCATAACTAATCCCACTGATGAGAGAGAGAGAGAGAGAGAGAGAGAGAGAGAGAGAGAGAGAACTTAACCGTAGAAGAGATAGAAACCCTAGAGTATGAATGAGTCTTTCCCTCCCCGACTCGTTGGAATTATGAACGAAACCCTAGAGTTCGTCCAGCCCTTATAAGGAGCCGTGGGGAGGAAGTTTTTTTTTTTTTTTTTGATCCGGTGGGGAGGAAGTTTGATCCTGTTCGGTTTAGGAATGAATGATTTTATTTTTACTTGGGCACTACTCTTTCGAAAAATAAATGGGATTTTTTATAATGAAACTTTAGAGTGTCAGGCTTTGGAATATTAAATGAAGCCCGGTTATTAATGGTTCGGGTTCAAATATGCGCATGTCTCGTTATTATCTAGTTATAAGTCCATCGCGATATACGTGCACCGCTAATGGAAATCATTTATTTTCGTAAAAAAAAATCTGACGTTCAGCACATTATAAACTCAATCGTGCCGACTTGGACTTGTTGGTATTAGTAGGAACAAAAAAAAAAACTTATTTGCGGATACTTCCGTAAAGAAGGCTTTACAAAGGCCAACAACGTGCATCTAAAGTATTTTTTGACGGTTCGGCTTGAAAATCAATTGTGAACGGTAATAATTAATTTGTGATCGGTTAAAATTTAAAACGAATCTCAGCACGCCAATTAATGAACGGCTGAGATTGCGCTGCTCTGTGAACAACGTGTTCACAGAGCCTCCACGTGAATAAGTTTCTCTCCAGTAGGAATGAGCTAGTTTGATGGGCTTGGACAATTTTACTTTTAAGAGGGTCGATCTTTAGGAGTATTAAATCGAGCCCGGTATTTATGGCTCGGGCTTGAACATGCACAAATTTCGTTATTATCTAGATTAAGCCTGCCTCGATGTATGAGCACTCCTAATGAAAACCATTTATTTCGTAAAAAAAATTGTTTTTTTATTCCACTGAAAGAGTGAAAAATTCATTAATAGTAAGGGGTGGTTTGGCTAAAAACCTGAAAGAATTCAACTTTTCGGATTTTTCTTGAATATTTCAGAAAATACTTGTGTAAAAGTCATAATTTTTAACTTTTTCGATCTCATTGAGACAAACTCAAAATATATAAAAGTTTGACACAAAACTAGCAAACACGTAAAAAATTTGAATAAAGACAACCAAAAAGTTGTGGTCTACAACTTTTTTATTAGTGGAATGCCTCCTATCTAGTATAAGCTCACGCCCGATGTATGTGCACCCTTAACGAAAACCATTTATGTGGTGGCACGCTTTCTCCGGTTGGATCTTGTAGCTTGGATCGTTGGGGTTTGCACGAAGGTGGGTTAGTCCTGCACACGAAACAACCGCGTTAGTGCCCAAGCCCGGAGCGTGGTGGTCCGGGTTAGGCACTCTGACACCCTAGTCAGTCAAAGGGGAAGAGATATCGAAGCGTAGTTTAGGGTTTGGGAAAGTGTTACCTCCTTCTAGAGGGGAATCCCTCCTTTTATTGCCAAAGGGAGCGCAGAGTTCGGCCCACGTAAACCCATCACGTGCTGTGTGATGAACCCGCCAACCTCGGTCCCAGATAGACTTCCCAATCTTGGATCTATCCACTCCCCCACATTCCGCTCCTACAATAAGGGATGGGATAAGACGCGAGGTTGCCCACTCCTGCCCATCTCTTCCTAACTTCCTTTTCAAGTTAGGGGGCAGGAGGCTCGGTGAGCATAGGTTCCGCCGAACAGATGGCACGGCATTGACTAAGCTCCTACAGGGGCAATCTCCTACCCGTTCGGCAGGAAACCGCCGAGCCAAAGTATATTCTCCCTCGGATCAACACCACGATCAACTTAACCAAGTTCTGCTAGACCCGGATCGGCTACCGAGCCAACTTGCCGACTCATGGGTGGTAAGTTCATTGGTTCGGCAAATAGGTGCGACGTGACCTCCGCCTTGGTCCCTCCACCGGACCGCGCCCGCCACAATTTATGTCGTAAAAAAATCCGTTTTTTTTTCCTTTTTTAAGAGTGAAAACTTCATTAATTATAAATATTGACAACCCATTGCGCGCATCTAATACAATCGAAAATATTTCTATTACACAGAGTGAGACAAATAACACATCTAAATTGAATGAGGGGTACACCAACAACAAAAATGATTATACCGTGAGATGTTGAAGACGCGCAGACAAGATGTTGATGAACAGCTATACAAAAATTCGAATTGTTCAACAAAAAATAGGCATTGAAGTGTCAAATCATACTTTGTCAGTCCACACATTGAGTAGAATGATACAAAATGATTCATGTAGTCACCCCAATTAATTAGAGTCGCTTGATTTGGTTGGCGGACTGTGTCCTGATGTTCTTGAACACAAGATTTATGTGAATCCGACATTTAGACACGTAGCCGCACCCAATAGTTGTATAAGAGGACCTATGATCCAAAAGGGTTTCACTGTTTTTTATTGTTCCACATGTTGCAATTTTTTTTGGTCCTAATCCTTCCTGATTGCTGCCACATTTACACGGCAGGAGATCATGATATCCAACAGAAGTTACATACTTGAAAACAACAAAGAGCTATAATATGAATTTAAACTTCATCCATGCTCTTTTTAGACTTCAATCAACAATCTTATGAGTTAGTCATATAATCTTTTGAAGTGGCATTTGCTCCCACTATTAATTCTCGCTCTGCTCTTGCGCTCTCAAACCTCGCATTCATGAATTTTAGTTGTTTGTGAACTCTTACTTGAAAGACGTTTTTATACTCGTGCTCTCGCACTCGCACCTGCCCATACATTATGTGACTTAGGGTTGGAGCCCTTACCCTTTTCTTTTTTTTTTTGGCATCTGCAGTCCTTTACTCAGATTTTCAACCCTAACCACTGCACACCGCCGTCCTTCACCACTCACCGTCGCCGGAACTGCAACAATTTAGGTCTCTCTCCCTCTCTCTTTCGATCTTACTGCGCTTTCTCTCTCTCTCTCTCTCACTGACCAAAAAGGTACTCCCTCCGTCCCTTTTTAAATGTCCTGCTTCGTAATTCCAACTTATTAAAAAGACATTATCATTATACCTTTCACATCAACTTTTTCCTCCACTTTCCTTACTTATCCATCATCATTACACTTTTACTCACCAACTTTTCAAAATGGAATCTACTTTTAGAGACAAAATAGACAATGCACCAATTTTTACCCACTAACTTTACAAAATAGACACTTATTAAAGGAGAGCCCAAAATAGAATACTGGACTCTAAATAAGAGACGAAGGGAGTAACAAAGATTTCCTTTACCTTTTCCACTTCTTTTTCTGTTGGAATTCATGATGTGAATTGGAATGAGTCGAATTACTTTTCCCTCCAACAATCTCTTCAAAATATTGTGATAAAAACTCACCGAAATTATTCTTGTTAATAATGCTTAGACCAAAATGAATCCTCCTCTAATAGCACAGTAGCACTGAATACATTAAAAG
Organism: Rhododendron henanense subsp. lingbaoense; assembly: GCA_020567845.1. Lineage (NCBI taxonomy): Eukaryota > Viridiplantae > Streptophyta > Magnoliopsida > Ericales > Ericaceae > Rhododendron > Rhododendron henanense. The sequence goes on from CM036316.1 coordinate 50,428,982, forward strand.
AGCGTCAATATATAAAGGTTTCTTATTCCACTCCAACGAAAACACTTTCACATACACTAGGGAATTTTCCTAAAAACAAGATGTTCCACACTTGGAAAATAAGTCAGAATATACTTCTCTCTGGAGCTTCACATCTCGCCGTAACAAACACCTCAAGAGGGAAAGAAGAAAAGAAAAATAGCATACAGGCCACAGGGAAAACACAAGGCCATATACAAAGATACACTATCTGCATGATGTTTCCTGGTATAATACAATCGGCGATCTAACTGCCAAGAAACCGCACAAGCTTTGGCTAGGTAGCCCTTAACTACGAGTTACTTTATGCCATTCTTGCCAAATGATTTGCCCAAAGTCACCGGCACCAGTTTCGGTGATCTATATTTATGATAGGTATGCAATCCTAATCTCATGCTCCCTTTTTCTATCGATGATCCGGTCCTTTATGTGAATTTTCCTTTCCTCCTTAAAAGTGGAGTTCCTGCTGCCATGCTCTTGAATAGGGTAAAAATTGTTCCAAGTTGGGCAGCCATGAATTTTGCGAGGCTTCAGAATTCAGAAACATACATTCATTTGCCAAGAAAAGCAAACCGCGACTTCTGTCGATGTACAATCCGGTCTTTCGGAGATGACGACTTGGGCACACCTGCCTGACGCATGATCTCTGCAATAAGCGATTTGAATTGTCATATTTCAGAGAAGTCTTACGTAGTTATCATAGTTTAGTCCTTAACTAAGCCAATCATACAAGTAGCCTCCCCTAGTATAACAATAAACAAATATGCTTCAGCACAAATTGCAAACTCATGTCAAGGCTCTCAGTTCGTGAAAGTGGTGCAAACATCCAGCTCACAAAACAGAGGAAAAAAAGGTGTTGTAAATGTACGCCTATATCTCAAATGTCAACTGAAGAACAAAAAGGTGTGAATCGGATATGCTCTCGAGATCACACTACACCTAGCAAAATATTAGCAACAATTAGTTCCTCCAAGTCTGGAAAAAGAAAAGAAAAGAAAAGGACTTTTTTCACCACTTACTCAAAGATTCCAGATTACTCCTGGTATTCTCAAGAAATAAGACAGCTGATGAAAATGGGAAGAAGGGAATTGTAAGCCTATTGTATGAAATGCGGTAGGAGAATCAGGATGACGATATTGCTGTAATCCAAAACCAGGGCTCATGTGATCCAAGATTTATGAGGCAAGAAGTTAGAAGACATGAGGCTCGTATTCAACCCCAAATAAGAGAAGAAGAACAAAGGATTGTTGAATAGCTTAATATACATTGTTGGGCCCATTTCTTAACAACTTGAGCTTTTAGGATAATTGATAACTTAACATGGTATCAAAGCTCAAGTTGCAAGAAATCTTGGGTTCAAGTCTCTGTTTGCATTATGTTTCTCCCCTTCGCATTCTTTCACAGTATGTATGGATGCTTGCATCTCTTTGTGCAAGACAGGGTTACACGTGAGGGAGGGTGTTGCATAGCTTGATATACATTGTTGGGCTCATTTCCTAATAGCTTAAGCTTTTCGGACAATTGATAACTTAACAAGAGCATGGGAAATTTTCTTGCCCAAGCCTGGAGTGCCAAGTTTCAGCAGACGCACAGGAGGAATGAAGAGCTGTAGGTGACCTTAGAGAATAAGAAAGAGCAACTTGAAAAAGTGTGGGCTAGCATAGGAATCCAAAACTTGGAAAACACTGGGTAAAGCACAATCCATGGATATAAAAACCAACAACTTGAATCCTATGAGCTTTTAGGGTGGCTCTTGAGGATTGTGCAAATTGAAGAGTCCTGTGGGTTCAAAAACTTAAGACATCAAGTCAAGCAGAGTACAAAACCCGCATTTCAGAAGTGTGTAGCAGTTCAGTTGCAGAACTCCAGATGCTGATTCAGCAAAACAGGAGCACTCTGTTATCTTAGACCATTTGCCATTGCACCACCAAATCGAAAGAGGTTCGAAACCACTTTGTATTAAGATGTTGCACATTCTTACCATGCTTTCAAGTTTAAAACTGACTCTTCAAGCCAAAACTCAAAATTCCCTGCAGCCGAGTGCAGCTCACTTAATCAGCACAGAACTATGTCTGAGACTCTGAGTGTTGCCTCGAATCCAACAAGATGGCTTGAGCATACTATAGCAGGTCTTAACAGCTAGAAGGTCCCAATAAACACCATAGAACGTATTCACAATACCCTATTAGCAGGAAAATAAAACTTGCCTCGTTTCCTCTCAAGTTCTTCATAAAGCTCTTCTTCCCATCTTCTTTGTATCTCAGAGAAGCTCGCACTGCCAGCAAAAATGGGGAAAAAAAATCAATTATGGATTGCATAAACAAGAAAAACAGTCCATCAAAGGAAACATAACTAAAGCAAGCATCAGACATTGACTCACAAACCTTGGACTAACCAGCTCTGCTCCTTCTGGAAGAGCTTGATCACCTTGAACCCCAACATTTGATATGCATTGGGAATTAGTCCCAGAGCTCGCAGTGTAGGCAGCATCAACAGCTGCAGAAAGTCTTTTGCTAGGCGACTGTTTAGGTGACCTACTTTTAGGAGGTAAGGTCAAATTATTTGTCGAGTTTTCTTTGTTTTCATTCCCCATGGTTCTTGGTGAACTAGGTGCATTCGATGAATTGTAGAACTCTTCGTAGAGGGGCGATTGCAGCTTCTTCAGATCTACGACCTAAAGCAGTTTACAGAGAAAGTGAAATAGCATAAGATTTCGAGCTAGCAGATACCATAAGGAAAATTTGGAAAAGAAAACCTATGTGGAAGTCATAATACCTTTTCATGAAGGAATGCTCTAATTTTTGACTCAGTAACTTCATCATCATCCTCAGCCACTGAGGGACCACTTGGGAACGTAAAATCTATGTCCCCATTAGAAAATGCTCCTGAGACTTCTACAGCCTCATTAATTGTGTGGCCAGAAAATAAGTTCATTCTACTTTTCTCCAGCTCTGGACTTGCATCGAACTTGCATGGCCAATCATCGTCAGGCTCAGCCATAGGATTAAAACTCTAGGTAAACAAAAAACAATAACGCTCTTATCAAAAAAAAAAAACCAATAACGCACTGGTTGTTAGATTTCCTAAGCAGGACAATATCAAACTTTTTGGAGGACATAAAGACGATATACATTACCTTGTTGATATCATCCGAAAGTAAAGCAGAATCAAACTTCATAGATGCTCCAACTACAAGATCATCCTTATCATCTATCTGACACATGTCATCATCACAACAACTTGAACCCCAAATTGGTCCTCTACCAGAGAACTTCTCAGGAGTTGAGCACCTCACACTAATTTGATCATCCTTCAATGGCGTGATACCAGGTTCCATCCTAGAGCATAAAAGCATCCTCAATAGCGAGAATCACAATAGCATGCAATACTAAACTTGAAAGCATGCAAAATAATTTACTTACGAGGGCTTAATTTTGATCTCAGGAGTTGCCATCCGTTTTCCAGAATTTGGCTGATAATTGTAGATTAATAAGATTGGGAAATAGGGAAAAAGTCTAGATAAATCCGCATAATGCAAACTAAGAAGGCTTTCTGCAGTTAAACTAACCATGACTGAGGCGCGCAATGAAGGATGTGTTTCCTTATAATCCCCAGTAACAAACGGATGCTGCAGATCAAATGTTTTGAAGTTTTAGGTGAAAAAAGAAGAAGCAGTGAGTCGGTGACTACGTATTTTATCCACCATTACTATACTCCTCTACAGATAGCCAGCATTTCCACGTTGATATATGTATACGAAATTGACATGTTAACATACCTGCAGCAGATCTAATGCAGAAAGCCTTAAGTTCGGTTCCCTGCGAGTTCATTTTTGCCATAGAAGCATTAGAGAAGGAAAAAACCTTGAAAACAGTAGTGCAAGCTATCGACTTGTAAATCGATATATCAGCGACTAGAACTATGGATCAAACAGCCGTAATTTACTTCCTTTCTTCAAGGAGCAAAAGAGTGAGTGCATGAGAAGAAACAAGCACAACTAGTAGGCAAGGAGAACCTACTTCTGCAAACACTTCAACAAGAAATCTTTTGCCTCAACTGAGAGATGCTCAGGGATCGGAGGGTGAGATTTAGTCGTCCCAATATGGAAGAGAGCAGCAACCTGAAAGAAACAACAAATGATTTGGCTAATGTCTGAATAGCGCATAGAGATACTTCAGCAGAAAGCTAGTAAAAGATGGTTGCTTTAAGTACCTCCTCCTGATACTGCTGGCTCCACGGAGGTTTTCCTGTGGCCATCTCAATAACAGTACATCCAACACTCCATATATCAGCAGAACTGGAATGTTTAATTAAAATTATGAAGTCAAAGGATCACAAAAGTAGGTAACTAATGTGGTGTACGTGTATCCTTTTACAGGAAAACAGGGAGAGTATTTATCACATAGCAAGTCTCTTCATAAGATCCTATTCAAGTTTCAGGTACAAGGCCATCTTAAACAATTAAGATGACTTTCATAACGTTTGTCGTCTATGTAAATTATAAAAATATGCAATCACTTCAAGAAAAAAAGTTTAAAGTTAATACTGCTCAGCCATAAGCATAGAGTTGTGCTTGAATGTACTCACAAGCTGTGCCCTGTTTGAAGAATAACTTCAGGAGCCATCCAATATGGAGTGCCCTTCATTGACTTGGCACCAGTTATAGTGGCCTGCAGCAACATGCATACTCAGGAATGCATCATTGTGACATGATGTCACCTTGGAACGAAAGTTACAGAAACCACTAGAAAGGAATATAAAAGTTGCAAACCATGGAAAAAGTGCTCTTACCAATTCAACAACTTTCTTTGAGGCACCGAAGTCTGCAAGTTTTATGCATCCCTTGTTATCAACAAGAATGTTGGCCCCCTGAAAGAAGCATGCCCCTAAAATCAAACCAGCTAAACGGATACAAACATGTAACGGTCTTGCTAGCCTCCGCCCAATAGGTGGAGGATAATACACAAATAAGTCCAAACAAATTTGAATATCAATACATATTTCACGGATATTAATACACTTTTATAAATATCAATACACTTTTTTGCGGATATTGATGCTACTTTTACCTATTATCCTAAACCATAAGGGTGGAGGTTAGCATTTTCCAACATGTAAATATGTCTATGCAGAGAGAGGGAGATTAATACAGCGTCTTATTCTTTAAGAACCATTTTGCAAGAAGGTGAAGGTACCTTTATGTCCCTGTGCATTATCCCATTCTCGTGAAGGTATTCCAATCCCAACAGCAATTGTTTCGTATACATTCTTATAACCTGTTAAGAATGCAGATTCAAAGTGAAATTTCAAAAACCATACACCCAGATTGAAATTGCACTTCAAAAAGTAAGGTTATCAAAGTTCCAAGGCTATTTCATGCGTGTTCTCGCACCTACTTGGCAAACAGCTTCCAAAAGAAACTTCACTATACCAGACAGAAAATATGAAGTTCAATGAGAGCATATCTTGGTCTCCCAAGATAGGGCTAATTCATGTACATTCTTATAACCAGTTTATTAGCAAAAATATTTCGAGAGAAACTTTGTAACAGAAAACAGACAATTCGATAATTTGAATGAGTGGCAATCACTTACAGATTCAGGGAATGAACCAAACTTTCCCAGAAGTGATGAGATGGATCCACCAGGAACAAATTCCAACAAAATATTTAGTGATTCCTCCTCTCTAGCTGTCCCTAAGTATCTCTTGGAGAAAAAAGAAAAAGTGCAGTTACACAACCACCACAAGACAAAAAGAACAGTCAAAGATCAACGTTCAGAAAGCACCATTTGAGTAAGATTTCACATGCAATACTTACAACAATGTTTGGATGCGAAAGATTCTTAAGGAGCTTGACTTCTTCTTCGAGCTCTCTAATGTGGGCCTATTAAGCAAATTTGTTATCAATAAACAATGCAATCCAATAAAGTTACAACAAACTAATTTTTCCTAATGAACCGAAGCAAAATGCTTTGATCCTCAAAATACGAAAATGTCTGTTAAGTCCTAGAGCCCCTGGAGTATAAGTTTGGCAATCAGTCCAACGACTCCAACAAATACAGAATTGAGTTGCAGTTTTATTTTCTCAATTTAGATTTATCTAGGTTCTAGCCTAGATATCGTAAAACGTCCTTTCTCTCTTCACTTTTGAAATCCCTCTGGGACTCCAGTGCTCTTGCTAAGCAAGCAAAGGTTTAAACAAGCCCAAGATACAAAGTTAAAAGAAGAGCTCTTGCTAAGCAAGCAAAGGTTTAAACAAGCCCAAGATACAAAGTTAAAAGAAGAAAGCTACAAGGGTACAACTTCTGAATCTATGGAGCTGCGATGAAGGTTTTGGAAAAATCAGGATTTTAGTTGGACACATCATTGCGTCTTGTTTGTCAGCCTAATTGGGCATGTTGATTCAGTTTATTGCATGCCATGGATTGAGGAACTAGTATTCTAGTGTTGAATTGCAGTATATTAACTACTAGATTGTCAATTGGGTAATTGTCCAATTTGAGAAATTGCCCAAGCAAATCTATATTCTAATTTCTGTACTACCAAATCAAACCATTTTATAAATGGTAAATTTCACTTCCAATTGCATAATACAAATGAAAGTGGTTCCACTAGTCAATTTTTGACCTGCCTGATTTGAGCTGCAAACTAAACAAAGCAACCGAATTTCACATCAACAGATCTGGTCTCTAACCTGTGCTTTATCTTTTGAAGCATTCGATGCAATTGAAACCTGCACAATCAAACAAAAAAGAAATAAAAATATTAAAAACACACAAGAACCACAAAGCATTTCAAATCAACACAGTAACCACAAAAGCATTTCAAAACAACTCGAGAAACATGTGACATTTCAAGTTTAACCTGGGCTTGCCCATTTTACACACGAACCGATATTATCTCCGTCATGTGTTCTGTGTTCACCCAAACCCATCTCTCTCTCTCTCTCTCTCTCTCTCTCTCCCTTATTAGTAAAGACTGTTCGCTTTGGGTCCGTAGATCCAACCCTTTCTCTTTGCGCACGGTCCCTAATAAGTTTTCTCTCAGAATTATTACTCTCATTTTTCTATCTATCTCTCTACTCATTACCCCAAAAACCTCCCTCAAAGTCAAAAACCCAAACCAAACCAAACGAAACATAAAAAATGGTAATATATGAAAGAAAAAGTAACACAAAAGCATACAAATTGAAGCATTGGATGCAATTGAAACCTGCACAATCAAACGCAATAGATATAAAAACAACTGAAAATCACTACAACCACAAAAGCATTTCAAATCAACACAAGAAACAGAATGAAACATATGGCATTTCAAAATTAGGAAGGAAAAAAAAGTTTAACACAAAAGCGTACAAATTGACCTGTTTTACGGCGAGTAGCTCTCCGGAATCCAGGTTCATTCCCATATAAACCCTCCCAAACGCGCCGCACCCGATCAATTCACCTCTCCTCCACCGGATCGTCGGCGCATCCTCGTCTCTCCTACTTCTACTCGCGTCGTCAGCTTTCGCAGGCGGTGGCAGCGCCGGGAGATGAGGCTTCGAGAAGAGTCCGATTCTCGAGTTTCGAAAGCTCGAACCGACCTTCTCGACGAATCCTCCTAAGCCTCCGCCGCCGCCGAAATTGTCGTCGACGGCGGAGGGCTTGAAGACCAGGGATCGACGGACCGAGCCGATGAAGTCTTGCATTGTTGGGGTTTGGTGCGGAGAGTGGAGAGTCGAGTGTGATCGGGGGCTTTGGTTTCTGACGGGGAGAATCTAGGGTTCGAGTAGTTGCAGTTCGTGTAACAGTGGAGAGAGAGAGAGAGAGAGAGATATGAAGGAGGGAAAAGGGTACAGGGCTCCTTTTCAAAAATTAAAAAATGGGCAACAATAGTTACTCCATTTTTCTGCTTTTTAATCTATAAAAAAGAAAAATGAGCAAATGTAACGCACAGACGGATGTATATGGCCCGGACCATTTGCAATGTTTTAAAAGTCGTTAAGCGCTAGTTGGGCGGTCGGCCACCTTCGAACAATTAATCGGTGTATACTAGTTAGTCATCAGTGATTAATTGTTAATTGAACTTAATCGGATAAGTTCCGTCAACGATTAATCGTCGATTGATTTCTTATTTTAAAACACTGGCCATTTGTCACATCAAATTTTTCATTAATTTCAATCACCAAAACATCTGAACATCAGTAACATATTTAGAGAAAATTGCATAGCAAAGAATTCACCAATATATTGACAAAAAAAGAAAAGAAAAGAATTTACCAATATTTTCTACCACTTTATAAGACATTTTTGCTAAGCAAATATTAAAAAAATATTCCCTCTGTCTCACTTTAAATGTTTCTTATAAAAATTCATGCATTTTCAAATTCCAAGATATATATTTATACATTTTTTTTTAATTTTTTACACCAAAAGAACATTTAAAGTAAAATGGAGAAAGTATATATTCTTCTTTGCATTTTGTACCATTATCCCTCTAAACAAACTCCGAGAATAATTATAATTTCCTCCGTTTCATATTGAGAGTTCACAATGAAAAATTGTGTCATTTTTCAAATAAAAAAATCAACTACATTCGTGTATAATTTTTAAATTTTTTCGCACCAAATTAAAGTATTAATCGATATCTTTAATACGGTATCAAAAAAAAATTTGTAAATTATGCACAGAAGTACTTAGGCTCCGTTCCAGAACACCTTCTTAAAAAATAAGTACTTACTTCACATTTTCAAACTCAAAAATAGTGTAAATGAAAAATATTTTTTTGATTTTTTTTGCACCGTATAAAAGATCTCATCGAGATCTTTCAAATAAGATCCATAGTGTATATTTTTAGATTTCAATAAGCCCATCATTTTTGAATTTGAAATTGCCTTCTTATAAAATGAGGACTTTTTTTTACGTTCCGGAACGGGGCCTTAATTTCTCTCAAATACCGACACCATCAGAGAGTAACAGAGAGAGAAAGTCAGAAGCAGAGAGAGGGAAGCCCATCATTAGCTTACGATTGCGAATCCCAATACGATCTACTCTTTAAAATCCAATGAAACCCCTCTTTCAATCACTTTAAAATCCTCAACTTAATGCCCCAATCCAAAGCTATGTATTGTTTCATTTCGTGTAAATAGAATTTCAGCAGAGGGTTATGGGTTTTGATCTGGATTCGCTGTCGGAGGCTACTTCGGGAGCCATTGGAGCACTTGTGAGCACAACCGTACTTTACCCGTTGGATACGTGCAAGACTAAGTACCAAGCCGAAGTTCGAGCTCACAATCAGCAAAAGTACAGGTATTCCTTCACCTCTCCCTCTCTCTCTTTCTCTCTCTTTTGAGTTTTGAATTTGATGCGATTGAGTTGTTTTGGATGTGGGTTGTGGGTTATCCGCCCAATTATCAATTAGGGTTCGTTCAAAAGGTGTTATCTTTGATTCTACTACACGCCTTAATGCTTGTGCAACTCGTGTTATGCAAGAGATGGAAAGAGGAAAATCTTGAATTGAGTTAATCTGTAATGAAATTCGGGGAGAATAAGTTATTTCCGGATGAGGTTTCCGCCACCCATTTGTGGGACCTACCACGTGTTCATTGCGGTAATGTGAACCGTTCATCTCATAAGAGTCTGCAGAATAGTGTATTCACGCAAAAAATCAGCTAAATCAGACATCATCGATAGTTATATAAAAAATTGAATTTTGGTTTATATAACGGACGACTTGGATTCTGTCATTAGTTTTTAAGTGAAAATATCCATGGTTTCCGCCTCATCCGGACATTATTTATTCTCAAATTTGGTGCATTGAGTCTCTTGAACATTCTGATGAAGGAATTCCACACACCATGTTTTGGAAATGGGACAAGTATTTTGTTTCATAAAACTTTTTGTCTTTCTGGAGGAGAATTTGGAGTAAAGAATCATCCCTGAGATAGTTAACTAATTCAGCTGCTTTGCCAATGCAGGAACATTTCTGATGTGTTTTGGGAAGCAATTTCTAACCATCAAGTTCTCTCACTGTACCAGGGCCTTGGGACAAAGAACCTGCAGTCCTTTATAAATCAGTTTATATACTTCTATGGATATAGCTTCTTAAAGAAGCTATATTTAAAGAAAAGTGGATCAAAATCTATTGACACCAAAGCTAACTTGATTCTTGCCGCCGCCGCTGGGGCTTTTACTGTTGTTGTGACCCAGGTGAGGTCATATTGTGGTTTGTTATTTTGTTGCTCGATCGTAGTCGTTTTTCCCTTGTAAATTACAGTCGATGTAAATCCATGTGCTGATTGTCTGATCAAAGTACAATTTACCAATGGATGTAGGCTGAAATATATAGCTCTTATCTGATCCTTCCGTGGAGAGTAAATTTCTATTTGCTTTTTTGAAAACTGTGAATCATAACAAAAGCAATAATGATGAAATTTGTTTGCAGACTTGGAGTTAATTGTGAGTTCTATTAATAACTTGAAGTAGATGTTTAAAATCTATTTATAATTGCAAAGATCTAGTATCATCAAACTTTTTTGATGAAGTAAGCATTCTTTTTCCTTTTATTCTGGAGTCATTTCCATATTCCTTCTTTTTTCCTCACCAAATCAGACTAGGGGTTTCTGCTTTTATTCTTGTTTGTTGTTAAAGCATCCAACTCAAAACCAATTGGCAATGAGTGAAGAGGCCACCCAGGCTCAGATACTAGTTTTGGAGGTTATAATTAACCAATGTGGGACAAGCTCTAACATTTGTATGGTTTTCTGTTCTGTTATGACATGCTAATTCTGATTTTGTGATCCAGCCTTTGGATACAGCATCATCGAGGATGCAAACAAGTGAATTTGGAAAATCCAAAGGACTCTGGAAAAGCCTTTCAGAGGGCACTTGGAGTGACGCATTCAGTGCTCTAGACATCTCTCTTCTTCTGACTGCAAATCCATCTATCCAGGTACTTGATCGTGCTTTCTCTGAAGGGAAAACGTATCCAATGTTGGGTTAAAAAGTTAAAATTTTGACAGTTGGAATTGAATGGTCATTGGATATATTTGTGGGATATTTTGTACTAGTAGTCCTGTGGATCTAGATATCCAATGGGATTACATATTCAGTCACTATTGTGCCTCAAACAAACAGGCTCAAAATATTTTGGATGGACATCAGGATAATTTCATGTTCACACTATGACATTGACTTTACGTTGAATAGGGGTTATAGGAAGGTAATTGGCTCAATCCTGACCATTTTCTATAAGAAAGTCTTCGTCGCCTCTGCAATTTCTCACTGTATGTTTTGCAGTACACTGTATTTGATCAACTGAAACAAAGACTACTGAAGGGTCAGCGAAGCAAGAAGAATGATACAGAACCGTCCTCGGAAGCTCTTTCTGCTCTTTCTGCATTCGTGCTGGGTGCAGTTTCAAAGTGTGTCGCAACCTGTTTAACATATCCAGCTATCAGGTGGGTTTTCTGATTCAGTCACTGTATGTCAACTCTCTTATTCTTCCATCTGCATTTCATGATTTACATGTAGAGGGTGTCAGAAACCTCGGAAAGTCATTGTGTATTGTGGTGGTCGTATGAAAAATTGGCAGATATCTATTACCAACTTGGAGGGAACATATTCTTTTGTTTTTTTTTTTTGGGAAGTTATGTCGCGCTATTTTCATTACCCAAAGTTCCCCTAAGCCCCTTCAATTATCGATATTTCCTAAAAACATGGTTCATTTTTTTTATCTCGATGCTTCTCAAACACTTTACTTTTGAGTTAGTTGTTTCAGCTTTGAATACTTTATTGCTTATTAATCTCCTCTCAACTGCATTAATTTTGATTGCGCACAATTGCGGGTCAGGTTTATGAGATTTTCACCGCTTGTGTTTTTGGGTGCAAAAACACGCTCTTTTTCTTGGTGTTTTGTCCCTTAAACGTTGACAAACTCTAGATACGAAATGCGGACAGGTGTAAGGTGATGATTCAAGCTGCTGAATCCGATGAAGATGCAACAAAGAAAGCTCAACCCAAGTCCCGAAAATCAATATCGGATGCTATCCTCATGATTTGGGAAAGGGAAGGGCTGCTTGGTTTCTTTAAAGGGTTACCGTCTCAGATTTTGAAGACGGTGCTAAGCTCGGCATTGCTCTTGATGGTGAAGGAGAAGATTACAAAAACCACATGGGTTCTAATGCTTGCACTCCAAAGGTTTCTGTTAGTAGCCAGGCCCCGATTGAAGAGTGCTTAAACGGGCGTCAATTAGGAGTTCTATGCAAGGATCCCTTTGAAATATTGAAGGGGAAAACCCCCCATTGAATGTAAACTGGGTTTTCTAGCAATAAATGGTGGACAATGTGGGGTGTAATTGGATTTTTTAGATGAGTTGTAGAGTAGAGATGTATCAGGTTTCCCTCTGTTTCCAATTTTGTGAAATAGTACCATAGTTTAGACCTCGGTTGGCCTTCGCAAAAGTTTCTCAATAGTTTCATTTTCTCTTACCTTAAGACCGTGTTTGGATCAACGGTTTGTGGGGGAATGAGAAAGATGAAAGGAAAAGAGGATGTGGAATTCTTGACAGTGAAGGGGTTTATAGGTAATTCAGTACAATGCAAAGGAGTTTTTCTTTGTATCATAGTTTTTCTAATCATTCCTTAATTCTTGATTTCCCAGGAGAAGAAAAATGAAGAGAAAAATGTGAAAAATTGGAAGAGTTTCGAATAGAATTGACCTCTAACTACTCTGTTCCCAAAATTGGAAAAATAGAGGTATAGAAGTAGAGCATAGAAAGGCATACACTCCGTATCTACTAATTTTGTCTAGTTCATGTGACTCCATGGCCTGTGTTTCTCGAGGGATAGCTATCATGCTAGCATATTCCTCAACTTGCAATTCAATTATGCTACATACCAAATCTGACCAATCCAAAGTAAAGATTGAGAGCGAGTTCGAAACTAGGCAACCCCTTAAGGTCAGGCCGCAAGAGAGAAATCTCTGGTGAATCTCTTAGTGACATGGATGTCTTGCCTTTGACCGGCTCGGAGAGGGGAATAGAAAAGGTGAACCCCTGACCCCGGCATGGATGTCTTGTCTTTGACCGGATCGAAGAGGGAAATAGTCGAAGTGCGCGTAAGCTGGCCCAGACACCCCTCACCGTTGGAAAAAAAAAAACTATGCCAAATGGAGTAACATACACCTCAAGTTCTGGTAGCAAGTAGTGTGAGGGCTCTCCTGTAAATGCTTACTTTTGGAAGGGTCACATGGAAACAAAACAAAATTGGTGGATGCAATTGAGTTTGGATAACAGGGATAAAATCATCCCATAGCATGCATCCCGTTTATTTGGAGTAAGCAAACTCTGCTTCTCAGCTCCCCTGCTTTCGTTCATAAAAACAGGGGAACCATTTTTACACACCAAATTCCCGAATTCACTTGGGTTTTGGAGAGAATGGCGGTATCCACCGACGGCCGGATTGCGTTATCAGCAGCCGGGAAATTGAGCGGCACCACCGGATTGTCTGGGAGGGATTGGAGGCTCTTGAAGTTCTGCAATGGAGAGTCAATGGGAAAGCAGCTGAAATGGCAAGGAATTCTCAATATGGGTATTAAGAAAGGAAGTGTTAGGACCGTTGTGTGCACATCTCTCACTGCTAATGTTGCTGCCGCCGGTGAGGCTAAGGTCATCTCTCTCTCTCTCTCTCTCTCTCTCTCTCTCTCACAGTGGTTGGTGGTATGATTGATCATACAACTAATAAGATCATGTGCATTAAGCTTTTTTTATTATCAAGAAACTGTTTTTGGTTTTAGGCCAATAATGGCAAAATCCTAAATTTGAATAAGAAACAAGGAACATGAATTCCTCATTGATAATGAGAAACCCTGAATGGCAACAAAAGGGTATGTGAATTTCGAAATCGAAATCGTAACAGAAACATACCAAAACAAGCGACACAAAAAGTGAAAATTGTTGGAGAAAGAAAAACTTCTAAAAGATGTATGTTGAGGGTCTAAACTAAGAGTTTCGGCCATAATCCTTATGATCCAATTGCTTGCTACCCTTTTTTCTATGTCAATTTTCTGCTACTTGCTTACAGATTAAAGCTAAGTACATAATTGTCATAGAAAATGTACCACATTTGAAGCCATTGTGCCTCTAATGTTTTTCTCACTAAGTATATGATTATCATGCAATATGTGTTTGAATTCCCCTGCAGTTGAGGGACTTAGAGATGGAGAAAAAGGATCCGAGAACGGTGGTGGCGATTATACTGGGAGGAGGAGCCGGTACTCGTCTTTTCCCTCTCACTAAACGCCGTGCCAAACCTGCTGTAGGTCTTCTCTTCCAATACCTCTTTCCTATGAAAAAATAACTCAGTACTCTTGGCATGCCCCTACTCTTTTTGATTTCTTTGTCACTCATTGATGTTGGATGTACTACCAAATGTATAGGTCTCCAACTACTTAACCAGAAAAAGAAAAAAAAAAACTTTTGCTCCAACTGCTGATGCCAATTTCATTAATCCACAAAGATTGTGCTCTTTTTTGTGTGTGTGCTTGTGATGCCTATTCTGTGTGTTTTTTAAGGTACCCATCGGAGGATCATACAGGCTGATCGATGTGCCCATGAGCAACTGCATCAACAGTGGGATCAACAAAGTCTACATTCTCACTCAGTTCAACTCTGCATCCCTCAACCGGCATATCGCACGTGCTTACAATCTTGGAGGTGGTGCTTCCTTTGGAGATGGCTATGTCGAGGTATATTTCAAGTAGAGATGATCAGTACCCAGAATTGGGACATGCAAAATGAAGTTCTCTATAACAAAAACAGATCAATTTGAGCTACAAATTGCATGTTGTTGTGTCCCAATTCGGTACCTATGTATTTCCTTTATCCATTGGTGTCCATGTTATTATTGTGAAACGTAAGTGGCCCAATTTTGTTTTGAAGGCTCAGGTTGAATATCATATTTAGGCTTACTACATTCGGTCGGTGACAGTTTGAACTGTTGGCATAATCTGTTTTTTTCGGAATTTTTGGTGGACTTTTTGGCGATTTGCTATGTGGCCTAATGGTTGAGCCACCTTGCCTCCACCTGAAAAAGAGTACATTTTTAAGGAAAGGCTGTTTTCAAAATCTCAAAAAACCATCCGGCTAAGAGAAAGGAAAAGTTATGAAAACGACAAGTGTTCTATGTTTTAGAATAGTTTTTGGAAATCATCTGGAAAAATGATTCTGCAAACAGCAACAAATGGTTTGAGGTGACGAGTTATGTGGCCTAATGGTTGAGCCACATCTGCCTCGACCAGAAAAGGAGTCCATTTGAAGAAAACGTCAAAAGGGTGTTTTCAGAATCTCAAAAATACAATTCTGGCTAAGAAAGGGATAAGTTATGAAAATGGTAAATGTTTATGTTTTAGAGTAGTTTCTGAAAAGTTTCTAGGAAAATGATTTTGGAAACAGAAACAAGTAAGGACTTAATTGCTTGCTCCTCTTTTTCTTATGATAGGTTCTAGCAGCCACTCAAACTCCAGGTGAGGCAGGCAAAAAGTGGTTCCAAGGTACAGCAGATGCTGTGAGGCAGTTCCATTGGCTCTTTGAGGTATGAGTAGTGCTATGGGCACATATGATTCAAAACTGTCTGATGCTCGGATCTGTGTCTACACATCTGTGTCCCAAGCATTTCAGTTGAGATGTTTATGCGTCACATGTAGCTACACTGGCCAAGTGTTTAGAGTTTTTGTTTATAAAAAAATGAGTATGCCTGAACAAACTTGCAATCCTATAGGATGCAAGAAGTAAAGATATTGACGACGTGCTCATTTTATCCGGGGATCACTTGTATAGAATGAACTACATGGACCTTGTTCAAGTAAGCCACTGCATTTTATTTTTCCCCCTTCTTCTTACACGGTTTTTGTCTCTTGACATTCTTCACGCATGCAAACCCCAATCCATGACACTAAAACTTCTGTTGTTCATTCCAGAATCATCGTCAAAGTGGTGCTGATATCACTATTTCTTCTTTGCCTATGGATGACAGGTAAACTTTACAGTTTTCTCTCCTTGGTTTAAGGTAATCATATATCGACTAGCCTAATATATGATGTTTAGCCTCCATTTGATGGCTGAGCCATGTTTGATATTGGTCTTGTGGGGGATTAATTTGAAGTTTTCATATGTAAGAAGGAAGTGATACATTAAAGGCTTGTAGCACAAATTGTATTTAACTCTCGGTTCTGCTAAATGAGAATGCCGAAAGCATCATAATAGAGTTTCCATATTGTCAATTCTTTTGAGCTTATTTAAGCTGTATTTGCCCCTTAAGTGAGAACAGAAGTTCTGCAAGCAAGTTGATACAAACTCCTTGTAGCCTTTTTGAAGAAAAGGAGTTTGTGCTAGTCAGTATGCCGCAACTTATGGTTATAGATCGTGTCCCTTAGATAGCTTGAACAAGCTGATTATTCAGGAGCAAGTTAAGAGAGATTTTTAGATTGCACCTACAAATTATGAACTTTCAGCTTTAAGCAGCAAAAAACAAGTGCAAGCCCGTTGTTTACCACTCATTTTCTACTAGTAAGATTGTGAGGTTACACTAACATCGCTAAATTACCTCCTAACACGACTGCATTTTACTAATCAGTTCTGATGTTTATATTTTGAGTCTTTCCCATTTTTCCCTTTTAGCCGCGCTTCGGATTTTGGTTTGATGAAGATAGACAGTAAGGGAAGGATCATGTCATTCAGTGAAAAGCCCAAAGGAAAAGATTTGAAAGCAATGGTAATATTCAAACTTATGCTTCCTTGTAGACCTTGGACTTACACTATTGTGTACTTTAGGCAGTAGACACAACAGTTTTGGGGCTCAAAAGAGAAGAGGCCGAAAAGAAACCATACATTGCTTCCATGGGAGTCTATGTCTTCAAGAAGGAGATTCTTCTGAATATTTTAAGGTACTTTTCAGCTGAAGTTACCTCATAAAGCACCAAGAATTGTAAAATGAAATTGCAAATTTAAACAGTAAATGTTGTGGTTACCTCAAGGGTCAAAATTTTGGGAATGCACTTCACAGTTTAGAGGTTCTGACTTCTGAAATCAAGCCTACACAAAGCACATGTACTTTCTTCTGATGCATTGTAATAAAAAGAGTGAAAAAGTTGCTTTCACCAAATCTAACTCCAAAAGTTGAGAAATTTTTTAAGGGCAATTAATGATGAAGTCAAGACTATGAAAATCAATTCATTGGTAAGGAAGAATACAGAATGAAGAGAGAAAATAACAACAGTTGGTCACGCTATGAAAGAAATTAATTCCAAGACATGTGAAAGTTGAGGAAATTTCAATGATTTTGTATTCTTGTTGATTCAGATGGCGCTTCCCCACTGCAAATGATTTCGGGTCAGAGATAATTCCTGCCTCTGCCAAAGAGTACTTCATAAAGGTCGGCAACAAGTCTTTTCCAACTGGTCTCTTCTGGTATCCCTTCAAAAAAAATTGGTCTTGGATACTATGACATAGTTTGTAATCCCAATAGACAAAAATACACGTTCACGGGCATGTCCATATTGGCCAACAATCTAACAATGTCCAATGTAATGTTGCAGGCTTATTTGTTCAATGATTACTGGGAAGATATTGGAACAATTAGATCCTTTTTTGAAGCAAACCTTGCTCTTACTGCTCATGTAAGTACCAAAATACACACATTTCTAATCCACAAGCATTTTGGTGGCATAGAAAGTAAGTCCCACGATTCACCGAATGCAGTCTGTTTGATAAGTTCCTAACATTTTCTTTTGCCTTTTCAGCCCCCAAAATTTAGCTTCTATAATGCAACTAAGCCAATGTACACATCAAGAAGAAATTTACCCCCGACAAAGATTGACAATAGCAAGGTCAGTGATTCTTAATATCTCAAGTTTGTGTGGAGGTTTTCGATTGTGAAAGGTTTTATAGTTATCTTTGTGCATAGCCATAATGTTGGTTATAGCCTTCTGTTGTTGTTTGAGCAATCTATTGGCACTTGATATTCTTTCAGGACATCAAATGCTGTTTTATCTCTATTGCTGTTAAAATGTCTATGCATTGTGATATACTGCATTTTTACAAAGGGAGTGCGAGCGAAAAAATTTAGAACAATATACTGCCTGTTGGAATGTATCTCAATTTTGTTCTTGTTCTTTCTGTGTTCGAACCGGTGGTGTTTTTCATTTTTCGAGAACTAACAGTCTTACCTTCGAAAATATTGCTGCAGATTGTTAACTCAATCGTATCACATGGTAGTTTCTTAACCAATTGCTTCATAGAGCATAGTGTTGTTGGCATCCGATCCCGGATAAACTCCAATGTGCACTTAAAGGTTCGTTCACGATCCATGCATAACTCTATTCCTGATCCAGAATATTTACGAACTAAAACACTGCAACCCTATTTTAAAACAATGACAGAAACAACAATTCTGAAACAGGTAATTCAACTTTCATTATCGAGATTTTGTAATTTCCTTGTCTCTAATAATGGCAGGACACAGTGATGCTTGGTGCTGACAACTATGAAACTGATGCTGAAATTGCATCACTGCTAGCCGAGGGAAGGGTTCCTATTGGAATAGGAGAAAATACCAAAATCAAGTACGACCAAACAAATAAATAGAAAATAAAGCATCTCCATTTCCATTATTTTCACAGTAACAAATCATTTTCTCTTCCGGCCTCTGATGGCCCTTTTCATGATGTTATGCAGAGACTGCATTATCGACAAGAACGCTAGAATCGGCAGGAATGTTGTTATAGCAAACTCGGAGGTATGTTTCCTCACGTATTTTGTTTTGAAAGATCGAGATGATGGAGATATGTGGATGATTAGTTGTTTAGAAGTCCAATTACTAGACTTTACCAAGTATGGACACTCCTTAAGGCTGTGTTAGGATCTTCGATGCTCGGTTAAACATATTCAGGGAAAGAAAAAATCATAGAGAGAACACATAAATCTTTCAGTTTCTTCACCACAATATATATATATATTTTTATTTTCTTGTTCCTCCGTAAATTCATCGAGGTTTAATTTAAGGCCATTGAAACAGTCACTCTTCCTTTGGTTGCCAAGAAGATGGGGAAGGAAACATGCAAAACACAAAATCAATACTTTAACTTGTTAGGTGAACACATGTTTTGGTAATTGTATTTCGAAAAATGTGGGGAGTGGCCTAAGGGGGTGGCAATCGAAGGAGAGAGTGAAAAACTTGTTTCGAAAACAAGATTTTGTCTCCTAAGATTTCGAAATGTTAGAAATGAGTTACTCCAGTTTTGTTGGGACCATTGTCAAGCCTGTTGTTATTTATTTCCAGTTTCCAAATGTTTCAGAAACGAAAACAGTACCAAACCCGAACTATCTTTGTTTCGTTGGCGAATTCGCAGGGCATACAAGAGGCTGATAGATCATCAGAAGGGTTCTACATCCGTTCGGGCATCACGGTCATACTGAAAAACTCGACAATCTTGGATGGATTGGTGATATGATATGTGTGTATACATCATATATATAGACCTCATTTCCTCTTCTTTTTGGCATGATTGGGAAAGAAATATGGACAGTTTAGCATTGTCTGTCAATCCCAGCAGCTGTGAAGAGCTTGAAAAACTATCCAAGGAGGTGTACTAATATGCTTTGTATCCCTTACTGTTTCTCTTTAATGCAATTTTCCATTTCATACCCACAGGACACCAGAGACTATAATGAGCTTGAAATGCTTATCATTTGTGTTTTACCACATATGAGCATCGGTTTGGATTATATATTCAAGGAGATCACATTTTCGGTGTTCGGTTAATTTTTTTTGCTGTCCGAATTAATACGATTCTACAATATGGGATATACAATTCGAGAGAGGACTATGTGAAAATGAAGGCACCTCGTGGTGCTGACTTCGTGTCAGCGATCCATTCATGTTCGGGCGCATATACCCGAGGTGGGACTCGGTCAAGCAGACCGACCACTCAGCACTGTCAGCCAAACATCAATGGATAGAATTGCCTGAAACAATAATACCACGCGAAAATAAACACGGGATGAAAAATCAATGGCTCAGAATTATTACGTCTTTATTACACCAAATGTGAACCCAAACCACATTTTGATTTTTTTTTTTCCCACTTTTATTTGGACTTTTTTAACACTCTTTTCTTTTCTTTTTTTCCCTTTTCCCTTTCGTGGAAATTTTTTACTGAACTTATCTGTTTTTATTATTCAGGTTGTTGTTGTTTTGTTTTGTTTTGACTATTTCCTTATTTATTGATGCAGTTTCAAGTCAAAGATGAAAGGCCGGCTAAATTACCCCAAATAAAGTCCAAGTCAAGCTAATTCAAGTACTATTAAGCTTCAAGTAATCCGAAAAAAAAAAAAAAAAAACTTGTTTATTTTAGAAGCGATTTGAAACAATAATTTAATTAATCACTGAAAATTACGTTTGAGTAGTTTATTACTCTCGATGATGTGAGATAAAAGTATGTGAAAAGGACCAGTTTTTTTAATTTTTTTTGGTGCAACGGAAATTAAAAAAAGGACCAGCTATGTGCACACAAAGTCGTTGGGAGATCCGATAATCTTAAAAATATAACTACATTCTTTTCTACCGAACAATCTCGAACAATAAAAGAAAACCTCGCGGTTTGACATAAACAAAATTCTTAATCTGAAATTTACACTTTATTTTCTTTTTGTCCACTTTTTCTATTAAGATTTTCACATGCGGGAATCCAAAATGTGATGTAAAACAGAACCCATCATGATCTCATCTGATGATCCAAATTGTTCATTTTCTAGGCCGTGATGTTTTTACCGTTCTTGCAAAAAATTAAATTGACCAGACAACGTCAAAAACTTGAAAGAATCATATTTTTTAGAAGAAAATTAAAACAATATACTATTTTCTTTAGCTGTATGCAAATGCCAGATTAGTATTTTTTTTAATGTAAACACATTGAGACTTTAGTGAACTCTATTTATCTCGTATGGAAAACCACGCAATGAACATCACATAAAATTTCCTTCCTAGTGCCTTGACACACTTATCAAGTACTCTCTTAATCCTCCTACAAATATAAAATACACCACTAAAAGACGTGCATTTTTTTTAAAAATAACTTTCTAAAATTTTAGTTACATCAAATTAAAAGTCTCAATTAATCTTTAAATTCGAGTAACAACTTTTTAAAAGTTATGCAAGGTATTACTTTATTCAAGAAATTACCCGTTTCTTTTTTTCTTACAACCGAATGTCTGGACCAACTTGAAATTATCCATCCTTTGGTAATGGCCTAACTTTGCGGGACTACGATTTTGCGAGATAGAATTGACTGCATAATTATACTGTTGTCTTAAAATGAACAAGAAAATGCATGACATAATTTTTTTAAATTTTTTTTTGTCATTATGACATACTAATAATATTTTCTTTGAGAGAGTTGACATACTAATAATATTTTCTTTGAGAGAGTTGATTGATTCAATATTTCAATTCTACCAAGCACCAACCGTATAGATAGCGGAATTTTCCTGCGTTTTCTGCACCCCCTTCCTTCCCTCTCTTCTTCCCCCACAATTCCCCTCTCTCTCTCTCTCTCTCTCTCTCTCTCTCATCTCTTCACTCCTCAATACTGTATAAACATGTCCGATTTCCTCTCATCACTCCAAAATCCTCCGATCATTCCCCCCGGATCGTCTTCTTCTGCTGCTGCTGTATTTGATGATGATGATTTCGAGGATTCGTGCAGTATATGCCTCGAGCCTTTCATCTCTGACGATCCTCCCACTGTATGTTCCTCTTTTATGCTCACAACCTTATTAGATTCATATATATATATTCCTCTGCGCGTTAAGCTTTTGCATTTTGATGTTTGGTAAAGTGGACTGTACATTTTTGTAAATTTGGACTTTTTTTTCCGCTCAATTTCGTAGTCTTTGTCGCCGGTGATTGTTGTGGCGTTTGTTGGTATTGACGGGGATTTTGTGTTATCTCGGATTTTCAATTTGTGCCTTTGGTTTGGATTACAACTTGCAATCAGTGGCGGATTTGTGTCAAGCAGGTGCCTGAATCAGGTGTATCTTTATATTGATAATAATATTTTATAAGTACGTATCGCTACTCGCGAGGTCCGAAGAAGAGACGATATTATGTGTATGTGCGCAACCACCATTTTATGGAACCTAAAAAGTTATTGATAACTTGAAATTTTGGAGATTTTTACCCCCCACATATATAAATTTTATTCAGGGGCTAATCTGTTGGCGCAACTAAGGCTATTGATGGATTAGCCCAAGATTCCGTAGCAGAGAGAAGAATTTTCTGATATTTTATTCTTGTGTGCTTGCCACATCATGTCCTCCTCCTTCATGGAAGCATGTCCTCCTCTGTTGTGGAAGTTGGAACTGCGGCAAGATACTTGTAAATCTTGGGCTAATCCATCTATAGCTTTCGTTGCGCCAACATAATCCCATAGAAATTTTCTTAATTAACCTAAAAAATTAGTATAGTATGCGAGAGTATTTGGAGTTGTGCACGGGCCTGAGTCCCCTCTTGGAACCGCCCCTGCTTGCAATAACCCCTTTTTCTCGTTGGTTTAATACTAGAAGTTAATTTGGGGTCCGTTGGATTAGAAAGAAATTTATGTTGAAGAGTGAAAATGAGCATTTTTGGTTAAAATGAAAAGTTTTATGAGAATCGTGCAAGAAAATATTTATTGGTGCTAACTTACTCTTATCATACAATCTGTACGGAACATGATAAGAAAGTAAAAATCATGGGCATAATGGGAAGTGTCATAAGAGGGGGCGAATTACACAATAAAATAAAATTCCCTTGTGTTTTTAGCAGGAAAGTGAAAGCTATGTAACCGTGCTTAAATGGGTTGTACATGAAAATTTACTATCTAGCACGTTCCACTATTTTCATGGTAATGAAACACCAAAAAGTTTCATTTAGTTTTTGTATTTCTTGCATTTTCTATCATTTCCACTCTAATCAACGGACCCATAGTGATATAGTGTCTGATATTGCGATCATCTATTGCATTGACGATCACTTATTTTCCCTTTCAATTTGTATTTTAATGACTCTTTTGTAATGCTTTTATGATCATATTAGTGGCATGAAGAATTTGAATTCTGTGCTCCAAGCACTTGACATATGTAATTAAGCGGATGAATTCCATCGGTCAATGATGAGTTTATCGCACTTATTTTTCAATACGCATATCGATTGATTGGTCGTCGAATTGTGATTTCTGGTGTATTCATTACATCTGAGGACAACTGCATTTTGTAAGAGTTGTGTAGGCCCAAGGAAGTATTAACCTTTTGAGGTTCCTTTGTTTTCACAGGTCACCACTTGCAGACACGAGTATCATCTCCAGTGTATTCTTGAATGGTAGACCAACATTCTGTGAGAATTTGTTTCGCTTTGATCTATCTAGAGTTTCAAGACCAATATTCCAGTGCTTGCACCCGACACCCACGTGCTCGCATACTTGCTTCTTACTTATATATTGTGTTTGCTTTCTCCTAAAGGAACTTGTTTCTCTTCAGGTCACAAAGAAGCAAAGAGTGCCCCATATGTTGTCAGCTTCTTGTCTTGAAGGACCCTGCCAGGTAGATAATAATGGTTTGGAAAGAAATCGACACTGACTCTGAGTTAACAGATGATTTGTGTTGGTTGACTCGTGGACTTTTTATAATGTCACAGTGGTGGAATCAATCTCACATAGTAATTACTGATTATGGACTGTCTTTCTTCTGTTATATTGCCTTTAGCCAAGGGCTTTTGGCTGCAGTGGAAAAGGAGAGGAATTTGAGGTCAAGGCGCAGTGCTCACATTATCCACGAGGATTATGAAATCAATCATGTGAGTTTTGTGGTTGGGAATGTATTTATCTTTGAATTTCTGCTCCATCACATGCTGATATAAAATACCACCTCTCAGGATAATTCTTATTCAGATGAGCCAGAGTTCGAGGAGCGTATTATGCGAGATTTTGCTGCTGCTGCTCACAGAGCTCGTCATATTGGCAGAAGGGGAAGGCATAGATCTTTTGCTGTTGCTACTTCGCAGGTTCTATCTGATGTACAGCATATGCCCACTACATCATCATCAGTACCCCGAAGTTCCAATTATGAGTTTTCAGAGGGTGATTCACCAACTTTTAGCACACTTACTACCATCCATGCTCAAACCCCATCATCCGTGGTTCCCAACATTGTACATACGGGACCAAGCTCTGCTAGTAACAGACATGCTTTTATTAAGCTCAGGTACCTTTCGAAACTGTTAAGCGTTGTATTTTGATACATTCATGAGTTATGTTGATAACAAAGTAGTTTCTGGATGTTAAACCTGATTGGTGGAGTTTGCTGCTACTATTAGTAGGAATTTCGTTGCAACTATACATACCTTGCGTCTGTTTCTCCATACTGGTCTTTCTCATGCATAATTCAACGCCTTACAACATGGTTATTATTTGGGGTTGTTTGCAGCCAGTTGCCACCAGAAAGTCCACAGAGACCAAGCTCATCTGAATTTCTTGCTTTCTCAGAGTCTATTAAATCTAAATTTTCAGCTGCTTCCGCCAGGTACTCGTTTTTCTAGTTTGGGTTTCTGATGATTACTTGTTTCAGCTCTTTGATGATTGGTTCTGCAACAGGTATAAGGAATCATTCTCAAAATTTACCCGAGTAGTTAAAGAAAAGCAACTTGCGCACAATATTACAGTCAAAGATCTAGGAAGAGAAGTTCAACGCGAGATGAATGCAAGTATTGCTGGTGTTGCACGTATGATTGAACGCCTTGATCTTAACTCAAAACATACTGGAGTTTCTGTTCCTTTATCCAGTTCCCCAGGAGGGACCTCAAACTTATCTTACAAAGGAAAAGACACGCAAGAGTGTGAAATTACTGAGTCTCCGAATGAAATTGTTGGGGAAAATGTGTGTGGTATGAGTTCGGTTGCATCCTCTTGTGTGAAGAGCATCATCCCAGGCCAGTCGGAAGCTTCTCTTGTTCAGGTTTGTCAAAGTTACTCTTAAAACCATCTCCTGAAGTTACTCTTAAATCCTTTTTCTGGAGTTCTGTTACTATGCCATCAGCTTTGTTTAGGTGCTGATTCACTCATTGTTCCAGGCTATTTTACCCTGTACTTTTCTTGTGTACAACTGGTTTTGATTCCTGCATCATGGAGAAATGCCTAGTTAGTGCAAAAGATTTGAGCACTCTCCATATACAATAGCTTCCGTTCTTGCTTTTTCATGTTTATGGGATGAGCCGTACATGTCAGGAACAGAATCTCGTTTGTAGAATTGGTTTGATTCGTCATGTCACATCAGTCATTTTGATCAGCTGATTTTTTTGTGAGAACTTTTGGTGCAAAGATTTGAATGCAGTGGCTTGCTTGTTTTTATAGTTACGAATCAAGAAGGCATTAGTGTACTTGATATTCTGCTGGGCTTGGAGAGTTTTTGAGTATATATGCTAGGTATAACACTGTGATCTGTGTGTGTGTGTGTGAGAGAGAGAGAGAGAGAGTACTTTTCTCTTTACGAGCCAAGGTTCTAAGGTAATCTCTCACACTCAACTAAGGAAGAAGTTAGAAAAATTGTTATGCCGCTCATAGTATAAGAGAGTTAATGACATGAAATCCATACAGTTGAACTTGAAACTAATCAAAAACTTAAAAACAGAAGAAAAAGAAAGGTTAGGAACAAGACACATTCTAAATAGATTGAAGGGACTTCAAAAGTTCTATACCAAAGACTTGAAAGGATTCTGTTTCCATGATATATCCAAGTACTAGGTTTCTTACTTGAGTCAAATTTAGATGTGTTACTTTTAACTTGGCTAATCCTTCATTGTTTCGCCTTGCAGACTGGAAATTGATGATGTTGAAACCAGTGCTCAACCATGGCTTCTATATTCCACTCCTGCCAAAAAAGGCATTTATGCTGGTGTCTACCCTTCCGAGTCAGTCCATTTCGCAAGTGACGTATGAGTCTATGACTATGAACCAATACACGGTAAGTATAAGGGATGATTGGTTCGCGTCCTGCAATAATTATACATTCACACTTCGGACCTTTTAGTAAATTATTGTTGTAAGAGAGAATGTTCCATGTAAGAGCGTTGAAATTTGTAACTCTGCATGGTTTTAAATATCTGCCATTACATGTCTGTGACTTTGAGTATCTGTTATGTAATGTATTTTGAATTTTCGATAACGTTTTTATTTCGTATGTCACTGAAGTATTACGTATCCCAATTTCGCGGCTCATTCTGCTTCTGTCCTTTAACTGACAGCGAGGGTATAACATCACAATGCAGTAGATTTGTTAAGATCAAAGTCGTGGATCAGCAGTAGAACCCACGAGCAGAACATGAAATAGCATACGCACGAGCACTTCCTCATATTATTATACAGAAAACACTACCATGTATTCATTTCTTAAGTGCTAAAAGCTATCATGTTCTCTGTTTAAGTTTAGTGGCATTGGACACAACACTGCAATAGGACATACTGTCTTCATCGTCAAAACTTTGTCGCCCTTCCCATCATGCTGTCACGATCTTGTCATGATGTTCGTGTGTTCAGAGTTAAGAGAACTGCACTGTACAGTGCAGTTTGTGATTATGTTGAGAAAAAAATAGAGAACTTTGGGCTCATAAGATGCCTGGTATTACTTTGATGTTTGTATATAAGTTTATAGAGTCTCACCAAATCGTGAATTTATGGACGTATTTTGTCACCAAATCGTGCAGTGGTAAGTAGATTAAGACATGAAGACTGAGTTTTGAGGTCAAGTTGCTAGGGACACAGATGTTTCCAGGGCCATACCAGATGCACGTGGGTCCACACAATACGCGCGAGACCACTCAAGCGAACGGCTCCACACGTATGTGTTCAAATCCTTTTTTGAATATCTGTATCCCAGAAGGTGCCTGTTTCCGTGTATCCACAACATTAGCTATTAGATCCCTCGTTTATTCCTTTGCACAGCCGGGGTTTTGTACATTTCGTTTATATATATATCGTCATACACACATCTGTGCGTAGAACAACTACCGAGCCCAAGCTACATACTCGTCCTTCGACGCAACAAGCACCTGCACTTAGCATCAAGCATTGACAATCATCCCACCTGCACAACACAATCACACAAACACAACAATCACTAGCAAAATCTTAACTAGTTGAAAGTCAAGAGAATGAAGTCTTTGTTAGTTACCATTGGGGTGCAAAACTTGGCCAGTGAGGTATGAAGAACAGTGATTGCAAGCCAGGAAAACATAAGCCGGTGCAATCTCGTGCGGTTGCGCTGCCCTGTTCATGGGCGTCTCCGACCCCAGTTTTGCAACCTTGTCTTCCGGCATCGAGGCTGGTTGGAGCGGGGTCCAGATTGGGCCGGGGGCCACTGCATTGACGCGAATCCCTCTCTCTATCAGCTGGAGCGCCAGGCCTCTCGTGAATGACACTATGGCTCCCTTCGTTGCGGTGTAGTCTAGCACCGTCGGGTTTCCGTTGTAGGCGTTGACGGATAGTGTTGATGATGCAACTTCCAGGTTTCATGTGCCTCAGAGAATGCCTGCATCCAAAACGAAGATCATCCATATTGTATAACCAACCGAAAATGACAAATGAACAGGACTTTTTCAAAACAGGAAATCTTGGCCAACTTGCCAACATTGGCTGTAGCGTGGTCGATAGCATTTCCAATGGTCGTGAACTAATTCGTGAATCGAAAAGCAACCAATAGGTAATGGGAAAATGGCATTAGTGGGTCAGAAAACTGTTACGTAGCAGCTGATACGCAGGTAACCAATAGGTAATGGGAAAATGGCATTAGTGGGTCAGAAAACTGTTACGTAGCAGCTGATACGCTATGGAGCGCTGCTAACTAATTAAACCTCGGGACATGCAATGTCTAACCTTGTCATGAAAAACTGAGAAAAGATGTTGGTTCGAAAAACCCTGTCAAGCCTCTCCTCGGTAATCTCCTCAACAGTGTTCGAAGGTGCTGCTCCGCGGCATTGTTGACCAATATATCGATCCGGCCGAATTCATCAATCACTTCATCCACCACCATTTTGCAGTTCTCATCGTACCCTAAATCCGCGGCCATGGCCATGGGGTCCTTGGCATCGCTTGCCTTGACGTCTTTGATCATCCTGAGGGTATCTTCAGCATCTTTTTCCTCTCTGTCCGCCATGTACGTGAAGGCCACGGTTGCGCCTTCTAGGGCAAAGGCGTAGCACACCGCCCTCCCTATCCCAGAGTCGCCGCCGGTCACGACCGCCACCTTACCCTGTATGCATGGAAGTTTTAACAAGATCGGTAGGGGGAATGAAGTCTTTTCACATCAATAGTCTACTGATTTCTCTTTGCTAAATAGAATGAACACATTGAACATGTACTTAAAACAGTATCTAGAGAGTGGGGTGCATAGCTTAAAATTCAGACATAGAGTAATCCAGATATCCAGAATTGTCCGATGCATGCGAAGTTTGAAATATTGGCCGTTGCGTAGCGTATCGGCTAGTAGTTATCGGTTTTTGCGGTAGTGTCGCACTCCAGTATATCAGTGATCAAATTAAAATATCGACCGGTTCCCATTTCGTAGCAGATCGTTCGCGATTTATGAACCAGTTCACGGCCAATGATCGATCGCTACGCTGATTTATGCACTCTAGATTATTTGTTTTCCCTAAACAAAATGGTTACTAAATATTCACTACTAGTCAACTACAACAACTTATCGTTCAATGCTTCCTATACCATTACACGCGGCCAATACTATTACGTATTCCGATATCCTTGTTTAAAACCTTGGATGTATATGAATCTTAGATTCTCATATGAGACTCACATGCATCGAACGACTAAATATACATTCGTATTCAAATTGGTTTTGGAGTTCTGTATACTGGTCACGTGAGTTTCTAATCCCCCTCCGAATTGGGAAGAGTTGAGAAGAGAGATTGGAACAAGTTACTATAGTTCAGCATACATTTATTTATACTATTATTATATATCAGAAATGTATACACAGCCAGAATTTTGATGAGGATTTTTTTTTTTTTTGGTAACTATTTGATGAAGAATTTCTAGACACATAAACATAAAACACGTGTAACGAGAAAAACCGAGCCACGTGGACCGGGGAATGCCGAATCAGCCATGAAAGAGTGCAGGTGTCACTCATGCTTCCCTAGGTGGCAGTGTGGGTGACGAATGAATGAGACAATTTTGGCCTATGGCCGTTGAGGCATATCCAAACTTCAAGTACCACAAAGGTTTGTGGTCTTCTTCTTTTTTCGGGATTTTTCGCCGGAGGCGGATTCTCTGCAGTTGGATTTTAGAGAGTCCTAGCAGTCCAATCACAGCCCATCATCTTTACATCCAACGGTCCAAATTTTTTTAAAAATTTCCCTAAAAAAGTTTTTTTGTAGATATCCACCGTTAAAAACACCATCCGACGGTTGTAAACACTCCAACCACACCTCTACAGACCAAATATAGACTACAGACAAGCCTTATTTTTTTCGCTTTCCCTGACCTTTCTTTTTTCTTCAAAAAAAAAAAGTTTTTGGCCTAGTTCTTATGACCCACAAAAACCTACAACAAACAAAATGTCTATTTGGACCGCGACTCAAAACCTTGACCACGGATGGGACTCTCCCCACATTTTAGAGGAGTTATGAGAAGGTGGAATTGGTAGCCCGGATTAGTTGGTCGTTTGGGCCGACTACGGAGATTACTAAAATAGGAGAAGGTGCTTTTTTGTGTTGGATGAGCTGATAAATGATCTTCATTGCCTCCTGTTGTTTTCTTCCTTCTGGGATTCAATGATTGGGGGGATAAACGCACCAGTTCCTCTGCTTTCTTTCCTCCAAGATTGGGTGATTATAACGATATCGTGACTTCGCAGCAGCTGGATGGATTGTTCTTGACAAGTTCTAAAAGGACAAATTAGGGAATTGCAAACTATTAGTAACACACACTCTCCTGGAGTTTCTTTTCCAGCTGAGTACGAATAAAATTGCTAGGATGATGTGATTGGTGTCACATGTAACGTCTCGCGTAAATGATGCTTAAATGTGATTGAAATTGTGAAATAGAATCAAGGTGGGTTAGAACCCTGGAGAGAAGCTAAAGGACAATGGGCGACGGGGGTCATCCATCGCCGTCCATGATTAGGAGAGAAATCTGCTTGTTCAAGTTTGCAAAAAAACAAATCTTCCATAGATTCTCGACGGCTGCTTCCATCTCTCTCCGTCAACTTCAGTTCTTTCTTTTTTGCCTAAGTTATTCTTCTAGTGCTTGAAAAAGACTGGGAACGCCAATATGGGCTGGACTAGATGTGGGGTGGTGGGTCATTGTTAATCTGGGTAAGGCCCACACAATCCTACAAGAATCATGGAGTGTTGTAAGATATGATCCAACCATCCAAGGTAGGGCATGCTAATGTACAAAGAAATGTTACCTGGAAATGACCCGAAATACACTATTTATGATCGGTCATAAATAGTGTATTTCGGATCATAAATAGTGTATTTCGGATCATAAATAGTGTATTTCAGGTCATTTCCAGGTAACATTTCTTTGTACATAGCACTTTTGGAAAGATGACCGATCATAAATAGTGTATTCCGGGTCATTTCCAGGTAACGTTTCTTTGTACATAGCACTTTTGGATCCAAGATAATTTAATTCTTGGTTGTGAATGCTCCCCCCCCCCTCTCCCTCCCTCTCTCTCTCTCTCTCTCTCTCTCTCTCAAGGGAAGAAGTGATGGTTGACAACTTGACACGCTCCCTTTAACACATGGGTGTGACAAAACTTAAAAAAATGAAATAAAATGCAAGAAAGAAAAATTTGCTATACCTTGATCAAGTCTACTAACTAAAATAAATACTTATTTTCCAGGTAAGTATTTATTTTTAAATTAAAGGTGATATATCATGAGAGAATGATGTAAAGCGAGAAATAAGTATTTTAAAAATAAGAACCTTAGCAGAACGAGACATAAGTACTTATTTTTTAAACTAAAGGTGATATATTATGAGAGAATAACTTGTCTCGTTAAGCAGTAAATAAAACCTTAGCGGAACGGGGCCTACTCTAAGTGCATCTTAGATTGAAATATGTTTAGTTTTAATGATGGTGAATGGTTGAGAAAGAATGACTGTGGTTTGACATAGTTGAGATGAAGTTGAAAGGACCAATTGACACCAATGAGACTGTACCACCTGTTGATTTATTACAATGGTCAAATTCCAGAGGTACTTGTTTTTGTTCAACCAATTCTCCTGTTCCAAACAAGAGCTAGATTGCTATTCCACTGAGCCTTATTAAAAAATAAGCACTTATTTATAATTATTTAATTTAAAAATAATGTATCTATGAAAATAATTTTTTGATTTTTACGCATCGTTCAAAAAATCTCATCAAGATCTATCAAACAACTAAGTACTTATATTGTACAAAAAATTATTTCAGTAAGCCCATTATTTTTAAACTTAAAAATTACAATTAAGTACTTATTTTTTAAGAAAGCTTAGTGGAAAAAGAACCGCAGCGAAAAGTATATAAAAAAACTTCCTTTACAGGCAAAACATCAAGTCAATAATCAATGCAAACCAACTAGCCATGTAGCTCAATATGGGGTGCTTTGCTTAAATGGAACTTGCATAGCATACAACTTTGAAGTACCATAAGCATTACATTTTCCACTGGTAAACCTTAATTATACAAACAAAATTTGCTCCTAGCCTTAATTATGGCAAAGCACATTTAGCACCATGTAATTGGTATTTGGTATAAACCAAAAAAAAACCTTTGTGTTCTTATTCTATACCAGAACTCCCTCTCCACCAGTTTGGCCCATAAAACTGGACTTCTTCTCTGATAAAAAAAGCCAAAACCCATCGGCTAAACTTCAAAAAAGATAAAGAGTTTCCTGCTCTCCTTTCCATTTATGTACTGTTTACACTGTGGTGAAAAGCTCGACAAAATACGATGCTCTTCACTAATCATACTAGGGCTTGCAATGCAGATGAATTCAGCTTCCGACTATCCTCACGTTTTAAGAACAAAGCATAAAGAAGCTCATTCCAAGTATCAGGGACTCCAGGAAGACACCAATGGCTGCAGTCCTGCCTATGCAGAGGCGCGGGTCCTCCCTTCGGACCCAGATAATATAGAGATGAATGCCCATCTTTCCTTTGCGAAGTCATGACTGTTACGTTCAATATGTCCACTGTCCCTAACTTCGATGCATTTGAGTGAGACGATAAAACGTTACCGAGTATGTTGTATTGGGCCCACGTTTGGGGTGGTGCCGATGAGGAGCCCAGCTCTGGGAGTGTTTCCATGTGGCAGCTTCCCCCGGTCCTCCAATCGCCACCTCTGCATATTCCATGTTAAGTATTTTCGGTTATAGAGAATCACTACTAATTAAATATAGGGAAACAATGAAATGCAGAAGGCAATAGGCAATCATGCTTATGCACATATAGGACAGAGCTACTTGAATGTTTGTCCATGTAATGGTAAGAACATTTTTATGTTGGAAAAGAGGCAATTAACAAAATGCCAAAGAGTATGATGAGTCTATGACCCTCCATTGGTTCTGTACCCATCGGCCATAAGAATCAAGATGTTTCAGTGCCAATGATGTATGCCTGAGGCCATAGGTATGCCTGAGGCCATAGGTAAGCCTGAGGCCATAGGTAAACAACAGCCACCATTAATGTGCAAAATTTGACCGCCAATCCCACCAAAACATGATACCATGTATACGGGGGATGTGGCGATGCACTGTCAAACCAGTCCATCAAACAGGCCTATGGTTGGGAGTCCTAAGTCCACTTCTCAATCAACAAATTCTGGTGGACTTGGAGGAAGGAAATGAAAATTCAAGAATGCAGACACTAGATGAAAATATTATGAAAACCGACCTGAAATGCACAGGGGCGTATGTGCGGAAGAAAACCTGGGTCTTGCTTGTATTCACTTCACGATGTATCCAATCTAGCACAGTAACCAAGGACTTGATGTATGCAGTGTCAACTTCCATCTCCATCTTCACCTCTGCACCTTCTTGGAAGTAACAACCCCTGTCCACATCATGTTGGAATCTTCAAGTCAGCATCTGTGACAGTACTCATAAGTCATAATTGAACAAAATAAGAGGAACATATTGTTTCCAATAAACACGACTATGGAATCCTCCTGAATAATTAACATCATCTTCCAAACTCCCTTCATCCTGACACGGCAGGGTTATTGGCCAAAATATGTATCCAGTATTTGTTTTTCTTTGTTGCAAGAGACTACACTCACAAGTATCATTGCATTTTCATTCATAGATGAAAAGATGCTAGGATATGGTTGGATATATGAATCAAAGAGATATAACAGAAAAAGGAATCCTGTAACTTCACTGGAGTTTCGCTGTCACTGCCTTCCAAGTGTTCAGTTTGGTGAGGGATTCTCCATAGGGAAGTGAACGTTTCAATTATTTTCGATACAACTACTTTGTTAGTTTGTTTACTCTTAAATGGTTCCTATTCCTCCACGAATGCAAGATTCTCATGAGGGACCAGTTCATCATCTTGGAAAATGGAAGGTGATTACTACTTGAATAACTAATCAGGATCAGGACTAACATTCATAACTCCATATCACCCCATGGTCCAAACAGGAGAACAGAATCACACTCCAGTTTGCACTGGAGATTTCTACCATCCAATATGAGCGCTGCTGCGTAAGTGTTAATCTCTTCTATACCAATTTTTGATAATCACTCAGCAACCATACATGAAGCCAATGGGATTCACTTATGCATCAAACCACAATCTTGGCCAAAACCATGGCATCTTACTCCTGTCCAACTCAAAGTTCCTAGATTCTTAAGTCCCCCAGGATATTAATCAACCTAGAGGCCAGTCACCAAATGGACAGAACCACCGACTATTGGGCCATGTCCTGTAACCAAGTTGTAATGCTCCAATACAGCTCCTAATAGGTGATTCCACTAAATTTTTTGAATGGTATGTGTATGACACAAACTTATTTCTTAGCCATTTCCAAGGTCTGATAATCCATAATCTTTAGAACCTCTAATTCTAAAAGCTACCCGCACAGTTCAAAAGTTCATGATGGAAAGACAACAGCAAATAAAGATGGGGGCTGTATTTGGATCAAGGGTTCAGGTAAGGAAAGGAAATAGCAAAGTTGAAAGATCTAACGGCTAACAACGGTTAGATCCTTCAACTTTTCCATTTCTTTCTCCTTTTCCTCACCCACGTCTTTGATCCAAATACAGCCTAAAGTTAAAAGTATTTCTACAAAATCCAATTACCCTCTTATGGTCTTCTCAAAATTCCACCAATGTCCTGTGTTGAAAACCAGCACATCTGCATCTCTCCACTTTGTAGAGCTCCAATCCATTTGATCCAGTTTCAAGGTAGTTTTTATTTTTCGTGGAGATCCGGTAGGAGGTCTGCTCTGAAGTACAAGAAATGGAGCCCTATAGTACTCCACAGTGCAGTTATAATCCGCAAACTTGAACAATAAGAACCCTTTGTGATTCGTGATCGGGCTACCATTCACTTCATATATGGAGTCTTTATTTGGAACTGCAGAAGAAAGCATGCATAGGAGGGACTCCCATTGGTTTCTTCCAATTGAGTCTCCAACAAATACTACCCGCTTGTTTCGCAATTTCTCCAACATCGTTTTTGCGTCAAATCTGATTTGGAAGTAATCAAGAAACATAGCACATTAGTAGTCAGTTACATATCACAAAACTAAATCTTTCTTCCCTTTGGCAACTAGACTATCATATTTTAATTTCATTAGCAAAGATTCCAATACAAAGAACCAGACAAACAACAAAAAGCTGAAAGGAATGTAGGGCTGAAGAGCTCCAAAAGAAAAGACAAAGTTCAGTAATCGTTTGCTCAACAGTGGCACTCGTGATTCAACCACTTTCTGCCCATTTCATAATAGCTAATTGAAGAGTAAGTAGCAGGAGATGCCATGGAGAGAGAAAAAATACAAAACAGCTTCTCAAATTTTCAACTGCATGCAACCTAAAAAAGAAAAAGAAAAATGGAAATTTGAAGGCAGAGAAATTTTTCTCCAGACATGAACATTTACCTTATGAAAAAAGGAAAGTCTACAATACACATCCCATAAAAGTGTGTACCATATGCACCTATTGTATGGTTCATTCATAACATTTTAGTGTGTTTCGTAACTTTTATTCTAGAACTCATAACCTTTCAACAATACGATTTGTAACATTTTCATTATGATTCATAATATTTTCGTGCATCTCGTAACTTTTTAGTAATACAATTCGTAACATTTAGAATTCGTAACTTTCATACTAAAATCGTAACTTTTTAACAATATAATTCGTAACATTTTGGGGTGCATATAATACACACCCAAATAAGGGATGTGTATTGTAGCCTTTCCCATGAAAAAATTGTAATTTGGTTAGTTGATTGGAAGTTTCATGCTTCTTTAAGTAAAGTTCAAGAATCAAATTCTAATTCAAATTCTTCTTCGGATTCCCACTTTTTCTCAGCAACCAAACACAATTGCAAGGCAACTAAAAATTCAAAACACTAATAAGTAACCAAAACCAAGATTATGAATAACCTGGGCAAGTTGCAATCTTTGGGCTGCCAACGCCACTTGGTGTAGAACAAATCAGGCCGTCCATTCTCAGAACACCTAAACCCATCATCCATGAACCTACAATCCCTTGATTGGTACAGCGGATAAGTCTCATCCCACACCCAATCACCATCAAACACGTCACACCCGCCCCCCTTCTCAGCCAAAAACTCAACCTTTTTGTCCTCATGACCGTTCTCACCAAATTTCAACCTAAAAAACCTATCAGAATTTCCTGAAATCCTAAACCCTTTCGCCACAGCTCTATAATCCAAGTAAAAGAAACAACATATGATGCAGACTGTAACAAGAAAGAAGCCCAATATGCCCACAGAGGGCTCAAAGAGTTTGAATTTCTTGAACTTCTTGAAGTAATCGAAGTAAGTAGGCATTGTTGCCAATTCTTGAGATGGGTTTTTGGACATTTGG
The DNA here is from genome assembly GCA_020567845.1 of Rhododendron henanense subsp. lingbaoense. Taxonomy (NCBI): domain Eukaryota; kingdom Viridiplantae; phylum Streptophyta; class Magnoliopsida; order Ericales; family Ericaceae; genus Rhododendron; species Rhododendron henanense. The sequence continues at coordinate 50,465,126 of CM036316.1, forward strand.
GGGTTAGAAGTAGATTCGGGCACGTGGGTTGGTGAGAGAGATTCAGAGAAGAAGATGAGAGAGAAACAGTGGAGAGGTGTGGTGTAGAAGCAAAACAACACTCATGGCGAACTGGGTTTGAATGATTTCCACTTTTTTTTTGCTCTCTTTTCTTGGCTTCTTTACTTGGTTTGGGAGCAAGATGGGGGGCAAGCAAAGCAAGGTGGGATTCATGGAGAGATAAAGAGAGAGAAAAGTGCACCTTCCATTGTTAAATTCTCAGAGAGAGAGAGAGAGAGAGAGAGAGAGAGATTGTAAACGATTATGTGGGTGATACTATGTGAAGAGGAATTTAAGTTTCAAAACAAGAAAGAATCTGGAAATGCACTGTTTGGAAAACGGCCAAAAAAAAACGCACACAGTCTCTCTCTCTCTCTCTCTCTCCAGAAGTCGAGGGCTACGAGATTGGTGGGGCGTGTCCCAGATTGACAGGAAAGGTAACGGACTAATAACGGTACACGTTCGATGTTGGTTCACTCTTATGAGTGGTTTTTTGAGCTTTGTAAATTAATTAATCCGACAAAAGAACTATTGTCGGCGTGAGTAGTGTGACTATTTTGACGTTAATCCGATTTTTTTGTTTGTTTTCACATTCCTAAATGGAAATTGATTTTGGCACTTCAGTTTTAACTGCTGGTACTCTATTTTGTGTCATGATCATATGAGATTGCAAAACAAAAAATGGAGTGCCACCGGCTAAAATGAGAGTACCAAAATCACATTCCTAAATCTTTCTTTTGATTTTTTTGGCATGGTATTTTTTGGAAATTGATATTTGCGCTATAAGATTTACTGCAGGCGCTCCTTTTTTTGTTTTTATACTGTGGTATTGCTGGCAATATCACAGTGTAAAAATAAAATGTACTGTGATATTGCCAGCAATACCACAGTATAAAAACAAAAAGGTGGAGCGCCTGCAGTAAATCTTGGAGCGCGAAAATCAGTTCCCATTTTTTTGTTCTTTTCTCTCAATCTTTGACATATTTGGGTCAAATATTTACCCCATGTCGTTTACTTAGATGGAAAGAATCGAAAAAATATTAAAAGATCGATCAAAGATGGAAAAAAATCATGAAAAATAACGAAAATAAAGTCTAAAAAAATTAGGCAAAAGGGCCTAGATTGTGTCATATTTGGGTCAAATATTTACCTCATGTCGTTTACTTCGATGGAAAGAATCGAAAAAAGATTAAAAGATCAATCAAAATTGGGAAAAAAAATCATGTAAAATAACGAAAATAAAGTCTAAAAGATTTAGGCAAAAGGACCTAAATGTCGCCTTTCAATTGAAAGTAGTAATTGTTTAAATGGTTCATAGGTTGTTGTGTTGGGTCGGAGGTAAATGATCCATTTGTTTAAAGTTATATTAATGGGTGGTTGCATCGGGTTGGGATAGAGTAGGCCTGTCAACGGGTCGGGTCGGATTCGAATCCGATAATACTCAAATCCGATAGTGGTAATTCGGATCCGATCCGAAAACTTTTTTACTTCAAAAATTTTAACAAAAAATAAATATATTTTTTTAAAAAAATACAATTTTTTTTCAAAAAAAAATTATTTTCCAAAAAAAAAAATTTAAATAAAAATACAACTTCTAAAACATTTTTTGTTCAAAATAAAAAATTTACTGTTTTTTTTTAAAAAAATTTATAAAAAGTTAAAAAAAAAATAAAGTTCGGATTCGATCCGATCCGAAAAAATCCCGATCCGATCCGATCCGTAATAATCGGATTCGGATTACCGGATTACGGATTTCTGTTATCGGATTCGGATTCGGATCGGGATCGGATTTTTCGGATCGGATCCGATCCTCTTTTTTTTTGCTCGGCAATCGGATCCGATCCTTGACAGGCCTAGGATAGAGGATCCATGTGTTTACACTACTCCCTCCGTCCCTAAATAAGTGTTCGGCGCGTAAATCTAAGCCTTTAAAAAAATGCATTTGTTTCGTTAAAAAAATCAAATTTTTATCACAAATGAATAGATAGCAATGTGTTCTATTAGATTGTGAAAAAAATTTAGATTTTTTAACGAAAAGCATGTATATTTTTTTAAAGTCTAGATTTGCGCGCCGAACACTTATTTAGGGACGGAGAGAGTACGTAAAGATGGGAACTGGCACCGCCACGCCCCGAACCTGTCTTGATCGGGGAGGGTTTTGTCAAATTTTATCCCGCCCCGTTAAGCACTCTGAAATATTATAATGTCTAAAATCACTTGTTTATACCACCACCAGTTTTGGTTGGCTACAGTTTTCATTTTGATTTATATGGAAAAACTAAATTAAATAGCCAATAAGAAATCTTCCTATAAATAAGAAGAAGAATGAAGGGGTAATATGAAATTTAACCAAATGCCGACTATTTGACACCTCAAGTACAACAAAAGTAGGACCGATAAATGAGCCGAACGAGCCAAGTAACAAATACTGAAGTATTGCTTAGGGGGTGTTTTCTCTAACAAAAAAACACTAAAAACTTAACGCATTTTGTTATCTCGTTTTCACTAACAAAAAAGTTTCAGCATTTTACCATTCCGTTTTCACTAACAAAAAAATTATCAACAAAAACTCTTTTTGCTGCAATAACTCTACTCATAAACCCATCAACAACTTATTCACTACCGGAAACAACTTGACATTTCTCAACAATTTATTAACTACCGGAAATATCTAACAACTTCTCGACCACAAATAAAAATGTTTAGCATGTTCATATAACAACTCATCAATCTCGAACGGATTTTTAACCAGCGAATCGAAATCAATCGATGTGTGTATGATAGTTGAGTCCAACTAATGATCAAAGCCATTATGAGAGAGGTTGCAACCAAACCTCTTGAAGAATGAGTCCAAGATGATAAACATCAAATAATTGATGGTTTGAAAACTTGAAACTCATTCTACCATCATGATAACATAAACATATATAGTCAGTTTCAAATGAAGGAGTCCTCATTTTAGTTAAAATGCGGATCTCCTCATTTCTTCAATTTCCAGATCGAATTTCGATGATTCGAGCCGTTCAATGTGTTGAGAACGTGATTTTAAGGGTACCCGCGAGAAATCAGCAAAAAAAAAGACCGAGAAGAGCTTCATCCGAGCAATTTTTATTTGAACCGTTCGATAAAAAATAACAAAAACTGCTCAGATGAAGCCTTTCCTGGTCTTTTTTTTTTTGCTGATTTCTTGCGAGTACCTTTAAAATCACGTTCTGAACACATTGAGCGGCTTGGATCATCGAAATTCGATCGGGAAATGAGAGGTCCGCATTTTATTAAAATGGTGTGGTCCTTACGGGAGACGGACTGATATATATATATATATATATATATGGTGGTGGTTGTCTTGCTATTATACTGGGGTAATGGGTTGGACAACTGCAGGGTCAAGAAGGATATGATAGAGAATTGAGAAATGGAGTGGCCTCACCTACGTCAAGCATCAATTTATCCTTTGATGTCAATCCACACATTCGTTTTTTTTTTTTATAGTGGTCCAATTTGATCGCCACGATGACAACACGATTAATTGACGTTTTTTAGTAGGGCAGATAAACAAAATCACGTAGCCAACTGAGGCTAGCTCAGTCGGTCAGAACTCTTGCATCTCATTAGGAGGTCAGGAGTTCGAATGAATCAAATCTCCCTACCTGTGTGTGTGTGGGCATTCTTCCCTTAGATGAGTTTTTCATTTATTTGTTTGTTTCTATCCTATAAGAGGCTTATTTCTGATATTGGTTGAGGGTTGTCTTGTGGACTCTCACAATTAATGTAGTTGTCCCGGATTTATAAATTGGACTTCATATATGATATAAATGATCTCTTTTATCGATTGGCGAAGAAAAAAGATGAACAAATCACGTTCTTTCAAGTTGGAATGCGTGTTTGATTCTTTAAAAATTTGTTCGAGATTGATTTATTATAGGGAAGTGATTTTCGCACTCCCCCTTTTTACCACCACTCTCCTTTTTTTGTTTTCTTGTGATGTAAATTTACAAAATTAATATTTCATTTATTTACTCTTTCAAACTCGGAAGGACAAACATTGTAAATTCATATCACAAAGAGGATTAAAAAGAGAGTGGTTATAAAAAAGGATTACGGAAATTAATTACCTTTATTGTATTAAGAGAAAAAGATTAAACCTTTCTTATATTTTAATTATCGAAAAATAGACGCTTTTTGTTCCGAGTACTTGCGTGAAGACGAAACAAAACTGAATTTTTACTTTTTCAAATCAAACTTGAACAAGTTACTACTTGACTTGTTCCCCTCCATGATGTTTGAAAATTCATGCTATCCGAGATCGACTCATGATCGGCTTGATTAAAGTTCTTTCGAAATTGAATAACCTTTAAGCATTATCAAATCCTGAAGTTGCTTCACTACCGTCAGCGGGAGGTGCTATTGCAAATGGCAATATAACTCTGCGTCTGGAGTTACCATCTGACTTGTAAATAACTCAAACCCGAACATATATTTAAAACTCGTTATGACGTCAAATCAAACTTGAATAATTCATTGCTCAACGTGTTCAACACTCGTTTATCAGTTCAATCCTCTCGTCGAGACGTATGCAATGGGCCAAATTCAGTCGTTGTGCGATCGATGAAGTAATAAGCAAGTAGGCCAAAGGTCCACAATAACAACAAAGCTTAATGTGACGCCTTAGTAAATTCAAATATCAGATTATTGATCCACAAAAAATGACTAGTCGAGGGAGACTTGAGGGCTACCTCATACGTGATTCACGGGTGGTAATGTAGACAAAGCTCAAATCAAAGGATTGCCTGTCATTATTATAAGGATATAGATACGATTATGCGGCTTTATTTGGTTGGCATTTTAGTTTAATTTAGTTTTGGTAGTGGGTGGAGAGAGAAATAGAGTAATGATTGGAGAGAGATAGAGAGAGGGGTAATGATTGGAGAGAGATAAAGAGAGAAATGAAATTAATAATTGGAGATATAAAGTAATGATTGAAGAAAGATATAGGGTAATGATTGGAAAACAAAACTAAAATTAAAGTAAAATGGCAAACAAACACAACCGTGTAGATTTTTGTACCCAAAAAATCAAATCATAATCCTCGTAATTAACAAGAAGACCCTTAAGTAGTTCAAAAATTTCAAACCTAACCCAAAGGGTTGGCCTGGTGGTCTAAACATGAGATCTCAGGAGGGACTTAGGCTCCGTTTGATATACCTCTTAGCTCTTGGGATTGGATAACCAATCCTAAGGGTCTCTCAAGCCCAGTGGCGGATCTAGAAATCTAATACAGATGGGTCACCTTTCGAGCATAAAATTGATAAAAAAATCTCATAAGCTAATATAACGAGAACATGCATTCAGAAAAAAATTATAACAAGAACAAAAAATGTTTAAGCATTCTTTATAGAGCACAAAACTTTGAATTTTTTTTTTGTGAAAGAGCAAGAAATGCATTAATAATATTTTTTTGATCATCATTAATAATAATATATGAAAAGTATAACTGCGCTGTCTCCATTACATAATGAAGACACGGCAGCAACAAACGAAGACTAAACATACAGTAAACATTTAAAAAAATGAATGGACTAGTGTTATGTATTTTAATATTTTTATTTGATGGTTATGTCAAATTGTCTCAGTTGGCATTTATGTGGTGCCTCAAACTAAGCATTGAGGTTTGACTCCCATTAGCCACAAGTTTTGAGATTTCCTTATTATGTGGTGCCTCAAACTAAGCATTGAGGTTTGACTCCCATTAGCCACAAGTTTTGAGATTTCCTTATTTCAAGGTTTCAGCATAAAAATGTAAGAAAAAAGGCACAAACAACTTAGGGATTTGAACTCGCAACCATGCGTGTAGAAGCTCAAGCCTTTACCACCGGCACAAGACACACAATTTTGATATGTTTTCTGTAATTTTATATATATTACTTAACTTCTTCGGTTCACAAAAAAAATTCCCGATAATTTCAAATGGGTCACGTGACCCACCCGTGCTTTAATTGAATACGCCCCTGCTCAAGCCCTTGTTTGCTAACCAAAAAAGCGTCTGGACTAGTAGTCCGATGGGATGAATAAGTCGGCCCATTGGGAGTATTGCTAATACCCTCGTGGAGATGGTGGTATTGGTAATCCAATCCATGGTCTGATTGACCTTGGTGAAACAAATTCATGGCTAATCTACTTGAACTTTGCTCTCACCTCAGGTCTCAGACTCTCAGGTTTAACACCACTCAGGTGTTATCAACTCCTTTGCGGCCAGGGCATATAGAGCTTTGATTTGGCTTTCATTGGGCTTCCTACAAGTGGGAGGTGGAGTTGGGCCTTTGAAGATTAGTCGAAGTGCGCGAAAACTGGTCCGGACGCCTGAGTTATAAAAAGGAAATTTGAACGTGTGCTACTTACTATGTGGGGCAAAATATCAGTTGCCAATGAAGGCCCTAAAAGAAGGTGTGTAAGGCCTATGCACATGGTGTCAAACAAACACATTCATTTTCCCAACGGGAAAAATTAAAACACTTTATATCTCAATAGTGAATTACTTTTATTTAGTCAATTTCAAACCACGCGGATACTTGTGCCATCAGAATTTAACAACAATGACAGTTTTAAAATAAAAACCAGAAAACACCTTACTTATGCAAGTAATGCCAATCAGTGGATGCAATTCGCACCCTTATACAAGTTTTCAACAAAAAAAAAAACCCAATAAAAAAAGATAAGCGAAATGATATTCACACTCAGTTTTCAGCCACTCTCATTCTCTTCTCTTGACGCCAAGAATCTTTTATAAGTCTTGGTCGATTAGAGGTTCGGCTTCGGCTTCAACTTCAGCCACCAGCTTTAGGCTGCTGTTGCTGAAATCGGCCATCACGCTGTCTTACAACGTGTGAAACGCTGCAAGTGGAGTTACTGGAGTGTGATGACTAGCTATGTTATTGCCAAAGGAACCAACACAAAAGTGTGAGGTGGTGTGTATCTAAAGGAGAAATTACTAAGTGCTCTTGGAGCATCGCCAAGTGGTGCTCTCGGACCCATTTCTACCACACATTAGTGTGGCCTCCACCACAAAGCGTGTGTGTAGCTCCCATATCAATATATGATGGGGAAGGGTTCTCAACCACTGTGTGACGGTGCTCTAGAGCACTCAATAATCACTCGTACCTAAAGGCTCTCTAGCTAGCTTGTCATGGCAAGCCAGGTCCTAATGTTTATGAGCAGAAATCTGAATCACTATGCTCCCTATCCTTTTCAAATGTGAGTGGATATAGCAACAGCAGCTCTTAATCACTTTGAAAATGACTAATACCTAACAAATGGAGGTACCAAACGGACCACTCTCAAAACAGCTGCTGAGCTCGTACATCTCCTATAGGTTGTGTATGTGATCATGTTTTTATATAGAGATGTCTGGAGGGAAATAACAAAGTGGCCCTTGACAGAGCTCAATGGAGGAAAAGGACTTATGTAGCCGACCCCAAGTGATTGGGACATAAGGCTCGGTTTGGTTTAGGAGAGAATGAAGTGAAGAAGCTAAATATATTTCTTCAATCTGTCCTAATATTTTGTGTTGATTTGACGAAGCCCACTAAAATTCTATGATGCAAACCACGTCCGTAGGACGCAAAAGATGACCAAATGGGAATATATTGATTCCAACAAGCAGAATTAACATGATGAGCAACAAGGATGACCATGAGCCCATTCTTAGTGGTGGACACTGTACAATATGATTGCTAGCACAAATGGTTCTATTTGAAGAGATGCACTGAAACTCCACAAAGATACGAGTCCAATCTTAGTGGTGGACACTGCACTATATATGATTGCTAGCACAGATGGGTCTTTGGCAAGCACTGACAACTCCAGAAAGAAAATAGGCATGTTAGTTCATTATAGCATAGCAAAAATAGGAATAAGCGCGTGTTTTAGCGAGCTTAATGTACATACCTTATATGTCAGGATGCAGCCTTCAAAAGTTTCTGGGCTATGTATGTTACTTCAAAAAGTATTAAATGGTATTCTGATCTAGGCTCCTTTCTAACTCAGGCGATTCAGATCTTCTTTCGAATCAGCACATTAAATAATCTTTAGTATGGGTGGAGAAACTATGAGTGTAAGGCTCATGTCTGCAACCAATATTAACAAGTTTCAATTGATATAGTGCAGATTACACTAGGGAATCAAACACTGACTACACGAAATAAAAGAAAAAAACCTAGTCCAAGTGAAATCTGAACCAATTATCATAGAATTTGAAGAGAGTCAGGAACAAGCAGAAATACAAGCAATGTAAGAGATGCAAACAGCTAAAACCCACGTAGCAGAGGGATGGCGGAAGGGAGGATGTACTAGTTATCTTTTACTTGGATATGAGAATACTCAGAGATTCTTTGGGCATTGTCGAAGGACTCATCACTTGGGTGGGCAGACTTGTCCAGAGTTTCTTGAGCTCTCTCGAGATAAGGCCTGAAACCGAGTTGCAGGGTCAAGTACCCGAAGGCCAAGGCTCCAACCACCACTACCCCTGACCTCATCGCATTCACCTTCGGTATCTCTCTCATCTTCTTCTTCTACGTTCGACTTTCTTCTCTCTTCCTTCACTACTGTCTATTGCTTGATTCCTGTAAGATCTTGAGATGGGGTTGTATTAGAGGGCTTTGTCTTCCCATTAGCATATCATTTAACAAGTTCTAAACCAAACCCATACCATTTTAAAACTCTTTTACCAAGCACAAGCCGTTTTCAACTTATATGCAAAAACTGAGAGATCTAACAATTGTAAGTTAAAGACACGGTTTCATCCTCGAAATTGTGAGTTCCTGTGCAATTACTCAGATAGACATTGAAGAAAGCATGACTTGAAAAGATAACTGGAATTGAATTTGCGGTTCGAAAACATGTGTTGAATATAGTATCATTTCAATGGACTGCTCTGTAGTTAGCTTTGAGTTCAATAAGTACACATGACAAGGACAAGAGTTCAATCTAGTAGTGTTATGAACAAATTTGGATCAAAACACAACTTCTGGCTGCCCATAATGGAAGCTGCTTATTTGTTCAAGTTCATCAACTAGCTAGCTGACCAATCTTGCCATGTGCCAACTAGCTTAATAAGCCAGCTGACAACCATCTTAGACAGCTTCCACAACGCCCAAGGTAACAATTCCCTGCTAGATTGCCCAATTTGTCTCCTAAAGCTCTAGGCTTGCTGGAGGAATATTTTGTGATTGACCCCAACAAGTGCATAACAGGCACGATGTGGTTTTACTTTTACTTTTACTTTTAAGAGCGGAAAGATTCATTTACACTCAGAAATTAATTAAATATACATTTGGAAAAAATAAGAAGAAACATTATGGACTTTGATACAGCGGAAAAGTGAAGTTTGACTTTCTAAACCCTTTTTATTTGAAGGGGACTTTCACCTAGGTTAGATTGTTCACCTATGGAATTCACTAATGAGTTTGGGAGCTTTATATATGAAACAATAATGCTAGTGCCATACACACACACACACACACACACACACACTTGTGTCGGCCCCCAAGCGATTGTGAGCATGTGTGCAAGTGTGCGTGCGTGCATTTTTCGTGTGCCTGTAGACCAATTGTATACGAAATGACTGTTTTACAGGAGTGGCTTCAAATTGATTATGTGAATGGTTAAACTTACATTTCTTCAGGATCCAAATAAAGTACATCTCTACTAGACTACTTCCTATAATCCATATTCCCTCTAGTTTCACAAGCCAGACAGCTAAACCTCTTATATCACCAGTGTCATTCAGCCCTAAATCCCTTATAATGAACATGACATTCTCTTTTACTTCTACACTGTTACAGTATTTAAGCTGACACACATATTCCAGAATTTGACATGTATGTCAGTGAACATTCACATTGACAAGTCTGTAATGGGAAATAGAGAGAGAGAGAGAGAGCACACAATCAAGAGTTAGAACAATATTATGGTGGACATGCAATGGGAAAAAGATATCACAGAAAATAGGAACTTTCCCACAATCAGGCTCTTATCAAATATGAAGAACAGAGAAAGAAACTAGCGTATGCTTTGTTTTTGGCGAAAAAAAATCTGATCAACAGAGGTGAGGAATTCTTTCAGTTTTGACATTTTCTCAATATTCCAACCAAGAACCCAAGAAAATCAAGATTTGCCGAGCTCAACAAAAGGGTCATACCTGGTCCTGGTTAGTCCAGTGAAACATACACTCTTCCACACGGATGAGAGAGAGAGAGAGAGACGGGTCGAAATATGGAAGGTTTTTTTTTTTGATCCTAAATATGGAAGGTTGAAGGAGAGAGAAGACGTCTTGTATCTATGGGTTTATATTAGGGCGCGTTAACCGCGGCCAAAATACAAAAGTTCACGGCCAATGTGTAAAAGTTTGCGGCCAACGTACTAAAGTTTGCGTCAAAGGTATTAAACCTTGGGGCCACCGTATTAAAGTTTGCGGCCTCGTTGAGTTCTTAAATTGGGACTTTTGGACTTCTTGGGCTTGATTGGGCCCGGCCTACCTCTATTTTAAGTCCAAAGTCAATTGAAATATGTCCAAAACAACCAATTTTCGTCTTTTTTTTTTAAATTTTTTTAGTCAAATCACATGATATATTTTGATTAATCTATTTTGATTAATCATTCATCTCGACTAGAATCGTTTGTATTTTTTTGAGTTCTCTCGTTAAGACAAATAATTAATTCCTTAAAAATTACGTTGAGAAACTACACAAAAATTATAAAAAGTAAAAATATCAAAAAAAATTACTAAAGACAAAGGGTTTTCATAGGAAAATGGCCAAATTTTATTTCTTTTTTTCATTTGCAGTGTTTATTTTCATTGTTTTGTTATTTCCTTGCCTTTTCTTGTCCCCCTAATTCAGAAGCGCCAAACAGAGCCTAGTTAGAATCTTGCCGCATGACGCCATGACACCGTCAAAACTGGCACAAATATATGCGTATCCATTGTTTGCAGCAATCAATTCCGAGTAGTTGTATGTTGAATTCTTCTGCAATTATCAGAAGGCAACAGTTCTTGATCAGGGCTCTAGGCGGTTGCTGCAGCCATCAAACCCATCACCAGTTCAGAATGCAATCTATGCATGGTGGGTCAGGTTTAGGGGTTGATGCAGTTCAACAAAGAAAAGGTTTAGACGCTGATGCTTGTGGGATTTTGAGGCTAATCACTCCTCCTGTCGACCCAACTCGGTATAAAGGCCAAGCTGGTAATCTTTTTCCAAACAATTTTCAACTCTTATGAATTTCATCACACTTTTTAAGCTGGATTTCTGTATATATAGAGCTATTTGTGATGACCCTTCTTGTCAATTTAGTCAACTACAGTGAAAGATTAGGAATTTAAGTGTGTAATTGTCTACTTTAATCTGCATTTTTGAATGTATAGTACCATTTGTGAAGACCCTTTTCGTCAATTTAGTCAACTACAGGGAAATATTGTGAATTTAGGTGTGTAATTGTGTATGCTCGTATTTGCATATATATGTACTGAGTTTGGAAGTAGGAGTGGTTGTATGTATGGAGATATACTATCATTTATGTCATTATGGGTATGCGTATCTGTAGATGTATGTATGTATGTGATATGCAGCCATTTGTGAATTAAAATCTGTCAAGACAGAAAGGTTGGGTGTATTGTTCTCGGTAATCTCGGAAAACTATTCTTCCAGTTGATACAAAGCAACTTTGATGCACTTTCGTGTCCACCTTGATACCATTTGTGAGTTTTTTTTTGGCTTGATTTGACCGTCCGTACTATCCACTCCGCATTCAGAATCCAAACTCCCTGCTTTTTCGTCCGATTGTGGCCACATCTATCCGGACTCTCGACAAAGTATTAGATAAATACGTTTTTTAGGGTTTCTTTATGTATCGGGAAGCAAATACATCTGGTTTTGCATAGAGTATTGGAGAGAGCTTGGTGAGATGCAAATCTGTTGCTCTTTGGAGCATTTGATTCTTTGATTAGTGAAGCCCTTTGATCGTTGACTATCCGTGGAGTAGGTTTACATCCGAATAAGCCGAAGCACATAAATCTCTTCTCTCTCCTGAGTGTTTGCTTTTCTCTCTATACTTTACTGCATGATTTGATATAGTTTCTTGTTTCCAACACATACATCACGTTTCTTTTGGAATTTGGTTGTCACTTCCGCACAACAAATTAGTATCAGAGCCTCAAGTTCAGATTTAGGATGTTGTTCTTGGCATTATTTTTTGTTGTTCTTGAGAGAAATCTATTTCTTCGGAGGTCAAGAAAGGAATTCACCAAATTGTCTATAACAGAGTCATCCTCCAAATCTGAATTGACTCCTAGACACATGGCTTCAAAATCTGTGGTTTTTAATGTGGAATATGAGGTGGAAAAGTTTGATGGCACAAATAACTTCGGTGTGTGGCAGTGCGAAGTGATGGATGTCTTGATACAATAGGAGTTGGACATTGCTTTGGAAGACCGACCTGATGATTGGACTGAGAAGAAATGGGATCGGATTAACCGGCAGGCTTGCGGAACAATCAGGTTGTGTCTTGCGAGGGATCAGAAATACTTTGTTATGCAGGAGACAAAAGCGAAGGATCTTTGGAAGAAGCTCGAGGATAAGTTCACGACCAAGAATGTAGGGAATCGTCTTTACTTGAAGAAGAAGCTCTTCTGTTTCCAGTATCGCTTAGGTAGTGATTGAGCATCTGAATGACTATAACAAGATACTTGCTGACCTTCAAAATTTGGAAGTAGAAATCCTTGATGAGGATAAAGTCCTACTTTTGTTGAATTCCTTGCCCAATGCTTATGATCATTTAATTACGACATTGTTGATGAGAAGGATGAAATTAGGTTTGATGATGTTTCTAATGCTCTGGTTAACAATGAATACCGTAAGAAAGGTAAGCAGTCCCAAAGGGGCTCATACAGTGAAGCATTGACAGTTAGAGGCAGGGTTAACAATGAATACTGTAATAAAGATAAGCAGACCCATAGGGGCTCATCCAGTGAAGCCTTGACAGTTAGAGGCACGCCGGAGAGTAAGAAATCAAGTAACAAAGGCAGTAACATGGGTTGTTCTCGCTCTAGGTCGAGAAGGGCCTTATCGTCCGATAAAATTGCTAGGGATGAATGTGCATATTGTCACAAAAAGGGGCATTGGAAAAAGGACTGTCCGACTTTGCAGAAGCATAATAGGGACACCAGTAATTCCCAGGCTAATTTGGCACACTTGGATGATGAAGATTCTAATCAAGCTTTGTTGGGTTTGTCATTGGTTTGTCAAGCTGTTCAGTGGATTATGGATTCTGGTTGTACCTATCATATGTGTTCGAATAAGGATTGGTTCTCTAGCATGGATATAATCGATGGTGGAGCTGTTTTTATGGGTAATGATCATGCCTGTAAGACTCATGGGGTGGGTAAAATTAGACTAAAGTTGCATGATGGATCCATTCGTGTTTTGACAGAAGTTTGGTATGTTCCGGACTTGAAGAAGAATCTCATCTCACTTGGTACTTTAGACTCCAAAGGTTATCGTATCACTCTCGAAGGGGGAATTCTAAAGGTTGGTAATGGTGCGAGGCTTGTGATGAAAGGCACTTGGCTGAACAACTTGTATTTTCTACAGGGGAGTACAGTTGTGGGTGGAGCAGCCACGGCTAGTAGCTATGTGGGGAAGGATACACTTGATAGTACCAGTCTTTGGCACATGCGTTTGGGTGATGCGGGTGACAAAGCCATGCAAGACAACAGTTGTATGTTGAATTCCTCTGCAATTGCGAGAAGGCAACAGTTCTTGATTAGGGCTTTAGGTGGTTACTACCACAATCAAACCCATCATCAGTTGAGAATGCAATCTATGATTAGTGGGTCAGGTTTAGAGGATGACGATTTGGGGAATTTAAGGTCAATCACTCGACCTCTTGACCCAACTCGGTATAAGGGCCACACTGGTAATCTTTGTCAAGTAATTGTCAACTCTTCTAAATTTCATCACACATGACTCTTGCATTTCTTCTCCTATGGCATCATTTGTGATGATCCTTCTTGTAAATTTAGTCGGTGACAGGAAAAAAAAAAAAAAGAATTTATATGCGTAGTTATCCGTATGTGTTTTCTAGGATATATGAATATGGTCGTTCTTGCATTTATGTATATTGAGTTTTGAAGAAGGACTGTATGAAGATGCATCATTTATGTCTTTATATGTATGTGTATGTGACTATGTGTTGATTTATGTGCATGATATGGTGTCATTTGTGAATTAAAATCTGTCAAGACAGATGGGTTGAATATATTATTATTGTTGTAAATCTTTCTGGAAACTTTTTTTTTTTACTGTTGAAACAAAAGGGGGTAAGCAACTTTGGTGCACGTCATATGCCTCGCCTTGATGACATTCAGTCACAAAAATTTCTCAGATGCTTATATATTGTATGCTAATTAGAACATCAGTGTCTTTCTGATTCATCAGTTCACTTGTTTTTCTGGATAACTGAGCATTGTGTTAGCATCGTGCAAATTTTTTTTTTTTTAATTGGCAACAAAAAGAGATTGTCAACTAACTTGTTCAAAGTGCGAGCAATTTTCTTCTTACTTGGTGAATGGACAGACTCTTGACATGCTCTCTCTCTCTCTCTCTCTGTTCTTTGAAGTCGTAAAACCAACTGAAATCTTAACTACTGTATTTGTATATTTTGCCTCTAACATGTTTTTGTTTCTTCTCTAGCTATGTTAACTTTACGATTTTTAATCTTATTAATTCAATGTTCCCATTGTTTGTCAAGTCAGGTAAGATAGCTGTCATAGGAGGGTGTCGCGAATACACAGGTGCCCCATACTTTTCTGCCATATCAGCTTTAAAAATTGTTAGTCCTCTCATTCTCACCTCTTTTGTGCTAAGTTTATTTCTTTATTAATGTGTTGCGGTTATTGTTCATAAACCTCAATGTTACTTGATTTTCCTTTTTCAAAATAAAAACAAAACCCTTTTGTTATAGCAGATTTTTGACTGACCAGTTTGAATGCACTTCATTTCCCCCACAGGGTGCAGATTTATCTCATGTTTTCTGCACTAAAGATGCAGCTCCAATTATAAAAGGCTACAGCCCTGAGTTAATCGTGCACCCTGTGCTGGAAGAATCCTACAGTGTCAGGTGGATTTTCAATCTAATACAGTACATTAGAATATCTATATTTAATGTTTACAGTTTATGCCTAATTGTTGTGGAGGGGCTGATTTTTTATGGAAGATTGTTTCAGGGACGAGGACAAAAAATCAATCTCAGAAAGAGTTCTTGCTGAGGTTGAGAAGTGGATGGAAAGATTTGACTGCCTTGTTGTTGGTCCGGGACTTGGAAGGGACCCGTTTCTTCTGGTGTGCCTTTTCTAGCCACTTTTCTACCTTGAAATTTGTGGTGAACATAGGTCATAGCTTTTAAGTGATATTGATGTTTGCTTGAAATTAAAGGCTATTCGTTTGTATCTTCCTGTGTAAAGTTGACAATGAAGTTACAGTCTAGTTTACTGATTTTTTAACTGAAAAGTTGTGTGATGATATGATCTTTAAGGCAACTACGCATAGGTTTTTACAATGTGTTTCTATGCCTCATGGTGTATCATTCGTCATAAGTTGTTAAACAACAGTATTCGGTTCGTGATGTTCGGTCCGTGATGTGCACATACGTGCACGAATTCAAGTGTGTGAACATGCAAATAATCAAACTTTAGTTTCTAGAATCAATCTTTGAAGTGATGGATTCTCCTCACAATATTGTTGATGTCAGGTGTAACTTGTAAGTGATCTATAATATTCCAGTAGGCGAAATCCGTATGAACCTTTATATGTACGTGAAAACATATAATAGTTTTTGTCCAAGAAACAAATTATTTGCTTGATCTTATTGGTCTCCAGTGGAAAGAACATCTCCTGAATCCTTATGATTTGTTTTTCTAACCCGCATTTTGAGATTACTATTAATGTTCTTTGGGAATCGTTAGAATTTACTCAACCCTTTCTTCTTTTGGTTGAGAACATGTAATCCTTGTGGTTTTGCCCGGATAAATTTTTACATCTCATTTTCTGAACATTTTCCTTCTCACTATATGCCTCCATAAGGTTTCTTGCTATATTCCTGTTTATCATGTTAAGCAAATCCTTTCTGAAGAAGTTGTACAACATTCATATTGTCAGGACTGTGTTAGTAACATCATAAAGCATGCAAGGCGCTCAAGCATCCCAATTGTCATAGACGCGGTATGCGGTAGAAATTAGAGACACAATTCATTTTCTTTTAGCATAATTGATCATTCTCACTCCTCCCTATGGCACTCTTTTGAATTATTACCAGGATGGGCTTTTTCTTGTCACAAACAGTCTTGATCTGATCAGTGGCTACCCGTTGGCTATCCTAACCCCAAATATAAATGAATACAAGCGCCTTGTTCAAAGTGTACTAAATTGTGAAGTAAATGATCACGATGCTCCTGGACAGCTACTCTCTCTTGCCAAACGGTAAATTCTTTTCTGAAATTCTTCTAGGTTTTTCGTCTAATCACTTGTTAAGCATCCTTTAGTGGATTTCTTTCATCTTTTGTACATATGTTATGAAGGCCATCTATTCTTAATTTGTTTGGCATATGGATTGGCAATCTATCCATACTATATTATACTATAGCAATAATGCTACTACCACAAACACTTACACACGCAATCACACAAACTCACTCACATCAAGTGTGGGGTCCACACTACTAGTGTGGACCCCACACTTGATGTGAGTGAGTTTGTGTGTAAGTGTTTATGGTCATACAATTATTGATACTATAGAGGTGTAGTACATGTGCAAAGCTCTCCCTTTTTTGAAGTAAATTTTATAAAAACAAGAAAAATCCACCTCATTTTTTGTTAATGCTTTACTATCTTCTCTTTTCTGAAAAAAAGAGAAAAATCTACCTCATTTATTGTTAGTGGTTCACCTTAATCTTCCATCTCTCCCTTCCTATGCGTCAGAACACGACGCTTGTTATTTCATATCTAGAAGTTAAACCAAGTTGACGAAATTTGTGTCATGGCATTAGTGTGGGTAGTGAATATCCAACTTTAATGGGTCTTTGTAGTAAACAGGACACAGGACACACACACTCAGAGCTATGTGGTTGATCTGCTGCTGGTCTGACTAAGGCCCACTTCACTGTCTTCTCTATATTATCAAGAGCTTTTCGTTGGTGGATCTTGTGCTGTTCTGACTGAGGCCCATTTGACTGTCTTCTATTATCACAGCCTTTGAACAGCTTTGACACACCATGTTGTGTTGTTGTTTGCTTATAGTTCATGATTTAATTTTGCTTTGGTGCAACCCATGGAAAGAATAATTTCTTGATCAGGATTGGTGGTGTAACGATTTTACGGAAAGGAAAATCAGATCTCGTCAGTGACGGTAATAAAGGTACCTACCTGCTGATTACATTACCGTATCTTGTCTGCGGTTTAACATTCTCTACCTTTGCAACTGTAACTAAAAAGTATGATTGCAGCCTCTTTTCTCTTTTAATTTTGGCATTTTTGTGTGAACATTATGTGGGTATTACACAATAATATAGTGAGTTCTGGCATGATGTCTGACAAGTATCCCTAATTCTCAGCGTCGGCCATATGAAACACATTTTCATCTGAATGATAGCAACTTCCCTTCTTAGGTTTCTGATATTAGAAATATGTTCAGATGGCGTCTGAATCCGTGCTTTCATGCAGTTATGTCAGTGAGCATGTATGGTTCTCCTCGGCGATGTGGTGGCCAGGGCGATATACTTTCTGGAAGGCAAGTGATTTTTTAAACTTTCTGTGTAAACCAAGTACCGAGAGAAAAGGTGTCCTGTTCAACGAATCACAATGTTCTTTATTCTCCATCAATCGAGAAAGTTTTATTCGCGATAGGTCATCCATTCCCTTTCATAAGTCTTTTTAAAAGTTTAGGTCCTCTCTTCTCTCTCTACCTTGGAGATCCTAGTAATTACTTTTTCTCTCTCTTCATAGTGTTTTTTGCAATGGCAACCTTAATGCTGGTTACTGGCCAGGAAAAGAAACGAAAAACGTTTTTCCTATATTGCATATGGCAACATCATAGTCCTGACTTCCAATTTTCCATTTGATATATATTTTTGGCGTTTCTCCACACTATATATCTGGAAATTAGGACGTAACTCTTGCTCTTTTATGACCTCTCCAAGTTGTCGGGTGTTTAGACCTAGTTTTGGGTGACTGCCCGGGCATGATAAAAAGGGAAATCACTTCTTCGGACCTAATTTAGATCATAAGTTCAAAGGTCAAAAGATTGTTATTCAGTTGGCTGATCACCATTTTCTTGCAATATGAAACTTCATATTCTTCTGTTGATGCCAGTGTTGCGGTGTTCGTTTCTTGGGCCCGCCAATATATCTCTTCTGCTAAGGAGGAATTGGGCATGAACCCTACAGTGTTGGGGTGCATTGCTGGGTCCGCTTTAGTGAGGAAAGCAGCATTGCTTGCCTTTGAGAATAAAAGAAGATCGACGCTGACCGGTGATATAATCGAGTGCTTGGGAAGAAGGTATGCACCTGATTACCCTTGCATATGTCAGAAGTGAAAATAACTGGAGTCTTACCTTTTTCTATTTTGCAGTTTGGACGAAATTTGTCCAGTGAGTGGTGTCCACCGTTCACTTCTGGATGAATGAGCTGAAAATCATAAATGGGAGTCTTGTCCACCTAGTGTAAATGAGACAATAAATGATCTTCATGGAACAAGTACTATTTCTGAGAAAACACTGCTTTTAGTAGCTTGTTATTGGGAGATTTGATAATACCAAGGCAGGGTACTTGTTGGTTTTGCTATTGTTTTCGTTTTAAAAAAACAGATTATATTCAATCCCTTTATCTGCTGGTCTTGGGACACCGCCACGTGTTGCCTCGGCACCCTTATCCCTCGCTAACAGCCTGTTTGGATGCCGGATTTGGCCCCTGATTTGCTATGCGGCCGGACTACATCTCCGCCCCCTCCTCTAATCCGGTCTTTGGCTGCCAAAAAACCTACCCCGATTTGGCCCCGGATTTAGCGACTTCGGATTACAAATCCACCCACAACCGGATTTGCTAATGACAGGAGTACCCCCGTTGTTGGTTATGCGGGGTGGTTGAATGACGAACTTGCCCTTACCTTTTCTAGATCTTCTGGTAGTGTGGAGCTTGCTGGTGATGCTCGGCGGCGGCAGCTGGTTTTCCGGCTGTGGTGATGCTCGGAAGCAGCGGCGGACAGAGAAGACGAGGGGGTTGCAGAGGAGGGGTTAGGGTAGGGGCGTGGGTTGCAGAGGATGGGGACGGAGAAGACAAAGTCTCTTGTTTTTCTTTTCCCTTTTTTTTTGGACCGGAGAGAAGACAGTCTTCTTTATCTCTTCTTACACGTACAGTACTCCATATATATAGATTTAGCATTTCTGATATACTATA
Source organism: Rhododendron henanense subsp. lingbaoense (assembly GCA_020567845.1). Taxonomy (NCBI): domain Eukaryota; kingdom Viridiplantae; phylum Streptophyta; class Magnoliopsida; order Ericales; family Ericaceae; genus Rhododendron; species Rhododendron henanense. The sequence continues at coordinate 50,484,660 of CM036316.1, forward strand.
TATTATAGTGGCCCCCAATTGCCTTTGGAATCGTTTTTACCTATGCAATTATAACTTTCCAGACAATTTTTTGCGAAAATAATACTTTCCTTTTAAATAATACTCTATAGTTTAAACATTTACTAAGATAAAATGAATTTATTTTATCACAAAGCAATGATAAAATCTATTTATTCTAATTATAATAAAATTAATAAAATTTGTCTATTAAAATAATAAAATGGGGGCAATTAAGTCATTTTGGCAACTTATCTCCTCATATCCACCTTCTAAATTCCCTTTCTCAAAAAATCATCCAAACACTAGATTACAAATCCACCCGTCTTACATATCCACCCTTTTTCTATATCCATCTAAAATTAAATCCTACATCCAAACGGGCCGTGAGGGTGTTGGGAAACCTCGTGACGGTACCCATACGCCACTTAATAATTACTCATGAATACAGTGGAACACTGGACTCCAGAAAAGGTCAACAAGGGTAGGAAACCACTCATTTTTTACAACTCAATGTTCGGCCAAATGGACCGATTAAGTCAGGAATGCAATCCCACCATTAACCGGTTGGGAGGCTCAATTAAAATCCGGACAAACCTAATATGGACTGGCCCAACACAATAATTAATAGTAACACGCAGTTGAGAGTCAAACTCCCGATAATGGCTCTCACTGCGCCAACCCTGCCGGAGGTTACCTGGTTGCAATCTTGCTGCTGTTGGCCCAAAAACAACACATGAGATGAACCATCTGCATAATTCCATTTGCAAAACAATCTAATCTACATATGGCGCTTAAAATAGAATCGTGCAGGTGAGGATTCAATCAGAACCTAAAAGAGAGATAATGGATTAGAGTGAAGAGGGATGAAAAAGAACGGAAAATCATCACACAAGCATCGTATCGCCACTACATTTTGTAACTTACAAGAGGTCAAGAGTTTTACCAAATCCTAATGGCATGAAGTAAAACATTAAAAACACATACAAGACTCATTCTATGGGGAACAAGCAGCTATATACTACAACATCTATTAAGGCCACACTAGTTTCTTTCTAAGACGTGTAGTCTTTGGGTCTTCTCTATCAGTTTGGTACTGTCTCTTCTTTTGGTTGTTTGTCGCTAAGGTAACTTCCCCACCAGAACTTCTGCAGAAACATATCATCAACGAATCAGTACAGGTATTCAGTGCAATCGAAGACAGCAGACAGCAGTTTTCCCTTTAGAAAGATGAGATATAACCAGGCAAGGTAACAGGAAAACACATAAAACCACTGTAGATCAATAAAATTTTTACTTGTCTTCAGTGTGAGCACCCAATAGATTCAGAAGAAGACAGATTAGCACAACCACCGTAAACCAAACTAAGTCTCATATCCCAATATTTGGGGTTGGCTAGAGGACTTTTCTACAGCCATTATGCTCTGTCAATGGTTATATGCTCAGTTGAATATACCAATCCGAATCATTTTTCAGACACTAGAAGCCTAGCATGATTTCTTAACTTGCATCTATTGCACATTAACCGAACCAATCCAAAGCAAACCGAGCCTTAAAACCCAATCAATTGGAGTCGGCTACGTGAATTAGTTTTCTCAATAGGTGCTACTCTTACCATTTCACAACTTCTTATATTTCTAATTCTCCTGTTCATAATCCCATCAATTATCATACATCCATCTAAGCATCTTCCACCATCTAAAAAATATATAAATATACATGCAACTAAGGATAAGGATGAGAACATTGGAAAACAACTAAAAACTTACACTGTCGCTCACATTTCTGCTAAACCCACTAGTCCCTCAAGAGTCTGGTGGTTGCTGCTGGTGTGGCCACATCTGCTGATACCGGGCTTGATCAACAGGCTGACCCATGAACATACCGGGAGCTCCAACCTGTGGAGCATGCTGAGGTGGCATATAATAGTAAGGAAGTCCCTCAGTGGGGCCCCCAACAGGAAGGGACCCTCTTGGGATCGAAGCAAGCACCTCGTCCTTCAAATCCTCCCTAGGCACGATATCCACCAAGAAATCAAATATCTCAGTTTTTGTGATAGCTGCCGCGATATCGTTCTTCTGAAGTGTCCTCCTTTTGTTCTCCTCTGTGTGATTCCAAGACCTTAAAGTCAACTCCAGAATGAACATCTCACATGCCCTAGCAAACACAACTGGAGCCTCAGCGGATATCATCCTTACATCTTCATCCGCTTTCATTATCTTTTTGATCCTAGCCAATGGCAGGCTATGGTTTTTGAAGTCAGTTGTTTGCTCAATGTCTTGGAACTGGTTTGCCCAGAAACCATGGAGTTGTTGCTGCAGTTGCTGTTGCTGCTGCTGGTGGATTTGCTGATAAGCAAGTTGGTGCTGTGCGAGCTGAGCAGTAGAGGCAGGGATACCAGCAGATTGAGGAGATTGAATTGATCCGGCAGATGTAGAGGCAGAGGGCCTCATCATTTGGTGAGCTTGATATGGGGCCATGTTATATGGCATCTGAGCTGAGCTACCTGGCACCCCAGTTACTTGGGACTGCCCGTGGCCTTGTTGATCCATCTTGACTCACAAGAGATCTCCAACTATCAACTTTTCATACATATGATAAGATTTTCAATCACCCAAACAGCATTAAGATTTAAGCACTTTGTAAGCAAGCTTCGGCCTTCAAAACTCATCATTCCTAGTAAAAAGTATTAGATGTAGACATGTATAAAGTGAGCTGGTAACTCGCTATTTCGCCAAGGACCACACAATGTAACTAAGAGCTGAATGGACTCAACTGCAGGGTATCTTGCCGAAAGCAGTCATATCTACAAACTAACCTATGGTTTGCCAAATAAGGAATTTCAAGTTCCTTAGATCTGTAATTTTAAAAAAATAAAAAGGTTCCTTAGATCCAAGTTCTTCTGAAAGTGTTGGAGTGCTGAAAATACAGAATAGATAACTTGCTGGTCCTCGCATAGAAACTATACAGCTAGCGAACCTATATAGTACAAAAGAAAAGAGTCGTATATAAATTCATAGGAACGTCCTCTTGTACATAATTACATATGCACTGAACCCACAACTGAGATATCGGGATTTCCATGAACTTGATTGATTTTGCTAAAGCTGGTATCTCCTATATCTGAATCCTTTGACCAGTTAATAATCAAATGGATTCAGATAAAAGCTGGTCCAATACAACTGCCATGGGAGGCTAAAAACATAACCTTTCAGCCGGAAATCCACTTGGTTCTGAGTAAGAAAACATGCGTAGACTCTAAGAAATGGGACAATAATAACGAGCATAAGACCATTTAAGTATCTCAACCCACAGATAATCCCAGAATTCGTTTCTAATCCCGTCTAACAAGGAATCCTCATCATTCATCACACGAAATAAAACTAGTAGAACACTACCCGAAAGAAGAAGGGACGATAATACTATACTTTGAAAGAGGACTTCAAGTACATATACTAAACGAGTTGTCTTCCATATTGGTAAATTCAAATCACCTACAACCAGAATTCCTATAACAAGAAAGCCTATGCATGATAAGAACAGCCTAAAACATTTTTGTTCAAATATATTGAATTTTATTGACAGAAAAGAAGTAGCTTTCAAATTTCCCCATATCTAATTTCGAAAGAGCGATGATAGTATGATACAGACACAAATTTAAAACACAACTCCGGACACAACAGTGTTCGGAGCCGTAGGATGCACAAGAGACCTCATACATCCAACGACTCCAGACACAACTGTGTTCAGGGTTTTGTTTCAAAGTCGCGTTTCTAGACCTTGTTGTGTTCCTAGACTTTTCGATTTCAAAAACCCACCACAAGATAGCACAAGATAGCTCAAATACAAGGATAACCAAATACAATACTTGTGTTTTTCTCTTGCATGCATCCACAAATACCCAAATATAAGAACACATAAAGGCCAGGCCAATCTTTTCCAAAATCACCAGCACAGATCAAAAGAATCAACCTTGTATATACACAGATACACAAACGTGAAGAAATCGAGTACCTTTACAGCTCCGTTTCACTTTTGTTTCTTGATTCGTCTAGCGATCAAAACTCTACACCCAAAACGAAGGACCCATTGAATTATCTGAAACTGTGAATCAATTCCGATAAAATTAACGCATAAATCATTACATAGAATAATAGAAATCGAACCAACCTGTGTTCTATTTTGCTGTACACGGAACAGGGGATGAGAGTTGAACGAGAAAGAATGTATCTTTTTGCTGTATGTATGGATACATACATATATAGTGAGGAAAGCTATAGTGGGAAGCGCGAGTTTGGTTCGTGGGAACTCTCTCTCTCCCTCTCTCTCTCACAAAGAAACTATAACAAAGAAAAAAGATCTAAACTTTACATTTGACTTTTATCAAATTGACGACACTATCCCTTGGTGCTAGACTGCTAGTTAACCTTTCCACCCAACTCCAGCATTAATAACATGTAAACTACGCCTTTATAACGGATAAAAAAAAAACTACTCCTTTATAGGGCATGGCATGGTTGATCCATAAAACCTAAACTAAAATAATTTGTAAATCTCCGACGTTGGGTGTTATCAACTCTTTTTGGGTCAGTTCTTACGGAACTTTGCTTCTGATTTGATAGGGCTATCTGCAAGTGGGCGGTGTGATTTGGTCTCCGAAATGAATTGAGGTGAGCGTAAGATGACCCGAACACTTGAATTATCCAAAAAGACCCTACTCATTATTTTCTCCCGATCAAAAGTAAAATGGTATACTACAATTTTTCATTGACATACTCCAATCTTGCTTTCTATTTTTGCTATCCGTGAATACGTCAAGACTAGATTTATACTTTGTTGAGTGAAAATGAGGAACGTGGAGTGTGGACCCTCCATACCATCTGCCTAGCTTAGGCTAGGTAGATGTAGGTAGGTAGATGTAGGTAGTGAAGTTGGTCCTAGAAAAAATGCCTAGCTGTATGGAGAGCGTATTGGAGCTGGAAAAAAACGGTTAGCGTTAGATAACCATTCTTGCTAACATGACTTGTTTTGCCTAGCTAGTGGCTTGGATATGCTCTAATTAAGTTCCTTTTAGATTTCTCTTATGCATAATGATTGTTTACTCCTCTTTTATGAACTTGTTGCGCTCTATTTCTTGGCTTCCTTGGTGAGAAAATTAGAAGTTTGTGAGTATTTCACGTGAAAAACAAGTTAGATAAAAGAACTTAGAGCGATGTGTACTTTGGGGGATTAAAAGAACTCAAATTCGAGCACATCTTGCAAAATTAATAGTGTGTATTGTGAACAAGGGAAACTATTTTCCCTCTTATCTTTTTGTACTCATTTTCTTGTCCTTAATCATGCGACATTACGGAATTTTCTGTCATGTGAAAAGCGAATTGAGAAGTAAGGTTAGTTTGATAATTTTACGTAAATAAAGAAAATTAAAAAAAAAGTGACATATTGTCCAACAAGGGAAGACATTGACTCAATGTTGTTGAGGTCTTTGTTTGAAAGATCTGAAAATTCTAATTTAGTCATATAGTAATCTTTGGCCTCCATATCCAATAATTCTCTTCTTTTTTTTTGAGTCAATACTTTTCAATTCGTGTAAAAATTGCTATCTGCAGATTCTATGGAATTGCAATGACATGGGGTGAATCTCATTTTGATTCTGCCGATGTTGTCTCATTTTTTATGGGTTTCTTTTGATATGGCCTCATGTGGAAGAGGTGCTTTTTGGTTTTGCACGATTTATAAATCAGGTTTGCAAACAAACCAAGTTGAGCTTTGAAGTATGTGAGTTCGCATGGCTTGCTCAAAACTATTCTAGCTCGAGCTCGAGTAATAATCATTCGCTTAGTGTCGAGGTGTGTGACCTTAGTTTGTGTTAGAATTTAAGACCCGAAACACCAAAACACAAAGAGCTTAATTATAACAATATATGTATAAATATAAACAAAATAATACTGTAGATAATATCCTAAAGAGCCAGGGTTCCGATGAACAATCAACAACTCCAAGATGAAACCCAAATCACGACCAAGCCTTCTCGATGTTTGCGTCCATAGGACATAAAGTGTTGTGTCTTTCCCCAAGGGACACAACTCTTGAATATAACTCCCTTTAATAAAGAGACTCCTATTTAAATGGCGACTCTTGGAATTATTATTAAACAATAACACTTAAAACGAGTTTTAAGACATACAAATTTAATTCCAACATTTCTTTTACTTAATGAGCCTTTACTAACAAATCACGCCTCTTCAAACGAGCTGAGCTTTTAGAATCCACTGAGTTATACTACACTACTGTGTCTTAGTCTAAAAAGAATAGTCCAAAGTGAGAGAGAGAGAGAGAGAGAGAGTAGCTGTACAGCGATTGAAGCAATTTGTCCAAAGTGCAGACTAAACAAGGCAAACAAACAAGCTGCTAGCAAAGTCATAAAAGCTACAAAGCCACAAGGCAAAAGCCTACTCTTCCACTTGTCCAACCTACAAACAGACACTAACCCACTCTCCTTTCACTTATTTACATGGGGCCCAACTAACATGCCTTCCATTCACAACCAAAGTAAAAAAAGAAAAAAGAAAAAAGAAAAAACCCCCACTTGCCAAACACCCCTTAAAGAGGAGAAGATTGTTAGGAATGTGTAGAGAGGGATGATCTTCTACTACTTTGTGGCTGCTGCAAAAACTGGTGGCCCTTCCACCTGAAAAGTGTTATCCCCAAACTTAAATACATGGAGTATTAGGCCCAGCTTCGCTAGAAAAATAAGCTGGATTATTGACTTATTGGCTGAAATTTAGCCAATAAGCCAAATTAAGTAAGTACACTACTTTGTGCCCGGGGTGGTTTGGTTGAACAAAAAAAAAAGAAGAAGTTGTGTGACAGATTTCGAACAAAATTGTTCATGATGATAAATGTGATGTTTGAAAATCGATTTCCTAACAAATTGTTCAAAAAAAAAAAAAAAATTGTTCAAAAGGTTTGGCTATACTTAGGTGATCCATCCTCCCTTTTCAAGGGTTTCATAATTAGACGTCGAGCCCATTTTAGATCCTCCCTTTTTCAAGAATTTCATAATTAGACGTCGAACCCATTTAAGATGGTGAATGTTTTAATTGAAAATTGAATATAGTCAAGACACACTAGTGACTTAACCGTAGAGAACCAGAGCATCTATTATCAACAAATTAGTACTCCCTCCGTCCCCTTTTAAGAGTCCCACTTCGTAACTCCAACTTATTAAAAAAATATCATCATTACATATTTCACATCAATTTTTACCTTCACTTTCCCTACTTACCCCCTATGGAGACATCATCATTACACTTTTACTCACTAATTTTTCAAAATAGAATTTACTTTTAGGGGCAAAATAGAAAATGTACCAACTTTTACCCACTAACTTTACAAAATGGACACTTATTAAGGGACAACCCAAAATGGAATAGTGGACTTTAAAAAGGGGACAGAGGGAGTACTATTTATAGTGATGAAAAACTACTCCTACAACAAAGGTAAGTAGTTTCCCTTAAGCAGATCCCACTTTTGTTTAGCTAGTTTCCACAAAACATGGCACAACTCTCAGTAGTGATGAAATTGACCAAAAGGGAGTTTACTATTAGGTGATGCTACTACTACTTTTGCCTATTAATTGGTGGCCACTAAAAAGGCAAAGCATGCCCATAAATATTCCCCTCAAATAGTCTGAACCCAATTTTTAATGTACCAGTTTTTGGGGGCATTTTCGTCTATTAGATCACATGGAAATCCTAAAACACGACATTAAGGAAGCAACTGTAAAACATAATTCTGGACACAAACTGCATCCAGAGCCGCTTAATGAACGTGGGCTCGCATAAATCGAGCGGCTACAAACACAATTGATGTATTTTTAAGTTGTGTTCGTGGACATTTTGAATTATAAACCTAAATGATGAGAAGATTCTCATGTGATATACTAGTCAACAACTTGCACTCGAAAAGTTTATAACTTTACCATGAATTTTGCACCCCAGATTTCTTCGTCGGTAGCAGGAACAGCAGTGATCTTGTTCTTGGGATTCTCATAGCTTCTGAGTCCCCCAACTGCCGTCGAATAGAAACACCCTATACAAAACAAAAGTGGAACCACCGTCAAATGAAACAATCAAAGGAAAAACACACTACGCGTTACAATCTAGTGGGTTCCATTTTTTGTGCCGATGGTCTGAGGTGTCCGGACTAGCTTACGCACGTCTCGACTAACCCTTTCTCGATTCCGTCAAAGGCAGGTCATCCATGCCAGAACTAAGGGATTCAAAAAAAATCTCTTCTTTTTTTTCTTTTTTTTTGCGGCCTGACCCCAAGATTTGAACTCTGATTAATTGTATGGGGAGCAAACCCACCGACGAATCCGTGACTAATCCTTGGAGCTGAATTAGTGGGGTTCCATGTAGCATTCAAGTGTTCCTTTCAAATCTGGTGGATATATTTTATTGATAGTGGGTTCAAATCAAGTGTCAAAAGCAATTAAGAGCTTAAAGCAATGAATGATTATTGGACTAAAGCGCAACTAAAGATGATCAAGGCAGCTCACCTTGAGGGAAAGAAGCAAGTGATTTGCCACAAGCACCTTTAAGCAAATCAGCATCATCAGCAAAAGCCACATTTCCATCAGCAGTTATTCCCCAATACAGAGGAACCTTACCAAATTGATCCTGTGACACCAATAACAAGTTGTCCAGTTGTTATTCTACGAAAACTCCATTATTGTAGTATTATATAAGGACTGATAGTTTTTTTTTTTTTTATCAGCAAAAAATAATTTCATTAACTCATAAACACGAAGTTACAGAGATAATAGGAACTTGGATACACCGGCCTGACCATCCAAGACCCTCTTCTCCAAACCACACGAAGGAACTGAAATAGGTCCAACAGGCTGAGCCTAAATCAGGATACACCCAATGGGACAAGCCCACACCTAAAATAGGTCTAAAAGCCCAGATCAATACAATAGAGCCCAAACGCCACATCCTAACCCTAAACCCAACCATTGGCCAGCAGGAGTAGAAATGCATTAGCATTTAGACCTCGCCAGACGAAGGTGCTAATATAAGGACTGCTAGTTTACTACTACAAAAATAGGGAAACATATAGAATGATGTGATAAAGACAACAGCTAATTTGCCCCTCAAGGTTGGGTTCCCTATAAGGTTTGCCTATAACTTAAGGGTTTTAGACAAGTTATTTTCGCTAAATAGACTTTTAGTTGATGTATGTGAGGAAAATGACCAGTCTTGAAATCCATATTTCTGTGAGCTTTAGCCCGTTTAGTCTGTTTATAATACAACAGGGAGCGGTGTGCCCATGTCATATGAAAACTAGCACATAACTACCTATTTTTTATTGTCATGTTTTTTTTTAAAATCTATTCCGCAGGTGAGGAGAAAACGACTCGACGGAGCTTGATCAACCTTTGGCTTAGATGATGAACCACCTGCCAGACTAGTGTTCTGGCAGACTCAACGGCTCCTTCTCAACACCACCATTTTTGCACCAACATTACTCACCTCTGTAATTACAGATTTATCTGCGTAACATCTCTCCCTAAAAGGCCAATTATAGTCATCCTTATCCACTTTCCGTATGCGAGCCCGGACTTTTTCTAGTATAGAAGATCGATCCTCCGTTTTCGATTATCTAAAAGCAATAAAACAAAGCTTGAATGAGGCATAGCTGGGGTGGGTGAAATAAGTGAGTACTCACAGTAGCCACAAACACGGTGGAGGTGGACTTATCAAAGACAATGAAGGCAAAGTTCCCATCAAGGTGGCCGACAACATGGTTAGGTGGATAAGGTGCCCTGTCGCGGAGTGCCTTGTAAGCTTCAATCACTAGAACCACCTCATTCGTGGATTTGCCCAGCCCGTACTGCTGGTTCAGGCTTCCCATGTTGTCCAGTGCTCCTTCAAATATGCAGAATATGTCGTCCTTCACTGCAAATGATCTGCCATTTACAGTATCAAACAAACAATTGTTAATTACTAGTATTAGAAGATCAAAGATGTTGCTGAACAAGACTGTTTGATCTGCCACGTGTTGGGTTTGTGGAACCTGATTCGGTTTAGTTTGTCACTTGGCTACAGTGACAACGCCCCTGGATCCTAATTACTCCATATCTACCTTTGTGTGTCGTGTTATCTTGCTTGGTTTATTCTTCTTACGATTGTGTTTTATTTTTATTTTTATTCATCTTATGATTGTGTGTATGACTCCGGATCGAGCCCACATCACAATCATCAACAAGAAAGGTGGGGCGGCTAGAGCCCATAGATTTTTGTGTGTTTTCTCTGTGGATTGATTGAACCTGATCTAAAAGAATTATTATGCTCCAGTTAGGCTGATCAGTTTGACTATGGACTATCTAAAATAATTAAAGACCTAATTTCGAAATTTTCTGGATTTTTTTTCCCTCTGGTCAAAATCCCTAATAAAAGTTTGTCTAATGACAAAAATAATTAATAACTTGTCTAAGTTGTCTTCTTATAGATGTTTTTGGGAAACCAAGATGAGTCAAAAAGAACAAAAATGATAAAAATTGAAGAGGGAAAAAGATAAATAAATAAAAAAACAAGCGATAAAAAATACGAAACGCTTCTGGGTGATTCTCCAATTGTGGCTCTATCATACAATTTTGAAAGTTAGATGTGATAAAACACATTCTCCTACCCGACTCCCAAACAACTAAGACCCCGTTCTGCTAAGATTCTTATTTTTGGCTTTACGAGACAAGGCATTCTCTCACAATATAAAAATGCAAAAGCAAAAAATAAAAAAGCTCCTAAACACCCCTAACTCAACGGCAACGCATTTCCAAAACAGTTTTTTACAACTAACATTTATCCTCCCCGCTGCTGCGCATGGGTGGAAATTGGCGCCATTTTCGAAGCACCTAAAAAAAACAGTCATTGGATCGTCTAGTTATTCAGATCTCTAGAATACGACGTGGTCATGTTCCCGGACATTCCAAAACTACACATTCTTGTGGAGTTAGTGAATAAGTGCATGAAATTCATATAAATGTGTGGTGATGAAATGATCCGGAGCATCACGTGGCTGTGCTTTGGAACGACGAGATCCAATCCATTGGGTCGGACTTGATCCCCATCCAGTTTTGGTTTGTCCAATCCTGTTTTGTGTTGTTATGGGTAGGGATCCTACTTCAGGCCGTTGCTGGCCCAGTACTTGAGACCCATTACGATGACGTTGACTTCATAGGTACTCCATCATCGACATAGTTTATTATTCATGTCAAAAATCAATTTCAATTTTCAACACACATCAATTATTGTAAAGAAGACTTGAAATATATTTACACCGATCATTCATTCGCATATATAAATTGTTCAAATATTTTTCATTTTTCAAATTATTCTTATTTTCTCATATTGACTGGGTCCACGAGATCCAAAACTGAATCAAACTGGATGAATAGAAATAGAAACTAGATATATAAGAGTCAATTCCCATTGGATCGAGCAATTGCGTAAGATTAGGTAATTTAATTAGTACGTTTGGATTCGAAGTAGCTAGTCCTTCATATGTATGTTGTCAATACTTCTTAATTTAGTTGAGAATTAGTTTACGCGCATATCAATTAATTCTGAACTCATTTGTGGGGTCCCCATTATTAATGTTAAAGCAAAGCTGAGTATGTATGAAAAGACTCAAATGAACGAAGTTTCGAAGGATACTTTCTTACTTTTGACCTACAAGAAAGCACTGGAGATTGGATTAGCTAGTGTTTCTTCGTTCATTTTGATCACGCTCAGTTTCAACAAATATTCATCCAATCAATGAATCAATTTCTAAGCGTAATTTGTTTCTCTTTTGTCACAGATTTTGTTTGTATTGCTACGTTATATATACCTGGGTTTTAGAGGCGACTGGTTGTGGTGAGTATATGCCAATTGGGCATCGTCTCCGATCTGTATCGACACCGCCGAGCTGTTACTGTCGAGAAACCGTTTCACCAGCGCCCCCGCCTTTGTCTTCGGCGACGGAGTCCGGCTTCCCGCCGCTACCAGCTCTTCCGGCGGCGACACTATCGAGCCGCTAAATACTCCCAACATGACTCCCCCCCACACCACTCTCTCTCTCTCTCTCTCTAGAAGTTATTATAAGTGCTCGGGCATGGAAGAAGAACCGGAGACGTGCATTGCCATTTATAGAGGAGAGAAGAGGAGTGGTAGGGGTAAAGCAGTCCCTTTGCTTGTTTCACTTGTTCCGTCCAACTAAAGAAATGTTAAAGAAATGTTACATAGACACTTTTCGACCGCAACTCCGGGCGCAATTGCGTCTGGAATCGTTTGATGCATAGCATATGTGTTCACATGTATCAAATGGCTCCGGACGCAATTATGTCCGGAGTTGCAGTCGGAAGATGTGTACGTAGACATTCTCAAAAAGCTATCCGCAAAATGACAATTTAAAAAATTGTATTCGTAGTTAAAAAAGATTTGAACATTTATCCATCTATAAAATAAAAGAATTCGTTTGTATCTACGTAATAACTAGCGGCCAAAAAATGGATTTTTTTAATAAAAATAAAATATTTTTAAGTCTTCGTTTCGCGGACCAGATAATTGTTTTTACGACAAACGTAGTATTTGCTTTATTAGATTTTCTTTTCATTAATGATTGGGAAAAAAATTTCATTTTATTTTTTGTGGCGGATCTTTTTGTGCTCATTATTGCTCAGGTTAAATAATTTAGAAATGATTATCCAAACATGGAGGCATGGGCTTTGGACCCACAAGGTGGGCGATGATTCCCGTTTTGTCGTTAGTGGCTGTGTGTCACTTACGTGGGTCCGTCCCCTTAACTGCCAATTGGCAGCTTCGGTCAATTTTTTCTTTTTGATAAAAAAGGATCCCCATTAAAACGGTTGATCTCTTCTGTCCCGAAAACCTCTCTGCCTTTGTACCGAGAGATTTTTTGGCCGTTAGATTATGTAATTCTTTTTAATTATTTTAAATTCAACGGCCAAAAAATCTCTCGACACAGAAGTGTAGGAAAATAGTGCGGAAAAACAGTAAACGATTTTACTAATTTTTGAAAATTACAACACGAACATGAATTACAAAATTACAGAATACGAAATGTAGACATAAACTGTAAAGAGATTAGCAATTCCAAACCGAGACCCGTTTTGTTCAACGGTGCCCTTAAGACAAATTCGCCGCCTCACCGGTGCTGGAGGTTGTGTCGGTGTTTGTCTCCCAGGGTTGACTCGGTTTCCACTCAGCCGTCGGAGCACCGCCGTAGACTGCCCGTCGAACCAACTTGTGTCTGTACTCTCCCTCTTGAAAAGAACAATTGTATTGCAGAGATGCTTTTGATTGTTTGAGGTGTATTGAAATCAAAGGTAGAGGTCTCCTTTTATAGCCGAAGGAGGAGCCTCTGCCATGAATGCTGCAATGAAGGTGGAGCCTCTCTCAACCAATAGGGGAATTGATTCTGCAATTCAATTCTGGAACAAAACTGATACAGTTATTATTCCTGAAATTGAATATACAATCATGTGTATTAATTCTGGTAATCAACCAGCTTTGACCATCCAACCGTGCACTGTTGTTGGTCCAAAACCCACTTTGAGAGACAATTCCTCATTCATCTCTCAATGGAATTTGTTCATTTTTCCAACGGTTTAAACTTCTTAGCAAGGAGTATCTAAAACCCACTTGGGCCCACCTCGCGCGGTGTGGGTCCCACCAAATTCTCTTTGGTTAAAATTACATTTTTCCAACAAGTGCATCGGTTTTCGGCTCAGAGAATCCTATCTCCCATTAAATTTGATATTTTTGTGAATAGTAGTTCGATAGGATGTGTGTGAAAAAGATATCCAGATAAAAAATAATGTTACAGATAGTTTTATAAAATCTATATCAAAATGTATTTCAAGTTATTTTGTAGATAGATTATTTTATCCAACAAAAGCGTCGATTATGAGCTTATACCCTAAGTAATATAGAGAAAATGGTCAAAATTTGGTTGGTAATAAAGTATCTTTTAAGACTAATTAATTTAGTCGTACAAATCAAGTTGAGCTAAAGAAAAAAAAATTGAACTAATTAGGAAATCTGGTAGCATAAAGCCAACAAATTATAAGACTATTCCAACCCCAAGCAGTCCCTTGGATATTGAAAAAGAGAGATAAGAAAGCAGAGTCATTTCTAATCAAATCTCACCATTTACGGATAATTGAGTGAGAAAAGAGAAGTACTAATTAGGAAATTTGCTATTTGACCAAACACTTACCAACTGAATGATTTGGCAAAAACTCTAACCACCACTTACCAAATCCTTCAATTGGAAGGGATTTGACCGGCCAAGTGGGTATGAGAAATAAAATAAAGGGTTTGCCCCTATAATGTCACAAATTCGAATCCAACAGAGACAAAACATTCAACTGGTGGGGCTATTGAAGTTTGTTCGGTCGCTAACTTTAATGTCCCAGAATTAATCAAGGTGTGTGCAAACTGACACGAACATCCATTTATCTAAAAAAACAAAAGATTATTCTTGCCTTGCAACACCCAAAACCTAGGTGGACGAACCGTTTCTTTGTTCTGAGTATACTTGAATTTTTCTTTTTTCCCTACAATAGTCCGTTGCACGGATTGAGATCTGTGCCGTCGATTGTCAAAATGAACGGCCGGATCAACCGCTCAGCACCGCTGCCAAGCAACCCCGCTCGGCAATATCTCCCTTCCCTTTTTTGTTGGGGTCAAATGGGACCGGCCGATCTGACCTTCCTCATTTCGAACTTCTAATATACGAACAAGACATTTTACCATTTATTTAATTGCGTCATGTGATATTCTACAAAAATGTATATACTATTATAGTAGTCTCCCCCTGGTGCTTTCAGTTTATTTTTTAAATATTTACGAATAAGACATAATACCATAATAATTGTGTATAATGGGATATTATACGAACATTGTATTATAGTAGATAGTTTTGTTAAGATATAAAATCTCATATTGCTTGGGAGTGGAATGAGTGATCATTTAATAACATTTGGGACCTCTCCACTCATTGTCAATTGGCTTTGAGATGGATATAAAGTTTTTATGTTAAGAAAATAGAGTCCCACATTGCTTGGGAGTGGAATGGATGATCACTTAGGCTCCGTTCCGCAAACCTTCTTAAAAAATAAGTACTTATTTCACTACTTCTTTTTCGAAAAAAAGGACTATCTTCTTATTTTTCCCAAACAAAAAGTTTCTTTCACATTTTCAAACTCAAATATAATATAAATGATTTTTTTTTTTGCACCGTATTAAAGATCTCAATGAGATCTATCAAACAAGATCTATAGTGATAGGAAAATTATTTGCGTAAACACATGATTTTTGAGCTTGAAGTTGCCTAATACAAAAAAATAAGACTGTTGGTATGGTAATTGGTGCCGGCGGATGGACATCGTACCGGCGGCTGCGCCTGGCCGTCTCCGGCCACCGGACGGCCGATCCGAGCCGTCCAAAAATTCTATAAAAAAAAACCAAGGGGGCCATCGTGGGAATCAACGGCATCCGAGGTGTGTAGGGTGCTTGATCCGAGCACCACTTTTCCGTGTATACACGGGAATTCATATATACACGGAAAAGGGGTGCTCGGATCAAGCACCCTACACACCTCGGATGCCGTTGATTTCCACGTAAGCCCCCCTGGTTTTTTTTTATAGAATTTTTGGACGGCTTGGATCGGCCGTCTGGTGGCCGGAGACGGCCCGGTGCGGCCGCCGGTACGATTTCCCTTCCGCCGGCCATTGGTACCCAAGGGTGCTTCTTCCAAAATAAGAAGCACCCTTCTTATTTACCGGAACACACCTTCTTATTGAACAAAAAATAAGTTCTTATTTCTTTTGTGGAACACAGCCTTAATAACATTTGGAATCTTTCCACTAATTGTCAACTGTTCTCGCGACACCCGGTGTCCCAAAACCCTCAAACAACTACATGTGTTATTAAGAGATCTTTCCACTCATTGTCAACTGTTCTCGCGACACCCGGTGTCCCAAAACCCTCAAACAACTGCATGATGAAATTAAATGTAAATGGGTAGTTGTGGAGTGTTTTGATGCATCAGGTGACAATGTCTCGAAATTGTTAAAATTGCTGAGTAGGAGTGAGTATAATCAATCATTTCTTTTCAATAAATTTTCTCGCTCCACCAAAGGCTAATTTTGATTATGGTTATCCACAACTATACAAGTTGTAGATCAAAAAAAGTGATGCATTATTGTAGTCATGGGCCAGCTTAAAAAATGATGTGATATAATGTACCCCACCCTCCTTTTGACACTAGGAATCCCGGATAAAGGGTAAATTCGTCCGGAGAAAGAAGTTTGCCAGCTCCAAGAATGATGGTTGTAAGTGGAGGGGTCCAAGTAATGTATGAGATGATGATGGAATCCAAAAAAACAAAAGTTGGGTATGATGTTGATGAAGAGTAAGATTGATTCCACAATAGCAACCAAGGGCAAGTAGGGAGAGAAAAATACCTAAGTGCTTGTCTCCGTAAGATCGCATGTTTGAATATTGTGGAAGTCAAGCATTGCAAATATTGAAGCTACTCGAGGGTTTGTCCGGTCCTGAACTTCGTGACTCCGGAATAGTCGAAGTGCACACAAACTGATCCGGACAACAGGTTATATATAAAAAAAGAAAAGAAAAGAAGGACAACAGCCTTTAGGCTTAGCACATCCACTACTCAAAGATAAAAAGGACAGATACCCATTAAATCTACTCCAGTATGTATGATTTTAGGCAATTGGCAGCCACACTTTCTTCCTTTTTCCTTAGACCTTGGGGTGGCCTCCAGATTGAAAACTACTGTAGTGATAGGTAAGTTCTTATACATATCTTCACAAACTCAGTTGTCCAATTGTCGCTAGGTGGCTCCATATGTGTATGAACCAATCAGATGCTACGCATTACCCACTCCTTTTCGGCCCCGTTTGATAACCCGACTAGCCACGATGGGATTGGTAAGGTGATGAGATTGGTAATGAGATGAAATTGGTAAATTGGTATGTTTGTTTTGCATCGGATTAAAAGATGGGATTGGATTAGTAGTACCAACCTCATGTTTGTTTGCAAATGTTAGGATGGGTTTCAAAAAATGAATTGACAATTTTGTCCTTGGGATTCAAAACATTTTGTAGCTGGGCTCCATTTCCCATAAACAATTTCCATACTTGGTTTAACAAGGATAGTTTAGTACTTTTGCAATAGCAAGGTTGAGATTTGATTGTGAATACCAAGTCCCAAGAGTAATTACCCTCAATTTGGGGTCTTAGTAGTCCGATCAGACCACCAATCCGAACCAATTTTGTGAACCAAATACAGTATTGCTAATACCCTCACCTTAGTAATCCAATCCCAACTCCCAAGAGCCTTATCAAATGGGGCCACGTTTTTTTTTTCCAGACGATATGATGTTATTAGAGGTTAGATGTTAGGCGTTACAACGAGAGTCGAGCAGTTCCTCCATAAGGACCAGAACTCGGGAACTCTCCCCTAGAAGGAAGAGAATGAACCAACCACATTAAGTGAGGTGAAATTGAAATTCACTTTTCCGCGAGTTGGGTATTCAAGATTTCGTGTCGATTAATCACCTAAATACACAAATCCATTTGTTTGTCAAGAATGAGATTTCACCTCACCTAAACACGGCACTGCTGGTATCGGCCAACTACGGCAACTCGTTTGGTTGACAAACCATCCAAAATTTGGTTCACAATTTGGTCACAAGACCATTATGCCTTTACACCAAATTCTACAACTGATTTCCACATTGAAAATTCCATGTCGCTATTTCCGGACATGCTTTTAGTTGGGAAAATTTTGAAAATATGTGGATTTCAAGTTAAGATCACGCCGCAGAGAATGTGATGGAATACAGGAACAAACATTCTTGTCTGAAATATGAATCCAGTGCTCTCCATCATGGTAAATTTGAAATACAAATTCGGAGCCCGGGTTAGTTCAATTTTCTCTGATTTAGCCTGCATTATTTCAAATAGACATCAAACCTGAATTTCTGCAGTTCTTGGCATGCAATTTAACACACACATATAGCCCTCCATATTCAACCATCCTAACTACCAATATTGGAATACTTGGTACGTTTCCCCTTTCTGCTCTAAGTCTCTTTTCACGTTCATTTTGTTTTCCTTTTGCTAACCAGTGTACACGTAATATCCGTCCAACATAACCCGGGTAATCAGAAAGGATATTGAGACGATTGCCTTTGTTGAGTGGTATCAGGAGAGGGATCGGAACAACAAGCATGGCGACGAAGGCGTACAGCACGGTAAAGGAATGCACCCCCAACAGCTCCAATAGTAGGGGCAGCAAGGTAAATCCACACGTCATCGAATTTCCATGATACGAGCGCAGGGCCGAGTGATCTTGCTGGGTTCATTGATCCTCCTGAAACAGGCCTGAAAAGGACAGCCAGAAGATTATGGTCAGGGGTATAATTCCAAAACAAAGCTAAAGAGAGTTTCAAGGCATCAGTAGATATGGATAGTGTGTGTGGACATACCCTGTGATGAGCACTGCAAGCCCAATTGCTGTCCCAACAATAAAGCCAGCCAAATGGCCTATCTGCAGAAGATCAGATTTAAAGTTAGAACTTAATTAGTTTCTAGCTACTTACTCTTCATTGTTTTTTTGAAACGAAAAAACAACAAAGAAAATACAAAACAGATAATGTTCTCAAGTATGAGAAATGAGTCCTACATATTTAGCATGATGTGTCAACGCGGAAGCCAGGAACATGATGATGAGAGTTGCTATGAGCTCCACCCAAAAGGCAGCAGCGGATCCTTGCAGCGGTCTGGTTGTCAAAAGCTCTGAGCTTATACCATAGACCAACTTTCCCACATATGTTGCCAAAACAGAACCTATGCCTTGTGCCATTATGTAAAGAGGAACCTTCAAAAGGAAAATTACAGACAACGTAAATTTAAAAATTTGAAGACGATTAAAGGATTGATACTGATCACCAGAGAAGATGAGCGAATGCCAGTTATTACAACTTGGCGCGGCCCGATAAAAGAAGTATGTTCTTTCAGGAGGCCACATATTAGGAAAACCTATCCAGTTTTGATGATGTGGTGGTTGCCTATTCACGGCCTAGCTGTAACAACCGTTTCTTTTCTGGGTCAAGATCAGCAACACAATTCATCCAACGATAAACCTAATCCGAATTATAGAGCTACAACACAATAACAACCCAACACAAGAAAATGTGCAATAGAATCGTACCGGTATATACTTCTTGGTTCTTATCCTATATGTGATGATTTGAAGTAGATTTTTTATCCACTAATTTGTTTCGAAAACTAAGAGGGGCATTGGACCCGCTTCTTGTGAGTGATCTACGTATGGCATGCATATATTTAGAGGCGCTGAATTATTGGAATGGCGTAGTCCCTACCTTGGACCAGGGAAACTGACCAGAAGCAGCGAAGGCAATTGTGACAGCAGGGTTAACATGAGCTCCAGAGATTGCTCCAATGGAGAAAACAATGACGACTACTGATAAAGCTGCGGTGGCTGCATATTCCAAGAGGCCTACTTCCCCTCTCATCAGCTGTGTTATCGCTATGATCGCACATATACAGAACATCAGAATGAAAGTCCCAATTGCCTCTGCTAAAATCTGCATACCAAGTATTTAGTTGACACAACAGTTTGCACCGAATTTACACAGGAAAAGTTGCAAATAAGGATAAAGTGCGCAGATAAAAACTATATTATTCAGAATTCGGATTCACATCCAGACAGAAACTGAGCCGCACAATCCATTTTCTATGTTTCTTTTGAGCGGGGCATTGTTTAACCTTAATGCCAATGACCGAAGCATAAACTAATCTTTTAGCTTCATTAGTGTTAGATTAGTATTTTGGAAGTACTTTTCTTACCGGGCGCAAGGAATCCAGATCCATCCCATTTGGGAAGCCGAAACAAGCTGCGTTCTTCATTTGTTCATCGCTGTTCCTTGATACCACATTAGAGCCTCTCTCTTGATCATACTGGGATTGTTCGCTAGTGGACGCCTCATTAGAAGCATCAGGGCATGGTTTAGCCTCGAACAACTGCTTCATGATCACTGATCAAACTCTCCTTGGTGCTAATAAAGTCTGAAGGGTGGAAAGAGTGTGGTTTTAAAGATCTTGTAGAGAGGCAAAGCTGATGCAAAGAACATGAAGAATAGAGAAAAGGGTTGCACCTTTTTCTTGTATTCCCGGTGTCATATGCGTATATTTATATACGGATGACTAGCAAAGAGGAGGCTATGGTTGGAGATGTTGTTTGTTATTTCACACTGTTTTGGCTCCTCAATGAAGGATAGAAATGGGAGAAAATTAAGGTGGGGAGTTGCTTCAACACAAAACTTGTGTTGCTCCAAGAAGTGAGAAAAAGTGTGGACTCATGCTTCTTCAGTGTTCCAATAAGAAGCTAAGTGTAACCATATTTAAACAGTTTCTTGAGTTAGTTAGCCTTACACCTGAACCACCTCTCTTATATTATACTTCGCTTGCTTACATGTGTCTTGTTATGATGCGTAAAATACGAATACAAAACAGAAAATAAAGCAATCATACAAATACACGAAGATTTATCCGGCCCACCTTAAAGCCCACGTCCACTGACGAAGATCAGCAGATAAATCTTACTATGAAAGAAGGAATAGTTACAAGAATATCATAAAGATTACCTAAAACTGGACAATAAAGATTACACAAATTGGACAATCATCCATACAACAAAGTCCAACAACACATATTGTCCACCATTTAAATAAGCCCAAAATGTCAGAAGTGACTCACAACTATTATTTCACTCAAGAAAGAAGAACCCCATAACCAAAAAAAATTAGTTCAAAAAAAAAAAAAAAGAGTTGCACAAGACAAAAGAAGGTATGTGATGCCACCTCACACAATCATATTCAAATAATGTACTAAAACAAACTGGAAAACAATGCATAACCAGTAATTTTACCAGGAAAGTCTTCAGAATATCATTTTGTCCACTGCAGTCATTCTGAGCGGAGGCCACACTCCACCGGACAAATGGACCTAAGCGGTTCCTAGGTATAAAGCAACGGAAGGATTGAAACTCTCTAAGCATTGAATGCGAAGTTGAAGTTGGCGCATGTTGTTTGCCTGAACAGGAGTTATGAGCTGAAACCCAACCTTGATGCACCAAGATCAAACTGCAAAAGATTGTCCTAACCCACAAATCACAATTGAAGTCCTTGGATTCAAACCTCCATCCACAAAACCTAGACATAAAACCTCTTCACTAACTTGCACCATCGAATTCGCCCCGAAAATCCTCCATAATACAGTCTCACGATGCAACACAAGATCAATGGCTGGCACAGCAGGTCCAGATCCCACATGCTGCCCATGTTCGTCGAGTTAAAGCACAACCCAAAAGGCACTATTGCAGCCACTCTTGGCACATTAGAGAGCTCTTTCAAAAAAAAAAAAAAACTCCATCTCAGCATTGTATATTGAAGTTTCCAAAACTGTGCAAGGATTCATAGTGCTGATTTTGGTTCCACCGTTTACTTTGTGTATGGCTAACAAGGATGCGTTGATATTGGGTACTTTTTGTTCATTGATTTTGGATCGATTTTACTCCTTTGAAGTAGTCAGAGGAAGCGTTGCCTTGAAAAGTAAGTCCGGCGGTGCTCACCGGATTGAGGATGATTGGGGTGTAAATGAGAGAGGTTGAGGCATCTATATTAGGAAGCAACATTTATGGTCCATTACCCAAGAATATTACACCGTTAGAACTTGTTGAAGAGCTCAAAATGCGGGGTTGTTGATCAAGATCGAGTAACCTCTCTTGAGCCTCTGGTTCAGCAACTAGGTGATCTTAGCCCTTTGGTCCTAACCTGTAAGGCCACAACGGTCGAGCATAGTGACTGTGACCGAATCGTAGAGAATTGGGAAGGGAAAGAGATTTTATTCCTTCCAAGACCAGCCATGCCCTTAACATAACACCACCAGCAAGACCTGTTAGAGAAAAAAGCTTTTACAAACTTCTTCCTCGTACGAAACTAAAAGCTAGGCTCCGTATAATACCACTTGTACGTAATTTGACTTATCTAGCTTACTTATATGAAATTTTTTGATGAAGGATGCTTGGTATCAATTCTTGAAAACCACTTTAGTTTTTTCTAGCCTTTTTAACCAAGAACCAAGAAAGAAGCAATTGAGGCTAGTTCAGTTTGTCAGGATTCTTGCATCTCACTAGGAGGTGTCCAGTTCATCAGAATTCTTGCATCTCCACCCGTGTTCTTCCTTTAAAGTGACCTTTTTATTTATTTATTTGATTCTACCTATAATGATATCTTCTAGATTGACTAAAAAAAAAGAAAAGAGAGAGATTATTTTAAGCTTCAAGTTGTTACTCTTCCAAGATTGTTTTTGTACCATTATGCACAATTATTAAATTTTTAAAAATTTGTAATCCACACCCTACGATGATGACAGACGAGCAAAAGAACTGCACGATGATAGGACCCAAAAGTGGCCACACGTGACAGACCTCAAACGCGGCTGCACATGAGGGGGATGTTAAGAAAATAGAGTCCCACATTGCGTGGAAGTGGAATGGGCGATCACTTAATAACATTTGGGACCTCTTCACTCATTACCAATTATTTTTGAGATGGATATAAAGTTTCTACAAATCGTGCTATTCTACAACTTACTAATTAACCAAACAACTTGAATTTTTACTCCAACTTAGAAAATATTGTTCCAATCATATGTACAACTTATTTCAAGTTTTCTGCGAAAACAACCTATTTTAAGCTTCACATTGGTAGATAAATTCTTATGAATGTACCTTCCAAGCTTTACATTGGTGAATGAATTCTTGTAAATGTACCTTCCATGACGAATGTGGAGCCACAAACCAAACTGAGGAACAGAAAGAACCCTCCCGAGGTTCTTCCCGTCGGGCACGACGTCGAGTCCTCTGGTTGAGTTGGGTTATGTATTGGAGGCTAGGGTCTTTTTGAATTGGGAGGTGGAGGGCTGTGGGGCGGGAAGAGCTCTGAGCTAGGGATGGTGACATGAAGAGGAGAGAAAAGAAGAGGAGGGAGAAGTGAGAGGGGACATGCCATGTGAGCGACAAGCGTTTGAAGAAATGACGGAGAGAGTTGATGTTGATTTTGGTTGAAGATTAAGGAGGTCCTTGGCTCTGCATATATACTAGTATACCTACTAGCAGTTGTCAGTTGTTTTGATGGGTAGGGCGCTTGGTAACCTAATCGTTCAAAATGTCCTGTGCACCCGCTCTCAATCCTTGCACTATGCTCGTGTTCTTGAATTTTGGTTGTTTGAGATTTGATTCGAAGACGCTTTCACGCTCGCGCTCACGCACACGCACGCGCATTATGTGATTGGGTGGGGGGTTGAGTGCGACTTCTTTGTAGAGGTCAAAGATGGCGACTACTCAGCACATCAAAGAAGTCCTCCTGGAGGCTGGAGGAGGGGGTTGAAGTCTGACTATGAAGGTTAGTGAGCATTTTTTGTCCTACTGTTTCTTTTACGAAGAATGAATATAGCATCTCATGCAATAGCAAAACAGATTACTAGTAGTATATTTTTCTTATCAGAAAGGTAGAGAGCCTAATTACATAACAATAGGGACAAATAAAGCTCCTAAGGGAAAGAAAGACAGGAAGACAAAGACGTTCACTCAGAGAAAACTACAAATTTCTACGTAGGGAGGATCACAAACCATCACTAGTCTTTGTAAACTTTCAAAGATTAATAAAAAAATTTCGCCATTCAAAAAAAACAAACCATCACTAGAAAAAGAAACATTCCCAATCTCCACTTTTTTTTTTGCATCCATCATGAGGGGTGTCATAGTCCCCACTGTTGGAAAACTGGTCTTTAGGGGTCTTTAGAATGATGAAAGTAATGGGATCGTCTCTTCAAAATCGGTTGCCGCAAATTCTGAACTGTTGGCGAAACTCTACAAATCTTTAAATACACTTCGAGTCACGACTATGTCGCTTTCCTAAAGACAGCATTTGCCCCCACCAAATGGTATGCAAAGGGTTACAGCAAATCTGCCTTCAAGATAAATCGAAGCCCGAACTCGAAGTTCTTTCCGTTTGCGTTTGCACTAACGAAAACGGACAGAATATCCACTTAGCGAGTGTAAAAGAACCAAAGACTGATATTCTATTTCTGTGGAATAATAGAATATCAGTTTACCATTCTAGAAAGAGAATGTGTAGAGAGAAAGAGAGAAATTCAGTATGGAATTTTCTGGTGTCCTGAATGACTTAACCAATGGCCTATTTATAGATTTATAGGCACCCTTATGTGAAAGGTTGTGTCTTTAGAAGAAACACACATTAGAATAGTCATGTCTTTTAAAGACACTAGTTAGGAAAGGTCATGTCTATTGAAGACATTTAATTAGAAGTAAACATGCCTCTTGATAGGCACCCTTTCATGAAACATTTAATTAGAAAAGTCATGCCGCTTGGAAGCACCCCCATGTTTCACATCCTTTCCCAAACGAACACACCCTAATTTAACGGGTGCTACAACTTTTACATAAAGTCACAACTCATGTGAAAAGGTGTAACAACCTTTCACAAGAATCTCACTCAACACCTTTCCAAAAATTCCAAACTAAAATCCAATTTATTTTGAAAAACTCCAACAATCCCCCACCATTTTCGAAATAAAGAATAAGAGTTCTTGGTTCTTTCAGAAGACTTGTGCATACATGAATAGTGTCTCACGACTTCAACCATCCACTTAGTGAATCATGTCAAAGCTAGTCAGGGTAACATAGTAGACGTATCTTTGAACTAGTTGTCCTATAGTGACCAACCGGACATGTCTCACACACAATCCTCCAAATAATGCAGATATCCCAATCGGTTGACCCGTGAACTGGCCTTGGGTCTTTATCTTGATTTCATGAGCGCTTTAAGGTCTAGCCCCCTTGACCTATAGAAAGCGGCACCACTTCCACGCTCACATAGGTAGATTCTTACCAGTGCCCCTGTAACAACAGCACCTAAAATCTATTAAGAGCTAAGTAGCTCATCCTCCTTTGTTTACACATTACAAGTACCAAGCACTCTACCTTGGGATGAATAAAATAACATTTTGAGTGCTTACAACCACGACATATGGTGTAATTTCTCATTGAACTCAAGAGATTGAGAGTATCAACCGGTTGAGTTGAGTTTCCACCAAGAGTGATCAAATTAAGTGGGCAAAAGTCTCATCCCCTTTGATGTCTTCCACACCAAATCTCTTGCAAGAATAAATAAAACCATTGCTGTGAAAGCAATATTTTTCATAGCTATATCACCATAGTTCATGACGTGATTAACTTGTCCGGACTACCACTACAGTCATAACTATCAACTCTCTCTTAAGTGATTTGAGAAATATATCCATGACAAAATACCATGTCACCTCATCTCATTGTAAAATCCTCACTTTATTTCAAGAGAGAAATCCCCCACAAAAATAGACTTACTATTTATCCATGGTTTCCATGCTTAAATTATATCAGGCGCCTTTGTATCCATCATAACTGACGAATACCAATTACAAGCATATAAACCAACTCCACCAAATAAACTAATTTGGATTTAATTAACTTGTGGGCCATAATTGTTTGGAACAACTATGTAACCAAGATAATAGGAATTTGTCATTCCACTCCATATCTTTGTTTAATCTCCATATACACAGGAGAACATGTGACCGAAGTCCACATTATCAACATTCCTTCCAATGAAACAATGTTTCATTAAATCCCACTTCTAAGAAAAGTCAGGACTCTTCTTTTAAATCCAAACACCACACCGCTTTATTTAGCCTCCAATGGTTACACCATTTAGGTTAAATCCAAAAGCCACACCTTCCAGGTAATACCACTGGTTAAATCCTTAACCTTCACATAAATACATTAATATGTATACGTCAAAGTGTATTTTGGTAAAGGCAAAAGAAGATCCACATCGATCATTTTTATTTTCCATAAAAACAAACCCATTCTTTTAAAGAATTTCCTTATCCATCATTTTGTTTACTTTATGCAAAGAACATGCATATTACAAACTTATGATGGTATGTTCAATTTGGAAATGACATCCAAATCAAAGATATGAAAACTACATATCTAGCATTTGCGTAAAGCAAAACATTCGAGATAATTTAAATAGCCACCAATTCGGTTAACCACCGACCACGTGTCCAACAGTACTGTAACCTTGTACTTTCCCCAACACGATTCTATCAAGGCCGTCAAACACCGCTCATCAAGAGCCACATAACACATTTCCATGTTACTGAAACACTACCATAACACAAAAACCATGTTAGGCATCACCTTCGACAAACCACATAAACCTTGGCTATATAAAAATATTCTTGACACTAAATATGGCAAAAGATTTCCATCAATAAAATCTTATTTCCATGCTCATAAAAGAAACATTTATAAACATGATCGTTCTATAAAGCAAGTGTCAAGAAATCTAACTTGAAAGAGAGATGCTCTACATAAAGAATAAAACGTTAACTGACACCTCTATTCCGAAATGGCACCAAAGTGAAAAGTTGCATTGATCCGTTACTTAACGATGACTTTAGTTACGTGCGGATAGTTACAAATATCCAACACCAACGGTCAAACTTTCCACTTCCAAAGCCACATAAAGTCAGTTATACCTCAACACACATGTGCTTGTTCTCTTGTTTTATTAAATACTCCATTTGTTACATGCAAAGCAACAATATTCCCATGGATGATATGCAATCATGTAAGCCCACGTTTCTTTCTCCAGTTTTCCTTTCCTCCCAAATTGAAACTGTATGGAATCAATCCGGCCCTTTCAATATTAATAGCAATCAAAGGAACCATATATTGTTGAGAGTTTATCTGTATCAAACAACAAAATACAAGGCTACTGATGAAGGGTAAAAATAAAACCAAGGAATACCATCCAGTCCACATTACCATGCGGGTAATTAGGTATATTAAG
This sequence comes from Rhododendron henanense subsp. lingbaoense, assembly GCA_020567845.1. NCBI lineage: Eukaryota > Viridiplantae > Streptophyta > Magnoliopsida > Ericales > Ericaceae > Rhododendron > Rhododendron henanense. The sequence goes on from CM036316.1 coordinate 50,511,762, forward strand.
ATTAAGACCATGATTACAGGCATTCTAAAGATTATCTCCAGCCATACCCAAATAAAGAATCGTCAATGCCAACTTAACACCCTTCATTTAAGTACAAGAGTACACAACATACATCTACAAAAAAAATAAAAGAACTGTAGATAAAACCTATTTAGCATGTGGATACATAAACTACCACACATATTTCAATACCCTAATCAACCGAAAATTTGATCTTCTTTAAAGATCCAGGACAAGGAACGCTCATACGTGCCGTTCGCCTAATTATTGGCCCTTTGTGACCAAAAACATCATGACGATTCTTCCGCGCCATTTCCATCGTCCGCAATTGACGCAAAGGAGTCGAAGTATAAACACTCTCGCTCAATCCTTCAAATGCCGGCGGAGGGGACAATTCACGGTTGAAACCGTTAGGCGAACCTCCCATCGCTGCGGTAGGTAGACTCATCGGAATCCTCCATCTTTTCCAATGGAGCCATCTCCTTTGGACTTTGAAGATCATCATACGAGGATGAATCCTTTCCAATTTCCTGAGACCCATGTTCCGATATTTCCTTAACCGGATTAGCCGCAACGTTTTGGACCATAAAAGAGTCCTCTTCATCAGATGAGATATCAATCATCACCGGTTGATTCTCATCCAAAAGGCCTCGCCTTGCGAAGACCTCTTTCCATTCTTTAAACCAAAGAATATCATCAGGACTTGGAGGTGTTGAAGAGTCTCCTAAAATGATATTAAACGATGGAAGAAAAGGAGCCGACAGGCATATGATATTCAAGGGAATTTCGGAAGGCATTATCGTCGGTAAAATTCTATCCACTCAAATGGATTTGTCGGTAACTCACACAAACAAGGGACAATTAGTGCTCTCGGAAGAATACTAATGAACATAACAGAGAGTATGTGAACACTTTTTGAAAAAGAAACTTTATATATTGGAAAAAGCAACTGTTCCGAACCGATTAAAATTCGAATTTTAGTAATACCGGCTGCTTCAAACGGTTCAAGTGTCGTTTGACCAAGAAGGTGCCAATACCATGACCAAGAGGTGCCACATGGTTGCTTTTCATCCCAAGCAGAGCCAATTCAACTTCCCACGAAAGGGGCCGTAAGACCTATGGGTCCAATTACCTATAATCCAAACGGTGCAACCGCACCGAAGATAGCAACTGCTAATAACCGTTCGTAACCAATATAAAACACACATATCCTAGTAAAACCACATGTCCCTTTAACACATATATCTTCAGCATAATACAAGTCATGCATAAAAATAAATACCAATCCCGCACCATATACTCAAATTGCAATTAACTGAAGAACTAAAATATGCATATTGCATTTAACTAAGTCAAACCAGTGCCGTAACCGTCCACAACCATTCGTTTCACCCGAACGGATACATGGACCGGCACCAATACTGTGGATTGTCCGATCACGATCGACGACAACGATCGAATCATCCTAACCGGCGCACCAACCTGTATGACTTCCCCATCACACATACGCCCAGCGGTTTCTTTGTCAGTGCAGTGACATGTCACCGCCAAGTCATTGGATTATTAGTTGAACCATAATCACAATGCCAAAATTGTCTTCCTTGACAATTCTCCCACGTACTGATGAAACTATGAGTTTGCAATCCAAAAACTATAGTCCAGAGGCATGACAAAAATGAGATTATTGTGTACCTTTCACCTTGAGGAAAACTAGTAAGAGTTTATGGCTCACTGAAAAAACGCAGCCCCAGAAGTTAATTATTATTAACCCTTTTGCCTTTTAAGTCTCCAATTGCATCAATCCGTCTTCGTCTTAAGGACCCATACCATAATCAATCCACTTTCATCTTTGCAAAAATGCTGTCTTTAGATTGTTGGAAAACTGGTCTTTAGGGGTCTTTAGAATGATGAAAGTAATGGGATCGTCTCTTCAAAATCGGTTGCCGCAAATTCTGAACTGTTGGCGAAACTCTACAAATCTTTAAATACACTTCGAGTCACGACTATGTCGCTTTCCTAAAGACAACATTTGCCCCCACCAAATGGTATGCAAAGGGTTACAGCAAATCTGCCTTCAAGATAAATCGAAGCCCGAACTCAAAATTCTTTCCGTTTGCGTTTGCACTAACGAAAACGGACAGAATATCCACTTAGCGAGTGTAAAAGAACCAAAGACTGATATTCTATTTCTGTGGAATAATAGAATATCAGTTTACCATTCTAGAAAGAGAATGTGTAGAGAGAAAGAGAGAAATTCAGTATGGAATTTTCTGGTGTCCTGAATGACTTAACCAATGGCCTATTTATAGATTTATAGGCACCCTTATGTGAAAGGTTGTGTCTTTAGAAGAAACACACATTAGAATAGTCATGTCTTTTAAAGACACTAGTTAGGAAAGGTCATGTCTATTGAAGACATTTAATTAGAAGTAAACATGCCTCTTGATAGGCACCCTTTCATGAAACATTTAATTAGAAAAGTCATGCCGCTTGGAAGCACCCCCATGTTTCACATCCTTTCCCAAACGAACACATCCTAATTTAACGGGTGCTACAACTTTTACATAAAGTCACAACTCATGTGAAAATGTGTAACAACCTTTCATAAGAATCTCACTCAACACCTTTCCAAAAATTCCAAACTAAAATCCAATTTATTTTGAAAAACTCCAACACCCACTTCTGCTTTACAAAGTAGACCTTTATAGTTCCGATCGAGGTGGTCGCCTAGTATGGGAGAACACGGTAAATGACGTCAGATTTAGGGCTTCAGGCATGTCTAAGAATCTGTGAGAATGGTAGGAGAAGGAGTGGGGTGGGGAGGAGGAGGCCCGACTACACATCCACCTTTGAGAAACTCCTAGATTCATTGTCGAAGTACCATCTCTCGGTTGATCTATCGACACCATTGAAGTGGACGGTAGTCGGTTTGGGACAAGGGAAAGATGAGGGAGGAAAGGAGGAAGAGGGTGAGAGAAGGATGATCAAAAGGGGAGGGGGAGGGCGAGGGGAAAGATCGGAGGAGAATTGGCTGCCTCCCTTCCCCTTCCCACCTTCAGTGTCATTGGAAAACCAAGTGGAATTTGAGGAGCAAATGAGAAAGAGAGAGTGCATATCAAAACATATATACTATGGGCTTATAATCTTGTTTCATAAGATCACATATAAAAAGAACTCTATTACTGGGACACAAGTTTGTGTTGTGCGGCGGCTTGTGCCTTAGGCATGGTCTATGGTGCGCTTGTTACAAACCGGGTTATTTGATCTTCTTTTGATCGCCGGTTATTTGATCTCGGTTGTTTAATTTCTTCATCTTATCGAGTAGGCGGGCCATGAAAACTTTTAGTATCATGTGATCAAAACACATTTACCTTAATGTGTTCATCTTCAAAATCACTCCTTCGGAACAATCACTGAGTTGCACAAGACAAAAGACTGCATCTGTGATGCCACCTCAAACAACAATCATGACCATTTATTCAAAAAACAGTGTACTAAAACAACCCAGAAAACATTACATAACCAGTAATTTTACCATAAATAAACATCTCCAGAATATCGTGTTGTCCGCCCCATTCATTTCGAGTTTAATGCAATGGGAGGATTGGAACTCTCTAAGCATTGGATGTGAAGTTGAAGTTGGCACATGTTGTTTGCCTAAAAAAGAGTGAGGAGCTGAACCCCAATCTTGATGCAGCAAGGTCAAACTGCAAGAGGTTGTCCTCAATCTGATACCCACCGATCACAATTGAAGTCCTCGGATTCAAACCTCCATCCACAAACCCCAAACACAAAACCTCGTCACTAACTTGCACCATCGAATTAGCCCCGACAATCGTCCAGTACACGCTCTCACTCTGCAACACAAGATCAATGAACGGCACACCAGCTCCCACCCGCGTGCTGCTAATGTTGGTCGAGTTAAAGCACAACCCAAAAGGTGCAACCGCCGCCACCGTGGGCACCCCGGGGAGCTGGGCCCTGAAAAACTCCGTCACAGCCTTGTATATCGAAGTTTCCAAAACCGTGTAGGGATTCACAGTGCTGATTTTGGTTCCTCCGTTTCCTTGGTGTATGGTTAATAGGGACGCGTTGATATTAGGTACTGCTTTTCCGCTGATGTTGATCGATTTCACTCCTATAAAGTAGTCAGAGGAGGCCTCGCCTTGAAAATGAGCTCCGGCGGTGCTCACCGGGTTGACAATGAGTGGGGTGTAAATGAGGGAGGCTGAGGCATCTGTATTAGGAAGCAACATATATGGTCCACTACCAAAGAACATTACACCGCTAGATCTTGTTGAAGAGCTCAAACAAACAGCAAATTTCCTGGGGAAGCTGAAAGCAGCAGAGAACTGGGCAGGGAGAGAGATTTTAGTCCTTCCAAGGCCAGCCATGCCCTTAACACCACCAGCAAGACCTGTCGGAGAAAAAAAAAAGCTTTCAAATACTCTTCCACTTTCAAAAATCAAGGTTATATATCTGTCCATATGTAAGTGTCATATCTACAGGTTATTTTAAAATTTCCAAGAAAATAGTTGAATCAACATTACTTAAAAATCGAATGGACCTATATGGAAAACAATTTTGTTTATCATATGTGATACAAAAATGCTACTCACACATAAAAAGTGAACATATCAAAGCAAAGATATATTCGTAATTTTCCCATATTTCTGAGGGCCAGACTATACTGCGAGACTCGCATGCATTAGATTTTTCCTGACAGAACTGTAGAGTTCGGTCTGGATTTTAAATAATTTTTTTTACTGCAGGAATGAAAATATACCTTCCAAGAGGAATGTGTGGCTACAAACAAAGAGTAACTGAGGCACGGAAACAACCCTCGCGGGGTTCTTCCCGTCGGTCGACTGAACCGACACGACGTCGGAACCAAGGTCTCCGCCTGTGCTGGTACTGATGACGGGGTTATTCGGGAACATGAAACAAGTGTTGTTGTTGCACCCTGGCCTAGCGGCGGAGTTGCACTCCGTGTGGCAGCCTTGAGACCCGGCGAGGGAGCACGAGGCGGAACCACACCGCGCAGGGCGGTAGGTGGTGGAGGAGTATCCTTGGTCACAATCTACCCATAAGAACTGGCCGCCGAGGTCGAGAGTTAAGTTGAGTGGGACTAGAGGAGTCCTCTGGTTGAGTTGGGTAATGTATTGGAGGGTAGAAGGGTCTTTTTGAACGGGGAGGACGAGGCCCTTGGGGCGGAAAGAGGTCTGAGCAAGGCCAAGGGATGGTGAGAGAAAGAGGAGAGAGAAGAAGAGGAGGGAGAAGTACTGGAATGAAGATGCCATTTGAGAGTTGAAGAAATGACAAGAGAGAATTGGTGTGCTGGTTTTGGTTCAAAGATTTGCCTCTTTATATAGGAGTAGAGGTCAAAGATGGCTGACTGCTTTCAGCACATTCAAAGATGGCGACTGCTCTCAGAACACCATTATCTACATTAGATGAAATCCTCCACCTGTAAGTGAGTTCCCCCTGTTGATTTAAGAGTGAAACTTGTTCACGGAGGAGCCGTGAATAAGCTGTTCATGGAAAACGCGCAATCTCACGTGTCCGTTTCGACAATTAACGATTGAGATATGTTTTTAATCTTTGACCAGTAATAAATATCACTTACCGTTAATAGTTTATCTTTGATCTGGATCATCCAAAACACTTTTGGACGGTCAAGATTGATCTCAGTAAACTTTATTCGTGGAATCTCTGTATATAAAGATTTTCCCATTGATTAAATGAATTAAATGAACTAAATTGACAACTCATGTTTTCACGAATTTGTAAGATAATCATTCTTCATAATGATTTGGGGAGTGGTGAAAGTGAGTGGTGGACTCCTCAGAGCATATGATTTTTATTTTTTTTTATCATTAGTTTCAATCTATTGGAAATGTTTGAGTGTGAATGGCTCAACCAGCAGGAAAGTAAAGATTACATCAAACTGGACAATCATCCATACAACAAAGTGCAACAACACATATCGTCCACCATTTAAATAAGCCCAAAACGTCAGAAGTGACTCGCAACCATTATTTCACTCAATAGAGAACCCCATAACCAAAAAAAATTAAGAAAATTAACTCATCACAATTCGTTATGATCGAGTTGCACAACAAACTGGAAAACAACACACAACCAGTAATTTTACCAGAAAATTCTTCAGGATATCGTTTTGTCCGCTGCGTTCATTCTAACCGGAGGCCACACACTCCACCGGACAAAATCGACCTATGCGGTCGCTATGTATAAAGCAACGGAAGGATTGAAACCTCTCTAAGCATTGGATGTGAAGTTGAAGTTGGCACATGTTGTTTGCCTGAACAGGAGTGATGAGCTGAATCCCAACCTTGATGCACCAAGATCAAACTGCAAAAGATTGTCCTCAATCTGATACCCACCGATCACAATCGAAGTCCTCGGATTCAAACCTCCATCCACAAACCCCAAACACAAAACCTCATCACTAACTTGCACCATCGAATTAGACCCGAAAATCGTCCAGTACACGCTCTCACTCTGCAACACAAGATCAATGGACGGCACAGCAGGTCCCACTCGCGTGCTGCCAATGTTGGTCGAGTTAAAGCACAACCCAAAAGGTGCAACCGTCGCCACTGTGGGCACCCCGGGGAGCTGGGCCCTGAAAAACTCCGTCACGGCCTTGTATATCGAAGTTTCCAAAACCGTGTAGGGATTCACAGTGCTGATTTTGGTTCCTCCGTTTCCTTGGTGTATGGTTAACAAGGACGCGTTGATGTTAGGTACTGCTTTTCCGCCGATGTTGATCGATTTTACTCCTATAAAGTAGTCGGAGGAGGCCTCGCCTTGAAAGGAAGATCCGGCGGTGCTCACCGGGTTGATAATGAGTGGGGTGTAGATGAGGGAGGCTGAGGCATCTGTATTAGGAAGCAACATATATGGTCCATTACCAAAGAACATTACACCGCTAGATCTTGTTGAAGAGCTCAAACAAACAGCAAATTTCCTGGGGAAGCTGAAAGCAGCAAAGAACTGGGCAGGGAGAGAGATTTTAGTCCTTCCAAGGCCAGCCATGCCCTTAACACCACCAGCAAGACCTGTCGGAGAAAAAAAAAAAAGCTTTCAAATTAATAATCTTCCACTTTCAAAAATCAAGGTTATATATGTGTCCATATGTAAGTGTCATATCTACAGATTATTTTAAATTTTCCAACAAAATAGTTGAATCATCATTAACTTAAAAAATCTAATGGACCTAAGTGGAAAACAATTTTGTTCACCATATATGATACAAAATTGCTGCTCACACATGAAAAGTGAACATACAAAGATATATTCTTAATTTTTTCATATTTCTGAGGGCCACGATTATACTTGTAGAGACCCGTATTTTCGGAATCTATTTAAAAGTCTTAAAAATGTTGGAGTATCGAATAATGTGGAATTTTTTTGGGGGGTTTATATGATTTGGGGTTAATGTTGAAAGATTGTTAGTAGAGGGATGTAAGTGTAATTAATGTGTGTGCAAGTATAAATAGGTGTGTGTGAGTGTAGGGGATTAAAAATCCCAAGCTCTCTCTCTACTCTCCCGATCTCTCTCCCTCCCTCTCGGCTATCTCTCTCTCTCCCCATCTCACTCCCAAACTCTCTTCCAAACTCGAAACCCACCAAGGTCCTCCACCAAACCGACTCCCTCGGTAGTTCTAAGTCTTGGATTGTGCTCATTCAAGCTCGGAGGAGGTGTATTCCGTCGGTTTTGCTTTTGGAGTTCTAGGGCTCGGGTAATCTCTTGATTTCGGATTCGACACGTGAGGTAGGAATTTCTTGCACTTGTTATGTGTTTATGTGTTGATTTTGCACCTTGATCATGCTATGGATTATTTGTTGTTGTTAGAGTTTCATCCTTGAAAATCTGCAGAAAATCTGCTCGAACTGGCATTGTATCGATACAATTCAGATTGGTATCGATACAAGACTCTCTGTTGTATTTCGAAGCCCATCTGTATCGATACTAGAATTCCTAGTATCGATACAAACAGGCCTAAAATCAGATTTTGCTATTTTGCTCCAAACTTCATTGTTTTGACTCCCGGTCGTTTCTAGCACCTCTTAAACGTCTTCTGACCATTTCTAAACTTGATTGTTCGATCCCCATTGACTCATTGATCGTTCCCATTCCCTAGGCACTTGTCAAGCTCAATCTTAGTATTATTGTGAACGGAAAACGTATCATAGAGTGTTGATGAGCACCGAAGGTTGTATGAACGTTGTGGTGGGCATAAATGGTAGATGAGAGCGGTATAATGACTTCAAGGGTAAAGTAGTAACTTGTCTCTTAACGACCCATTGAACCTCTCAATTTTTCCTTGGTACACTTGCTACGGGAATTATGTATAGGAACTAGTAGGTCGAACACTTTAGAAATTGCTTGTGAGTAACACGTTGTGTCGGTGCGGGGATATACTTAGAGGTACGGTTAGGACATGTGTATTTGCTTATATGCGATAAGGTAGATTGTTGGTCTTGTAATGCCATGTGATTAATTAAACGGCTTTTGGATTCGATTGAATGATTGATGTTTATGAAATGGGAATGCGGAAAGAATGTGAATGTTAAATGGACACAAAAAGAACTTTCAGGGCTCTTAAGTGAGTAAATGTCTGACATGAGTTAAATGCTCATATTGTATGCTTTCAGGGCTCTTAAATGAGTAAATGTCTTGCAGCAACTAAATGCTCATATTGTATGCTTTTAGGGCTCTTAAATGAGTAAATGCCTGACAGGAGCTAGATGCTCACATCGTTCGTCTTCAGGGCTCGTTATCGAGTAAGTGCCTGGCAGGAGCTTCGGCTCAGACTCTTAACGACACGTTATTGGCTTACGAAGTTAATGAGAGAATTTTGGTTTTGGTTAAAGGATTTTGATGAAAATCCTCCTGTATTCTTGAGCGAATCAACGGACTCCGGTATTCAGCCCGAATCAACGGAGCTTGGCCTGCAATGGCCTTGAGTTTTCTTGAATTGAATTGAAATCAAAAGGAAAGGTTTTGTAATAAAGGGAATTGATGATGACAAATGTGGACATGAGGACGATTGTAGTGTTGTATGTAGCTTAATAAGATGATTTGGAATTGGTTATAGATTAATGTGGATTGACGTGAGTTTATTAACGTATCTAGTCTGAGAGGTAGGCGGTCAGTGACACTTATGTGAAGTTTAAAATCCTTTGACTATAGCGTGCAGCTTGTTGATGATCATTCGTACCTTGGGCATAACTGTCGTAGTTTCCTCACTCTAGATGCATAACTTGACATATTTTCCTATAACTTGTGTATAGTTTTCTCTACTGGACTAGTGTAGCTCAACCTATTATTTTCAGGTATATTGCAGGTCATTGATATGGAATGCTTGGAGTGCATGTTTGACTTCATCTTTTGAAAGCTAACAAGGGAAACTACTTGGCATCTTAGTAAAACTCTTTCGAAGATGTAATCGTAATTTCGATTATTGTTAAAATCATTTTGATTATGAAATCTTGTAAACTCTTAATCCTCTCTTTCAGTATTAGTACCATGTCAGTTTGGGGGCCTTCGAGCCAGAGATGAAATCTTTGAATTTAACTTGTGATTATAAGAAAGAATTGTCTCTTGGGGTAATATTTGTATTAATGCGAGAATTTTTAATTATCAAATGTTATTATATTTATGTAGAAAATCGAGGGTGTGACAATACTGCGAGACTCACATGCATTAGACTTTTCCTGACAGAACTGCAGAGTTCGGTCTGGATTGTAAATAATTTTTTTTACTGCAGGAATGAAAATATACCTTCCAAGAGGAATGTGGAGCCACAAACAAAGAGTAACTGAGGCACGGAAACAACCCTCCCGGGGTTCTTCCCGTCAGTCGACTGAACTGACACGACGTCAAAACCAAGGTCTCCGCTGGTGCTGGTACGGATGACCGGCCGGGTTATACGGGGACATCCCACAAGTGTTGTTGTTGCACCCTGGCCTAGCGGCGGAGTTGCACTCCGTGGGGCAGGCTTGAGACCCGGCGAGGGAGCAGGAGGAGGACCCACACCGCAGGGCGGTAGGTGGTGGAGGAGTATCCTTGGTCACAATCTACCCATAATAACTGGCCGCCGAGGTCGAGAGTTAAGTTGAGTGGGACTAGAGGAGTCCTTTGGTTGAGTTGGGTAATGTATTGGAGGGTAGAAGGGTCTTTTTGAACGGGGAGGAGGAGGCCTTTGGGGCGGAAAGAGGTCTAAGCAAGGCCAAGGGATGGTGAGAGAAAGAGGAGAGAGAAGAAGAGGAGGGAGAAGTACTGGAATGAAGATTTGGTTCAAACACGTCATTGACCGTCATTTTCCCTTTTCTGTATGTACCACACTCTTCTCCTTTTTTCTGTGCTGTCAGTGCTAATGGATTTAGTATTATTCGCCCACCTAAACTCCAGTAGATTCGTGAAGGATTAAACTTCTCTAGCGGAATACTAATGTTTGGATTTTTATTTTATTTTTTCCGGCGAAAGTCGTTAGTGTTAGTTGTAATTAATGATGTCAAAACACCAGTCGAATGCATAGAATTTCCATGGTGCCTACTAGCGTAAAGAATTTCGTTTTCGGAACTCGATCAAATGTACATTTCGATTCCACGATTGGTATAAGATTTTATCAAACATTTGAGTCAATTGACTGAAGATATTCTCCGTGATGTACGGAGGTTTATTATTCCAAGTTAGAAATCTAATTGCAATGGGTCCTTCTCCTGCATGCCCCTCTAATCGCGCTGAAACCAAATCTTGGAGAAGTTTTTGGGTGTTAGGTAGGTACCACACACGTGGTACGTGGTACCCCGTCAATAATTCTAGCCGTCCCATACGCGTTTTGAATGATCCGGATTTTAGAGAGACAAAAAGAGGAGAGAGACTGGTTGGGTGATACGTGGTACCCGTCGACAATTCTAGCCGTCCATTTTCCCTCCAGGAATTATCTTTTGTTTTGCTGAGATAATGCCTCCATGAAGGGCCATTTCCCCTCCATTAATATTAATTCCTGCAGGGTCATTTCGAGTGCCTCTAACGACCAACATGACACCCCTTTTTTTAACAACAAAACAACGCCGTTTAGGAAACCAATGAAAGGATACAAGGGTGGTTAACATGACACCCCTTTGCCAAAGCTTTGATTTCCCTTGTGGTGGCATTCTTGTGGTGTCATTTGCCATGTCAAGAGTTCAAATCATGGTATCCACACTCTCACCAAAAAACATGACACCCATTTTTTAACAACAAAACAACGCCATTTAGATAACCAAAATCCAAACGGAGAAGGAAAAACCCAACGGAGAGAAAACGGATGCCGAAATAACTCCCCATATAGTTAGGAAACTAATAACTCAAGCAAGCGATATATTGCCCTGGAACCAAATAATGCAAACAACAACGAAAAATACCAACTATATATAAACTTTAAAATAGGCCTGTCAACGGATCGGATCCGATCCGAATCCGACAGATCCGGATCCGATAAGATTGGATCCGATCCGAATCCGATAAGACTCAGATCCGATAGTGGAAATCCGGATCCGATCCGAAAAATTTGGATCCGATCCGGAAATCCGAATCCGATCCGAAAACTTTTTTACTTCAAAAATTTTAGATAAAAAAAAATATTTTTTTAAAAAAAAATACAATTTTTTTTAAAAAAAATTTATTTTCCAAAAAAAAATAAAAGAAAAAATTGAAAATAAAAATACAACTTCTTAAACATTTTTTTTTCAAAATAAAAAATTTACTGTTTTTTTTTAAAAAAATTTAAAAATTTTAAAAAAAGTTTTAAAAAATAAAGTTCGGATTCGGATTGATAACGGATTTAATCCGATCCGATCCGGATCCGAATCCGTTATCGGATTCGGATTATCGGATTATCGGATCGACGTTATCGGATTCGGATCGAATTTTTCGGATCGGATCCGGATCGGATCCGATCCATTGACAGGCCTACTTTAAAAGTAGTCTGTACGTACTACACTAGTACTCAGCACATCAAAGAAGTCCTCCTGGAGGCTGGAGGAGGGGTTGAAGTCTGACTATGAAGGTTAGTGAGCATTTTTTGTCCTACTGTTTCTTTTACCAAGAATGAATATAGCATCTCATGCAATAGCAAAACAGATTACTAGTATATTTTTCTTATCAGAAAGGCAGAGAGCCTAATTACATAACAATAGGGACAAAATAAAGCTCCTAAGGGAAAGAAAGACAGGAAGACAAAGACGTTCACTCAGAGAAAACTACAAATTTCTACGTAGGGAGGATCACAAACCATCACTAGTCTTTGTAAACTTTCAAAGATTAATAAAAAAAATTGGCCATTCAAAAAAAACAAACCATCACTAGAAAAAGAAACATTCCCAATCTCCACTTTTTTTTTTGCATCCATCATGAGGGGTGTCGTAGTCCCCACTTCTGCTTTACAAAGTAGACCTTTATAGTTCCGATCGAGGTGGTCGCCTAGTATGGGAGAACACGGTAAACGACGTCAGATTTAGGGTTTTAGGCATGTCTAAGAATCTGTGAGAATGGTAGGAGAAGGAGTGGGGTGGGGAGGAGGAGGCCCGACTACACATCCACCTTTGAGAAACTCCTAGATTCATTGTCGAAGTACCATCTCTCGGTTGATCTATCGACACCATTGAAGTGGACGGTAGTCGGTTTGGGACAAGGGAAAGATGAGGGAGGAAAGGAGGAAGAGGGTGAGAGAAGGATGATCAAAAGGGGAGGGGGAGGGCGAGGGCGAGGGAAAAGATCGGAGGAGAATTGGCTGCCTCCCTTCCCCTTCCCACCTTCAGTGTCATTGAAAACCAAGAGGAATTTGAGGAGCAAATGAGAAAGAGAGAGTGCATATCAAAACATATATACTATGGGCTTATAATCTTGTTTCATAAGATCACATATAAAAAGAACTCTATCACTGGGACACAAGTTTGTGTTGTGCGGCGGCTTGTGCCTTAGGCATGGTCTGTGGTGCGCTTGTTACAAACCGGGTTATTTGATCTTCTTTTGATCATTGGTTCATTTGATTTCGGTTGTTTAATTTCTTCATTTTATCGAGTAGGCGGGCCATGAAAACTTTTAGTATCATGTGATCAAAACACATTTACCTTAATGTGTTCATCTTCAAAATCACTCCTTCGGAACAATCACTGAGTTGCACAAGACAAAAGACTACATCTGATTTTACCCACAAAAAAGAAAAAGAAAAAAAAGACTACATCTGTGATGCCACCTCAAACAATCATGACCATTTATTCAAAACAAATGTACTAAAACAACCCAGAAAACATTACATAACCAGTAATTTTACCATAAATAAACATCTCCAGAATATCTTATTGTCCGCTCCATTCATTTCGGGTTTAATGCAATGGGAGGATTGGAACTCGATCTCTAAGCATTGGATGTGAAGTTGAAGTTGGCACATGTTGTTCGCCTAAAAAAGAGTGAGTTGCTGAACCCCAATCTTGATGCAGCAAGATCAAACTGCAAGAGGTTGTCCTCAATCTGATACCCACCGATCACAATCGAAGTCCTCGGATTCAAACCTCCATCCACAAACCCCAGACACAAAACCTTATCACTAACTTGCACCATCGAATTAGCCCCGACAATCGACCAGTACACGCTCTCACTCTGCAACACAAGATCAATGAACGGCACACCAGGTCCCACCCGCGTGCTGCTAATGTTGGTCGAGTTGAAGCACAACCCAAAGGGTGCAACCGCCGCCACCGTGGGCACCCCGGGGAGCTGGGCCCTGAAAAACTCCGTCACGGCCTTGTATATCGAAGTTTCCAAAACCGTGTAGGGATTCACAGTGCTGATTTTTGTTCCTCCGTTTCCTTGGTGTATGGTTAACAAGGACGCGTTGATGTTAGGTACTGCTTTTCCGCCGATGTTGATCGATTTTACTCCTATAAAGTAGTCGGAGGAGGCCTCGCCTTGAAAGGAAGATCCGGCGGTGCTCACCGGGTTGATAATGAGTGGGGTGTAGATGAGGGAGGCTGAGGCATCTGTATTAGGAAGCAACATATATGGTCCATTACCAAAGAACATTACACCGCTAGATCTTGTTGAAGAGCTCAAACAAACAGCAAATTTCCTGGGGAAGCTAAAAGCAGCAGAGAACTGGGCAGGGAGAGAGATTTTAGTCCTTCCAAGCCCCGCCATGCCCTTAACACCACCAGCAAGACCTGTGGGAGAAAGAAAAAAAGCTTTCAAATACTCTTCCACTTTCAAAAATCAAGGTTATATTTGTGTCCATATGTAAGTGTCATATCTACAGGTTATTTTAAATTTTCCAAGAAAATTGTTGAACCATCATTAAATTAAAAATCGAATGGACCTATGTGGAAAACAATTTTGTTCACCATATATGATACAAAAATGCTGCTCACACATGAAAAGTGAACATATCAAGACAAAGATATATCCGTAATTTTTCCATATTTCTGAGGGCCACGACTATACTGCGAGACTCACATGCATTAGATTTTTCCTGACACTGCAGAGTTCGGTCTGGATTGTAAATAATTTTTTTTTACTGCAGGAATGAAAATATACCTTCCAAGAGGAATGTGGAGCCACAAACAAAGAGAAACTGAGGCACGGAAACAACCCTCCCGGGGTTATTCCCGTCGGTCGACTGAACCGACACGACGTCGGAACCAAGGTCTCCGCCGGTGCTGGTACGGATGACCGGGTTATACGGGGACATCCCACAAGTGTTGTTGTTGCACCCTGGCCTAGCGGCGGAGTTGCACTCCGTGGTGCAGGCTTGAGACCCGGCGAGGGAGCACGAGGCGGACCCACACCGCGCAGGGCGGTAGGTGGTGGAGGAGTATCCTTGGTCACAATCTACCCATAAGAACCGGCCGCCGAGGTCGAGAGTTAAGTTGAGTTGGACTGGAGGAGTCCTCTGGTTGAGCTGGGTAATGTACTGGAGGGTAGAAGGGTCTTTTTGAACGGGGAGGACGAGGCCCTTGGGGCGGAAAGAGGTCTGAGCAAGGCCAAGGGATGGTGAGAGAAAGAGGAGAGAGAAGAAGAGGAGGGAGAAGTACTGGAATGAAGATGCCATTTGAGAGTTGAAGAAATGACGAGAGAATTGGTGTGCTGGTTTTGGTTCAAAGATTTGCCTCTTTATATAGGAGTAGAGGTCAAAGATGGCTGACTGCTTCCAGCACATTCAAAGATGGCGACTGCTCTCAGCACACAGTTATCTACATTAGATGAAATCCTCCACCTGTAAGTGAGTTCCCCCTATATATCTTTTGAAAATTCTGCATCTATGTGCTTGTTTAGATTTGATTTTAGTATTCAAATTGCAAAAAAAGGCACAGGATGAAGAAAGAAAGGTCGTTGGAATTTAAACTAGTTTTAGGTTAGGAGAAATTAACTTTAGGTTCAAATCCTTTTAGGCGTATTAATTTTAAGGGTCTTATACTAGGTTTATCTCCAACTTTAAATAGGTCCCTACTAGTAGACGGTTAGTCAAGGTACGCGTAATTAAAATGAGAAATTATGAGGACAATCAAACAGATGATTACGTTCATAACCCTTAAATAATTGTCTTATTTATGATGTATTATTTGATTTTTGACAATTTCTAGGGTTAATTTACAGATTATTGCCAGTCCTGGACAAGAAAGTTGAAACATAGGTTTGTTGGAAAATGAGCTAGGTTGTTTATGGAACGGGGCACCTGATATCTTCTTCTTTTTTTATCCTTATGATCAGGATATGCTTTATCGTTACTAAAAGTAAGGCTCAATTTCGTTAAGTAAAATAAATATAGTATTTTTATTTTTTGAATTAAAAGTGATCTATTATGAGAGAATGACATGTCTCGTAAAACGAAAAATTAGTACTTGAAAAATAAGAACCTTAGCGGTTTCAAACTATTGGAAATGTTTGAGTGTGAATGACTCAACCAGCAGAAAAGTAATGCAACTACTATAAATTACTATAAATTATTGACATAAAAACTTGTAATTAGTCTCACATTGACCATGAGATTTGCATGGCTAATTGGATTAGATTAACACATAATTAAAGTACTCCATGTCTTCATTTTCCCAGCTGTAAGCGGGACCTCCTCTTTCTCTCACCACTCATCACTTCCGTAGATATAAAAGCTAGCATCTCTTCTCTTGATTTTTTTTTTTTTGAGAGTGAAGAAAATTCTTATTAATCATAAAGATTAAAAGATGAAATTAGTACAATAGAAAAACAATGAACACCCAGATTTTTGTGTGCAACTACCGAAAAATCACTACAACACGAAAGGGCTATAGCGAGGATTAGTTTCCTCGCCAAAGCACCCTATTTCCTCGCAAAATGTATTAGCGAGGAAACTAGTTTTCCTCGCCTAAACCTTGTCGCAAAAGGCTTTAGCGAGGAAAAAAAATTCCTCGCCTATTCCGACACATTTGCGAGGAAATTATTCGTCGCTAAAGGCTGTGAATTTACTATTACCAATATTAATTAGCGAGGAAAGTTTTCCTCGCTAAAATAAATCAAAAAAGTAAACGATCTCTCCGCGTTTTTTGCCCCCCCGCGTTTTTTGCCCCTCCCAGGACTTGAACCTTGGTTCTCTTGTATAAGAGACACAACACCTATCCACCGCACCACTTTGCACTTCCGGGTGAAATTGTGAACTTTTTTTTTATATATTATGTTTTTGCATCTCTTTCACCTTTCCAAATTAGTTTCTTCAACATTAATTATGGTCTTTCAACTTTTTGTACTCTTATAGTGTCTAAAATTTATTTGAACAAGTTTAATTTTTTGCTAGCACAACAATTTTTTTGGTTGAAACATGTAATATTGGTATCCGACAGCAACTTTTGAAGGATTAATAATATGTGTGATTATTCTAATTTTATTTTTTGTTGGAATTATCCTTAGCTTTTATGGAATGAGATTTTTGTCGTCATAAGCTTGAGATATATTTTAATATCAGATTATGAATGACAAGTTTCATCACTGTCATTTTTTAATTTTAAGAGTGAGTTTGACCTTCTTCTTTTTGCCAAATACAAAGGGTATTATAGATTCGTAGTTATTTTTTTAAAGCTTTTTTCATCATTGCTATAATAATATGAACAAAATTTGTAAATATTCAGATTAGATCATCCTATCATCCTAAAAGCACTAAAGACAATGCTTTTTAAATTTTTTCATCTTTAACGAATTTTGTAAAATTTTAAATTACCCAATATCTCTCACACACACAGTATGTACATGTATATATAAAAATATGCATGATACTTACAAAATTGCATTTGAAATTAATGTTTAACATATTTATCTGTTTATAAAGGAATGCCATTAGAATCACCTACGTTGGTTTAAATAAAAATCAATAACGGTTCACACAAAAAATTCTTTACAGCATGAATGCACAATAGATATGAAATACTAGTGTAATTTTCTTTTTTGTGAAATAGTGTATTTTATGTAGATGTTTTGAAAATAGATTTGTGATGATCTAATTACTTTGAGATATTTTCAATACAACATCACTTCAAGATGTTTTTAACTTTATTATCTTTTGTTGAGTTTTTCATTACTATGGAATAAATTCTCAATACCTACACTTCAAGATATCTTTCATTGTTAATTAGAATAAGAAAAGTGACAAATATGAGATTTTTTCACCAATTCAATGCGATTGACGAGGAAACTATTTTTTCCCGTTTATCAATTTTTTATTTTAATAAATTTGATAATGGTATTGAACTATGTAGTTGATTATGTCTTACCATTGTGATATTACAAATACATATGAACATAATTAATAATGACTATTATATATATATATATATTAATAAGTCGTAAAAGAGGCGAGGAAATCAGATTTCCTCGCTAAAAGCTTACATTTGGCGAGGAAATCTGATTTTCCTCGCCAAATGTAAGCTTTTGGCGAGGAAATCTGATTTCCTCGCTAGAAACGGTCTTTTGGCAAGGAAATCTATTTCCTCGCAGATAATGTACTTTTAGCGACGAAATCCACTTTCCTCGCCATATTTCCTCGCTATAGCCCTTTCGTGTTGTAGTGAATTAAGCTCTATCAAATAAAACGTACCGTCACTGGAAGTGGAAGCGGGAGCGGAAGTGGGGGAAGTAATGCAATAGTATACTAATGACATAAATGAGTGTCATTCACCTTCAACGCGTTTGTTAGTTAAATCCAAACAGGGTATTAGCAGCTGTACCTCTACTAGCTAATATTAAATCTAATTCATTAGTTGCTTATAGTTACATTGATCACATTAAACAAAAGAACACATATATATCAGACCACCTCACACAATCATGGCCGTTTATTTGTCATGTAGAAAAGCTGATTAAAAATAAAACAATATGAGCCCGGAAGATTTTCAAAAACATTCCTCAAAACCCATACCGAACAGGGTCGCACATATATGATATATCAGACCACCTCACACAATCATGGTCGTTTATTTGTCGTGTAGAAGAGCTGATTAAATAAAACAATAAGAGCCTAGAAGATTTTCAAAAACATTCCTCAAAACTCAAACCGAACAGGATTGCACATATATGATATATCAGACCACCTCACACAATATATCATGGTCGTTTATTTGTCGTGTAGATGAGCTGATTAATTAAATAAAACAATACAAGCCCGGAAGATTTTCAAAAACCTTCCTCAAAATTCGAACCCAACAGGATCGATCAACTTTTTTGAGAGTAATGACTGGAATGGACCTGAGTCCCTAAGCATTGGATGTGAAGTTTAAATTGGCACAAGTTGTTTGGCTATACAGTAGAGATGAGGTGAACCCAAGCCTTGATGCACCAAAGATCAAACTGCAGCAAATTATCCTCAATCTGATACCCACCAATCACAATCGAAGTCCTGGGATTCGAACCTCCGTCCACAAACCCTAAACACAAGACCTCGTCGCCAACCTGCACCATCGAATTCGCCCCGACGATGGTCCAATAGACAGTCTCGTTCTGCATCACCAGGTCAATTGCCGGCACGCCGGGCCCCAACCGGGTGCTGCCAAGGTTGGTCGAGTTGAAGCACAACCTGAAAGGCGCCACCGCCGCCACCGTGGGCACCCCGGAGAGCTGGTTCCTGAAGAACCCCGTGACGGCATTGTAAATCGAAGTTTGTAAGACAGTGTAGGGAGTCACGGTGCTGATTTTGGACACGACGTCGGAGCCGAGGTCGCCAATGTTGTAGGCATCTGTGACGGTGTTTTCAGCGAATAGCTCACACGTGTTGTTGCTGCACCCTGGCCTGGCGGGGCCGGAGAAGCACTTTCCGCAGATAACAGCTCCGGCGACGGAGCATTGGGAGGAGAGACACTGTGCAGGGCGGTAGGTGGTGGAGGAGTAAAATCCTTGGTCTCAGTCTACCCATAAGAATGGGCCACCAAGGTCGAGAGTTAAGTTGAGTGGGACTAGAGGAGTCCTCCTCTGGTTGAGTTGGGTAATGTATTGGAGGGTAGAAGGGTCTTTTTGAACTGGGAGGAGCAGGGTTGTGGGGGAAAAGGGCTGAGCTAGGGATGGTGAGAGGAAGAGGAGGAGGAGGAGAGAGAAGTGGAACGAAGAAGCCATGTTAATTATGGGGATAAGCGTTTGATGAAATGATTGAGAGAGTTGATAATGTAAGGTCATGGGCTGTTTATAGAGTCATTTTTACCACGTGGCAATGCCATGTGCTACTCCGAGAGTATTGCATAATTGGCCCGCTTTATACCGCTGCTTTCATTGGCTGTTTATAGTCATTTTTACCACGTGCTACTCCGAGAATATTGAGTAATTGGCTCATTTTATACAGCTGTTCAGGCCATTGGCGCGCCGTCTGGAGAACCTAGTGCATGGTCAATAAGATGACAGTTTTTGGAAGGACAAATCAGTAAATCAAGAACTAGATGAGGTATTGAAATCTGACTTTTGGATTTGGTGAGTTGTTTTTCTTCCAATATTATATTACAACCGATAGCTTCAAAACCTAAGATTGATACATGCCTAAATAAGAAAAAAATAATTTTTGGTTGAAGAAATGGAATATCTTGTCGTTTAAGATAGTTGATTTCATCGTTCTATTTTTGTTTAAGGGAGTATAGAATATGGGTGCATAAAACCGGTCTCATCCTTTATTGTTTGTACAGAATTAGAAGTTTGTATAGCTGTTTAGGCCATTAGCTGTCAGGAGAACGTAGTATAGTCTGGGAAGCTAGTAAAGGCTAGCTAAGTCTCATTTTTGGGGTGACATATCAAGAACTAGATGAGGTATTGAAATCTGACTTTTGAATTTGGTGAGTATTATGCTGTGTTTGGATTGGAATTTGAAAAGTTTTTTGAAAAATAGTAGGGATAATAAGTGGAGAGAAATAGAGAGAGAAATGTTGGAATCTAGGGGGAATTTTTTGAAAAATTCTTTTTGAATTTGGTGAGTTGTTTTTCTCCTAGTATTATAACAGAGAGTTTTCAAAACTAATAGTATTGATATGTGCTTAATTTCGGATTAATCTACTATTATTTGCATGAAAAATGAAAAGATCTTTGTTTTTTAAAGTAGCTAGTAGATTCCGTCGTTTTATTTTATTATTTGATATTTTGGATATTTATGATATAATTAATGATTTAGTCTTTTCAAAACTTAAATAAATGCATTTTATTCCATTCAAAATTCAAGACAAGAACAATCAAAGAACGAAGAACAATAAATAAATAAATAAAACCCACACAAGTTGTGAAATTGGCCCAACTAAAAAAACACACAATGTGTGAAGAACAATCAAAGAATGCAAGACACACACATATTTTACTTAGTTCATAAATTGGATAATTGAAGCCCCGTTCCGCTAACTAAAATAAAAGTACTTGTTTTTTGAATTAAAAGTGATGTAATGTAAGAGAATGACATGTCTCGTTAAGTGAAAAATAAGTACTTTAAAAATAAGAACCTTAGCGGAACCGGAACACAGGCCCGGCCTTGAGTTTTTGGAGGCCCTTGGCGAGATTTAGTCTTTCAAAATTTAAATAAATCCATTTTATTCCATTCAAAATTCAAGTAATTTTACCTTGCCATTACAAAATTTTCTGATTTTTCATTTCAAAATTAATAAGTCGTTAAATTCGACAAACTAACAAACACACAATGCGCGAAAAACAATCAAAGAGCGCAAGACGCTTACATTATACGTAGCTACTAAACTGGATAATTGAGTATATTCACTACCCACATGCACCATGTACAAGTGAAGAATGATGTGCAATTATATCGACTGCGTATAACAATTATTCATAAAATAGAACCCGGCCCTCTCCGACCAATTACCCACTTTCTCCTTAGTTTGGGTCGAAATTTGACCCAACGGGGGCTCATATACCAACAGAAAATGGTAATTCAGGCCGGACACCTCACACAAACATTGTCATTTATTCGTAATGTAGAAAGTTATTCAAAAATTACTATAGACCCGGAAAATCTTACAAAAGTATCTAACATTACGAATACTTTTCTTCGAAAAATTTTCCGGGTCTGTACCATTTGAAAGTATTGAAACCCTCTAATTAAGCATTGGATGTGAAGTTGAAGTTGGCACAAGTTGTCTCCCTAGCCAGAAGAGATGAGCTGAACCCAAGCCTTGATGCACCAAGATCAAACTGCAGCAAATTGTCCTCCAGCTGATGCCCGCCGATCACAATCGAAGTCCTCGGGTTCACACCTCCGTCCACAAAAGCTAAGCACAAAACCTCGTCGCTGACCTGCACCATCGAATTCGCTCCGAAAATCCTCCAATACACGGTCTCGTTCTGCAACACCAGATCGATTTCCGGCACAGCGGCTCCCACCCGGGTGCTGCCGATGTTGGTCGAGTTAAAGCACAGCCCGAAAGGCGCCACCGCGCGCACAGTGGGTATCCCGGAGAGCTGGTTCTTGAAAAACTTTTTCACGGCGTTGTAAATCGAAGTTTGTAAAACCGTGTAGGGGGTCACGGTGCTGATTTTCGTTCCGCCGTTCCCTTCGTGGTCGATGGCTAACAAGGACGTGTCGATATCCGGTACCGATATTTGGTTGATTTTGATTGATGTGACTCCGATGAAGTAGTCGGAGGAGGGCTCGGGTTTCGAGTAGGCGGCCGCGGTGCTGGTAGGGTTGAGGAGGAGAGGGGTGTAAATTAGGTCAGCGGAAGCGTCCGCATTATTTAGAAGGAAACGGTAGGGTCCGGGGCCGAAGAATACGACCCCGCTTGCACGGGTTGAACCCGTGAGACAAATGGCGAATGTTTTGTTGAATCTGAAATGAGAAGAGAATTGGGAAGGGATTGAGATATTGGTCCTTCCTAGTCCTGCCATGCCCTTTGCACCACTTGGAAGACCTGTGGTGTTGTATTTTTAGAGTGAATAACTAGTATCGATTATGATGATAGATAAATTAAAACTTAAATGGAAAGCATGAATCAAGAAATATATGTTCAATGAAGATTAGGCCCCGTTCCGTTTTTTTTTTAAACTTTTTTTTTTTCAAAAAGATGATAATTTCAAGCTCAAATATAATGAAAATGAAAAATAAATTTTCGATTTTTTTTTCACCATTTAAAATATCTCAATGAAATCTATCAAATAAGATCCATATTGGTAGAAAAATTATTTGCGTAAATACATGATTTTTGAGCTTGAAATTACTTTTCTTTTCTAAAAGTTCCTTTTTTAAGAAACCGAGACGGGGCCTTGAGGAAAACAAATTAGGGTAGTCCCAACGGTCTAGAGGATTAGTATCACTGTTAAAAATCTCTGGTTTTCCCCGATTGCATATTGTGATCACAGCATGATCAATGGTGCATGAGATCGATTGTATGACAAAGCTTGTAGAAATATAGAGACAAAATAATGAAAGAGAAATACAAGAATTAATCAAATGCAAATGTTGGCGTAATTAATCTCGTATTTATATATAGGATCGATGATAGACAATACGCTCTGAAAGTAATTTCTTATTTCTCATTGTGATAGGAGCATAGGTTTTTTTTTTTTTTGCTCAGCAAAAAAAAAAAAATTTAATCTTTGAAATAGAGATATAAAGATTGTGATAGGTGCATATTTTAAATTTTTTGTTTAAACAATTCAATAGAAAATTTCATTAATCATATATAAGTGATAATAAAAAATGAAATCAAAAGATTGATGGGACCTTAATCTACCTTTCAAGAGGAACTTGGGGCCACAAACAAAGAGGAAATGAGGAACAGAAACAACCGTGCCGGGGTTCGTCCCGTCCGTGGACTGAATCGAAACGACGTCGGAGCCAAGCTCGCCGCTTGTGGCTGCGTTAATGACGGTGTTTTCGGGGAATAACTCACACCTATTCTTGCCACACCCTGGCCTATTAGCTCCAGCGAGGGAGCATTGGGAGGAGCTAAACCGCACACGGCGGTAGGTGGTGGAGGAGTATCCTTTTTCGCAGTCTACCCATAAGAATTGGCCACCAAGGTCGAGAGTTAAGTTTTCCGAGACTTGAGGAGTCCTCTGGTTGAGTTGGGTAGTGTATAGGAGGGTGGAAGGGTCTTTTTGAACTGGGAGGAGGAGGGCATGGGGGTGGAAAGAGGTTTTAGCTTGGGTGGGTGAGAGAAATAGGAGAGAGAAGAAGATGAGAGAGAAGAAATAAGGGGTGACATGGAAGGAAGAAGCCATGTTTGATGAATGACTAGAGAGTTGATATAATTTGAAAGGCCATTGGCCCCTTATATATAATGAGGTTGGGAATGGCCATATGGGGAAGCTAGTAGATCGAGGTCAAAGGGGGCCATTTTTAGAGGGACAACTCAGGAAACCAAGAACTATGGGAAGCTTCATTTGAGGTCTGACTTTGAATTTGGTGAGTTGTTTTTGTTCTAGTATATATATAAATTTTTTTAATGCAGGGTGTTCCGGGTCAGTTTGCACGCACCTCGGACTAATCTTTATAACCTCTCCCACAGCAGTTTCACACGTACGCGTGGGGTTGAGGTGGCCTCAAAAGTAATTGGCAAGGAGAATCAAATATGAGATCGTAAGAAGAAGCAAATACCTAAATTTCAAGTCAAGATCACTAAGCCAACCCTTTAAGGGTTTTTGTTTTAGTATTATATAATAGATTAGCTTGCAAAACTAAATATGCTATATTGCTATGTGCTTAATTTCAAAATAAACAATTATTTGGTTGAAGAAATCCCAAAGATCGTGTTTAAATTAGAACTCCATTCCATTAAAACTTCTTACAATATTACTTTGTACTCAAGCGACGTGGAACTTCGCCTTAGATCCTCCTTGACACCGTTGACGGCATCATGCCTAGAGACACGCTTCCTACACTTTCTGATACTTAACTCTGATACCATGTTTATGGTCTGAGTATAACTCGTTAATCGTCAAAGCTATAGCTGTTGAAATGAGATTGTCCTCACGCTTATATTACTACTTCGATACCTAGGAGATGAGAGACTTTGCTTCACAGAGACAAATCCGAAAAATCCAATATCTTGTCTTGACTAAAAATTTGAAAATGTCATTGTCTACAAAAGTGAAAAAATTGTAGTATAGTTTTTCTAGTGACAGAATGACTTTAGTTATAAGGATTCGAAATGTATGAATGGCTCAAATACTTTGCTTGAAATTAATAGTATAGTGGAGTGATAATTGGAGATTTGAATGCCTAAATTAATTAGATAAGATCACAGATACAATTGGATTCCCTCCCCTCGATCGATTGAAAGTAATAGTATATACAATGATCAAGGTCAAACAACCACAAATACGAGGAAATTTTTTTTACGGATGTGAATTGCGCGCGTTCAAAAGTACTCCATTTTGGACGGTCCGGATTTTAAAAGAATTTTTTCGGAGAAGAGTTTAGAGTTGCCGAAACAGACGGGTGAGATTTGCCGCCTCTGTGAACAACTTATTCACGGCCCCTTCGTGAATAAGTATCTTTCCCTCAAATACATGACCCATTCAATTCTATGTTAGAGTGCACATTATTGAATTAGGTCAGAGATTCTCAAAACTGTACAGCAATAGGCTGAGGTGTACGAGAAATTTTTCAGTACCGGATGGGTACCACGTGGTGTCCGCTCGGCACATCCGAGATGCGATTTTGGACGGTTCGGATTGGAGAGAGAAAGAGGAGGGGTGAGAGGAGAAAGAAGGTTTCAATCTGAACCGTCCAAAAGTGCATCGGACGGTTTAGGAATGCCGAGTGGACACCACGTAGGATATACCCACCCGACACCGAAAAATTTCTCGTACCAGAAGTCTAAACATGTGATGATGCCGGAGAGAAAAAGATTCTGCTTCCATTTTTTAGTTTCCTTTTGGGGGGTTACGAGGAATTTCGTGATTCACGCTTGTGAATAATCAAAAGCATTAGAAATTTTTTGGAAGGGCTGAAATCTCGTCACAGGTCCCTTAAAATAATACTAATGATACCAAAATTAGCTGTCACCCCACGAATAGTGGGAGATGTGAGCAGGGATGGAGCCAAAAATTTCACCATGTAGGGGCGATCGTACTACGAGAAAAAAATATAAATACACATGTATAATAACGTAAATACATAAATCGGTTTAACTAATGGGATCGATCTTGATGTATGTGTCTTGTTTTTTTTTTATCGTTCATCTTTTTTTTCATTCATGGACGAATTCGGTCCAAGGGCTTTCATGTTACTTGATTTTACCAGTGAAAAAATAAAGAATTAGATGTCTAGAACAACAATTAGAAAAAGACATACCTACAACTTAGATTTCACCAAAATTAATGAGGGTTTCCAAAATCTCTTCTCCTACGTTGCTATTTTCTCGAAATTGCCTCTGAAGTCTTAACAATTGAGGATGTTTATGCTAAGAGAGAGGGAGGGGGTTTGGTGTGCCATTGAGATTTTAGAGAAAAAAGAAATAAAACTATAAAATACTAAACTCATCTAACGAAAGATGGAAGTTTATTACTTAAATATTCACAATATTAACGTTCTAGTTTTATGTTTTGTTATATTTTAACCCGTAGCTTTTAGTAATTAATGTTGGTATCCTCGTATTTCAAAGGTTACTATTATATTTTTTTTTTCAAAATTCTACACAGGTGCGAGCCTATATATACTTTCATCGGAATTTATTTATTTTTACATATAATAGTAGTGTTTTTTTTTTTCTTGCAGGGGCGACTGCCCCTACTGGCTCCATCCTTGGATGCGTGGAGTCGTATCCAAAACTTGTGGATGTGTCTTGCCCTAAGAAAAGGTTCTTCTTTTAATGATGATAGGATCTTCGGGATGCAAAAACTCTGTGGTGCGCAAAGTTAATTTTTAGATTGGTCCGTCAACATACACCTAAAACACATACGTTCCGCTTGCAACCGCTTCAACCACAGCCTAACTTGCACGAGATTCAACAATCGAAGCTACGGGTAGTCCCGAGGGGACGGAATCCTCCTATATATAGTAGTTAGCAATACTTAACAAGCGCGCAAGTCATCATCAGTCCGTGGAAAGAAAAGAACCGCCTTTGAAAAAAAAAAAAGGGAACTCGCTTACTATTATAAAGAAATCCATACCCTTTTCCATTATAAAGAAAAATAAGATGAATTATAGAAATATCCAAAACCCTTCAAGTATATACACTCTAAAAATACCATAATAGAGAGTATGGTAGAAAGAACGATTCATATATTTCTTTCTACCATCCTATATATCAAATCGCATTGAATACTATTCCATTCATGGAGAAATCCAATCATCAAAATCAATAAAAAGACTATCATAGACCAAAATCCATACCATGGCGAATAATCTGGGCTTAAGCTCTCATAGGGCATTAATTTGCCTTTGATCCTAGCCGACGTTGGAACAGATCTTTAATGACTGGCGTAAAGGGCAACCTTCCCACGTCTTGATATGCAGAAGTTTACAAATTTTCAATAGTCTTTCACAATCTAATTAAACTCCCCTTATGCACCAAGATCAAGCTGGTACAGACCCGGAAAATTGTACAAAAGTATCAACATTACGAATACTTTTGTTCGAAATTTTTTCCGGGTCTCTACCATTTGAAGTACTGAAACCCTCTAAGCATTGGATGTGAAATTGAAGTTTGCACAAGTTGTCTCCCTAAACAGAAGAGATGAGGTGAACCCAAGCCTTGATGCACCAAGATCAAACTGCAGCAAATTATCCTCCAGCTGATACCCGCCGATCACAATCGAAGTCCTCGGGTTCACACCTCCGTCCACAAAAGCTAAGCACAGAACCTCGTCACTGACCTGCACCATCGAATTCGCTCCGAAAATCCCCCAATACACGGTCTCATTCTGCAACACCAGATCAATTTCCGGCACAGCGGGAATTAACGGCACAGTGCGTCCCACCTGGATGATGCCAATCCTGGTCGAGTTATAGCACAACCCGAAAGGCGCCACCGCGGGTACAGTGGGTATCCCGGAGAGCTGATTCTTGAAAAACTTCGTCACGGCCTTGTAAATCGAAGTTTGTAAAATCGTGTATGGAGTCACGGTGCTGATCTTCGTTCCGCCGTTCCCTTTGTGGTCTATGGCTAACAAGGACGCGTCGATGTCGGGCACCGTTATTTGGTTGATTTTGATCGATGTGACTCTGATGAAGTAGTCGGAGGAGGGTTCGGGCTCCGAGTAGGCGGCCGCAGTGCTGATAGGGTTGAGGAGGAGAGGGGTGTAAATTAGGTCAGTTGACGTGTCCGTATTTGGAAGGAAATGGTAGGGTCCGGGGCCGAAGAATACGACCCCGCTTGCACGGGTTGAACCCGTAAGATAAATGGCAAATGTTTTGTTGAAACTGAAATGAGAAGAGAAGGGAGTGAGATTTTGGTCCTTCCAAGTCCTGCCATGCCATCACCAGCTATTGCTTTTTTCTCTCTCTAGAACCTTATCCTCTCCTTCTCTCTCTTGTTCTCTGCGAGCAGTTTTCAGCCGGGGGTGGGGGCTGCCCTCTCCCCTCCTCCACCCCCCCCCCCCCCCCCCCCCCCCCCCCCCCCCCCTCTTCCCTCCCTTTTCCTCCTTTCCTTCCCATCCTTGTTTTGCTTCCAGCCTCCGTTTGGCATAGCAGGGGATGGTTGAGCTCTGGTGTAGGCAGCTTCCGGCGGCGGCGGCGTCAGCAGTCGGCGTTTGATAGGCTTGTTCTTTGCCGTCTCTTCACCCTGTCTCCACCAGATCTGGTTCGCTGGGTGGCAGAGTGGTTCAATAAGGTGAGGTTGGCGGGCAGAGGTTTCTTTTGTTAGAGTAAATTCCAGGCCGCTCCTATTTTTGGGCATCTTAGCCCGCTAGGTCCTTTGTGCGAAAAGTGCAATTCCTTATAAGTCCTATGACAAATTTACCCTTATTTGATCACAGCCAGCAAAACACTCTCATTGGGAGAGACCAGATGGAGAGACTAGATGGAGATCGTGTCCATGGAGAATTCCGCCACCATCCACCAGATCATCGTCAACGGCGCCGTGCTCCTCGCATCCACCGCCCAGATCAATCGTGCTCCGCCATCACCGCCACCTCCTCCTCCACCGCCGTCATGGACGACCTCCAGGTCCTCAAGTTCCGCCTCTGTATAATCGGAAGTGGCCCGGCGGCCCGGCACCGGAAGTCCAACATCCTCCACACCTGGTACTCTCCCTCTCAATCCCCTAACCACGACGCCCAATGTCGATCAAAGATGACGAAGAATCGCTCGAGCACACGCTCCTCGTCGTCAGCGAGGTCTCCGTCTTCAAGATCCCGCCCCGGTCCACCTCAGGCGACTACAAGTGCGGCGAGTGGCTCCAGTCTGACAAGATCTGGACCGGCCGCCTCCGCATCGTCTGCCGCCACGACCGCTGCGAGATCCACCTCATAAAGAAGTTTCGAGCCCCTTCGAAGTTTCCGACGTCGACATGGATGTTTGAATTGCATCTTGTTCCTGGCAGTTTACTAACTTTCGAAATATTCACTACTGTGGTGTATATTAGTTTATTTATATTACTAGTTAGTGGTGTGCATATTATATATTATGTACTAGTTAGTGGGAAGTATATAATTCAGTTTAGAGAGAGAGAGGGGGCATAAATTGTTTACTTTTGTCTGGATTGTGGAATACAACACTACTTATTTTGTGATAAACAAAAAACACCAAACTCGATTTTGACGGACGAGTGGCGGAGGTGTCGAGGGGTGTGATGCTGTGTAGGTTGTTGGCGGAGAGTAGTCAGGTGGGGGCAGCGATTGGGACGCCAAAATTCGTGAGTTGTTCTTTTTTGGTTCGGATCTGGGAGTAGATGGGAATTAACACTGTTAACACTATTAATTTACTGGGAATTAACATTGTTAAACACGATTTCGTCTTCTTCTTCTTTTGCAATTAGCACTGTTAATTATAAATTTAGACAGAATTTAACACTATTAATTATAAATTTAGACAGAATTTAACACTGTTAATTGTGATGTGGTGGTGGCGGCGTGGTGATGGTCACTGTGGTGGTGGCAATGGTGGTAGAGTGGTGGTGGTGGTGGTCATTGTGGTGGCAGAGGAGGTTGTATGGGCCGAAGGTTAACATTGTTAATTTAGACAAAAATTAACATTGCTAATTTAGTCAAAAATTAACACTGCTAATTGGAGTGTGAATTTTGACAAAAATTAACACTGTTAATTGTGGTGGTGGAGTGGTGGCGGCGGTAGTAGTGGTGGTGGTGGCGGCGGCGGTGGTGGTGTGTTGGTGGTGGTGGCGGCATTGTGGCGGTGATGGTGGTGGCAGCGTGGTGGCGATGGTGGTGGTGGCGACGTGGTGGTGGTCGCAGCGGCGATGGTGGCATGATGGTGGTGGTGGTGGTGGTTGCGACGACGTGGTGGTGGTGGTGGTGGTGGTGGTGGTGGTGGTGGGCTGATGGCGACGTGGTGATGGCGGCAGCGGCGTCGTGGTGGTGGTGGTGGCTGGATCATCTCGATCGTCTCTCTCAAATCGCCACCACTACCACCGCCGTCATGCCGCTGCCACCACCATCACCGCCACCACAATGACCACCACCACCACTCTACCATCATCATCACCACCGCCACCACCATGCCGCCGCCACCACCACAATTAACAGTGTTAATCCGGGTTTTAACATTGTCAATCCTGGTATTAACACTGTTAATCGTGGCGGATTAACACTGTTAATTTAGACAAAAATTAACACTGTTAATTGTGGTGGTGGAGTGGTGGTGGCGGTAGTGGTGGCGGCGGCGACATGGTGGTGATGGCGGCGGCGATGGTGGCGTGGTGGTGGCGGCGGCGTTGTGGTGGTGATGGTGGCGGTGGAGGTGGTGGCGGCAATGTGGTGGTGGTGGCGGAGTGGTGGTGGCGGCGGAGTGGTGGTGGCGGTAGTGGTGGTGGGGTTGTGGTGGTGGCGGCGTTGTGGTGGTGGTGGCGATGGCATGATGGTGGTGGTGGTGGTGGTGGCGATGGCATGATGGTGGTGGTGGTGGTGGTGACGTAGTGATAGTGGTGGTGGTGGTGGTGGCGGCGTTGTGGTGGTGGCGGCGTTGTGGCGGCGGCGGCATGGTGATGGTGGTGGTGGTGGTGGTGGTGACGTAGTGGCGGTGGTGGCGGCGGCGGCGTGGTGGTGACGTAGTGGTGGTGGTGGCGGCGGCGGCGGCATGGTGATGGTGGTGGTGGTGGTGGTGGTGGTGGTGGTGGCGGCGGCGACGGCGTGGTGGTGACGTAGTGGTGGTGGTGGCGGCGGCGGCGGTGTGGTGGCGGTGGTGGCGGCAGCGTGATGGTGGTGGTGGCTGGATCATCTCTCTCAAATTGCCTTTTTTTTGTGAGGGGTATTTTTGCCAACAAAATAATGAAAAGGACCTACTGGACTATGGGCTCTTTGGGCAGGACCTAGTGGGCTATTCTTCACCCAGACAGGACCGGCCAGGAAGTTGCTCTTTTTGTTAGGTTTCTTTGGGCCTGTAGTGCCTTTTTCCCACGGCTAGGTCTCCCCTAGTCCGGGTTTGTACCGGTCTGGCCTTCCAGGTCCGGTGGGTGACGGTGGTGGGCAAATAATCCTGGGTTTGCTTGGTTAGATCTGTTTCAAATCTGCCTCATAAGGGCCGGGGCTTGGCCCTGGAGCCGGTGTTCCAGTTTTCAGCTTTGGGGAGTATTCGCACAGGGGAGATTCACAGTCATCGGCGCCGTGGGCCAGCGTTTCGGAGTTTTAGCCCAGGCGGATTTCTTCTTCGTTTCCCTGTGCCCGGAGCCTGCTCGTGTTAGCGGGGGCTTGCCGGAGATGTTTCTCCACCGCTCCGGTTCGGGATCCAGTCGGTGCCTCCTTCTATGGCAGCGGGTGGTTTTTTCCTCGGCCGGGGTTTGGCCGACGTGCATCAGTTGTAGTTCTCCATGGTGGCTGTGTCTTTTTCTTGTTTGTTGTTTATTCCTGTTTCCATCGGTTCTGTTTAGTTTTGTCTCTGAATAGGTGCGTGCCTCAGGCTGGGGCGGCTAGGGGATACGCTGAGGGCCCCTCGTGACCCGACCCTTTGAGGCGGTGAGTCGTGCTAAGGCCTATCCTCTAGTTTACTCGGTTTTGCCGGTGTCCCTCTGTCACCTTTTTTCATAGTTTTTCTTTTGTGATGGCTTGTTGCACGTCAGCCTATTCTCTGTTTTCGGATGGATTCGCTGTAAGTTGCCATTTTTGGCTTTAATGAAATGTGTTTCGGATCAAAAAAAAAAAAAAAAAAAGTCCTGCCATGCCTTTTACACCATTTGGAAGACCTGTGTGGGGAAATTTAGTGCAAGTATCGATTAGGATGACAGATAAATAAAGGGAAATGATTTTGTCATTCTTTTTTTTTTGTTAACGCCACTCCTCTGCAAGTGTATTTTTGCACAAAAAATATACTTACAGGAGAGTGACGTTAACAAAAAAAGGGAGTGGCAAAATCAGCAGCCTAAATAAACTGCATATATGAATCAAGAAATATGGTCAATGAAGATTTTATAGATTGAGGAAAACAATTAAGGGTAGGCTTGATCCACGATTGACAAATTGCCATTTTTTCTTTTATGACTCATATGTCTAAATCAAGTTTTTTTTTTTTTTAATCATTTAATGTCTAAGCAAGTATTTTTCGTCTTAGCATAAGTTGCGAAATTAGCCAAACTAAACAGTCAAACACACAATGCACGAAGAACAATCAAAGAAATTAAGCATAACACATAGATTTTACATAGTTCATCAACTGGATAATTGAGTACATTAATCAATAGGCGCACCAATTTTCACTATGTACTAGTGAAGAATGAAGTACAATTAATCAATTATGATGACTGCGTATAACAAGTATTCATAAAATAGAACCCTCTCCGACCAATTATCCACTTTCCCCATTGTTCGGGTCGAATTTTTAACCAAGGGGGCTCATATACCAACATAAAATGATAATTCAGGCCGGGCACTTCACACAATTACCATTGCCATTTATTCGATCGTAATGTAGAAAGTTAATTGGTTCAAAAACTAGTACAGACCCGGAAAATCTTACAAAAGTATCAACATTATGAATACTTTTCTTCGAAAATTTTCCGGGTCTGTACCATTTGAAAGTATTGAAACCCTCTAAGCATTGGATGTGAAGTTGAAGTTGGCACAAGTTGTCTCCCTAAACAGAAGAGATGAGCTGAACCCAAGCCTTGATGCACCAAGATCAAACTGCAGCAAATTGTCCTCCAGCTGATACCCGCCGATCACAATCGAAGTCCTCGGGTTCACACCTCCGTCCACAAACGCCAAGCACAGAACCTCGTCACTGACCTGCACCATCGAATTCGCTCCGAAAATCCTCCAATACACGGTCTCGTTCTGCAACACCAGATCGATTTCCGGCACAGCGGCTCCCACCCGGGTACTGCCAATGTTGGTCGAGTTAAAGCACAGCCCGAAAGGCGCCACCGCGTGCACAGTGGGTATCCCGGAGAGCTGGTTCTTGAAAAACTTTTTCACGGCGTTGTAAATCGAAGTTTGTAAAACCGTGTAGGGGGTCACGGTGCTGATTTTCGTTCCGCCGTTCCCTTCGCGGTCGATGGCTAACAAGGACGCATCGATGCCGGGTACCGTTGTTAGGTTGATCTTGATCGATGTGACTCCGATGAAGTAGTCGGAGGAGGGTTCGGGTTTCGAGTAGGCAGCCGCGGTGCTGGTAGGGTTGAGGAGGAGAGGGGTGTAAATTAGGTTAGTGGAAGCGTCTGTATTTTGAAGGAAATGGTAGGGTCCGGGGCCAAAGAATACGACCCCGGTCCCCGAAGCCGTAAGACAAATGGCGAATGTTTTGTTGAAGCTGAAATGAGAAGAGAATTGGGAAGGGAGTGAGATTTTGGTCCTTCCTAGTCCTGCCATGCCCTTTACACCACTTGGAAGACCTGTGTTGTGATATTTAGAGTGAACAATAAATTTAGTTACACTCTAACCGAATGAATAACTAGTATCGACTATGATGATAAATAAGTTAAATGGAATTTAATGCATGAATCAAGAAATCTATGCATGGTCAATGAAGATTATATAGGTTGAGGAAAACAATTAAGGGTAGGGTTGATCCACGAATGATTAATGTTATTTTATGGTCTTCTGCAATTAGGGCTGCAATCGAGCCGAGTCAAGCTTTGCCGGGTTCAAGTTTGTTTGTTAAGTTTTTAACGAGTTCGAGTTCGAATTCAGTGAAAACTGAACGAGTCGAGCTCGAGCCGAGCAGGCTTTGGCTTGACTCGAACTCGAGCTTGTTCACGAGTCTCAACAGACCAACGAAAAATGTACGTATATATATCCCCGCATAGGCCTAATACAACCAAAAATATTTTGATTGTGAAGGTATATATCTTTCATTTTCCTATGGAGTGGGGTGTACTGGTGTGCGTGTGCTCTCGCCTCCCTTGGTTGACTGGAAAGTGAAAACGGAAAAAACAAATTATGAAATAACAATAAAAACCCTAAACTTAAGTATATATACCCCGGCTCGGGAGCCGACTCGAGCCGAGCTTATCCTAGCTCGAGTTTAGCTCGTTTACAAAACGAGCTGAAAAAATCGGCTCGAGCTCGTTCGTTTAACTTCCGAGCCAAGCTTGAACGAGCCACTAACGAGCCGAGTTGCGAGCTGCTCGCGAGCGACTCGATTCGTTTGCAGCCCTATCTGCAATGCACTTCACGTTTTAATAAATGATTAATGTTATTATGGTCTTTCTTACCCTTCTCTGCTTCACATTCCAATTCATTAATGAAAAATACCTCTTCACATTCCAATTTATTTATTCTGGCAAAAAAAAAATGGTCTTTCGTTAAAGTAACAAGAATTATTTTTTTTTGTCGATAAAGAAAATTTCATTCATCATAAGTAAATGATTAAAAAAACATGAAACCAAAAGAGATTGATGGGACCTTATAAATCTACCTTTCAAGAGGAACGTGGGGCCACAAACAAAGAGGAAATGAGGAACAGAAACAACCCTGCCGAGGTTCGTCCCGTCCGTGGACTGAATCGAAACGACTTCGGAGCCAAGCTCGCCGCTTGTGGCGGCGCTAATGACGGTGTTTTCGGGGAATAGCTCACCCCTATTTTTGCTACACCGGGCACGGCGGTAGGTGGTGGAGGAGTATCCTTTTTCGCAGTCTTCCCATAAGAACTGGCCACCAAGGTCGAGAGTTAAGTTTTCCGAGACTTGAGGAGTCCTCTGGTTGAGTTGGGTAGTGTATAGGAGGGTAGAAGGGTCTTTTTGAACAGGGAGGAGGAGGGCATGGGGGTGGAAAGAGTTTTTACCTTTAGCTTGGGAAGGTGAGAGAAACAGGAGAGAGAAGAAGATGAGAGAGAAGAAATGGAAGGAAGAAGCCATGCGAGGGATGGATGAGTGTTTGATGAATGACTAAGAGAGTTGATAATTTGAAAGGCCATTGGCCCATTATATAGGAGAAATTTTTCAGTGCCGGGTGGTACCATCACCGGACTGACGTGGTACCCGAGCGGGCACATCCGAGCCATCTAAAAGTATATTGAAAGGTTTAGATTGAAACACTCTCTTTCCTCTTTCTTTCTTCTTCAAATTCGAGCCGTCTAAAATCGAAATGAACGATCCAAATGCACCGAACGAACACCACGTGATACCCGATCAACACTAAAAAATTTCTTACTTATATAGCTGTCTTGGTAATGAACGCTTGGCAGCGTCCCCGGATCCACGGCGGTACGGGGAAGCTAGTAGAGGTCAAAGGGGGGCATTTTTAGAGGGACAACTCAGCATACCAAGAACTGGGGGAAGCTTCATTTGAGGTCTGACTTTGAATTTGGTGATCGAGTTGTTTTTTATCTAGTATTTTATACTCATAAGATTAATTGTTTGCAAAAACCAAGACTAGGCTATATTGCTATGTGCATAATCGCAAAATAAACAATTATTTGGTTGAAGAAATCGAAAGATTGTGTTTAGATTAGAACTCCATTCCATTAAAAAAAAATTATTTAAAAAAAAATAAAATTAAGAGAGAGTACACTTGTCCAATTAATTAGAAGATGCATCATTTTCCATGTGTAGCAAATCATTTCCATGTGGAGCAAATCTTTAATTTCTATGAGCACCAATTTTTTTCCTCCCAAAGAACAATTCTTTCTTTTCTACCCATACGAAACACTCCACACCCAATTACATAAAAAGGCTCATTCCACTATAATTTTATACAGACTCACTAGCTAAGATAATTAAGAATAAAATTACGCAATCGATAAAAATGGGATACAAAGAAAAGTGTATTTTATCAATGAAATTGCCAATAAAAAAAAAAAGATAGCAGCTTTTTCGAACTTACATTAGTATATACTTGGGTATAATAGCGAAGACAGGACATATCGAGTACTAGATATGATAGGAGTACTATTATATTTTTCTGTTTCGGTCCATATCTGTTTGCTTTTCTGGTTCTTCTCGTAGACTCTGTTACACGATTGGTCTTGCGTTATCTTAGCTTTAAAAATCTAGCCATTATAGTGAGGGCGTTAGCACGCTTGTAAAACTTCTTACAATTTAGTAATTTAGTACTCAAGCGATTTGGAATATTGGAGTATAGTTTTCTAGTGACAGAATGCAGATGGTCTGGAGATGACTTTAGTTATAATTAAGGATTCGAAATGTTTGAATGGCTCAAATACTTTGGTTGAAATTAATTATATAGTGTAGTTGGGTCTCATATTTAATTTGGAGATTTGAATGCCTAATTATTAATTTGATAAGATCAAAACAAGATGGATTCCCTCCCCTCGATGCCCAGCTGTACCGCAGTGCCAATATTATACAAGGGGAGGATCAAGGTCAAGCAAACACAAAATACTTGACCCATTCAATTCTATGTTGAAGTGCACAATATTGAATTAGGTCAGAGATTATTAAGTATCCTGGGGATCCGAGAACGCTACCAAGTACCCTACCGAGTGGGTGCAGGGCGCATCCAAATTGTCAAAAAGTGTTTCTCTAAAAGAGTTTGTTTTTAATCCGAACCATTGATTGCCGACATGGATGGTCCGGATACGTTCGGCAGCTTCCCCGGATATGGAATTAGATGTAGTTTACTCCCCTCGAAATTCAAATAATTTAACTTGCTCTTTGAAGATTTTCCTGATAATTTTCATCTTAACGTGGATCAAATGAAAGTATGTGAACATATTTGGTTTCCCTCGATCAAAAATCGTGGCTCTTGCAAGAGAGCCCCTAACTAAAGTTCCTCTCTTTCAAATTGCCAAATTTCCTCTCCAATCAATCATCTATTTTCCCCCTTGTTTTGGGTTTGAAGTTTTAACCAATAGGGGCTCATGAACGAAAGAGAACCAATAGGTTTCCGGGACAGAGGAGATTAGACCCTCAACCAAGGTTGGAGTTAAGGAGAACCAGAAAAGCATAAAATAGAAAGAGAACACAACATTAAATTCGGATAGTTCTGATAGCATCAAAACATCTCTTGAGCTTGCCTGCCCAGTAAATATTGAGCTTAATTGCCTGATCACAAATTTTATCATATCATGGGGAAAACTGTACAAACATGAGTTAAAGAGGAACTTGGTCTGATTCGCCTTGAGATCCTCTGTCCGGCTCCCCCTGTTCGACCCGTCTGTCCCACTCTTCTCGGCCGTTAATCTCGCAAATCAACGGTTAAGATGGGTCGAGCATGTTTTGCTCCAAAACGACATCGTTTTGAAAAAAAAGTGTTCGGCCCATCTCAGCCGTTGATTTGCGAGATCAACGGCCAAGAGGGGTGGAACAGACGGGTCGGACAGGGGATCCGGTCTCGTCTGATTCACAATCAAAGTGACTCTCTAGGCATGGAATGCAAAAAGTCAGAACAACTAGATTCCCTCACCAACAATGAGGAACTAAATCCAAACATAGAAGCAGCCAAATCAAACTCCAAAAGATGATCCTCCAATTGGTACCCACCAATCACAATCGAAGCCTCTGGACTCAAACCCCCATCCACAAACCCCAAGCACATAACTCCCTCGCTCACCTCCACCATCGAGTTCCTCCCATGTATCCTCCACCTCACCATCTCGCTCTGCATCACGAGATCGACCGCCGGCGCCGCGGGCCCCGCACGGGTTTTTCCAATCCCGCTAGAGCTAAAGCAGACCCCGAACGGCGCGACGGATGCGACTCTAGTCACGTTCGTCGCGGCCGCAGCCGTAACATATGCTTTTGCGAATGTCTCGTAGATTGTGGTCTCCATAGTGGTGTAAGGGACAATTGTGCTCAATTTAGTCCCTCCGTTTCCCCTATGGTCCATGGTCAATTTTGAGGTGTTGAGTGACAATCTCTTGCCATTTATCTTGATGGACTTCACGTTGATGTAATAGTCCTCTAATGTGCCCTCTTGGTTGGAAATAAGGGGCGTGTACGTTAGCGAATTCGACGCGTCGGGTCGAGGAAACGGGACCCCTTCGCCGGAGACAATAAAACCGTGGTTAGACGAGAGGCAGGCGGCGAATTTCCGGTGGACGCCGCCGAAACTAGTGGCAATTTGTGACGGTAGTGAAATTCTACCCCGCCCGAGGCCTAACACCCCTTTGGCACCACTCGCTAGTCCATTCACTAGCAATGGGGGTGCACACGAAAATAAAAACCGGTCAACGGTGGCGATACGATGCGATCGGTCAACGCGTTGGACGGCCAGGATGTCTTCGGCTAGATCCCCACGTGCGGCCGCACGTGTTATGGTGTTCACCGTGTCGAGAGTACAACTTCTGCCACTGCCACCACACCCAGTGGCCTTTGCCCTCGAGCACTGGAGGGAGCCAATGGGGATAGGGCGGTGGGATGATGACACGTGTCGCGAGGCACAATCGAGCCAGAGAAATGGACCGCTGAGATCAACTATGAGCTTGGTGGGGGCCATTGGAGTGCCCGTATAGAGATGGGTCAAGTACTGATGTGTTGATGGATCTTTGGTCAGTGGAAGGATTAGAGCATTTTGCGATGTGGGTTTATGAGCAAAAGAAGAAATGATGAGAGAGAATATGAGGAGGAGTTGGAGAGAGGAAGCCATGGAAGTGAACTAGAAGGACTGAAGAGGAGAGAGAGAGAGAGAGAGAGAGAGAGAGAGATCTGTTTGGGAATGAGACGCAGCGGCTGGGTAGGTTTTGACTATTCTAAAGTATAGTAAAAAGTACAGGAAATTGAGGGTTGTGGATAAGGACTTGGAAAGAATGACCTTTGGCTGACTAGATTTGTTTGGAAATTAGATTTTGCACCCTTTGAGTATTATCCCACATTCACTTTGTGCTAAAAACTTCAACTCACATTTTTTTTTTTTCCCATGCGTCTGATATTCGAAAAAAGAGAGTTTTAGTCGTGAAGGCGGGGTTGATTATAATGAAGGGTATTTAAAGCACGGGGCTTCTAGGTAAAGGATTATGAAGTTTATGGTTAGATGTATGCGATGTGTACTTTGACATATTGAATGCTAGTTTTTTTTTTTTTTTGTAATGTTTACGATGAAAAAAAATTGTAGCTTAATTTTGTGGTGTTTTGGAATTCGCTTGGCAGAAATTTTTCTTTGAATTATGTGAGAGTTATTCAACTTGAGTATATTT
Organism: Rhododendron henanense subsp. lingbaoense; assembly: GCA_020567845.1. Taxonomy (NCBI): domain Eukaryota; kingdom Viridiplantae; phylum Streptophyta; class Magnoliopsida; order Ericales; family Ericaceae; genus Rhododendron; species Rhododendron henanense. The sequence goes on from CM036316.1 coordinate 50,550,908, forward strand.
TTATTGTTTTAGTTATTAATTGATGTCTAATTTTTTTGTGCGAACAAAGTTACGTAATTATTCTTCATTTTGCCCATTTTCTATGTGCTTCTCTCGTTTGGAACTTTAAGATCAAACTTCGATCGATCAACTAGTCCTTCAAATCAATGTCATGTGGCAAAGGCGAACAATAGTTGATTGAGGTAAAATAACAAAACTTTTATAGTTTAGGAACCAAATTGAGGACAGCTAAGAGTGAATGGGCTACTTCAAAAATTGGTAAACACTCTAGGGGTTGCATCTTTCATTCAATTCTTACTCCTTTTCTTCCCTAGTTCCATATGGTCCCACTATGGGAGATCGAATGGGAGATGGTGCTGTGCAGTAGTGTGCGCAGTATCGTGCTACGCACTTTTGAGCCTTCGGATCGTGGATCTGACAGTTTGAATCTTGACGATGAACGACTCTCGATCGTTGGTTGTCGAGATGAGATCCGAGCCGTCGGATGCACAATCCAACGGCTCGGACGTGCGCAACACGGTGCAGTGCACCTCACTGCACAGCACCAACCCGACATGGAAAAAGTGTAGCAACATTTATCCACTTCTTCCCCACATGGAAAAAGGGCCACATGTATGTTTTTAATGTGCAAAGACATATCCCGAAGCATATTTCATCACTTTTTATCGTTTGCAGTTTCTTTTTTCATTTTTCCCCCGACGGTCAAGTATTCGAGTCAACTTGCGCGCACTAAGCGTAATTCCCCGCCCGGTCCAATCAAAAGTAGGCGATCCACGTTGGGAATATAGGGTATACAAAAAATTACTTTCTTGTAGTCTGACCTCAAAAATCGAACCCTTATTAACTGCTAGGGAAATAAATCTATCAACCAACCGGACTAATCTTGGGGCTTCGTGTGCAGCTTCCTTATACAACAAACCTGTCCAAACATATCCAGTACATTTCTGGTTTTTAAAAGATACCCACACCATCCAATGGTTCATTTTTTCTGGTTCTAAAAATATCCACTGCAGGACCACTGGTTATGTCAGCTATGGCTATGAACCAAAATGGCAAACGCAGAGATAAGCACTTACTTGGCAGTGATACATGCGCAGAGACAAGTATTCCTAAAATATTTCCTCTTCCATACCAAATCTGTCCACGTTTGAATGCGTATGGCCTTGTCTCACTTATAAATAGTAATAATAATAAACTTTTGCTATTAGAATAAGAGTTCAAATTAGGGAAGTAAATTTTGCCACTCTCTTTTTTTCTAACGATACCCTTCTTCTCTCACAAAACAAATCACCTACACAAAGGGGAGTGCCGTTAAAGAAAAGGTGAGTGGCAAAATCACTTTCCTCAAATTATTTGATAATATAAGTTGTGGAATAACTTATTATCTCTCGAATGTCTGGGTTAGTACACGCTATATTTTTTGTCTTCGGATAAGTACCAAAATGCCTCTTATTCCACTAAAAATACCATTTAGACAACAAAGTAAAAGAAAATGAGTTGTTTTAAATAGTGGTATTTTTGAACTAAAATACTGTCTAAACGATAGTGTAAACTCACGTTAAGTCGTCCACAATACTCCTCTACAAGCAATCTTGCATTCAGTGTTTCGTTTGAATTTTAGGATAAAATTTTAGACTCAAAATTTTATCTTATACGGAGTAATACACAAAAGGACACAAATTAGAATTCAAAATAATCTACGATAAAATTTTAAATGAGCAATTATCTCATAAACTATCAACATCATTCATCAATTTTTTTAAAGCAAAAAGGCACAAAAAGCCGGCTTTTGGGGTTTTTAAAAGGGTGATTTACCTAGACACCCCTCCAACGTTATCCGTTTTTCACGTTCACCCCCTCCCTCGAATTTCGCTACGGCCAGACCCCCTCACGAACGTTTACCCAAATTTGACCTAACTCCGTTGGACGGAATGAGTGAAAAGACGAAGTTACCCTCTCATATATATATCAGAAAATGTTTGTTCTTAATTCGACAGGTCTTTTTCTTCCTCCCACAGAACCCAAATCAACAGCTTCTCTCTCTACCTTTACCAAACTGTAACACACAAACCCTAACATTGTAATCGACAAAATCCCAGTAAATCACACAAACCCTTACATAACACCCACTCAAATACCAGTTGAATCGAACGTATTAAGTTTTGTGTGAGTTGGAGACGAATCAGACGACGATTTCGACTTGAAGACGAATCAGACTACGATTTGGAGGACGATTCTGAAGTACGCGAAGTAAGTACATATGTAATCTTTCGTATATCGTGAGTTAGGGTTTTTTTGGAGTTGATGATGCATGTAGGGTTTTTTGGTGTTAAAAATTGGGTTTTGCAACTCTCTCTCTCTGTCTCTGTCTCTCTCTCTCGCTATATCTGCAATGTGAGAAAGTTAGGGCTTTTGTTGATGCTTTTTGTCGTGTGGGTATGGGTTTTGTATGTAGGGCTATGTATTGTCTCCCTGTCTCTTTCTGTCTCTGTTCAATGTAAAAAAGTTAGGGTTTTTTTTCCTGTTGAATGACTTTTTGTCGTGTGGGTTTGTGGTCCCCTGTATAATTACGGTTTTCAAGGGTTCGTGGTCCCCCCGGCAATAGTGTGTGTGTGTTAGGTATATGTTGTTGTTTATTAGTCCCCACACAGAGCACTGACCTGTTTTTTTTGTTTTTTATTGTTTCTTATTTGGCTTCTTGCAACCAATTATTGAAGATGGGGGATGGTAGGGTTCAATTGAATATTAAATTTGGTGGGAAATTTGTTGGGAATCCAGTCAACAGCTACATTGATGGGGACATTTGTTATTCAAGAGTGGTCCCTTATGAGTTTTCGTACAATAACCTATTAGAAGTCCTATTTCAAGTAGGGTGTATGCCAGGGTTAACTTTTTTCTACTTAAGACCAAATCATATGATGGAGGATGGGTTATTTATGGTTAGTAATGATGTAGACATGACAGAAATGTTTGTTTTGCATGATGGTTTGGCTAGGGATATTGAGTGCTTTGTAAGCCATCCTGATGTTGAAAATGATGAGGAGGAGGAGTTAGGGTGGGAGGAGGTACCACCAGGTTTTGAACATGATGAGGAGGAGGAGGAATTAGGGGGTGCTGGAAATGGAAATGAGGAGGAGGTGCAGAATATAAGGTGGGAGGGGGGACAATGTGGTGATGATGATGATACAAGTAAAGGTGCAAGTGATGATGATACAGATAGTGATGGTGCCTGTAGTGGGTTAAGGGATTCATCTTCATCTGATGGTGATGACATAGAAGATGTAGTGGATCAGGGTCATGAAGGACCTCTGACAGTTAAGAAAGTTGTGGATGGTTTGGGAAAATGTGTAATGATTAGTGGGCATGATGAGGAAAGTGACTGTAGTGATGACAATTGTAGTGTTGCGAGCTCATCAGATGAAGAGGAGGTGAAAAAGAAGGGGAAAAAGAAGGTCAAATACCCAGAGTTTAATGAGGATAGGGACATGAAAAATCCCAAACTTGTTGAAGGCATGTTGTTTCCCAATGTTAAAGTGTTTAGGACATTCTTGAAGGAGTTCCATGTTAGGAATGGATGTCAGTATAAGTACCTAAAAAATGAATCAAGGAGAGTAACTGTGAAGTGCAAAGATGAAGGGGGGGAACCTTCCTGTCAATGGAGGCTTCATGCATCTAGGGTAGGTCGTACAACAACTTACCAAATTAAAAAACTGAATGGGGAACATAGTTGTCCTAGAGTATACCACAACCAGTGGGCATCTGCAGAGTGGTTGGCAAAGAAGTATGTAGAAGAGGTAAATGATGACCCTGATTGGAAGGTTAAGGCAATGCAAAATGATGTTAGGAGAAAATGGATGTTGGATGTCTCAGAAATGCAGATATATAGGGCTAAGAGGAAGGCTTTAGAAATGGTGGAGGGGGCACATGGTGAGCAATACTATAGACTATGGGACTATTGTCAGATGATAAGAAATGAGAACCCTGGTAGTTGTGCAAAATTACATGTTGACAGACCTGTTCCAGAGAGCCAACCTTATTTTCAGAGGATGTTCATTATGTTTGATGCTCAGGCCAAGGGATTTATAGGCAACTGTAGGCCCATTCTTGGTTTGGATGCTTGTTTTTTGAAGGGTCCATATGGGGGATAGTTGATGCATGCTGTTGGGAGAGATGGAAACAACCAAATGTATCCTATTGCAATGGCTGTTGTGGAATCTGAGCTTAAGAGCAGTTGGACTTGGTTTCTTGAACTACTCACAGATGTCATTGGGAACCCTCAGGATAAAGGATGGATATTCATCTCTGACAGACAAAAGGCAAGTTTAATGTTGTCATATGTACTTGAACTTTTCTTGAAGTGATTTATTTTTCAATTTGGTATATGAACTTGTAATGTGTATTATTATGCAGGGACTTACAGAATCTATGGATTTGTTATTCCCTGGAGTGGAGCACAGGTTTTGCATGAGGCATTACTATTCTAACTTCCAAAAAGTGCACAAAGGGAAGGAGTTGAAGGACCTTATGTGGGGGGCAGCCAGTGCTTACACTCTACCTGAGTATCAAGCCAAGATGAGGGAGCTTAGAGCAGTTTCAATGGAAGCACACAATTGGTTGATACATGAACCACCTAAGACTTAGGCAAGGTGTTTTTACAGTCCAGTGGCCAAGACCAATAGAATGGTTAACAACCTGAGTGAGTCCTTCAATAATGCAATCAAAAAGGTAAGAGACCAACCCATTCTCACCATGATGGAAAGTCTTAGGAAGCATGTTATGCAGAGGTATGTTGAGAGGACCAAATTGTGTAGCACTTTTAAGACCAACATCTGCCCTAACATAGTCAAGAAATTAGAGATTGAAAAGGCTAATGCAATGCAATTCTCTGTCATGTATTGTGCACCACATAAGTTTGAAATTTGCTCACCCTACAAGTCTTTTATTGTAGACATTGAGTTGAACACATGTAGTTGTAGAAAATGGGATGTGACTGGAATACCATGTAGGCATGCCTGTGCAGCAATGATCAAGGACAGAAGAAAGCCTGAGGATTTCATTTCCCCATACTTCCTCACTGAAACATTTAGGAAATCTTATGCCTACCTCATTAACCCCATCCCAGATAAATCCATGTGGGTGAGAACAGAATTTGAAGACATTATGCCTCCACCTTATAGAAGGAAATCTGGCAGACCAAAAAAGACAAGGAGGAAAGGTGCAGAAGAGGCTTTAACACAAAGAGGTACTATTTTCAAGTGCAGAAAATGCAACCAACCTGGCCATAATGCTAGGACATGCAAAGCTCAGGTATCTTCTACAAGTGCAGAGGTTGGGGAGAGCAGTACCTCACAGGTATGATTATATCTTGTACTTTGTGTCGTTTCATATTGCATATACAGCTATAATAAAATCCTATTTTATTTTTATTTTGTGCATTGTAGGTTGTGACAAGAGAAGCATCACCTTGCCCATTGATTCCAACTGGTAGAAAAGATGTGTCAAGTGGAGTGAGAAGAGGTAGAGGTGCTGGAAGAGGAGTGCCTAGAGGGAGAGGACTGTCAAGAGGTAGAGGAGTGGCAATAGGGGTTCCAACTGGTGGTGGTAGAGGAGTGGCAAGAGGAGTAACTACTGAAAGGGCAGTTACTAGATCATGGGCATCTCAACGGGGTGTTACTCTAGGGACAGGAGTGGGTAGAGGAGTGGCTGCAAGGGGAGGAGTGTCAAGAGGGAAAGAAGTTGTGGCTGCAAGAGGAGTGTCAAGAGGGAAACCAGTTGTTGTGGCTGCATGGGGAAGATTGTCAAGAGGGAAAGGAATGGCTGTTCAAACAGGTGGTGATAGGGCTGTTGAAATTGGTGGTACAAGAAAGGATCAAACAGGTGCAAGTGGAGTTGCAAGGGCTATTCAAATTGGTGCTCAACCTAGTTTGCCAACATTCAGGAATGGAAAAAAAGTGATATTTAAGAGTGCATTAGGTGGTGGATATCAACCAGGCTGGAAGATAGCAACAATTGGAGATGGTATTTTCTCATCACAAGTCTACAATGGAATAACTAAAGGATCAACCCAGTAGATAATGTTAGGGTTAATGAAATGGTCCACTATTTTGTTTTTTGGATGTGGACACTTTGAACAAGTAGGAATGGTTAATGGTCTGTGGCCTTATGTACTGGCCTTAGTTATGTTTAATGACTTATGGTTGTTCATTGTTCTGCTGTTTGGTTGACTTATGTTTAATGACTTCATGGTCTGTGGCCAAACACTTTGAACATGTTTAATGACTTCATTTTTTTGCTGTTTGGTGCCGCTGTAAATGACTTGTTGTACATGGCCAGGTTTTGGCTAAATACATTGTCCAGGTTGAGTAACAACCCCAGGTTTTGACTGAGAGGAGTGCCCATTTCTTGTACCAATTTGGACTAAACAAAATAGCATTGGAATCAAAATAAGGCATTACCATTCTCATTTCCATCACCATTCCAACAAGTACCATGGATTGAGTACCATGAATTAAGTACAAAAAGCATCACATTTTTTTCCAACACAAACTAAAGATAGGTTAAAAAATACATATTTTAAGGTAATGCCAACATTTTCTTCTTCAACCATCCTTTGCCACCAAAGTAAACAATCCATAGGCCAACTAAAATCACCACCAGTGCAGTCAACCATTTCACCTTCAAATTGGCCAACTCAATGTTCTCTTTCATTGCTTTGTTCCTTCCTCTTAAATTCACATTCTTTGCTTCAACCTCTTCCATCTTCACCCTCAATTCCACATTCTGTGCTTCAACCTCCTCCATTTCCAATGCATTCAATTCTTCTTTGTTCTTCCACTCTTCCATCTTCACTGTCATCCCATCTTCCATCTCCGTAATTTTTCTGTTCATACAGTTCATCTTCATTACAAACCATTCCTCCCTCTTCTGCCACTGTTCCATCTTCTGTCCAAACTCATTTTCCCTCTCCTTCAACACTCGGATTTCTCCCTTCAAATCCATGTTCTTCTTCACTATCCAGTTACCAAAATCCTTCCCCCTCTCACATGCGGGAGGGTCAACCCAATCAAAGTACTTGCAAGCATTGTCACTCTAACAAACCAATATCGAAAAAAATAACCTCTTTAATAAATAGAATAAATGGTATTCAAATAGAATAATAAATTCAATAAAATTAGAAAATAGGATAAAAGATCATAAATTAGTACCTTGTAGTTCACACATCCTAAGAATCTCCTACCAACATTTGGGTTAGTTAGGGCTGTTCGAAGTGGTGCCTTTACTCCGCACCCACACTGAACATTGAATTGTTCTTGTGTGTTCATAGTGGAGGAAGATGTTGCACTGGAGGATGACATTGAGGGTTTTGGACGGAAATAGGAAGAGTTTAGGGTTTGCTCTGCAGAAATTAAAGGTCTGGGGGAGAGAGAGGGAGGGAGATAAATGGGGGAAAAAAGGGAAGTGGGTTAGGGTTTCACGTTTTTCTGGGGGGAAAAGTAGGAGTACTGAGGGACAAATGGGAGGGAAAAGGATTAAGGGAGTTGGGACCCATCGGGGGTAGTATTGGAAGCTTGAGCCATTTTTTTGTTCAAAAAGTAACGGTACTAAACAGAATCCTAACGGAAGGGGTCTACGGGTAAAGTAAACGTTCATGAGGGGGTCTGGCCGTAGCGAAATTCGAGGGAGGGGGTGAACGTGAAAAACGGATAACGTTGGAGGGGTGTCTAGGTAAATCACCCTTTTTGATATCATATTTTTTGGTCTAGCTCGACAAGAGGAATCAAAAAAAAAAAAGAAGAAATGTATATCCTTTAAATTCTTACATCATATATTTCGTTTCTACATTCTTATACTTTTCCCATTCCTCTCGTCGTTCCGAAAAATGTGACTATTATTCAATCTAGTAAGATTTAAGAAAAAAATAAGGGAATTGATTTTGTCACTCCCCTTTTTGTTAATGTCACTCCCATTCTCTTATAAAACAAATCATTTAATCAAGACACAAATGGGAATGACATTAACAAAAAGGGGAGTGGCAAAATCACTCCCCATAAATAACTAAAAAGACCGTTTCGAAAAGCTCCGTACTTTATATTCCTCCTCAAATTCAAATCTTTTACTCAAACAGAGTCTCGGACTTGGCTAAATTGGACCTTTAGGCCTGCGTTCCAACCTCAAAACTGAATCCAATTAATTCAAGGAAAAATGACGGCTAAAGACTTGTTTTGATAATTAATACCTACCAAGAACATTTTCAACATTAACAAATGTTTACAGCATGTCATTGGCGGGTATTAATTATCAAAAACATGTTCTGGGCCGTCATTTTCCCTTAATTCAAGGGGCTCTCTCTCTCTCATCCCATATGGGCAAAGACCCAAAACAACAAAACCAAAACCAAAAAAAATCCCTGCATGGGCTTGGTTTGTTTTTTTATTTGTTTTACTAAATTGTTAGGGCTTGGCCCTATGCTTCATGTTTTCTTTATGTAAAATCTATATATCTATACTAAATATTAGTATAAGAATGTAATTACCTAAAATAAGAAGAAATTCTCTTCTTCACTCTCTCCTTCATAGAATTTTTCTTGATTTTTGAAATTTTTATTCATAATTCTACACTTTTAACGAAATGTAAAATACGTTCTGCTTAAAAAGAAAACTGAGTTTAATCAATAACGTAATATTGGTTCGTCTCGACAAGAGTAATCGAAAAAATAAAAAAATTATGACTTTTACATAAGTACTTTTAGAAATATCCGAGAACGAGAAAATTCAAAAACTGACTTTTTAAATTCAAAGGGCGCAACTCCTGCATATCTTCCGTGAAGCTAACAAGAGTGCCGATGTTTTGGCGAAATCAGCCCTTGCATTACCTTTCGATTTTCTTGTTTTGGATGCAATCCCTACTGTCAATTTTCAAGACCATGTAGGGGTTAAATATCTCAAGACATCGGTTGCTTAATCTAATTTCGTCACTTATTACCGCAAAAAAGAAAAAGACCAAAACAACTTAACCAAAAAAATCACTTAATGCGCATCCGTGAGTGAAAATTTCTTTCTATATATTCTTCGTTGAGCAAGTATTGGGAGACGAAGCGGATTACACTACTAAAAAATTATATGACCTGAGTTAAATTCAGGAAAAGCATCTGTATTTGTGAAAAAACTATTAGGCGTCCTTGCGCAATATCACGTGATGCTTTAACATTCTTTGCAACCACTCATTCACGTGAAGTTTACGGTCGTACAATACGACTCTCATTAACGCAAAATGGTAAATGACTAATTGGTGTTGAGCAGCACGTGACGACTCTACCCAACCACTCAATAATTATTTTTAATGGTACCCTTATTCTTAGATTGTGTTCTTATGAATTTAACTTAAATTTGAGAGTTTTGTCCTTATTTGAATTTTTTTTCACATTTATTAGTTTTGCGCCAAATTTTTGTGGATTATGTATTCGTCTCGACGAGAGGAATCGGAAAAGTAAAATTTTTTTACTTTTACCTAAATATTTTGAGAAATAACCATTTTTAGAAAGAAAAAAAAAGTCCAAAAAAAAATTCAAATAAAAACAAAACTCTCAAATTTAAGTTAAGTAAGTGTGCACGATTCTTTCGTGTTTTACATTACTTCCGCATGGAATGACACTTGGCCACAATTTATTACCATTGGCCGCTTGAAATTACATCTCGCCGCGCGATATTGATAGGCGTGATCACTGTGGACGATTCTTTTGTGTTTTACATTACTTTTGGCCGTGTGAAATTACACTTGGCCGCAAGTAATAACCATCGGCCGCATAAAATTACATATGGCCGCTAAATATTGATAGGCGTGATCACTGTGCACGATTTGTTTGTGTTTTACATTACACCCGCTTGAAATTACATTTGGCCGCAATTAATTACCATTAACCGCTTAAAATTACATCTGGCCGCACAATATTGATACGCAGTTCATAACAAGACAGCCTGATTTGTGCGGCTACGGTTTTCCTAGAGGAGAAATTTCTTGATTTTTAGTGGGGGAGGAGCCATCCCCATCCACCATAACAACCGAATCAACCGATCTCTAGAAAACCAATCAGTCTAGAGCTGACCAACAATATATACGTCCATATATACTTTTACTTTAATTAATATATTCCAACTATACGAGCCACAAGAAGAAGAGAGAACTCGCTCAGTCTCTCAGATTCAGTGATATTCTTGAGCTTCTTGAATCTTGGTCGAGGTGGGTCTATTTCTCCCTGCTCTTTACTTCGTCTTATAAACAATCTGACACTTTTTTCTTTTTTATCTAAGTGATTGCCTATCTGTATGTAATTGTATTCGTACTGGGGAATTCTTGGAGCTACCCAGATGGTTGATTGACCTATATGATGAGGATATCAATTTTCTGTGGTGGTTCTTCAATTTCTTGAACAATTTGGAACAAATATGATCTCTGTTCCTTGGGCGGATCAGATGCTTATTTACTGTGATTGGGTGCTGATATTTTACAATCTCTGTGATCGTCTCTCTGTTTGTGAATATGTTCAAATTGGGTTTTTTCTGATAACTCGATATCCGACCCAATATACCGACAAATCCAGGACCAATCCTAATATTTGCTAGTGGGGGCCAATCAAAGCCGGGCCGTAGAGGTTGGGTCAACACATGAATTGATAACACGCGGGTGGGAGTCGAACCCAAGGCCCCTGGTGCCTGGTTCCTAGGTATTGGGATTACTTTATTGGAACTACCCAGATGGTTGTTTGACCTGTTTGATGGGAATTCAATGTCTAATGGCAGTTCTTGTTGGTTTATACTAGGGATTGATTAAAGAATTTCTCATTTTGTCTTTTGCAAGGACACTGAATTTCCGCTGCATCGTAGTTCTTTTCGTATGGCAAGCAGTATTCGTGTGCGAGTGTATATATATGTATGATAATAGTACGTTTCTGAAAGAGCACAGTTGAAACACTTTTCCAGTTTTTTCTTGGGGCAAGTTGAAAGCTCACAGATGGATGTGATTGTGAGCAATATCATTGTGAAGTGGCGAATCCACGTAGAGCTTACGCATTAAAAATTAGTCCAAATTCTATAAGTACCTAGACAAATAACTGCAAAAATTGAATGCATACCTAAAGTATTTCATTCTATGCTTTGGCTTCAAATTTCATCAATCCAAATGAATTGACTCTCCTAATTTCCACATAAAATCAGCATTCCATCTTACTTTCTTCACTTTTGTATTTGTATCATGGCTGACTTATCATGCACTTTCTTATTCATCATCAGTGGTGATATCGATAGCCAAGTTTTCAAGAATAAGTTGGATAAACAGCATTACCTTTTGGATGCCTCACTGCTTTTTTGGTCATTAGGGTTGGAGTCTGATCACTAGCATATTCCAACTTGAGGAGTTTGTGGATTGTGGAAAGACCTGAAAGACTTGCCAAAGCTAAGACTTTCTTAGGGAAGCAAAGGGGAAAAATAGAGGCTGTTTCCTTTAGTAGCATGGATTGGCTTGATGAAGTCTATAGAGAACGGGTAGCAGCGCTTTGGCGGGCTATGTATGCAACAAGATGCGTTAGAGAAGATAATGTTCCATGCAAAATTGAAGAGGTAAACAAATATGTTACGGTTTACTGTTTGGTCTTTATCTATTTAAAATTTGATTTTTTATTACTTTTATTAACATGTTTTCTTCTTCAATTCATACCAATGGATTTAATTCGTCTTTGATTTTCAGGGTCTCTATTTGGGTTCCATTGGAGCTGCGAATAACAAAAGCGAATTGAAAAGATTGAATGTAACTCACATACTTACTGTGGCCAATTCTATGCCCCCCACTCATCCCAATGATTTTGTGTACAAGATAATCGATAGTAAGTTTTTCCCAAATTGAAGAGCTTTGTCTTGTGGTGTTTCCTGTTCAATTCTATCCTCCTTATGAGTTATTTTCCTTGGGTGTAACCAATTGTTTGGTCCTAACCACCATAGTCACAGTGATAATTGTAGTGGATGGTAGAATGGCCTTCAAGGACTTTATCATTTTCCTTGGTTCATCATTAATCAAATTTGCAGCGTCTTATGCTGCCTATGAATTTTCTGTCAAACTTCGTGCATATGCTTCATTTCCGCTGCATGTTCTGTTAAAAGCTGTTTCATTTTCATTTTCATCTTCATTTCTTTTACTGTCTTAGTTTTTCTTTTTGGGCTACTGCCTATTTGAGGTTTCTAAATAATAGATGATTTTTGCGTTAGCATTGTACGGCTATTTGATGATTGAAGCCATATTGAGCTTTCTGCCAAGTTATTAATTATCGATGGCATTATTTGTGATTGAGGTAGTCCCGGACAGAGGAGACGTGAATATAGCAAACTATTTTGAGGAGTGTTTCAATTTCATTGATGGAGCTAAAAGAACAAGTGGTGGTGTATTGGTTCACTGTTTTGTCGGGAAATCCAGAAGGTGATTGTTCTTACACTATTTATTTTGTTTTTTGGATCTCATGTATAGTGAAGGGAAATATCGTAAAAAGTTCAGTACCCATTGTCTCTGTTGAACCCCCGGACTGTACTGTGGATGGCAGTGGGTGATTCCTCTCACTGGAGGTGGGGATCGTAAACAAGAACTTATGAATTTTGAGTCTTGACGCATCTATGTCGACATACAGAATGGTAATCTATGATTTGATGCTTTTAATTTTCATACGTGGTGTCATAGGCAGACTAGTCACTAGTAGGATGCTTGAGCTTGGCTTCATTATGTATTGCACTTGATCTTGGTTTGAGTTTGGCCAATCTTTTCTAAGCTTAATTTTCAAATGCAAGTTGCTGTTTTGGACTCGATAGCGACGTCATCTGTGAGCTTTTCCTTTATCCTCTTGTTTGCCAATTTGGCTTTTGTATTATCAAGAACTGTGATGCAAATCTGCAAAAGGTGCTACGGAGACATAGTTGGGACTTAAAATATGACCACCACTGACACGTTGCTTCTCCTAATTGTTGTCATGAGTCATGAATTAGACTTGTTTCCTTTTGTCATTGTTTTCCCATGTTTATTTGCTTGTTTTGGGTTCCTAAACAATGCAAATGGAAACTTCTCTTGCAGTGTGACTATTATCGTTGCTTATCTAATGAAGAAGTACAGTATGAGCGTGTCCGAAGCTTTGAAGCATGTGAAAAGTAAACGACCGATAGCATCTCCCAACTCCGGTTTTATGACACAGCTACAAAACTTTGAGAAATCTCTTCAAGGTACACATCGTTTGAGATATATTTCTTGTTTAAATAGGACACATTGTGTATTTTCTTAATCTTCCTGATCTTGGTCCTACATCACATTCAAAAAGGTTGTGAAGTCGATGGTAACAGAGCTTTTCCATTTTGAAGAATGTCCTTATTGACAACCAAAAATGTTTCGTACTGGTCTCGGTGGTGGAGCCAGGATCTTCATTCAGGTGGTCAAACTGAGTGAAAGGAATTTTTATCAATAAAAATGCTCCAATTGTCGTTATTATGCGTTCTTATAGTACATGGTATAAATATGTTTGTTCTTTATTTTCGTTAGCAAAATACCCGTATTTTCTATTTGGTTTTAAGAGCAAGTTAATATTACTTGACTTGAGGACCAAACCAATTTTTTTCCAAATTTTTGGATATCTGTTTCGGATTACGTCACAAATATTTGAACAAATCGTGAAGCATATTGAAAAGGTGTAACTTTTTTTTTTTTTTTTTTCCGGGATTCTAAGTGTCGATTCAGAGTAGTTCCATTTTAAACTGTGCTTTCTCAAATCAACCTATTAGCCTTGAGGTTCTGGATTCAAATCTGAGGCGTAACCTCCATTAATGTAGACCTAACTGGGCAAAGTAGTTTCCCCTGTTACGTTTATTCCTTGAGGTAATTTGCAATTTCAGTCCTCCACTTAATCAAATCTATGGAGTAATTTCTTGGTTTCTGTTTTCATTGTTATTATAATCCAGGGAGGGCTCAGGAAGTTTAGCTCTGAGGCTGTTCACTATTGGCCTGTCACCAGAATTAGATGGAACCATGTTATTTTTCCGTTCTTATAATCGGATGTCTGGGCCAGTTTGCGCGCAGACTCAATCCGGGTAGATGGAACCATATTCAATATATAATTACGTGAAATTTTGATTTTATGATTGGACAAGTAGGTAGTTATTGATGATCAAACATATGTAATCGATTGGGATGCTTTCGATATTCAACTCATTATATGAAGTCATCTTCAGATACTCATGATATTCAACTCTCTTTTTAGATTAATTGCTTCCTCAATGTTGATATTATAAGATCACAATTGTTGACAGATACCCGAGATTAGTAGCGACTGTTTAGTTCTGTTACCTGGCTTTGAGCAGACGGTATGGCGCTTATTGGTGAAAGTGAAACCCCTATGGTTATTACTAGTTGAATATCCAATAATCATCATTGGTTACGTGTCGACCGGTCTTTTTCTAGATCTGTTGTTGGGCTGTGAGGTTTCACAATAGCTGGGTTTTCTGGGAAAAGGAACACTATAGTTGAATTAAAACACGACCGGAAGTATGAATCTTTAGACACACAGTCAAAATGTCTGGAGATGTGAGGTAGTTTGTAGCCCTATTTTGGTCCGTCGCGACCTTCCTGCCAATGTATCTTCGACTCTTTGTTTTCCACAGGAAGAATGTCCCCCCACGCCTCTCGTACCATCGAGGGAACTTCTCCAGGATTCTATTACCAGTACAAGAGTTTGAATCAATCGAGCTCAGTTTATCTTGGTTCGAAATTTCTACATGGTTTGGATGTTCTGAAAGTTCCTTTTGACAAAGGTATGAATGCGTTGTTATTGTTCGGTTGGTTTCATGTAAACTTCCATGTAAAAATCACATGATCAGAGTCGGGGAGATTCATCGTGTGTGAGAACTAGGTTTTTTTCCTGGTGCGGGGTTTGAGATAGAAAACGCGACAAAAGAAACCATCATTTCCAGTGGCTAAATCAATGAGGCCACCGGCCGGCACTGCCATGGACGCCACTGTCCAAATCCAACCACAGATGGGTCCAGAACTGTCCGATTCACATGAGTTCAATACGGTGCATATATTTGAGACCCACACGCATTTAACAGCTCCGAACACATATATTTATATGTATATATGTCCATAGCAGTTTCCCAAAAAGCCAGAGAAAAAGGGCCCATCCCTCACCAAAAGGATTGAAATGGAAAGGTGTGGACATTCACCATCAACACAAAGGGGCCCATTATTTTGTTGGGCTTTCATTCTTCAAAAATTATTAGGTATGGGCCCATGATATGAACGATGCATCCAGACTCCAGTGTCATTATTGTCATGCCCAGTGCTTGAGTTTGACACGAGTGACTCTCCTTTGAGATTTAAAGATTTTCACAAGCATAAATAAATAAAATAAATATAAATAAATAAATGTAATTTTGACATGACCTCTGAAATTATGAAATTTATATCCTAACTAGAAGCATGTGACTACTTAACTCAAAGCTTCGGCTTATTTTCATTTTCCTAAATTTCCAAATTGACAATAGAATTTTACGATTTTCTTTTCATATACTTGTGACTTGGAGTATCCTATTTCACACACTAAATATTCAATAAAGATATGTACACAACATTCAACCGCAACACCAATCGCAACACTCTCACAGATGCGTGATCCACGGGTTAGACCCACATGTCAGTCTGTCTCACGCCATGTGAGAGTGTTATGGTTGGTGTTTCGTACGTAGCATTTATTGTTTATTTTTACTCCATCCTAATTGACGTCAAGATGTCTTCACTGCATCCCCTGCTTTTATGTCTGGGAAATCAAATTCTACTATCTCAATGGCGACGCAATGTGTCGTTGAGTTATTTAATTAGCAGAAATGATATAGGTACCGACGACCCCGTAGGAAAATCGTACCGACGGTCACTCGGTACGATTTTCCTACTGTTTTGGTCGGTACTCATAGCAGTATTCATACTATATAAATATATACACGTAACCTTTCTCTTCAAATCTTTACGAAGAGCACTAGCAAAAATATAAATTGGCTTTGTTCGGTTGTCATTTTAGTTTTGTTTTCCAATCATTACTCTATATCTTTCTACAATCATTACCCTATATCTCCAATTATTAATTTCATATATCTCTCTATCTCTCTGCAATCATGACTCCTCTTTCCAATCATTATCCTATTTCTCTCTCCACCTACGACCAAAACTAAACTAAACTAACAATGCCACCCCGAATTAGTTTTGATTCTGCCATTGCTTCAACAAATACCGACGCTCCATCAGCTCAAACTCAAAACCTCCTAGAACCTAAGAATAGGTAGCACTCAATAAGACAAACTAGTCTAGAAGCCGAGAAATTTTTCAGTGCCGAATGGGTATTACGTGCTGTCCGCTCCATGCATCCGGGTCATCCATTTCGGTTTTGGATAGCTCGGATTTGGAGAGAGAAAAGAAAAGAGAGAGTGTTTCAATAGTGTATTGGACGGCTCGAATGTGCCCGTTCAGGCACCACGTCAACAGGGTGACGTGGTACTCACCCGGCACTGTAAAATTTCTCCTAGAAGCCTGGCCCGGTCCTCCTCGTTGGTTAAACGAGCCCCACCCACATGGCCATGCAACGTGTACGGTGAAGACACCCATACATGGGAGTGGTGTAGCCGTGTGTCTACTTTGTAGCCCTTGTAGGACCCCACTTCGAAAACCCAGAGAAAAGACGAAAGCGCAAGTCTATCCCACCGCTCTGTTTCAGTACTGCTCTCGAATTCTTCGTCCAAAAGTATTTTGAACGTCAGGATCTTAAAAGACTATTAATTATCGAGATGGACAGTGAGATTGAACGTTGCGGTAGGGAAAGCAGTGAAACCGAGCGATGGGAGTAGCAACGCTGAAGACGAAAATTTGTTTGGTGGTTTGGGGCACCGCCATGTGGTGCCTCACGCCCTTATCCACCACACATTTTTGAGAATTCCAATAGCAAATGTATCGACTTTACAAAAATGTGTGGGAAATAAATGCGTTTGGGTATTGCGTGGCGGTGCTTGAGGATAACCAAATAATTACTCGAGAAAAGATTCCCGCCGCTTCACAGTAACTAAACAATAGTTGCCGTTACATGAGCTTCCGTCACCGTTTCCTTTCTCGGAATTTCCCGTTTAAACCCTCCATTTTTTCTCATCTTCCGTTTCACCCCTCCCGCTTTGACAAATTTAATCAAAATCGTTTTCATAAACTGCTCGCTCGGCTCGGCTAATAAGTGAGCCATGCCACTATTACATTTTCCTTTCATTTCATTCTTTGAAAGAGTACTTGTTTTTTAAATTCGCTTCTTTTTTGTAGAAAATGTCACTCTTTTCGTCATTTTTTTCATTTAATTAAATTTTCCATATATAACATTTTCATTAAAAAAACAAGAAATGTATTGCATTTATTAAAAAATAAAAAAGGGTTCTGAAAATCATTTCTCCAAATTAAATACAATGTGGACCAGAATCATTGATGAGCTTTTTTTTTTTTTTTTTGTAATCGAAGAACAACCCTGCAGCCGAGTCACTATTGGATCCGACTGCGCAATCCAAATTTTGGAAGAGACTAGCACAACAATCCACCGCCATGACCCCCACTTTAATCATTGATGAGCTTTGTTAGTGATCATGATGAGAATTCACCTCTCAACCGTGCCAATGTGCAGCTATACCACAGTTGGACCAATTTCTCTAGTTTCACAAACATGGCTAGAGGAGTAGTTTTTACTACTTAAAGCAGTTTTGAGTACCCTTACGTGATGCCAACACTCTTTACCATCAAAAACATTCATGTGAATATCACAAGCCTAATCCCGGAGTCGAGCTTCGAGTTGTTCACGAACAGTACTTCAATTCGTTTACAACCTTTATTAGTCCAGGAACATCGAATTATTTTTTTATAATTAAGGACACCTTTCATAAGTGGGTGCAGGTGAAGTCCATGGACAGCCCACGTGATGGACTGAGAAATGGGTTTCCTCGGACAAAGCGCTTTGAACGTAGAGCTAGCTAGCTAAACCTTGGAACTCACCCCCCAAAAACTCTAATCCTTTTTTGACTTCAATGCAAACCCACATATTCTGCACTTTTTTTAATGTTGTAGTAGTACTACTAATGACTTAATTAAGTTACTAAATTACTAGTAGTACAGTAATTTACAATTGTTTGATTACGATAGTTGTGCAGTTTTTTCTTGACAAATCTTTCTGAGCAAGTTATCTTTGGAGTATCTTCAAGATACGTACTATAACTGAAACACTTGTAATTTAGTACTCCCTTATTTTATTTTATTTCATTTTTTCGGACGGTCAGGAGTGCTTGAGTCATCTTACGCGTATGCCGATTAATTCCCTCTCTAGTCTAGTCAAAATGAGGCAATCCACGCCGAGATTAGAGGATTCACAAAAAAAAAAAAAAACCTTTTTTACGACTTAACCCCAAAAATTGAAATCTGAATAATTGTGTGAAGAACAAACCCACTAATCAACCGAGCTAACCGTTGAGGGTAGTATTCCCTTATTCTTAATGGCAAGAGTTCTAGGGCTACCAATCCAAGGCCCATTGACAAACCAGCAGCTATTTATCTGTATGTTAACGTACAATTTACAAGGAATAACATCAGTGATGCAAAAGAACTTGTTGGGTCATTTGTCTCAGCTGGATGATATGGACCCTTCAAAATAACAATTCTGACAAAATGCAGTGGTCACATCCTACGTCACGTAATTCGTATGCGCGTGGAAACACAAGTGTGCATGCGAAAGCGTCTTAAACGCATACCAAAGTACTAAAATCCGCGAGACGCAAGATTGGCCATGCGAGCACAATGCGAGGATTGAGAGTGGAAGTACAGACATTTTGAAGGATTATATAACTAAGGCTACATGTTTAGATCACATTTGTCTTTCTCTTTTTCTCCGTTTTCTTCGGCTTTATGGAAATTTTAAACTTTTTTAGAGAGACTTGCAGTTAATATCACAACATTATTTGCTAAATTGGGCTGGCTTTTTCCACATTTGAATACTACCTTTTAGCTATTTTTAATTAATAATAACATTAGACCAATGCCAATTAACAATTTGCTTGAAGTTTTAAAAATGAACATTTGTTCGAGACATCCCAAAATCAAATACAAGACCAGTTGTGTTGGACAGTATAAAAATCAACTATTTGGATAATATATTATTTGAGTCTAGATTCAGCCACGAAATAAGCAAATAAGACAATGAGATGCGATAACTAAACAGGTTATTAGAATAGAATAGATCATCCATTTGGGGAACAACCTTTGGCAAATGTTTTTAAGAAGCCCAATAAATATGTTCTTAAGATGTTTCTTCAAATGTGAATTTCAAGTAGCAAATATAATTTTTTCCAAAGCCAAAAGAGCGGCAAAATAAAATTGGAAAGGTAGACTAGACAAACACAATATTTAACTAGGACTAGGAAAAAAGAAGTGGCCTAAGATTACATATAAAAACAAAAACTTTAACCAACCGGGTCTAAAACATCAAGAAATTTTTGGGTGCCAAGCTGGTACCACGTGACGGTACCCGTCGGCGATCCCAACTATCCTACAAAAAAAAAAACGTTTGGACGGCTGGAATTGCCGATGGAATGGTACTCACCCGGCACCCAAAAACTCCTCTAAAATATCTGAGCATGCAGGAAGTGGAGTAGTAAGATTGAAGAAACTAGACTAGGACAGCTGCGATCACAAGAAAGGGATGAAATAGTGTGGGGGCAATGAAAAATAAGGCCCTTTGAACATGCTGCTTTTTTTTTTTTTCAAGTAATCATTTGTTAGATGGCTTCTTTTTTCTTTTTTCTTTTTCACGAGGCAAAGGCATGTGGAATATATATATGAACAAACATAGTAACAAAAAGCCATATGATAAGCAGCCTGACTTTGTGAAGCTTCCTGGAAATTAATCTTAGCTAACTTTAGGACAACTCAAGTAGTTATCATTCTGTAGCACATGCAAGTCCAACAGGACCATCCCTTATTTCAAGATTAATAACTATATAGAGAGTCTTAAAGAATGGTAAAATAATTCGGATCATCTCAAAATTATAAGATTCGTGATGTTGGGACGGTTCGAATTCGCAATGGTATTTATTTATTGGGTGGCCCGAGTTCCCAATGTGCGTCGGTTTAAATTTCCGATGTTATATTTTGAATTAAGTTGTCTCTTTGGAAATGCTATCTTGAACCTTAATTAGTACTCATCACACATCTTAATGACTGAATATTCCTCTTGAAATTTGGCATGTGATCGATGCCTATTTCAGTGTGTGTGGTAAGGCTAGGTAGAGAAAGCTAGAGGAAGAGCACAAGTGGTTAACAATACCTCTTAGAAGATATAAACGACAATGTAATGTAAGAGGTGTCTGTGCAAGTAAAAGCTTGGTGAGAGTGTGTTCTTGTATGAATGATATATGTATCACCGAAAGGTTGGTGTGGGTTTTTCATAGGAGACCGTCCCTGTTTTGGACTGAGGAGACAGTCCTGATCGTGACCATCCAATCTATGAACCAATGTATTGACTAATTCCTCCCTAGCTAACACAGGTGGATAGTCTAAATCCTCCTCCTCCTCCTCCTCTCTCTCTCTCTCTATCTATCTCTCTCTCTCTCGATCTCGAAATTGTTTCTAGAGTCGAGCACAACAATGAAGCCAGGCGAACAACCGGTGGCGGTTGACACTACTACGATTATGAAAAGCCTTGATATTAATATGATTTTATCTATCATCAAATCAAATACTGCACATGGTCATTGGTGATCACCACCCTTATGCTAAAATCCTGTATTTTTCACTAATTTATTTTTTATATATATAAAAATCATCAAAGACCAGTAAAACAAATAAGCAGGTGAACCAAACATGTCGTAAAATGTTTTTCTTAGTTACTATCAGAATTGTAGTTCATAGATGATCCATACACTCAATTCCTCGAGTTGCCTCTCTCTCTCTCTCTCTCTCTCTCTCTCTCTCTCTATATATATATATAGAAGTCATATATTTTGCTAAGGCAACAAGCAATCGAGTCCCATATATTTTATGAATGCATGGATGAGCACAAATCTACTTTCTTATTAAGATATGAGATTAGGATTCATTATTCAATGCTTTAAATGGGACCGCTCTTACTGCGCTTTTTTTTAAAAATTTATATATATAATGCATAGTGTTTCGGATCAGCTTGTATGCATCTTGAACTAATTCTTGCAACCTATTCCACAACCCTTTCGCACGTAATTTACACATGAGAATGAGATGGCCCCAAAAGTTACTGGCAAAAAGAATCGAACCCAAAAACTTTAAGAGAGCAAATTCCTAAGACCTAAGCCAAGAACATCAGGCCAACCCTTTGGATTACCGCTCCTACTGCTTTGACGGTAAAAAAAAATAAAAAAAAATCATGGGATATATATCAACGACGGAAAATTTTTCAGTGCCGAGCGGGTACCACATGGTGTCCGCTCGCGCATCCAAGCCATCCATTGTGTGTTTGAACAGCTCAGATTTGGAGAGTGAAAATGGAGAGAGAAAGTGTTGGGGTGAGAGGAGAGAGAGGGTTTCAATCCAAGCCGTCCACAAGTGTATCGGACGGCTCATATGCGCCGAACGGGTACCACGTCGGTAATACCTGCTCAGCACTGAAAAACTCCTCATCAACGACTTGGACAAAATAGTTATGAATGAGGGCCCTAGTTTCTTTCATGGTGTGGGTATATATATAGTAGTGCAGTCTCCACTCAAGCCTCCCATCTTCGAACAAACCATGCATTAAATTGTTGGATATACAGACAAGACCCACTATCTCTTCCATAGATACGTATCTTCCTCTATATATATATTCAGAAAATATTTTTTACCGAGGGCTCCGTGAACTATTTTACGGAGGGCTCCGTGAACTGAGAGTTATGGAGCCCAATCGTGTGCATCCAAAGTGTTTTTCAATGGTCCATATTGGAAATTTTGACAGGTAAAACATAATTTTTACCGATTTAAATTGAAAACAAATCTCAGTCATTGATTGCGCGAATAAACGGTCGTGATTGTGCCGCTCCGTGAAATTTTTTTCTCTCATATATATTAGGTATGGAGCACTAAATGTCAACAAAAGGTTCATAACCTAATAAGTCAAATTAATCTATACCAGCTAAAAAGTGATATGTACTGACATCGATACATAAAGGACTTGTGGCATGTTGCTCGATTAATGCTTTGGTCCTAGGTCATTAGGGCTGCAAAAGAACCGAAGGAATCGAGCCAAGCCGAGTTTCATGCTGCTCGAGCTCGGCTACCTAATTCTCAATTTGATGGGTTAGCTCGAGCTCGAAGCGAGGTATGAAAACTGGGCTCGAGCTTGGCTCGCAAGGCTTGGTAACTTAGGAGCACTTGTGGCTTGCGCCAGGAGATGTGTTGCGTTCTTTACTTATAGGTGTTTTTAGTATTTGATTTTCAGTTCTTTTAAAGTTGCCGATGTGGTGCTGTGCTGAGAATAATACTCACATGATTTTAGAAAATATTCATATCTGTACGTATCTTTATTATTTTTGTAACCAAAGGTTTGATAATATCTATATGGAGATTCCTTATGCATGCGCATACGCATATAATTAGGACTGTAAACAAGCTAAGCTTTACGGTTTCAGTTATACTACATGATATAACTCTAAGGAGACAGACCTAACTTTTGATTCCGGGAGGTGAGATAGAGAAGAGGGCCGTCGCCCCTCGGGGGGCCTTCTGTGGGGATTGTCGAGGCCTTGATTATCTATCCTCAGTTTTGCCCTATCTGCAATTTTATCTTACTCACAGAAACTATATATACAAAGTGATTGCACTCAGAATACTTATTCTAAAACCATGGCCCTCTGGTACGGGATAGTGCAATATAAATGTTTATTTTCGCCATAAAAATCACAACAATTTTGGATGGCTTTTTTAAGTTGGTCTTCGATATTCGGGACTGGACAACACCTCTGACCCGTCATTTTCCCCAAGAAACTAGCAAGATGAGAAAGTTTGCTGAGGAAAAGGAACTTTTTTTGGTACGCGAAATAATCATGCAAATGCTATGATAGAAAAACGATGATCTTCAATCAAAAAAAGAAAAACGATGATGCAATGCTAGGAAAATAAAAAGACAACAGAAAAACGATGATGCAATGCTAGGAAAATAAAAAGACACCGACCACGAGTGAACTTTTGGTCGGTCGGCCAATCCCCTCATCCTTTTCATTGGACAAACCTAAAATCTTGAGGCCCCGTTCCGGAACGTGAAATAAGTACTTATTTTTTAAGAAGGCAATTTCAAGCTCAAAAATAATAATTGGCTTATTGAAATATAAAAATATGCAATATGAATCTTGTTTGAAAGATCTCAATGAGATCTTTAACACGGTGCAAAAAAAATTGAAAAGTTATTTTTTAATTACATTATTTTTAAGTTTGAAAATATGAAATAAGTACTTATTTTTTAAGGTGTTCTGGAAAAAAAAAAAACATAAACGAGATTTTTGCATAACCCAACCAAAAAAAAAAAAAACACCGAAACAACGGTACAAATTAACAAATTTATGTACAAGGGATTTGAGCTAGCTTTATTTATTGGTGTTTCGTTGCATTTTTCAATCATTATATGGATCAGGCAAATTGTGCATACTGATACTTTGGATAATCAATGAAGGAAGCATGGTAATATGAACAAAAATTGAATTGGGTTTCTAGGCTTTCTTTCTTTCTTTGATGCCATTAATTTGGCTTTGATTTGAGGGCATGGTTCGGCAGCAAAACAGGTATAGGGGGTCACTGTTTCAATAGTATTCTGAGAGCACCCACTTTCTGCATATTGCCAAATGTTAGGTCTGTCTTCAATCCTTCCCCGCCCATATCCCCAATGATTGGGGACTACATGAGTGTTGTTGTATATAGATCAGGCAAAAATCTCGTGAGATAAAACATTGGGAAGTAACTAGTACTAACATACGAAAACTGGGACTAGAACAAGTTTAGATACTAGAGCAAGTTTTGAAAGATTTGGGTAAGGAGTGAGGGGAGATAGGTAGAGAAATAAGGGTAATAATTAAAGAGAAAATTTATCGAGAACCGTGTGCTGTGAGAAAGGGTTGGGTCTCAGTCTGAGAAGGTTTTTGGTGCAAAATCGGTACCACGTGGCGGTACGTATGCAACGCGTATCGGAGCTGTCCAACCGTGTTTTGGACGGCCCAGATCCGAACACTCTCTCTCCCCGTCAGCCAACCACTCTCTCTCTTCTTTCCTTCTCGGATGCGCTCTCGGATACCACGTGGACTATACCCTATTTGCAACCAAAACATCTCGGTCTTTAGACTCAAACTGAACACAGTCTAATAGTAATTCTAACAGTAAAGGATTGATACTGGGCGCTAGTGCCCTATTTAACCACTCCAGTGCGTAAAATCTGCAAATGAGAGTATAGTGTAAATCAATCAATGCATAATTAAAAGTGTTGGCCGTACCATTGCCGCACCACTAAAATAGCTGTCATTTTGAAAAGTGAAAGCATTCAGCTACTCCTTTACATGGGATGGGACCAGTAAAGTCTCATCCTGCCAGCTCCGGGGTTAGTCCTGTGGCATGGGTGTTCTCCACGTAATTAATCAGGATTCGATTAGGGTCGAGCCGCAAAAAATTACTTGACTTTTTGTGAATTTTTTGGTTCTAACGTGAAAGGTGTGCCTGTTGATTTCTACACAAGTGTGAATGGCTTTGGCAGCCATTGTTGTATATTGTGTGAGTATATATATATAAATGGAGTTTTTCCTCTAAAATTAGTGTGTGGGGTTGTGTGCATAAGTGACTTCTGGGGCACAATACTGCCTTCGACTGAACCCGGAAGGAGATTACTTGAAGGTGCGCATAAGTTTGTCTCGACACCCGGATTGTCGGGAACCAAAAAAAAAAAGAGTCTCATCCAGTCATCCCACCGAAACGCATCATGGCTTATAGTTGTACACAAGTCTGTGGGTTAGGTTGCTTGAAAATGGCCTGCTTATAAACCTAACCTCATAGTGGTGGGGCTTTGGAAGTTTTTTTTCCTTCTCTTGTTTGACTCTACACAATTAGACGTACCCTGAAAGAGAAAAAATTAGGGCTGCCAGCTGTGCCAACGGTTCGGGCTATTCACAGTTTGAGACTCGGCTCATTAAGAACTCAGCTTAGCTCGATTTGTTGAGTTTAAGAGGCAAGCTCGAACAAACTTTATCAAATGTTTGGTAAACAAGACGAATTCATACATAGAATTCCTCTACATGAACCGGTTGTTTGAATAAATTCTATGTATCAACTTGGCTTGTTTGGTACTTGAATTAAACTCGAACATGGACAACTCGGGTAAGGTAGATAAATTCTACTCATGAACTCGGCTCTTTCAGTACTCGAGTTCCTCTCGAATGGAACTCGCACATTGAACTCAGGCTCCGTTTCTACTAACAAAAAAGTGAAAAACACTAAAAAACTTAATGCATTTTACCATCTCATTTCCACTAATAAAAAAGGGTCAGCATTTTACCATCTCGTTTCCATTAACATAAAAGTTGTCAACCAAAACTATTTTTGCTACAATAACTCTACTCACAAATCTATCAACAACTTATTCACTACCGGAAACACCTAACAACTTTCCAACTACAGATAAAAATCTACAAATTTTTCGCTCAACACCCCTCATTTGGGCTTGAGCTCTTCAAAATTGTGTTTACGCTAGTGATTAACTTATGCAGTATAATTTTTTGGTTGTCTTTATTCATTTTCTTTTGCATTTGTTAGTTTTATGTGATATGAGTGAGTAAGGACAAAAGGAATCGAAAAAGTAAAAAAATTTAACTTTTACACAAGTATTTTCGAAAATATCCAAAGAAAAGCTCAAAAATTCAAAAATTGGATTTTTTCTTGAATATTTCCCAAAATACTTGTTTAAAAGTCAATTTTTTTTACTTTTCCGATTCCTCTCTTCCTTACTCATTCATATAATATAAAAATTTGGCGTAAAACTAACCAACGCAAAAAAAAAATTAATAAGGACAAAAACTAAAAAATTATGGTGCATAAGTTAATCACTATCGTGAACGGGACCGCCAATGTCAAAGCTCTGTTCGACTAGTATGGGATGCATCCCTATTCCGACAAAACATTCAGACTGTGAAGTGTTAGCGTAGCTTTGTCACCAAACAGCCCGAGATAATTCAGGATCTCGAGCACAGAGCATTAAATTGCACAGAGCACCGTGCACCGTAAATTGCATCACAAGATTAATCGTGCGGACCAAAACTGTCCACTACTATTTATTACAAAAATGCTACTGGTACAGCATTTGCTGTACAGCAGCGGGGTACAGACCCCTTTTGCTCCCATCTCGGGTCCTTGAAGCAAAATTGGATGATTCGTAAACACCCTTCCCGATATCGGATTGAGGTGATTTTCTATAGGGACCCTAAACGACGTATTTTGAACAAAATGAGCGGCTCCGATCATCTTTGCGGGACCCGAGATGGGAGCAAAAGGGGTCTGTACCCCGCTGCTGTACAGCAAATGCTGTACTAGTAGCAGGACTCTATTTATTACGGTAGCTCCATAACGCACGAGAAGATATTCAATGCCCCGGGTTAAACATGAATCTAGACCATACGTTGGTTTGGGATCTACAGAGTTCGATGTTTTGTAACCGCATTTAATGACATTTGATCGAGTTATTTTTTTACGAGAAAACTAAAAATATCATTTTGAATAAAATAAGCAATTCGGATCATTTTTTACAGGACCGGAGACGAATTCAAAACTCGTATGTACGCACTGTATGTACTGAGATTCTTTTCGTAAAGCATTATGCTGATAAAGACAGAGGGGTACTTTTGAGAAAGAGCTACGGACCCACGTCCATCAGTCTTGATTTGACAGATGGATGATGCAGCTGATTGGGCCCATGTGTGCATGTATATGTAGGGCTGTCAACGAACCGAGCTGCTCGCGAGCGACTCGCAGCTCGGCTCGTTAGTGGCTCGTTCAAATTCGGCTCGGAAGTTAAACGAACGAGGTCGAGCCGATTTTTTCAGCTCATCTTGTAAACGAGCCGAGCTCGAGCTAGGATAAGCTCGGCTCGAGTCGGCTCGCGAGCTGAGGTATATATACTTAAGTTTAAGATTTTTATTGGGATGCTGATTTTGCCACTACATTTTTTTTTGTTAACGTCACTCCCTACAAAAATACACTTGCAGGGGAGTGGCGTTAACAAAAAAGGAAGTGGCAAAATCATTTCCCTTTTATTGTTATTTCATAATTTGTTCTTTCCATTTTCACTTTCCAGTCAACCAAGGGAGGCGAGAGCACACGCACACCAATACACTCCCGCTCCATAGGAAAATGAAATATACTATATACATTCACAATCAAAATATTTTTGGTTATATTAGGCCTATGCGAGGATATATATACATTTTTCGTTGGTCCGTTGAGACTTGTGAACAAACTCGAGCTCGAGTAAAGCCAAGGCCCGCTTGGCTCGAGCTCGACTCGTTTTCACTGAGTTCAAGCTTGGGTTCGTTAAAAACTTAATAAACAAGCTTGAACACGATAAAGCTCAGCTCGGCTCGTTTACAGCCCTATGTATATGGGTCCGATCTCATATGTTTCCAAAATTCCTATATCTCTATCGAGAGGTTTTTCGGTTGTTGAATTGCGTGACTTATTTTTTATGTTTTAAATTCAACGATCAAAAAATTTCTTAGAGAATCCTGCATTGGATGTACAACCTTCCCGTACGAGAGCATCAAGATTCATGATCATCATCTAGGATGAGAAAAGCTGAAGAGACACTTTTCACAGCCAGTTAATTCAGTTGTTTGGTGGGTTTGTTTTCTACTGTATGATTGGAGTTCTATTATTGAGAGACAGGCCAGTAGAAACTAATACTTACTATCTCGAGAATCTTCTAATTCCGGCGTGAATGGTTTGTTTTATTTTTTTATTTAGGTCAACCGGAAGATCTATGGTTTGTTTTTGAACGAACTGGAAAATAAATTAGTTAAGATACACATAAACTGATCCGAATACTCTCATCGGTGAAAAACAAAAAGACACAACATTTCCCGTATCCTTACACGTGTACTCGCAAAAAGTAATACTCCAGTCCAAACACACCGCATATGAGCCTTGTTCAGTCATGGGTTTGGAAAATTTTTGGATTTGATTTTTGGGTAATGAGTGAGGAGAGAAAATAGGATAATAATCGGGAATATGGATAATGAGTGGAGAGAGATAGAGAGAGAAATGAGATTAATGGTTGGATATAGGGATAATGAGTGGAGAGAAAAATGAAATTAATAATTAAAAATATAGATAATGAGTAGATTTGGATTTGGAAATTTTTTTCCAAACCCACAACCGAACAAGGGCTAAACATAGGTAAAGGTAAATGCAAAGGGGACCAACCAAACTCATATCGATTGGGTATAGAGAGTCACGCGGGACCCACTCCTGATCCGCACGAATGATCGGAGAAATTCAACGATTTATAAAAAAAATCGAGTTTACTTATGAGAAATCAGCTCGATTCGATATGTGTAGGTATCCGATTAGTATGGATTTGGCTGGAAACCCTCTCTTTTTAATGCAATCTCCAGTGATTAGACTAGACTATAAAGCCAGAATCCATGTCAAAGTGTCCACGCCCTCAGATTTTGCCATAACATACAAAAAAAGTTGTTAGATTGTCCTTGTCAATTTGTTTGTTCTATGCTTATCGCTCCTCTTCTACACCTAATGAACAGTACGTACCATTTTGGCTTTGGCCTCTAGTGCACCCCACACTGACTTCACACACAGTACTCTTATCTCAAAGCGTGTTTGATTGCAGATTTCGTTTTGGGGGGATTCGTAATGAGGTGGGATTAGGATTGTGATTGAGAATGAGGTGGGATTATTAATGATGGGATAAATCATTTATTCATGTTTGTTTTGCACAGAATTAAGATTAGAATTGAAATTGAGATGGGTTTTTAAACTGGTCTTGCTCAATCCCATAGGGATGGGATTCGTAGTAACCCCCCCCCAATGGTATTGCTGATACCCCATTTTGGGGGATTAAAAATCCCATGGGACAACTAGTTCCGCCCACAAAAACCTAACCAAACAAGATATTAGCAGCCCCATAGGATTATTAATCCAATCCCCCCTCCCAAACCTCCTATCAAACACGCCCTTTAAAGTGTATAGCTAGCCACACCACCACAAACCAAAACCAATAACAATAATCACTCTTCCTGTCATATACTTACACAGACATGTGAGCAAGATGGTGGGGTCCTGCTTGTTGAGTAGTGTGTTGTTCATTACTTAATCTTTGCTGGGATGAGTTCCGGGGCGATCTTCTCTGTTCACAAAATTTATGTGCCTCCGTGCTAAGAAATTTTTTGGGGGTTGGATTTTGTGTGTGTGTGTGTGTGTTTTTTTTTTTTTTTATATTTTAAATTCAATGGCCGGAAAACACTTCGACACTTGAGTTTTCAGCACAAAGAATCTTGCCTCAGTGAGTCCCACCCTAAGTCTCGTTATGAGCTGCCTCAGTGAGTCCCACCCTAAGTCCTGTGATGAGCGGTCTGGTATGGATGTGAGAACGCGGACGTGAAAAATTTAAAACCTCCTCAACAAAAAATTTGTGAGTGAGAATTATGAGTGCAATCACAAAACAAAGATTGAAAATGAGAGCAAAAGCCATTTTCAAAGATTGTGTTATTAAGGTCCCACCAATTAGGCTCCTTGATTTCAAATCACAATGCAGACAAAATGTGTGCCATTTAATAAGGCTTTGCGATTGCCATTGAAATGGGAAAGAGAAAAAGATGAAGTGATAGAAAGGCTTCTTGCGTACGTAGATACAATGATACAAATGTGTTTAAAATCGTCCAATACATGTTAACTCATGGAAACAATGAAAGACACATTTATCGGACGATTTCAGATACACTTGTACTTGAATTTGTGAGAGAAAATCCGTGTAGGAAATATTATACGATTACCAAACCCCATTCTTTCTTCCTATCTTATTTTTGTTTCCCAAAATATAAAACGAAATATAAACAATCAAGCAAAAAGCCCACAACCATCTCCCACTTACCACTCTTCTACCCTAGACTATTTAGTACATTACCTATAAATAGTCCCTAATCATATCATAACTTGGAAAAACCCTAATAAAAGCTTAGGTTCAAAAAGGAAAAACCAAAAGTGAAAAAAGAGAGAGGAGGGAACTAGTACTAATTAAAAGAGTAAAAAGACATTTCCATGTACTATTTTTAATTGAACCACCAAACTCTTCTCCTCAAACTTTAACCAATTGCTCACATCACATTGCAACTTGAGGTGTTCTCATCACTGAAAACGTGGGTGTAGGGGTCGGCCGGAGGCGGATATTGGTACGGATAAGGCGGCATGTAGTTGACGGCCGGAGGCGGCCTGGCATACATCATCGGATGAAACCGCTCGTTCCCGTTAGCGCGTTGTTGGTTCATCATCATCATCGCCGCTAGTTGTTGCTGCTGGTAGGGATTTCCGGCCATCTCCGGTACACCTCCACCGAAGTACCCGCTGCCGCCGCCGTTCATTGCTGACGCCGGCAGGCCTTGGACCGCCGGCATTTGGCCCATGTGACCCATTGGGTTGCTACCCATCTGGCCCATTGACAAACTATTTCCCATCTGGCCCATATTACCACCACTCGTGCCATGGAACCCACTCATGGGCATGCCTTGAATACCATCATTCATTC
Organism: Rhododendron henanense subsp. lingbaoense; assembly: GCA_020567845.1. Classification (NCBI taxonomy): domain Eukaryota; kingdom Viridiplantae; phylum Streptophyta; class Magnoliopsida; order Ericales; family Ericaceae; genus Rhododendron; species Rhododendron henanense. The sequence continues at coordinate 50,581,776 of CM036316.1, forward strand.
CACCCCCTTTCTTTCCCCCATTACCATTAATAATACCATGAGCACCACCGCCGCCACCGCCGTGGGGATTATTTCCAGTCTTGCTCTGAGCCCCAGCACCACCGTTGTTACCATTTTTACCCCCTGGCTGTTGGCCACCACCATTTTTGCCTCCATCTTTCCCACCACTACCTTGATTTTGTTGGTTGTTCCCATTTCCACCGCCGCCACCGCCTTTCTTTCCACCACTGCCATTCACAACAGGTATACTCCCACCGCCGCCGCCGCCGCCCTTTTTGCCATTTCCTCCATTATTACCACCATTTCCACCACCACCCTTGGCTTGTCCATTCATCATCATCATCAGGTTAGCCATCTGATTCCCTCCTTGACCATTACCCATCATAGGTTTCATCTTGTTACCATGATGATGACGGGCATCATCGATATCATCATCAAATTCATCATCGTCATCGTCAAACTCATCATCATCATCATAGTCATCATCAAAATCACTCATATCCTCTTCCTCAGGCAATTTGAACTTCACAGCCTTCTGATTCTGATCTTTTCCAGCAAAGGGCAATTTCAGGCCCTTGAATTGGGGCAGTTTCATATCTTGAATCCCTTTCACTTGCCCCATTTGACCACCACCCTTTTGCTGATTATTTCCACCCTTGTTGTTCTTGTTATTCCCATTTTTGCCACCCTGGTCAATCTGGATGTTCTTGAACTGGTTATTGAGCTGGTTCTGGTAATTACCCTTGGAGGCACCCCAAAGCTCTGCATGTTTCCCATTCTTACCAAGCTTTCTTATCAAAGTGTCTGGATTTACATTTCCTGCCACAGTCACCTTCCCCAGCTCTGCGTCTATATTTGTTTTGTACACCCCTAGGGGAAAAGAAAAAAAAAAGTAGCAGGAAATTGCACATAAATCATCCAGAATCGAATATTCAAGAAAAGACCCACAGAGAAGTTCATAAAGATCAAGTGAACAAATTTGGGAGGAAAAAAAAAAATTTCCTTGGGAAAAAAATTAAATGTGAACAAGAGGATCTTTAAATGGTCTAGAACTTTTCTTTCTTTTTAATCATTATGGTAACTCTGAGTCAACTTGTGTGCACCTTAACGAACCAATCTCGCCGTTCACTAGAAAGGACTAAAGAGTAAAGACTTAGCTTAATAATTCCATTTTATTTGCTCAAACTTGAGACTGAAGAGTAAAGACTTGGCTTAATAATTATTGAGTACATACAGGACCTGGGACTACATGTAACTGAGAAAGAAAGTCAAAGAAAATGAGAAAATTACTCAGGCTTTTTCAACAAAAAAAAAAAGTCAAAGAAAATGAGAAAAATACCATCAATTTTCTGCAGGATTTTCCTCACTTTATCCTTACACCCATCACAGTGAATGTTCACTTTCAGAACACAAGTCTGCACATCCACAAGAGAAACCTTAGATTCAAATGAGAGCATTATGTTTGGTAAAGAAACCAAGAAACATCAAGAAAATGCATTCAAAACTCTTGAGTTCAGAACAAGCAAAGCATAATACATATGAACCTATACCCTCATGCAGAAGAAAGGTACTTATGCCATATGTGTGTACTTATATGTATACATATATAGGAAGAAATGAGAGGACCTGGATCTTCAAAATCTCTTCTTTACTCATTGTCTTCTGCTGAAACAGAGCAACCGGAAGGGTACAAGCAAAATGAAAAGGGAAAAGAGAGTTGGGTAGCTGATAGATCTGAGAGAGGAAACAGAAACAGCTAAAGAAAGAACTGGAGAAGATGGAGTTAACAAGAGGGTTGTTTCTCTTCTCTGTTTCTCTTTGTTTTTTTGGGACCTCCTTCCAAACACACACAGGAAATAAATGGGTCAGAGGCACCGAGCAGAGAAAGTTCAAGAGACAACAACAACAAGGTTCAGTCTTTCAGTGAGAGAGAGAGAGAGAGAGGGGTCCTGACTTCCGAGGCAGTAGGTGGTGGGCATTAAACTCCTCTGGTGTCTCTGTTTCCTCCTGTTTCCTCTATTTCACAGAGAGAATGTGAGAGAGAGAGAGAGAGAGAGAGATCCACAATATACTACTACTACTAGGGTACTAGTTTGGTCCTTTATTTATTTGGAGCTATTAGTTTAATACTTACACTACTAAAGTACTTACATTACTTAATTCTTTCCATAATGACGATTAAATACTCGCACTCCCAAGGTATTTTTCTAAATTCTATGAGTGGTTGCCTAGATTAGTTTAAGTGCATCTCGGCTAATTCAGAAGTTTTGAATTTAGCGATCGGATAAATCTTTTAGTGGCCACAAAATTTTGAATGCTTGACGTTCATAAAATTTAAATATGCAAATTAATAGAGGATAAATACTTAATACTTTCTAATATCCACTTAGCTAAACTCCCTGGGTTACACTATTAAAGTATTACTTAATTCTTACTTTATCTTTTGAGCCAAAGTGATTTTCACTTCGATTCTAAAATAGAAGTTTTCTAGTACTATTAACGTGGGCCAATTTTATTTTATTTTATTTTTTAACGTGGGCCAATTGATGACTGCTTTTTAAGTTATCTTTTGAACCATACTCTCTCTCTCTAACCTTAGCAGTCGTGTCTCTCCTCCCTCCTCCCCCTCCCCCTCCCCCAGGGTTTTACACCCTAATGGGCGGCGGGAGGGGAGGGAATTCTTTCCGTCGTGGGTATTTTTCTGTTCTCTCTCTTTACCTAGTTGATTTGCTCTTTTCTCTCCATCGTCATACCATTCTCTGGTCATTTAGATCTAGCCATCGAAGTGTATATCCTACCACTCTTCGGCGATTCCTACCTCCATCGCCGTTGGCGGTTCCAGCAAGTTATAGCTGCGACGGTACTTCTACAGCAGTTGCACAAGCAAGAGAACGGGGGCATGGGGCAGTCCTTGCGGTGGGTGTCGGCGTGCAAGATCTGATGGTGAACAGTGGACGAAGGCTAAAGTTTGGTGTGATGGTGGCTGAAGTGTATCAGATTGTTAGGGTTAGGGTTTTTGGTTTTGGTTTTTCTTTTTGTTGGTCTTTCTCCCCTGTGTGGGACTTTCCCACCCTTCGGGGTGTTGTTGGTAGTGGCTCGCTCGTTGGGTATTCGTTGGTTGGTTTGTGAGGTTCTAGATATATGCTTGTGAATCCGGACCTCTTGGTTATTGTCTCTAGTTGGGATTGATAACCCTCATTTGTATTGTTTTCTCGAATCAATGAAATCTTTTACCATTTTGAAAAGAAAAAAAAAAAAGAGAATGCCATGAGGACTTGAATGGAAGGGATCAAATTGGGAGAAGTGCAATTATTTATATGCTTAAAAGATGCAATTGTGAGGTCAATTCAAACAAGTTTTTTGAACAGAATTCAAACAAGTTTATAGTTCTTACTTTAAGCGTGGCGGGCCTGATAGTCAGGGCCGGCCCTGAGGTGAAGCTCAAGGTGCGGCCGCTTTAGGCCTCGAGATTTTATGCGAAAAGTAGGGCCTCAAGGTCCATATAATACCGACATATAATATATGTATAAGTTGTTCCATTATTTCGCTAAAGAGTGCTCTCAGCCCAATGGTGTTTGCAATTGTATGGGGACAATGGGTCCCTAGTTCGAATCCCTAAAGGGGCATTGTTTTGCCAACTTTCTTTTCCTTCTTATTTTCCTGTTTTATTTATCTTGCCAATAATCTTTGTATCGATAATGTACACTACTCGCATACCTCTTATATTTTAAACCACTTAAGCTTTAGTAATTGTAGATGTTAGTCAAGACCAATATTCAAATTTTTTGCATACCACAAATGTTTTGATAAGTTTTTTTGTAATTTATTTTCACACTCCCCATTTTAATAACTACACTCTGTTTTTTTGTCTTATTGTGATGTGAATTACAATTTTGTTCTTTGGAGTGTGAAAGAGTATACAAATGAAATATTATTTTTTTTAAATTCACATCACAAGAAAAAAAAAAAGAGTGTGGTTACAGAAAAGGGAAGAGTGAAAATCACTACCATAGCCAATTTTTTTTTTTTAATTTTACTTTTAACTTTGAATATCAAATCTTCAAATGAAATACAATTGATTAAAAATAAACCAAAAAAATTTATTTTCACTCAAAAAGCACTAGTAAAAAATATGTTCAAATAACTGTTAGAGAAAACAAATTGTATGACCTATACTTTGTTATGTTTGATTTATATTTTACTAATATCATAATTTTCTTACTTAAATTAGGAAGCTAAAATAGCATGTTTAATCCTTTATCTTTTAGTAGCAAAAAAAAAACAAACTTTTACCTCATATTAGCACCTACAGCGATTTTTTTTTGTTAAAATGAACTAGGCCTCATTTTAAAATTGGCTTTAGGCCTCTAAAATCTCAGGGCCGGCCCTGCTGATAGTGAATGATGAAATTAATTCAGAAAATAGTTGAGTTCACTTAACTTAAGCTAATTCGAATATTCTGAATTATGAAAAAAAAAAAAATACTGTACTTAAAAGCTGCAGTGGAAAACCTTTTAAATGCCAATTTGTGCATTTTCAGAAAATTTAACAGCCATTACGAATTTGATCGATTTTCAGAAAATTGTTTGGAGGCAAATGCAGACGACACTCAACCATTAAACTGTTCTGTCCATTAGTTAAGACCCAAGAATGAGAACAATGTTCTGTCCATTTAGGCAAATTGTCTGATGCCTAAATGTATCGTAGGGTGCATTTCCACCAAACTAAATAGACTACAGGTTAATGGCAAAAGTCAAATTATTTTTCTACCAAATGATATTTTAGTTGATGCATGTGAAAAGAATAACCTACCTTCAAATCCATAGAAACTTGAGTTCAAGCTATTTAGTTTAGCAAAAAAGCACCCTTAGATAGGCTTGGCTATTTAGTTTCACCTCATTTTCGGGTATAGGGTCGGGGTAAAAATTCTAAAATCCGATCGAGTTCAGGCTGAAAGTACCTCGGCCTTTCACCCGCCCTGACATACCCGCCCCAAAATGTATTTGTATATAAAATTATACTTTTATCCTAATCTAATTATCAGTATACTAAAAAACTTATATTCTTACCTTTATATTTTCACCATTATACTAAAATACCACTTTATTTATAATAATTACAGTATTTTTTTATTTTGCTAAAGGTTAACAATATATATTTTTAATTTCTATGGAGCATGGGTGGGGCGGGTAAACCCATTCCCCGATCGGAGCGGGAACGGGGGTACCCAAAAAATACCCTGTTGAGGTCGGGACCATGTGATAATTTTCAGATTGGAGTACGCAAAAATCTGCACCGCACCGCCCCGTTGCCATTCCTACCCATAGACCAGAATTGGGGAAAGGAAAGAAATAGGTACTAATAAGTTAAGGGTGCTAACCGCAATATATTTGTCATTAGTACGCCAGAAGCCACTATGAAATTGGCTCGGCTTTAGATTTCTGAAGTGGGGTTGGCTTTTGCCTTCGGCTATTTTCTGTTAGTGCAATTAATTACGAGTACTGTTTTTTCTCCACTTGGAGTGATTATTCAGTGCCCCTAAAGCACCGTCACGTGTGCTTCAGAAGTCTTTTCCACCATTCATTGGTCTCAGAACCACACGCTTGGTTATTGAGCGGACTAATATGTGATGGAAAAGATCCTGAATCACCGCGTGGCGGTACTCTGAGAGTAAGTAAAATACTACTTTCCACTCCACTTGGGGTTGAGAATAAGGTCAGGGGTTAAGAGCTGAAAATTGAAATATAGATTAATTACCAGCAGATATGAATGAACCCATTTGTCAGATTCCCTCTCTCAAAATTTGGGTGGGAACAATAAATAGACTCATTTAATGTCACCCTTTAGGGGGCATGAACAATATTTAAATTTGCATCTTGTCTTGTGCAGAGATTTTTGATGTGGAAATTACCTGGTCGCCCCTCATCAGTCATCACCCATCTCCTTTCTCATGGATCATCTACCTGGACCACTTGGTATTATAAATGGATCTAGATTCGGATCTTGGGAGTTTCTGATGCATGTCCAATTAATAATAGTATTTTCGTGGATACTTTGATTAGTTAAAATTTAATGCATCAGAAGATTTCTCAAAGTTTTCAGTCATCAAAATACATGGGATAACTACAGTTGATCATAGGAAAGGGTTCATTTAGGTCACCTAAATATTCTTTAGCCGACATATAGCCACACCCACTTTGAAGTTTTTTTTTTGGGGGTAAATATACCCACTTGAAGTTTGTAAATATTCACAATAGTGATGGTGAGATAAAGCTTGTCCCCGTAGTACAGGAGACAGTTACATAGATTTTTTTTTTTTTGGGGGGTAAATATACCCACTTGAAGTTTGTAAATATTCACATTAGTGATGGTGAGATAAAGCTCGTCCCCGTAGTACAGGAGACGGTTACATGGAGTCCTTGCCTGCTCAACACTTGTTTGGGGCGGTCTACTTAGTCAATGCGGTGAAGGCCCTTGCTTGGCCATTCATGGTTTGAGCGGGGATTAAACCGAGTTGAGCTGTACTCGTCTATGTTTAGTTCATTTAGCCACGCTCACTTTGAAGTTTTTTTTGGGGGTGAATATACCCACTTGAAGTTACTACATATTCACATTAGTGATGGTGAGATAAGCTCATCCCCGTAGGATAGGAGACGATTACATGAAGTCCTTACCTGCTCAAAACCTGTTTGAGGCGGTCTACTTAGTCAACGTGGTGAAAGCCCTTGCTTGGCCATTCATGGTCCGAGCAAGGATTAGGCCAAGCCGAGCCGAGCTGTACTCGTCTGTCTTGAGTTCATACCTATCAGAAACTGCTTTCTCAAGGTAATTAGTAGATTATTGTATCTGATTTGCAAAGGGAATGCATTGGACAATTAACAATTGATATACCGAGTATCATGTGAGCACCCCATCCCCATGGAATTTCGATGGTGAGTGTAGTGGTTATGAGAACAATACAGATCTAGAAGGTTGACCGTGGGGGCTGGGGGAGGTCACCAATAATTGTCCCAAACCCAATATTAATGCATGCATTATATGCTCTCACATGTTCTCTGCAGTCCCCCTCGGCCCTCTCTATTCTAGGCTCTAGATTTTAGTGTTTCAGCAAAATTCCAGTGAAGCTTTGACTGCTAAAATGTTAGATTATGCAGCTCTCTCTCTCTCTCTCTCTCTCTGCTTCCTATTGTATGTTTTTTATGATAACTTGGGTTTCCGAACTGACTCAGGTGCACCTCGACTAAAAATCCCAACAACCACTATCGGGGGGGCTCGATTAAAGCTGGGAAGGCACGAGAGTGGATAACACATAAGAGACTAGAACTTGACACACAAAGTAAACTCTTTAAGTACCAAAACATTGACCTTGCTTCCTTTTCTTTGGATGTGGGGATACACACTCACTCAGAGAAGTCATATGCAGTGCACCATCTCACCGAAATATCTGACAGGGGCAATAGTGGGCTCTAAAGCTTACTGTTTCTTCTCCTAGTGGTTCAAACTTTACAGAACTGAGCTCATTCTACATTTTTAGTATTATCCTAACCATTATTTCGAACAGAGAATAAAGTATTTGGACAGAAAAAAAGAAAGCCAAATTCGGAAAAAGCAATCCATGAGCCTTTAGCATGCTGCACTATATTGTGCAATTTTAGTTTTCACTTCCCATGCCACCCCTTCAAACAGAATTTGCAAAACCAACAAAATGTCAAAAGCAACTGAGGAATCTGCTAGGATGCATATTATTGACAAACCAGGGTAAAGGATAGTGATATATAAAAAACCTTATAGCCCCAAGGGTTAATCCGGTTGATTGGTGGATTTGCTCCCCACACAGTCGACTAATGTTCGATTCTCAGAGTCAGACCGCAAGAAAGTGATTTCTTGTGAATTCGGAAGTCCCTGCGTGGATGGTCTATCCTTGACCGGACCGGGGGCGGGGAGGGAATTAGTTGAGGTGCGCATAAACTTACACAGCCACCCCTTATCGTTGGAAAAAAGAAAAACACAAGTAAAATTTAAAATTAGCCTTTTCCTATTGTTATCTTATCTTCTGATCTTTCTCTTCACCTTTTCTTTCACTCCATAAATTCTCCCACAAATCCATGGTTCAAACGGCACCTATAGTTTCGATTAGTTTCTATGTGTTCAATATTCAAAACCCAGCCTGACACCATTTTAATCTTCTAATCCTTTAATATAAAACAAAGTAGGGTTCTCTGTTCAACTTTCAGTTGACTGCCCAGGCAATCAAGGTTGGCACTTTAATCACTCCAATTTTCAAAGTGCGCAGAGATAAACAATTGGACTAACCAGTAACCACCAATAATCTCAAGGTACTTTGTAATAAAAGTTGCTTAGACTTAACAAGGATTTTAAAGGTATAGGGCCTTGATTTCATGCATTATATGACGGTCTTTATGTAAAGTCGTATCGAAACTCAAATTACTTAAAGCGAATGTGCAATTGAAAAAAAAAATCGACACAGGGAACGAGAACATGTAAAAAAAAAATAACTTTTAGGATACTTTAAAGTGTCATACACCCAAGTTTGATATCATGTAAAATTAAAATAATGACTATTCAATTTCCATGGGACATCTATAGTGCCTTTAATACATCTCATCAGGGCCTCCCAAACAGCATAAGAATTTTTGGTAAGAATACCAGAAAATAAATGCAACTGCCTTTATATATGTATATGCAAAGGAGTAAAATGAAGAATCAACTATTTTTATTTATTTTTTATAACCAGGTGTCCAGGTCAGGTTATGTGCATCTCGACTAATCGTGGGGGACCAATTCCACTGTTCACTAGCGGTGGCCGGATTGGCACCATTTTCAAACATAAGACTTTAGGAGGGAGCAAACCCTTGAGTCCCAGGTCTTGATCACCAGGCCAACCCTTTGGGGTTAAGATTTAAGTACAATTTGCAACAGACACTTACATTTATGATTTGCCAGTAACATTATCAAGCTTCGTGCCAGGATCAACAGTTCAACACCTACACTTGAATCATTCCTCAGATCTTTGATACTGAAATAACATGGAATGCTGAAAGCAGAGTGATTGTTCCTGCAAGGCATAAACAAGACCATTATGGAAACAGAAAGAAAGATGAAATTGTTTGTGTCAATAATGAAAATGGCTAATAAGCATTTCGCGAAGTGATGAGGGTCCAAAACTAAGACCAATACCCAATTTGGAGAAAAGAATGTATTGGAGACGAGGTTTGAATAATAGGCCAAGAAGTAGTGTATCGCCGAAGTTTTCGCTCTAGGATACGTTACTATGATGCATGAAATGTTCCATATAACATAGTCTGCACCATGCAGTGTACTTTGGAAAATAGAAGAACCATATAGAGTCTCGATGATTTGCAGTATCTCCGTGTGAAACACGACTTAGATTAATCAGACTCTTGGATACCTGCCTGCACCCAACACGCATACCCCAAGTTATGGACATAGAGAAAGGCTAGAAAGGGATTCTAGTAGCAGGGGAGAACATTTTGTTTTTGATATACTAGCAGCCAAAATAGGAGGCTTGGAGAGAATGTTTTACATGGACAACCTTATAAATCTCTTAGGGTTGGTTGGGCCTGGAGATGTCTGTCCCCTAAAACTGAAGAGTTTCCAAGTTTCTGTAACTATCATGAGAGGTCGTTCCACTCATGGATGTGTAGACACTTATCAGTAAGCGTCCCAGTTTAACCTTATTAGGTTGATCTAACCTAGGTATTGTGAACTGCGTCTGCGTGTCTCAGTCGTGAATTTCTTAAATCATTTGATGGCACAAAAAAGGATTTTAGACCAGCTAAACTGCTAGAGTGGCTATATTAGCTAGGAATCGGGCAGTGAATCGCAAGCATGTCGGGGAGAGGCGATACACCTGAGATTTTCAAACTCATCGGCATTGGATTAATGTTTGCCAGGACTCCCATCCATGCCTTTGTTCAAATGTCAACTGTTCAACATGGGTACTTGACGCAAATTTAGAAGAGTCCACGCACATAAAAAGGATTAGATTAGATGCAAAGATCAAGAGTAATATACAGATCCCTGTGATGAAGGATCAGAAAAGGAGTTGGAACACATGATGAATGGTAACAGAACCAAAAGCACATGTATTATGTAACAGTTGCATCATAAAATTGGATTCAGTGACAAGAAATCATCCTGATCTCAAGTTCAAAACCGATAAAGCTAGAGATTACTGGGTAAAGTTTATACCCCGAACCCATTGAACCACGGCAACCCAAAACAATCTCTTTCTCAACAATCTATGTACGTTAAAACTCATCCAACCTCTACTTCAAAAAACAAACTTGCAAAAAATTCTTATGTTGAAAGAAAACAAGGATTTTGATTTTTGCGGTCCTCTTTTTACTGATGGCGCTCCATTTTGTTCGTGAAGTTACTAGTAACTTCACGTTAAAAGTGGTGCGCCATTAGTAAAAAGTAGAGCGCGAAAATCAGTTTTCAAAAACAAACTCGCAATCTATAACAAGTGACGATAGCTAAATAGGACAATTGAAAAGTAAGATGGTATGAGTCACCAGCGATCATCCGACCCAAAGGGTCCTTCTCTTTTAACAAAAGTTTATTTCAGCCTGGGCAGCTTGTTCTACTTTGTTAGACTGGGAATGGTTTCCCTTTTCAAAATCAGCTTTCTCTGCACCACCCATTGCTATGCACAAAAAAGAACAGGAATTTGACAGCCTGCACTTAGGCTACCTAAACTGCAAATCGTTTTGGTACAAGGAACGAGAACAAGAACGGGAACGCCACATGCTGTAAGTTGCGCTACAGTATGGGTAGGCTTCTATATATTACAATAGCAGACTGCACTAATTTCAAGAGAAAAATAGCCAATAAGATAGTGTTACTGTGAAATTATTCATGTAAAACACCTTTTTAGAAGTAACCGGCCATGTTTTAAATTACATTTCATCTTGCTAAGGTTCTAATTTCACCAGGTTATATGGAAAAACATTGGGATCGCTACCAATCTGTCAGTTAGGCAGGTGGGTGTACGACATTTCAGGACGTACATTTCAAAACGCGATTCGCTAAGATACTAGCGTTTTCGGCTACCATGGTTTGGATACCTTAACACTCCTAATATGTTGCAACACTGGACAGGGAGCATGGCATCCACACAAAGAACCAAGCATTATCTAATTCTAATAGGTTTATAATTGCTGATCATGAAACAAAATTAGTACAATCTTTCTACTCGCAATGCAATTCCTATGGTTGGTTTCTGAATACACACACGTTCACAAAGAAGATGCCAATATTCATGTAGCAAGCTCAACAGAAATCAAGGTTCCCTTTTCCACTACCAAACCTTCATTTTCTCATAAGAACAAAAAAAAAAAAAAAAAAACCCGGTATGTTCTGAACGGAAATCAAACCAGACTGCACCCAAAATGAAGGTTTGACATCTCCCCCAATAATCCCTTCTCTCTCTCTCTCTCTAAACCCTGAAATATGGTTGTGTTTCCCCAACACCAGTGAATAGCCGTGGTTACGGAACAAGCATTTTCTTCAAAGCGTAGTGTATGGTCTGTTTTCGGACATCTTGGCCGCATCTTATTACTCTTGGCTGCAAGTTTTGACACTTGGCCGCGATGTTTTGAAAGCGTGGTTACGAAACAAGCGTTTCTTCTTGCTTACTAGTACTAGTAAAAGCGTGATTAGTGTATGGTTCGTTTTCGGACATCTTGGCCGCGTCCGCGTTCTATTACTCCTGGACGCATGTTTTGACACCTGGCCGCGTTGTTTTGAAAGCGTGATTACGGAACACGCGTTTCTTCTTGCTTACTAGTACTAGTAAAAGCGTGATTAGTATATGATTCGTTTTCGAACATCTTAGCCGCATCTTATTACTGCGGCGTCTTATTACTCCTGGACGCATCGTGACTAGTATACCCGTCACCGTGGCTGGAGCGTTGGGCTTCCAGTGAGAAATTGGGTTTTGAAGCGGGCCTCTAGGACTTAGTGGACTGAATTGAGCTCGACCAGTTGGCCGAAACCCAAAATCATCACGACAGAGTAGAATTGTTCAAACCTGAATAGGGTTCGGGCCGTATTTGAACATCACGACACGGAACTGCTTCTTCCGATCGACAACAGGTGATGATGCGGTGGTGGATGAGAGAGAAGACGGAGTTGATGGGTTTCCGATCATACGGAGAAGTTTTTTTTTTTTCTCTTTCTTTTTTTTGAGAAGGAAATACAGGGAAGGTATTTGGACGCTCGGCTTTGGTCGAACTAGAGAGCCCAAAAGGTGATGGATCTTTAGCCCAATCGGATAGTAACAAAAGGCCTTAGCCTATTATCGTTTAGGATGGACAAGAAGGCTTGGAGGACTTCAAGATTTTTCAGAACCAAGAACACGAGAAATTTTTCGGTGCTTGGTTGGTGTATTTCACGTGGTACCCATTCAGCACATTCGGGCTGTCCAATACACTTTTGGACGGCTCGGATTGAAACCCTCTCTCTTCTCTCATCTTAACACTTTCTCTCTCCAAATTCAAGCAGTTCAAAAACGCAATGAACGGCTCTGATGCGCCGAGCGGGTACCACGTGGTACCCACCCGGCACTAAAAAAAATTCCCAAGTTCTCTCTCTCTCTCTCTCCTATTTACTCGATGATCCGTGGCAGACAAAGAATTTGTACTCCGCATGCAGGGGCTCAAATCCCATATATTTTTACATTGTTTTTAAGCAGGAAAAATCGACTAAATAAGGACATATTTTTTTACATTAATAACAACAAATACACTCCATATTGTATATTTGTTACTTCTAAGTTTTGAGAAGGTGAGATTGTTTTCATATACATAACCGTCATTTAGTTTTATACCTGAGAGCAAAAAATGGTTGATAACTTGTATTTCACGGGATTGTTTCCACGCATAGATCATAGTTGTTACAAAGATTAAAAGGACCATGAAAAGCGACATCACTATAAGAGGAAAGCAAACCCAACTAAGTTGGTGCCCAAACCCTTGACAATCATGTGCCAAACATGAACCAAAAGGAGGAAAGGCTGTTCGAGTTTCAGAATCCATGTGCCTATGTGCTGAGGCCAAGAACACTCATCAGCATTTTCCAATTGCTAATCACACAAACTGATTCATATTTAGAAAAAGAGGACACCCTTCACAGCAATATTTGGATTTGGAGAAGATTCAAAGATGGCATATAGCCCTCTCCTCATCCTGAACTTTCCGTTTCGAACATTTTGCTTATTACTTCCTCTTCATTCCCGTCGTATCGATCCTATGCCCATAATCTTGTTTACGGTCCAAGCAGCTTTTGCTTCTTCAAGTAGAAATCCTGTTGCGATTCGCAATCCCTCCAGATGACAGAGATACAGAGAGGGCCAGAGCTGTTACAGTTGATCTGAATACGACACTCTTTTGCTTTTTTCCTTCTTCTTCCACCTTTTATTGGACTGTTCCCCTTTGAAAATCCCAGAATTTCTTCAATGGGTTCCTTTTTCTTCTTCATCTTCTTCTTCTCTTTAATTTGTTCTTCCATTGCTCTGACCTTGAATCTGATTGCCATTGCATTCCACTTCGATGACCTCGTTGATTGACTCCATTCTTCTTGTGGAAAAGTAAGAACTTTTTCCCACAGCAAAGGATAAGCATTTGATGGTTTCGTCGCTTATCTGGACTACATCACCCCACCGTGGAAAAAGTGCAGGAATTCCATAGATGGTTGTATGAGCTTAGTCGCTTCCCATTTTGAAATTTCCAGAAACCAGGTTTTTTTTTTATCCACGCTAAATCATCACCATTGACAAAAGAATCTCTTGCTTTACTGTTAGGAAAATTAAGGATAATGTAATCACCACCCATTGGTCTTGGTCTGACATGAATGTCTACGAAGCCCAGATTTTTCAAATGATCTTGGCTAAAGGCCAAGGAGCGCAAAGGTGTCAATTTTGCGATTGCGCTTCTGTGTAGCCATTCATTGCCATATTCTTTTAGTCTGATCGGAGGGTTCCTGGCGATCTTGTAGAAATTTTATATCCATTTCAAAACCAAATGGCAATGAGTGGAGAAATCTCAGATGTTATTAAGTGATCACCCATTCCATTCCCAAGCAATGTGAAATTCATTTCCTTAGCATCCCCCTCACGTGCAGCCGCGTTTGATGTCTGTCACGTGTGGCCACTTTTTGGGTCCTATCGTGCATCATGTTTTTGCTGGTCTGTCATCATGGGGGTATGGATTGTAAATTTTTAAAATGTGAAGTGGAATAGACTCCGCTCTGATACCATGTAAAAAATTTATATCCATTTCAAAACCCATTGACAATGAGTAGAGATGTCCCAGATGTTATTAAGTAATTACCCATTCCACTCCCAAACAATGTGGGATTCATTACTTAACAGATCTCCCACGGTGAGTGATTTCCTTTGGGTTTGTGATTTTCCTGGTTTGGCTGATTTCTCTCCTTACATCAACTCTGCAAATATATGTTTTAGAGCTCCCTGTTTTTTTGAATCATGTTCTCCAATGTTTTGTTCCATCTGCTTTCCGGTTGCTTTCTTCAGTCTTCTAGGCTCCTTAATACCCCTGTTTAAGTCTCTGAATCTTGCAAACTTTATAACTACTATTATTTTGCGATCTTTGATGATGACCTCGTTCCATAAAATCTGAAAGACTGCCCCCAATGTGGAGCTCGAGGAGCATGCATGAACTGGCTAACGACTCCAACTGCAAATGAGAAGTCCGGTCGAGTGACGGTTTTTATAAAAAGTTTCCCAACAAGTCTCCCAAAATTTCTTGTTGAATTTGGCTGCCCTTTTGTTAGGTCCGTATGAACACGGCTTCCCCTCACCCGAGAAGATTTGATAAAGCCATTCTTCATCCATTTCATCAGGTAGATTACCTATCACCTATGAACAAAGTGACCGAGCTGCCCTGACTATGAACAAAATCAGGTGGATTATCTCTGATTTTCTTTCTGTTGACCAGAGTCCATTGTTGATCATTCTCTCTGGCCCTTTCCATTGCAGGGGAGTGGCGTTAACAAAAAAGGGAGTGGCAAAATCAGCAGCCTTTATTATATCGGGCATGATATAATTTGAATGCGAGTTTTTTCCCCCCCATATTGTGAGTCGTGGGAAATCATCTGAAACTTTCTAGTATTATACATGTATCTAATGAGAATTTTATAACATGTACATGTATATAAACTTTTAAAAATACATATATACAATAAACTTGAATTCTAATATGTTTTTATAGTTTAAGATATGTGTGAACTTGTTTAAGTTCTACAAAATAAAAATTTTATATGTATGATAGTATATTAGAAAAGATATCTTACATTTTCGACTTGTGAAGACTCGAGAACAAGTTTGAGTTCGACTCAAACTTAGACAAGTTCAACTCGTCAAATTTTCATTGGCTAGGCTCGAGCTGTAACGCCCCGATTTTTCGGAAGCAATATAAAATAATTTCTTAAGAAAAATTGCTAGACAAACATAATTTTCCAAAATAAAGATTTGGCTATTACAATCTCAAGATAAATTTACTAATTCAAAATACATTAACTTCAAAGCTGACTCTAGGCTTGATACAAATCCCAAGCATACTCGATCTCCGTTCCTGATATTCTTTCTGCGTCGAACTGCACCATCATTGAATCCTGCGCCCTCTGGCAAATTGATCGCCGAAGCAATCGATTTACCAGGATACAGACGTATCCGTGAGTGATAAATCACTCAGTAGAATAATCCAACCCAACTACCCCTCTTACTTTACAACTAGCAAGCAACATGATAATAATTGCGAAAAAGTAAAATAAAGATTTTTCACATAAACCAGTTTATTACTATCCATTAACCTAATGTGATATCTAAGATCTCATCCACGAGGTCTTTCCTCCCCAACCGTTAGCCATGCCCTGTCCCATGAGATCACTTCCTTTTGTTGTCGCGGATTGCACCCAAGTTATGTACCAGCGTGTATCCCTCACATTACAACAAAATGAAAGCTTATCATGCCTGAATCATAATTAGGGTTCGCATATCTTATGCACCACTTCACAATCATCACAGGGCTTACTTTGCTAGTCTCAAATCATCACATTCATCACTGGGCTTACTTTGCCAGTTTCAAATCATCATTCATCACTGGGCTTACTTTGCCAGTTTCAAATTATCTCATCACATCTCAAAATCACGCCTGCAGGCAATCTAAAACCAAAGCTTTCCAATTCATCCATTACCTAGCATCGTCTAGGTGATTTCTATTTCGCATACCACCCCATGTCTCTAGGGTCTAATCTAGCATTTAAAATCAAGTATTGGTGCAATGTACAATTAAACAAATAATAATTAAAACAAATAATAATTAATGGAATCACACACCTTTTTATGATTGGGCCGTTGCCCTTAGTCTTGTATGGTCAACAAGTAAATTTTTATAACGGAAATCTTTATTAAAAACAATAATAATAATTTTGTACAAAAAAATAGATCTATTATTATTTACCTAGAAATATTGTACTTAATATGGGTAACACTAACATAACATGTTTATCACTTATAATCACTAGTATAAAAATTATGTTTAATAATCAAATAAAACATTGCACTGGGCCTAACTATAAATTTCAATGACTTTAGGGCTTAACTGCAATGAGATAAACTCTTATAATTAATATCTGGGCCGAAACATTAAATTCAAAATGGGCAGGGGGATAAGTGTAGTTGTCATGCTTTTTCTTTAACTTTCAGCGGCTATGAACAGTACCAAAAAAACGTGAATAGTGTTCACGTTTATGAACAGTGAACAGCGGACCTTTCGGAAAAAAACTGGGTTTTATTCGTCCGATTCCAATTTCGATTCTAAACATAAAAAGTAACAACTTAGTACATTAGTATACTTGGGGAGAGATAGGGATAGCAATTAATCTACCTTGAGTTTGGTCAGAAATTATGGAGAACGGTTTCGGTGGGTTTCGGCACTCGGGGAAGACGGCTGGAATTGGAGACTTCGGGGACGGCATTGGACAGAATTGAGGGTGTTTCGTGATGGTTGGGATCCTAAGGAATGAATTGCATCTCGAATTTTGATTGAACAAGGCTATGGGAGTAAACCCACTTTTCTCTCTCTAAACTCAAACCTCCATTGTTGGACCTTGGAAGCTCTCTCTCTATCTTTCTTTCTGTATTTTCAATGGAGCATGAGAGTATTATTTTCTGCTGTCCTTTTCGGAGGGAGGGCTCAGGGCTATTTATAGAGGGGAGGGGGTGCCGTGGGGTTCAAGAATGAAGGGAAAGGGAGGATAAGGATGGCAAGGGGGGTGGTTATCTTCGAGAGAAAGGAGGAGAATTAATGGAGAGAGAGAGAGAGAGAGACCCACACGGCTGGGAGAGGGAGAGGGAGAGGGAGAGGGAGAGAGAGATATACACGGCTAGGAAAAAAAAATTGGTTTGGAAAAAAAATATGATGTGGCACACACATGGAACCTATGCTATAATAAAATTCTTTACTAAAAATAATTATACCGGAATTGTAAATCTAATAAAATAAAATAAAAAAATTTGGGTTGTTACAGGAGCGCTCGGCTTGAATTCCCTTGAAAACTTAACAAACAAATCTAAACATTATAAAGCTCGGTTTGATTCGGCTCGTTAATTTGGTACCTAACCTTTTCTCCCTAGAGGCATGCATATCGGAGATAAGTACTTCCCTAGCTTTGTGGTGCTCATAATTGGAACAAAGGACCAAAGGGATCGACCACTTTGTTTGGACTTTAGCCCAAGGTGTCAGAACATAAAAGTACTAACTAACTAACTAACTCTCTCTCTCTCTCTCTGTGAGCAAATAAAGAGCTTGTAGTGTATTTCCTTGTCCAACCAGCTAGCATCATCTCTGACATTAATTAAGGTATGGTGGTCCAAGATGATTTATTTGCATGTTCAGTTTTGATATTCAGTATGGCTAATTCCGTTTTTTTGAAGAGAAAAAGGATAATTTCAGTATGATGCTTATGCCTAAATGTGTACACATTTGCCTGTTCAGAACCTTTGAGCAAATTGAGACACCATTCTTTTTTTTCTTTTTTTGGGTACACCGGAAAACAAAGAAAACTACGTTCTCTAAAAGGCTACACCTCTCATGTCCGCCTCCAATAAAGGAAATGATGTCGTCGGGCGGAATGACGTTCGACACCATTCTCTCTTCTTGAATCAACTCCCGTATTTGCTGCTAGTCTATCTGCCACCTTGTTGCATTCGCGAAGTGTGTTTCAAGGTGCAACCCGTTGAAGCCGTTAGTGTCTTTTGCATTCTTTGATGAGGACTATATATAACTTCGCTTTTCTATGTTTAGCTTCTTTTAGCCTTGAAATTTTTTTTGGGTATAGTTTTGAATTTATTTTCCTTCCTTGTTTCTTCTTTGTGTTTTCAACATTTGATGACCTCACAGGTATCATACATGAGGGTTTCATTCTCAGCATGCAACCAAGCACAACCCATAGTGAGTTTTCCCCAGCAATACCGGAAGGACAAGGTTGTGGTTGTGTTGGGAGCCACCGGCACCGGAAAATCAAGGCTTTCCATTGACTTGGCCACCCGGTTCCCGGCGGAGATAGTAAACTCCGACAAAATGCAAGTCTACAAAGGCCTTGATGTAGTCACCAACAAAGTAACCCACAAGGAACGCCGCGGAGTGCCCCACCATTTGCTAGGGTTTGTAGACCCTAATGCGGACTTCACCACCGTCGATTTTAGGCGTCATGCATCGGCCGCTGTTGAATCCATCGTGAGGCGCAACCGCCTCCCGATCATTGTCGGTGGGTCCAATTCGTACATCAAGGCACTTGTGAACGATGATGTGGAATTTCAATCAAAGTATGAGTGCTGCCTGCTTTGGGTGGATGTATCGTTACCCGTCCTATATACGGTCGTATCAGAACGGGTCGATGAAATGGTAGAGGCAGGTCTGGTAGACGAGGTTAGAGAAATGTTTGATCCGAATGCCGATTATGGGCATGGAATCAGGCGCGCCATTGGAGTTTCGGAAATGGATCGTCTTTTACGATCCGGATCAAAGAGCGATGGCGAGACCAAAGCTGTGTTGCTTGAGGAAGCCATCGAGAAAATCAAGTCCAACACTTGCAAATTGGCCAGTCGCCAGTTGCAAAACATTCTGAGGCTACAAAACCAATTTGAGTGGAAAATGCACCGTCTTGACGCCACCGAAGCGTTCGCAAAGCGCGGTGGCGGTGGAGATGTTGCAGCCTGGGAGAAGTTTGTGTTGGAGCCAAGCACTATTATTTTGGACAAGTTCTTGTACAGGAATGGTTTCCGGCCGGCAACCATCGGCACCCCTACCTTTGACTCCACGACCGCGACGTCCTTCTTCATCGTCGGAGCTACGCCGATGGTAGCCGCAACAGTTGCAGGCACAACACATTAGCATAACTTGTTCAAGATATTCTTCTTCTTTGGGCCTTCGGCATGTCTCAAATATTTTTTTTTTCATCTCGGCGATAATTAGTATTGTTAGAATCAAGGTTCTGAATACTGTACCAAACAAATTACGTACCGATTTTCTTCCTGGTACGGTATGTACCGGTATCGATCAGATACCGAATATTGTTTCGAATTTAGTGCTACTAACATTATGTATATTCATAAATCAGGGAATTTTTCCATACCATCCAATTAATCAAAAAACAAAAAACCTTTCTCACTCTGTTGAGATAAATTAAGCTTGGTGTGAGGCCAAGTGGAAAGTAGAATCTTGACCTGAGAGGAACTGCTGTCGGGGTCGTTAATTAACTGTATTTGGCGGCTGCAATTTGGAAGCATTTGCCTATATGTGCGGCTTGTATGACCTGAGAAATTTTTCGGTGCTGGGTGGGTATATCTGGCCCATGTGGTACCCGTTCGGCACATCCGGGCAATACACTTTTGGATGGCTCGGATTGAAACCCTATATTTCCTCTCATCCCAACACTTTCTTTCTCCTTTTTCTCTCTCCAAATCTTAGACGTCCAAAAACGCAATAGACGGCTCGGATGCGCCGAGCAGACACTACGTGGTAACCACCCGGCACTGAAAAAAAAATCGTATAGTAGGACCTGTATGTGCGGTTCAAATGACCTTTACACTAAACCGTTTTGGGCCCTACGTAGGGTTCTACTCTCTCCGTTCCAATTTAATAGGGGCTTTTTTACCACTAGGTACAAAAAATTGCATCTAAATTTTCATTAAGGTATAACACTCTTTTTAATTACCACTAAAGCTAGGCATGTGCTAAGAACATTCTAAGAGCTGAGAACGTCAGAGAACAAATTGCCACTAAGCCAGGTGTGTGGTGAGAATGTTCTCAATGAGAACGTCTGAGAATGAATTACCTATAAGTCTAGGCGTGTGCTGATAATGTTCTCAATGCTGAAATTGTTCTCACTGCTGAGAATGTTCTCAGAATTGAGAATATGTGAGAATGAATTACCTCGCATGAGATATAAAGTCGCAAATAAACCTCGTATGGAGCTTTTGATCATAAATTTTTACTTTTGAATTTCGTTCTTTAAAATGACTGTTCAATCTAAATTTTTTGACATGAATCTAACCAAAAAAATTAAAAATGACAGTGACTTTAATACTACAAAATAATTTTGCCCGATCACACCTATAATTTCAAGGGAAAATGATATTGGCACTCCAAAAATTGATACAGGTACTTCAAAATTAGTATAATTTCAAAGCCACTTTCATTTATTTTTTGGAGTGCCTTCATCAATTTTTGGAGTGCCAATATCATTTTCCAATTTCAACCTCATCTAACGATGAGGAAAGAATTGTATTATTAATGCTAATTACTCCTATTATAGGGCAGGAAGCCCAATTAATCTATAAGGCGACCCAACAAATGCCAAAAATAGGAAAAAGAGTACTTCATTTTCTTTGTTAAAGTGAGAACAAAGAAAATGAACGTTTTTATGTGTGCTACAATATCCCTTTTATTCCTTTGTCTTTGTTATCCTTTTTGTATGTATATAGTGCAAAACATGTGATCAAGTTGATTGAGATCGGATCATGAAATTGACCCGATTGAGGAATTGAGCCATATAGATCGATCAAATTATCAAGAAATTAACAGAGGATAGATATCGACGTAGAAAATAAAGCATGAACCAGGATTTTCGGCAGTTTATGTTGTGTTTGGATAAGTTTTTGAGATTTTTTGAGTTTAGTTTTTGGTATAATGAGTTGAGAGAGAAATTATGGTAATAATTACAGATAAGGGTAATGAGTGGAGATAAATAGTAGAGAAATGAGAATAATGATTGGATAGAAGGGTAATGAGTGAATAAAGAAATGAGAGTAATGATTGAAAGTAGAGGTAATGAGTGTTTTTTGAGTTGAATTTTTTTTTTGGAAAAATGATGGCCAAGGACGTGTTTTGATAATTAATACCCGCCAAGTACATACTAAGAACATTTGTTAATGCTGAAAATGTTCTTGACAGATATTAATTATTAAAACACATCATTGACAGTCATTTTCTCTTCTTTTTTTCTTTTTTTTCAAAAAGCAAACCAAACAAAGCATTAGTTTAGGATTCGAACTGCACCGTGCTGCATGGACCCCACCCTAGGATATTGACGTTTTACATAAAAACATGTTAGGGGTTATGTTTTTTACATATACAATCAAAATATCAATGAAAGTTCTAACAAAGATAATGCTTATCTACTTTTTATGGAAGAAAGATTAGATAAGACGAAAACAAATGTTTGATTGAGCTTTTTTTTTTTTTTTCCTTCTCAAAATAGTACGTTCCCACAATGTGGTCGAGCGGCCGAAGTGCGACCTAATCAATCCTTTGTGGGCTCTTCCCTATTCACTCCCATGATTGAAGTTGTTTATTTGATAATCCAAAAACTTCTTATCAATTGATGTGATTTCGAAAAATACCTACGCGTACGTGTATGTACGCATTATTATCAATCAACAATATGCTTCAAGGCCCAATTTTGTAATTTTGCGGGGAGAAAAAATCTTTGTACCAACGTTGTCGCGTTACCGGCGCAAGGACAAAGTAGCGCAAGCCCGTGAACGTTGGGTGGTAGCTAAGTGACGACGTTTCGAAGCCGGAAATAGCATAAAACAGGACCACAGGTAAATCCAAACCCTACTTAAAGGGAGGCACTCTACAGGCACAACAAACCCCGTACAACAGCTGCGTACAAATTTATTTTGTGTCCATCTTGGGTCCAACAAAGATGATCCGAGCCACTCATTTTGTTCAAAATATGTTGTTTAGGTTCCCTGCAAAAAATTCTCTCAATCCGATACTAGTAAGGGCGTTTACGAATCATCTAACTTTGCTTCAGAAATTCAGGCCAAATTTTGAAGCAAAGTTGTATGATTCGTAAACGCTTTTACCAATATCGGATTGAGATGATTTTTTACAGAGACCTTAAACAAAATATTTTGAACAAAATGAGCGGTTTCGATTATTTTTGTGGGTCACGAGACGGGCGCAAAATGGATCTTTGCCCAACTGCTGTACAAGATTTGCTGTACCCTAGCATTTTTGCACTCAAATATAGTATCTGCAAATGTGAAGTGGAAATTAGAGCCTGGTGGCACCGATATGTGTTTCTGAGGGCAAATGGGCCCACTCTAGGAGTGATTGTTCGGTGCTCTTGGAGCATCGGTTCTCCTGGTGCTGGCAATGGCATAGCCGGGAATTTTTTTTACTCTCTGTGTGATTCTGAATAAGTTTCTCTATCTATCTCTTTTCACTTATTACCATTCATTACAAAGTGACTCTCACTAAGTGCAATAATGAAACACATGCATGCATGTTCCTTTATTCTGAGGAACAAGAATTTTAATCTCTTTTTTTCAGGATTTTTTCACACAATCTTTGATTCTTTTTGAAGTATTTTCCTTATGATTATTTTAAAAAAAACGGATTGGGATCCTTTCTAGTCCTGTTGTGGGACTGCAATGTCCAGACCAAGGACTCCCAAGCCCTTGGAGCAATTTGATGAGTGAGACTGTTTACTATTTAGAACTCACCGAGACCGTCAACCAAGCTAGTTTGATGAACGAACTTACCGGAACCGTTCACCATTAATCGGATTACGATTAATATGTTTTAAAAATGCATTTATGTTTCAAAAAAAAATTAATTCTATTAATTTGGACCCAACATAAATCTTTCAAGCCCCAATATTCTTTCCACAACCGGTTAACAATTTTGATGCTATCCCAAAATACCCTCATCTTCAACAAACCACCAAAACCTAATTTTTCTAAACTCATCCCCATCCACCACCACCATCCATTAATTCCCTCCGCATAACGTTGCAACACCACAGTATTGCAAGAAATCAAGTGAACTGATTAGCCTTATGTACGAGCATGGCATCTTTGTGAAGGAAAGCGCTAGCATACAGCTTGAGAATCCTAATCTAGTGCAAGATGAATATTGATTAAACATTAATTTATATGGTCAAGCAACAAATACTGACGAGAGAATTCTAAGGAATTTGGCCAAGTGGGTATGAGAAAACAATTAAAGGGCTTGCCCTCAATAGGTCATGAGTACCATCGTTAACCTCAAAGCCCCAGAATTAGTCGAAATATTCGCAAGCTAGACAGAACATTCGGTTTTCAAAAGAAAAAATGGCAAAAGAATAAAACGGGGGAAACTATACGTGGCTTCCATTAGATACGAACAGTTCATGCCTTCATGAGGTTGGAATCGCTGGACTGTCCAAGGCATTTCTTTGCATCGTATTCTCCACATGTCCAAACAAATTAATAACGTTAAATTGAGTTAAAAAGTCTCTAACCCTCTACAAAAACCAGTCCGTTTTTTGTGCAACAATGCCAAGGCGAGAATATTTTCAATGCAATGGTTCTTTGTAACGCTTCTCTCACATGGGGTGGAACCTACACATACATGAGGCTCACATCATGTGAGAGAGCGTTATAAATAACCATTGTGTTGAAACTCTTTTCGCTAAGAGAAGGAGGAGACAATAACGAACGTATATATATCCGGTGGCGGAGGCATGAGTGAGGGTTCAGACAGTAGCATTGGCCGTTGGTCTAGAAAAATAGGTTAGAGATTTGGTGAATATGAGGCTATTTTGGGGTCAGAGTAGTGACAAATTTTTAATGGGTGTAGTATTGGGGTTAGAGATTACTTTGTCAGGCTTAAATAGAATCTCACTCCTAAAAAAATCAGAAAACTAGAGTTTATAACACAGAATCTAACCTCACTCTTGCACCAACTAGGCTTGAATGGATAATTTTTGACATTAAAGGATAAGAGGTCGTCAAACTAACAAAAAAACAACTTGAAATTCCAATGGAAATTCCCTCCGCCACTGGCTTCGAGGTCTTACCCACCATACGTTGGTATGATAGTCAAACAATTTGCGGTGGAGCTCACATCAATGTGCGATGAAAAGGGCTCTGTTGGGATTTAACCAACATCGGTTAATTATCTCCTCCAAAACTAGTATATGAAACTGGGCAGCCTCTCCACTCTTTGCCAATTGGTTTGGAGTTGGATGCTTTAACATGGTATCAGAGCTAGAGTTTCGGAGAATTTGTTTCCCCTTATTTGTGCCATAAGTGCACCATTGTTTGTTGTGATCCTAGTGTTATGGATCCTTTATTTATCTCTCTACGTGCGAGTCGGGAGTCGCGCGTGCGGGGGAATGTTGAGATTTAACCCACATCGGTTAATTATCTCCTCCAAAACTAGTATATGAGACTGGGCGGCCTCTCCACTCTTTACCAATTGGTTTGGAGTTGGATGCTTTAACAGGCTCTGAAGCACATCATCATGCATGGTACTCTAAGAGAAATCAAAGTTTCCCCAATCATAACATGTTCAAAGCGATATATGTCTTGAAGTGTGTATTAAGATCGAGCATCCTTAGAGCAAGTACATCAGATGAGCTATATCCACAAAATTAGGTAAAGTAGAAAAGTAAACCCCCAAAACTCCAGTGCAATAGACTAGCAAAACACAAATGTAAAATACATTTCTTCCGATGGGTAGGGAAAAATAGCTAAGCACTATTCATCATCTACACACACTTTTTTATTATTTTCCTTGTAGCTGGAGAAGATATCGTCATTAGTGTTCTGATGCGAATGAGGTGGAGGAAGGGGCGGTGGCCGGCGAAGGAACGGAGGATTGAGGCGAAGGTGTCAGGCGAGAGAGGATGGGGCGAAAGGAAGGGTTGTGGATGAAATCGGTGAAGAGGTGGGTAGTTTTGTCCACATATAGTTTTTTCGTCCTTCCACACACATTGGACCATCATTGTGTGTGGGGCCTACACCACATGTCGGTGTTTGTATGCGCAAGAGTACTCCTTTTACTGCTGTTAAAAATAAAATAAAATACTCCATTCGTCCTATTTTGGTAGTTCTTTTTTGATATACGTGTCAGTTTTTAATCGCTTATGTTTTTCAATATGAATCTTCAAAAATATGCAATATGGATCTTGTTTGATAGTTCTCGAATAGGTTTATAATACCAAATTTTCAAAATTATGAAAAACAATATAGATTGGGACATATAAGCGTTTAAAAAACCACACAATAACGAAAATGAACAGACAAAATGGGACGGAGGGAGTTGAGAGCACTCCTTTACTGGATATGATTCCAACTCCCATTCCAAAAAACCAAGGGAGACTTGAACCGTAAAAAAAACCAAATGAAAAAGTGATTTATTTTTTCAAACGAACCAAAATTTCAAATCCTAGCATTGCTCTAAATAAAAAGATTAATCTTTTTTTGGGTAGAAAATGCGATTCCACAACATTACTGCATAGTTTCTCTTACTGACACAAATAGCGAAAACGGACTAACATTTTAAAGCCCATAAAAAACACAATTTTTTCAAGACCGATGGTGCCGTTCCGTTTTCTTTTTAAACCTTTTTTTTCAAAAAGAAGATAATTTCAAGTTCAAATATAATGAAAATGAATTTTTTTTTTTTGCACCGTTTAAAAGATCTCAATGAGATCTATCAAACAAAATCAATATTGGTAGGAAAATTATTTGCGTAAATACATGATTTTTGAGTTTAAAATTACCTTCCTTTTCTAAAAGTTCATTTTTCCAGAAACCGAAACACCCCAGAACTCCCGAGAAGCCACAGTTACCAACTTACCGCAAGCAAACATAGTTTAATGATTAATGACGAGAAAGACGTTTTTCTAAATTACTTGCTCTGCTATTCTATCCAAGCGCGGCGGAGGAAGAGTACGTTACGGGTGTAAAACAAGAAAATGTGGATAGACACTGGGGAGACTTTATGTTTATATCTATCATTAAAAAAAAAAAAAAAATCCAAAAGAAAAAGTATGGTCATTCCATGTCGATCTTACCCACACGAGGACCAAATATTGAATTGATATATCAAATTGCCGTTCCACTTTTTCCAAAAAGTGGGTTTTTGAAAAAAAAGGTAATTTTAAGGTCAAAATCATGTGTTTACGTAAATAATTTTCTTACTAATATGGATCTTGTTTGATAGATCTCATTGAGATCTTTTAAACGGTGCAAAAAAAATTGAAAAATTATTTTTCATTTTTATTATATTTGAGTTTGAAATTACCTTCTTTTAAAAAAAAAAGGTTTTGGGAGAAAGCGGAACGGAACCTGATCGAATTTTTAGCAAGAATCCATACAAATTGAACATGCACCTCGGGACAGCATGAGTGTTGGCCTATTTCAGACCGTCCATGCTCGGTAATGGACGACTGAGATTTTATCTCGATTGTACTGCTGAGATCTGTTCGGTCGGATGAAAGTGGTTATTTTCCAAAATATTTGAGTAAAAGTAATAAAAAAAAATTACTTTTTCGATTTCTGCCATCGAGATGAATCAATAATTCATAAAAGTTTAACGCAAAACTAATTGATGCAAAAAAAAATCATATAAGGACAAAACAACTTATTTTCTACTAATAAGTGAGCTTCTTGAGCTTTTTCTTGTTTTGTCCGTGTTTGAATTTTTTTCTAAATTTTTAGTTTTGCGTCAATTTTTTTTGACCTTTTGATTTGTCTTGTTGAGACGAATCGGAAAAGTAAAAAAAATTTATTTTTACCCAAGTATTTTGGATAAGGACCACTTTTAAGCTCAAAAAGTCGAAAAAGTCTACTTTTTGAGCTTAAATATAGTCATTGATCAAAATATTTGGGTAAAAGTAAATTTTTTTTACTTTTTCGATTTGTCTCGTCGAGATGAATCAAAAAATAAAAATAAAAATGACGTAAAATGAACAAGCGCGAAAAAAATTTAAATAAGAACAAAATATTAATTTTTAGAAAAAGTTTAGCGTAACAGGCCTAACTTTAGAAGAATGAGGTTATGAGACTTTTTGCTTTGCTTTATCTTATCTATCTATACCTTGTCATCGTTAATTACTCCTACTAATGTGTTGGCAGCCATGTGTTGGCAGCCGCCGGCTGGCACTGTCCCTACTCCCTAGGCAGAGTTTTCCCACCACAGATAGGAGAGAGAGAGAGAGAGAGAGAGAGCGAGCCAGTGAATCAGGGAGTGAGAAAGAAAACAGAAACACTAACGAACAATTCCCAACGGAAGAGAGGACACAAAGAGAGAGAGAGAGAGAGAGAGAGAGAGAGAGAGAGAGAGAGAGAGGCGCGATGCACCTGTTGAATTTGGTGGCGGTGGCGCATATGGCGGCGAGTGGGATCGGAGCGGTGGGGGAGGAGTCGATAACGTTCGGATCGGTGATGTGGTTCGTGTACGCGGGGCTCTCCGGCTTCCTCGTCCTCTTCGCCGGTATAATGTCAGGCCTCACGCTAGGCCTCATGTCGCTCGGCCTCGTCGATTTGGAGATCCTCCGGCGGAGTGGCACCTCCGATGAGAAGAAGCAAGCAGGTCCTCTCTCTCTCTCTCTCTCTAAAATTCTGTACAATTATACGTGATCGATTTATAACCTGATATATATAAGCAATGTAGGCACGTAGATGTGATTCAATTAAGTTGCTGTTGGATATAAGGAGTGGCTTTCGATCTTACAAATCGCAATTGAGTTAATGTGTAAAGGAATGAAAGTGTCCTCCATTTATACGTGATCAATTGAGAATCTGACATTCATAAAGCAATGTAGACACGTGGATGTGATTCGATTAAGTTTCTATTACATATGAGGAGTGGTTTGCTTGATTAAAATTTAAAACTTCCGCAATTGAGTTGATATATTGGTTCGATACGTGTGAAGATTTGTAGGTAAGTGAATATGTCACGTCTTGGGAATTCTGATATGTATAATAAGCATTGTAGTGCGATTCAATGAAGTTGCTATTTGATATGAGGAGTGATTTCTGTACTTTAAACTTTCCGACTCTTCGCAATTTAGTTGATGTGTTGGTTCGATACTTGTGAAGAGGTGCAGCAGTGCAGATGAATGAATTTGTCCTCCATTTATATGTGATTGATTGAGAATCTGAGATTTATAAGGAATGTAGAGATGCAGATGTTTCAAGTAAGTTGCTATTTGGATAGGAGTGATTTCCAAGCTTCAAACTTTCAGACTCTTTGCGATTGAGTTGATTTGGTAATTGCGAAGATGGGTAGTTGAATGAAGGCGTCCCCCATTGGCCATTTATATGCGATCGAGTGAGAATATGACATTTATGAGCAATGTAGACATGTATATGTGGTTCAGTTAATGTTTTGGTTCGATACTCACGGAGAAGTGTAGATGAATGAATGTCTTTCCGATCATCCAAATGAAATGTAGGGAATTGAGTCTGGTAGCTGAGTATTGAAACGTTGTAGTTGGACGATCTCGGGATTTTAATACTTGAGAAACTCGAATGCAATGTAGAACTTATATTCGTACTGGGACTTTGTAGCGGAGGTATACAAAGTCCAAAGTCAAGTTTTAGAGTTTTCCTATCATTAAGTAGATTGATGATAGATTTGAGGTATAGTTATGCTTGAGTAGGTTCCATTTGAGGAAGGTTAAAAATAACCTTTACTAAATTAACTTTTTGTTTCATCAAATTTTGAAGATATTTTAGGTGCTTTCAGGGCTTATGTTTATTATGAGTGCTTATTCAGGAAAGCCTACGCTAAACGTATCGGTTGGGCTTATCGATTTACCTTTTCTATATTCAGCTATTATCCTTCCAGTTGTTAAGAAGCAGCATCAGCTTCTTGTGACTTTGCTCCTGTGCAATGCATGTGCTATGGAGGTAAGTGAATACAGTTTCTGTTGTCTTTCTTATAAATGATCTAAAAGTAAAATATATGTTTGGCATTACTTGCACAAGGTCTGTGCTCCCTGACTTGGATTGGCATTCTCATGGTTGTGAGCCTGAGCATGTTTCTTCTTCTTGCTTATACTAGATTAGTGAAGCAGAAAAAAAAAAACCTCTGTTCAGATTCATCTTTGGAACCAAAACAGAAAACGAAAGGAAAAAGAAAAAGAAAATGAAAGGGAAAGGGAAAAAGAAGAAATTCAAACTGAAAGTGAGTCATGTGAATTTGGACTGTAAAGTGAAACTTCCAAGTGTAGTTCTTAGACTATTTGTGTATTGTAAGTACAAAAATCTTTGTGTGCAAATTAGGAGTTATGTTTAGGGTAAACAATTAAGACATTGAGTTTCTTCATCACGTGTATGATACTCGCATCTATTTTCCATTGTCATAAATCAAAAGGGATTTGCATATTCGATGAAATGGTCAACAAATTAAAATATGCAAATTAACGCTACAGGAAAAGCAAAAAATCTGCAGCTTGTCTGATGAATTTTTTTTCAACAGTATGGTGTTCTTGAATGTCTTAGCGGACTTTCACATGAAGTTTCCTTGATTATATTTCTCCAGTTTTATTTTAATTGAAACTCATGTGTATGTTTAGCTTTACTGATGTTTATGCTTTCTCTTCCAATGATTGAAGGATAAATATTTTTTACTGATGGTTTGTTGTTTTGAAATCTGCAGGCCCTTCCTTTATACCTGGATAAGCTTTTCAATCAGTACATTGCTATTATTCTCTCTGTGACTTTTGTTCTAGCTTTTGGGGAGGTGCATTGCATTTCTAAACTACCACTTTCTTTGGGAACTGGAACATTGAACGGAATCTGATCCAAATTGCCCTTCTGTTGCTAGGTTATTCCGCAAGCAATATGCACTAGATATGGACTAGCTGTGGGTGCAAATTTTATTTGGCTTGTGCGTATTTTGATGGTAATTTGCTACCCAATTGCTTATCCTATTGGAAAGGTAGCTCTCTCTCTCTCTCTCTCTCTCTCTCTCTCTCTCGTGCACGTGCTTAATCATCCAGAGAACGGATTATGATTTAAAAACACGAGGCCTTACTGCTTTCAACACATTATGGAGGTGGTGATAGTTACTTTGTCACTTTTTGTGGGGATGGATTCACACAATCTCTGGTACACAGAGCATGCTCAACATGATTTACACTGTCTTTACGCATCACCTGGTTATTGAGATGGAAAAATTACGGTGCAAACAGTGTTAGAAATGCAATTGAGCTTGGTCAGACAAGCTGATATTTTGGGTAGTCAAGCAAAAGGGGAGAGTTCGGTCTTGTCTGATCAAAATTGATGAATGACCAGTGGGGAGTGATATGGTTTCTATTTAAAGGGGTAACAAGGAGAAGCTGAAAACAATGTGGATAAAGGTTTGGAGGCTGGAGCTATAAGAGGACACTTTGACCCGAAAATTAGCATATATGCGTCTGTAGATAGATCCAAAGCTACAAAAAAAAAAAAAAAAAATTGTCAAAGGCAAGTGCAAGTGCTTGGGATGGCACTGTACATGATGGCATTATGCAGTTCAGTGAAGGCTAGTGTCAGGACTCTTATAAATGATTTATTTTACATGCTCTTGTTTGAGCTGAATTTTCTTGTCCTTTCTATGTGTTCCTGAATTATGGATTCAATTTTACAGGCTTAAAATAAAATGGACCTTAAATATTGATCAATCTATACTTCCCCAGTAAGTATGAGTGTTTGACTGTGTCTGAAAGAGTATTGAGACATGGAATTCAATACTTTCCATTCGCATTCCTTACAATTAAAAAAATGCTAATGGAAGAAACTGAACTGAACTCTAGCAATAGGAAAAACAACAAACAATGTCCACCTTACCTACTTTCCTTCCGACTCTTTCAGCCAATGTTTAGTTTCTTGTCCTTGTAAATTCTTGGCTTTTTTGAATCTGATTTGTTGTGGAATCTGTAGATATCTAATTCCACTTTATTTAACCTGTGTGTTCCAAAAATTGACACAGTATGGGTACATTGTTTTGCTCCTATATTTTTGAAGCTTGTTAATTTTTACTCGTAAGTCTTCTAATTGCGAGTCTGTGATTTTTGTGTGTCTGGTATTATACTTTTACCTATTTAAGAATCTTCTTTGGCTTTAGCGGAGCTCTTTATGTCATTCCAGATTCTAGATTGTGCATTGGGACATCACGAACCACTATTTAGACGTGCGCAGTTGAAAGCTCTTGTCTCCATCCACAGCCAGGAGGTAAATGGCCTCCATTAAAATTTCTATACATAAATGACAATTTGTATGCAATTACACTATGCAAAGGTGCTCAAATGCCGAACTCCCAAACAATGGCTCGGATTCTCCCTCATTTTTCTTGGATAAAATTCCTTGCTTTTTCTAACTTGCAGGCTGGTAAGGGCGGTGAACTCACGCACGATGAGACAACGATTATTAGTGGAGCACTGGATTTAACTGAGAAGGTATGACAGGGACAGGATTTGCCATTCGAAGTCTATATATCATTTTCCTTTGTGTTTGTCCATGCATGCCATTCGAAGTCTATATATCATTTTCCTTTGTGTTTGTCCATGCATGATCATGAAGTCCGGAAATGGAAACTAGAAACAGTAAAATATACCAAATGCTTTTTTTGTTTGCTTTTCTTGTCTTGTATGTAGTACATTGCAACAGAAAAAGGATGGGAATATGTGAGTTGATTTGTTCCTTAGGGGTTGTTTGATAACCTAAATTCAGCACTTAAAACTAAATCAATTAAGTAATAAGTGATTCAGTAGGTTTGATAACCACATTTTACATTGCTTAACAAATTAAGTGCCACTTAAAAAGAAGGCTAAAAAGTTGAAAAAATTCTCCAAGCTACTTAATTCTGGCTGAATTTTGTGTACTTGCATTCAACCACCATACCACCACCACAACCACTCCCGCCACCACCACTACACTACCACCACCACCACTCCTACAACCACTCCACCACCACCACTACCATCACTCCACCATCATTACTCCACTACCACTACAACTTCACCACCACTACCATCACTCAACCACCATTACTCCACTACCACTACAACTTCACCACCATCACCATCAATCCACCACCACCACCACACCTCCACCACAACCACAATTACTCCACTACCAGTACTACTTCACCACCATCACCATCAATCCACCACCACTACACCACCACCACCACATTACCACCACCACTTCAACACCATCACCATCAATCCACCACCACCACTACACCACCACCACCACCACCACCACAACATTTCCACCACTCCACCACCACCACTACACCAACACCACAACCTCTACCACTCCGGTCCATCACCACACCACAACTCCACCATTGCACAACCATCACTCCACCGCCACCACTCACTGCCACCATTACACCCCCACCACCACTCCACCACCACTCCACCACAATCACCACTCCACCATTACCATAAGTACATTGTGACCATTAGTAAATTAAGAGAGAATCAAAACTAAAAGTAATTCATTGTTTTTTAAATTCAATGCTTAATATGTTTATCAAACAGTTTTTCAGCTTAAAAAATTCAGCATTCAGCTTTCAGTACTTAATTGTTCAGCTTTATCAAACAGCCAGTGTACCTCTTGATTCATTTGTAAAGTGATTTCATGCCAGTCCGTTGCCCTGAACTAGAAACTTTTTGAACTGGATTTGTGGTCACGTTTTGGCAACCTAACTTTACTAAATACTCTCATTATCCAGTAATTTCACCCCATGTCCTATTTTCTTCGTGCAAACATTCTTGGGCAAATTCTTGGGCAATTCATTGAAAATTGGTCCTTGACTCAACCCAGACACTTCATTCCAAATTAGATTAGCTGACCGCCCTGCATCCAATTTAGGGTACTATAAACCTGATGAATCTCTTATTTATTCAACCTTCTGAACTGATTCTGAATAGCATTTCCATCAACATCTCACTCTTCTTCTTCTTTCTGAATAGACTGCCGAAGAGGCTATGACGCCCATTGAGTCAACATTTTCCCTGGACGTGAACTCAAAATTGGACTGGTTAGCATTGTTTTATTGTTCATGTGGAACTCTTATTATATCTGCATAATGTGTTCCTTTGTGATATAAGTTAACGAATCAGTTGAAGTAATTTCTAGAACACTGATGCATTTAAGATTTACTTATAATTCTTTCGACAAAACTAAATTAGGGAAGCGATGGGAAAAGTTCTTGCTCGAGGTCATAGTAGAGTTCCTGTTTATTCTGGCAATCCGAAAAACGTCATTGGACTTCTTCTGGTGAGTTGTATAGCCTAAATCTATCAGTGAATTTAATGTCAGATTATAAAATTTATTTTTCCATTTCGCTTTACTATTCTACCATCATTGTAATTAGGTAAAAAGTCTTCTTACGGTACGACCTGAAACAGAGAACCTTGTTAGTGCTGTTTCAATTCGGAGAATGCCACGGTGAGTGAATTCACCCTTGTACTTTCTTATGTTGTTCCAAAAGCATTGAGCTGAAGTGGTCCTATGTGGTTTCCAATAGGGTTCCTGCAGATATGCCTCTGTATGACATTTTGAATGAGTTTCAAAAGGGTAGTAGTCATATGGCAGCTGTGGTGAAGACCAAAAGGATAAACAGATACACCTCATCCAATGTTGGTGAAGATAAAGCTAAAGAGAAGAAAGTTGTTGGTGGGGAAGAGAAGAAAGTTGTTGGTGGGGACTCCCAAGTAACTACTCCTTTGCTATCCAAGCAAGATGGGAGTCTAGAAACAACCATTGACATTGAGAAGGCTTCAAGGCCATCCTCCATGAAGAAGCAAACCTCTTTTTTGAACAATGACGTTCCAGCAAATGGATTATCTCGCTTTCCAGAGGATATTGAAGACGGTGAGGTAATTGGAATCATCACCTTGGAAGACGTATTTGAAGAACTTCTGCAGGTAATTATTATAGGCCGTTGAGTCCTCCGTTTCATTCATGTATGGCTTATCTAATTGACATTGAAGTTTATGGTGCTCGTTTTTTATCTGGTGCAGGAGGAGATTGTAGATGAAACAGATGAATTTGTTGATGTTCATAGACGGTACTTTGAACCTTGAACCTTTGAGGTTTCGATGGGAGCTCTGGGTGTTTTTCAATCTTGAGGGAAGAAAAAGAAAAGAAAGGGACTTTTTACCCCTTCCAGCTTTTGTTTTCCTACTATGGGAGGGATAGGGGAAAAAATCGCAGAGAAAACACATGAAAGTTATTTTCCTTCTTATTCTTAGCCTTGCCGTTCCTCTTTTGCTTTGATAATTATGGTTTGCTTTTTTCTTTTTTTAGAAGGAAAATAAACTCACTTTCCTCTCTATTTATCTGCAAAATCAAAAAATAACTTTTTTTTTTTGGTCCAGAGTTTCTCTGTCACTTTCTATTAATTTTCCCTTTCCCACCCACAGTTTTCAAACACACCCTTAGGCAGTTGCTGAGAAAAGAAAATTAAAAACTGATGTGACTTTGTGTTTGCAGGATACGTGTGGTTGCAGCTGCGGCGGCTGCATCAGTGGCTCGCTCGCCATCCATTCACAGGATAACTGGCCATAAGGGAGCGGTGAGTGGGTTCCATAAAAAAATATTTGAGTGTTGAGAATTACATCTCCGTGGGTGATTATATTCCATGGTCATGGTTTCTTGCTGATGAAATTTCTTTCGATGTGAACGAGTTCTAATGGATGAATACTTTTTGGTTCTTGTAATTCTTTTAGGTAAGCCAAAGTAAGCAAGGACAAACCCCGAAGAGATCTGTAGAGGAGATTCAAATTCAACGAGGTTTCTAGGGAATCTCGGTAAACCTCTTCTCGTTGACACCACCATTAGGCAATGAAGTTTTGTTTTATAGGGCTGCTACTGTTGAAACGTGAGGAGAATTATTTGTTTATGCCACAAAAAAAGAAAAAAAGAAATAAATCTATAGCTTGTGCCACATGCTGTAAACTGTGGAATTTATTGAGCAAACTATTTATACGTGTATATATTTGCCACAGGACTTGATCATCTGTTGGAACTCATACTCTCTCAACATTAATCTCAGGTGCCATATTTACATAATCAAAGGTGCCACATTTACACAACAAAGTTACACATCTTTAATAAACCCCAGTGACATCTTTCGGTAGCAGCTAAACGTTAGTGTTTCGTGCTAGGAATCATCTGTGCCTATACTACTACATGTAAACATTGACACACAAGAAAAGGATCGCCCTAACATAGTTATATCGCTGCGATATGTAAAGCCTAGTTATATCACCTAATAATTCAACTGCTGCACTTTGGGTAGTTAGAACTGAATAATATATCACCTCACACTCTGAACCAAATTTATTCATTCCAACGAAGAAGAATCACCGTGCACCTCCACATAATGTAGAAGCGTGCTCTCTGCTCCTGAAAGTACCTTGAACACCGTTGCTGTGATCGGAACTTTGGGAGTCGTCTAGAGCAGGAATTTTGTCTTGCCATGTTCATGACTTGTAGGACAGGTACTCAGACCTTTGAAAATTGGTTCAGGGAAGCCCAAATACTCACCTCTCTTATATAAAGGTTGTGGGAAGTATTTGAGAGAGAGAGAGAGAGAGAGAGAGAAACAATTGCTATAGAAAGGCACACAGACTCGCCAGTCTGTTATAGAAAGGGTGTGGGAGAAATTCGAGAGAGAGAGAGAGAGATGGGTGACAGTTGTTGGCCTCTGATTTGGGATTCTGGGGGCAGCATTGACTCTGTGGCCCCCAACTGTTTGTGGAAAGATGACTAAGCAGCCACGTCATCTTGTCTGCCTCCCAAACTCAATGGAAAGGGACTAAAGAGTTGTTAATAACAACATTATGAAAGCCTGCCCATGTCTACAGGGACTGTGTTTGCCCCACTATGTAAAGATAACAAAAGACGCCCTGACTTTATGCTTGTATCCCTAGTGTTTAGAAAAAAAGATTAGTATCAAGCCCAGTAGCACTTGGGTACACACTCATATAGAACACATTTACCTGCTCAATGCCTTAAAACACAAGGATTTGCTTAGATTATCGTGAAACAACATTAGAGTCAGATCGTAAAACATCCCGACCTAATCGAGATTGATTGTCACTTAATGAAACCTCATTTGAGATTGGCTCATTACAAAACTTAAACCCAGTGTTCTAAAAGTTGCCTAGGCGGCCGATTAGTCCCTGCCTAGGTGCTAGGTGAAGGTCCAATGGCTAGATTAGGCAACCGACTAGTCGGCACCTAGTCCCCGCCTAGGCGCTAGGTGCCCCTTTTCTGCTCGACTAGCACCTAGCTATTTTTAGAACATTGCTTAAACCAATTTTGAACCGGCCAACTACTGGAACAACCCACTACTCAATGGGAAAGAGAATGTGGATGGCTTTGGAAAAAGCACCTCGTCGCTAATCAATGCTAGGAAATTAAATTATATACCAGCATTAGCCATATAAATCACAACCTAGAAAGCCAATATCATGTTCTGCATTATGACGTTGAACAAGAACTCAAAACCACTGTAGCTTCACATGCACAATTGCTTAAAAAGGGAGGACTTCGAAATTCCACGTAAAAGTGAAACTTCACAATTGATCAAACAAGGTTTTTCTGGTGAATTTTACTTGGACTGAACCTGCATTGGCTACCCTGAGCAGCCACAAAATTAACAATTCACTGAGTATATCTCGAGAAAATTCTACGCCAGGTCCCTTCTTATAGTATGTTGATCTTCTTGTCTTGACTTATTACCCTCTATTGTTATCCTTCTTTTCGACCTTTTGCTTTGCTGGTTAACAAAACAATCCACACAATCCACCAAAGCTGTAACTGTTCATCACTCTACTTGTGCACTGGAGTTACTATTTTCTATTTATTTTTTGCTATGGATCAATATATTCCCTTCTGCCCTTGCAAATATTCAAGTTTTAATAAAAAAAGATAAAGAGAAAATCTGATCTGCGAGTCTTTATGTGAAGTTATGTATTAGAACGTCTAGAGAAGTATTGAGTAACCGAGTATCCATGAGATAACTGTTTTGTGCTTCTAACAGCCAAACGAAGTTAACATGCATGCATGCACAGGAGATACATTACTGCACTAAAATATAAGCTAATAGGAGCCTACATAGGGAGATGAAGTACAGTGCTGAACTAATAAAAACCCCTAAATCCTATGCTCCAAATTTTTTCTGCACCCCTGTTCCAGGGTAGTTTTGGCCGTTGCATATTGTGAGAATCGTATTGGATGAAAAGACCGTCAGTTGATCCCACGGCTAGAATGCACTGCAACAGGGGCATGGAAACTTGGGTACAAAAGATTTGAACACTAAAAAAAGAGCATGAATTAAGGCTCCTTAAAGACTACAGAGCACAATTCATGAGTTTTAGGAGTACTTATGCCAACAGAGAAGCATAGAGATACAGACCCTCATGATATAGAGTTTTGCTCTCTGTTGTCTCACTTCTCTCTTCCACTTTGCACATCTCTCACTCATCCTTCCCATTAGTCCCTTAATTGCCCTCACTCTCGCAACAACTGAACCTAATTTATTGACACTGAGATCTCATCTAATGTTTGATAAGGGCTCAGAGGCCTCTAATCAGGGGCTCCACTTGTACCTTCAGAACTCATCTGTGTCACGTGACTCACGGGCCACTGATCAAATTTTTTTTTTTTGGTTCGATGGTTAGGGGTGTCCGGGCCAGCTTACGCGCACCTCAACTAATCCCTTCTTGGGCCGGTCAAATTCAGGCCATCCACATCTGAACTAGGAAATTCACAAGAAATTACTTTGTTGCGGCCTAACCCCAAGAATCCAACCCTGGTTAATTGTGTGAGGAGCAAACCCACGGTCCACCAACCCACCTGAATAAACCTTCGGGCTTGGCCACTGATCATTGCCACCCGTGTTTGAATATGAGAACACACACCAACCTTATCCACCTTATCGCCAACCCCACATCACCATCTTTTCTCGGACACTATTTTTCCCCTTCTCCCCTTTCAATAAGGACATTTAGTTAAATTGTCGGGCGCGAGCTTGGACAGTGTTCCCTAGCTTTGATGGTTCCAGAATGTGATAGACATGTACTCATGAGTCAATCGAAAGGTCCCAGTGCCATGCTAAAGAAAGGCAGAGAGGGCTTCTATAGATAAGCATATATCTTATCAAGAATCAGGGATAAGATCTTTTAAACAGCATAACAATCCATGTGGACCTGGGAATTGAACTACTGATATCCAGCTAAGATGGGTCCTAATTGGATAGTCTGGGCAAGTTTTGGTCCTGGTTAAAGGCTTTGTCGAGCTCAATTGAGGTTATAGGATATATCAAAGACCTTCTGTTGTTGCAAACCATCTGTTAGGGACCTATTGTTGTTGCAAAATATCCATTCTTCCAGAGCATTTTATATGGAATCTTCAACCAGAATGATATGCCGGTGACATTTTTTGAAACTAATAGACATAGACAACTCTGCACGTTCTACTGTCGATATTTCAGGGTTTTTTTTCCCCTTCTTGTTTGTGTAACGTTACAGTAATGTATCGTTGCTGTTCAATGACACAGGACACCCACGGTAGAAAGTTAGAGACTTGCAGGACTGTGGGCAAAATAGATCGGTGAAAGTCAGTATTGTTAGAATAGTTAGATTAGTACCTTGGAAGATGAGTTGAACTCTTGACCCCCTTTCTCCTGAGACCTAAGTGTACCCTTGATGCCGTTGGGCTAACGGCCTCTTGGTGACATAGAGACAACTTACATCAATCTATTTGGAATGTTGTGATTATTGAACTCAAAAGATGGAGAGATAGGATAAATATCCAAGTAGCTGTTGGGGAGTCTTCTTTATGGCAGCAAGTCCAATAATGGACTAGAAGTGGTTGATACGTGGTGGTCAGTTAAAGAAACATGGAGAGAGAGAGAGAGTGTGGTTGATTTGTGGTAGTGCTGATGTGACTAAGTGGAAGTGTGGAACACCACATTAACAACATTCCAGTTAAAGAAATACTATGTAGTTAGACCCATCGAAGAAAATAAACCAAAGAAAACAAAACTGAGTCTTATGTCTCAATCACTTGGGTTTTGGCTATATGAATCATTTTCCTCCATTGAGCTTTATCAAGTGCCACTTGTTCACACAAACCTATTATACTTATATATTTGCGCACCACAACATTTAATGTCAATTTAAGTCTACCTCTCCCCGTAGCATTGCTACCCAAAGCTATCATATCTGCTCTCTTAACTACTGCATCTCCTGGTCTACGGTAGATATGCCCAAACCACCTTAGCTTATTTTCCCCCAACTTCTCTTCTATGGGTACTACATCTACCATCTCATGAACCGTTTAATTTCTAATCCTGTCTCGTCTAGTTTTACCACACATCCACCTCAACATTATCATTTCCACTACACTTATCTTGTTCACATGTTGTTTCCTAATAGATCAACATTCTGTTCCGTAAAGTATCGCTGGTCTGATGGCAGTTCCATAGAATTTTTCCTTCAATTTTATGGGTACCCTCTTATCACACAGTACACCAGTAGCGCTCCTCCACTTGGATCCTATGGGTCACATCATCGGCAATCTCTCAATCTCTACTAATAATTGAGCCAAAGTACCTAAAATGATCACTCTTAGGTATCTCTTGGTCTTGTATCATCACTCTTTCTTCGTGCGCACTGCTGGTACCACTAAACTTGCACACCATATACTCAGTTTTACTTCTATTTATTTGATAACCTTTTGACTCTAATGCTTCCCTCTAAATTTCTAGTTTCGTATTAATACCTCTAGCGGTTTCATTTACGAGGACAATGTCATCTGCAAATATCATACACCATGGGATATCCTCCTGAAATTGTCTAGTCAATTCTCAATTCATCCATAATTAAGGCAAAGAGGTACGGCTCAAGGCTGACCCTTGATGCAATCCTACAGTGATTGAAAATTCAGTCGTTTCCCCTACTGGTGATCGAATGGTAGTGATGGCACCTTCATACATGTCTCTAATCACCTCGATATACCCTTTGGTCACTCATTTTTTCTTCAGAACCCACCATATGATGTCTCTAGGCACCCAGCGAAGAAAATAAAAAGGAAATAATTAGTTAAGCTTTTTCCTCTCATTATCTGATAATAATAGTCTTATACTTTAATTTCCTCCTCCCTTGGTTTTTTTTTTGTTGTTGGTAATTTACCTCCTCCTCCTCCCTTGGTTGAGAAGTACGTAAACTGTATACGTATCTATCCAAAATACGCCAAGTACCTATCGTAATTCTATGTTGTCAAGCTTTCTGAGTCTTTATATTCTTTGCTATGTCATATTAACTTCTTTCAAATTGAATCGAGGATAAGAAGTTGATTGTCTTTTAGCCGTAGTAGCATAACATTATCACTGGCTGACCTATACATGGATACAACTCAGTTTGTTTGGTATTCTTTTCTTCTTTCAGCAATCAGAATTTTCTAAGCAAGTCTGCAGTTGCTGGGCTCGACTTTCCGTTGCACCGCTGAGGGCTCTTGAGAAGATGGCAAGTTCCGAATGGGTGTCGGATGTTGATATGTGTCCAAGTGTCGGTTTCATCCAATTTTCATGTCAAGAAAAATTTGGACGTTACAAATATTCATATTTTGATGTTGTATATTCGGGAATTTTGAACGTAAATGGGGTTTACAAGGCGTCATTTAGGACTTTTTCTACATTATATAAGCTACAAAGTTTTGAATATGTAAATATATGTTTTGTAGATGAATGTCCAGCTAAAAGTATTGAGATAATTGGGCTAGAGTCCAAAGTGTAGGCTTATTGAGCCTTCTAGTCTGGGCTATTATTCTTTTAGCAGGCTTTGGATCCATCAGCCTAACAGTTAATGCGGGCTTAGATCCTTTAATGGACCGAACTGCTCCTACTATAAAACGGTAAGTTTTTAAATGAGATTGGCCTCGTCTCTGTCTCTCTCGCGCTGATTAGGTTTGGGTCGCACCCTACGGTACCTTACCTTAGAGTAGGCTAGGATATCCTAGGGTTTAGGTACTTTCATAGGATTTTAGGATGCATTTTCTATTATAGGGTAGGGCATCCTAAGGTAGGGTAGGGTAACCTAGTGTAGGGTACCCTAGGGTTTAGGCACTTTCATAGGGGTTTTAGGGTGCACTTTTCTATTATAGGATTTTAGTGATTTAGGCACTTTCATAGGGTTTAGGGTTTTAGACACTTTTATAGGGTAATTTTTGGAAAAAAAAGGAGCCCAATGTCCTTGCACCTGTATGGAAACTATAGATGTCCTTATTGCATTATAAGTTACTTTAGTATGGACTCCTGGCCAAAGCTCTCAAAAGTATTAGGCATACTCTTAGTAACTTTGCCCTTGTATAACGTATCCAGTTGAAGATAAAAAAATAAAAAGGTACCCACTTTGAAGTTGGCTCCATAAATGAAGCCCGTTCTGTTAAGGTTCTTATTTTTTGAGTACTTATTTCTCGTTTTACGAGACAAGTCATTCTCTTCAAATATATCACTTATTTTAGTTAGTGGAATGCACCCTGAGTTGGTCGATGACAGAGTTGCTGCTGCATGACTTCTGCTCTATGGGATATATTCTAGCTTACGGTTTCAAGATATATTCTTACGTGAACTTGATTAATTTAAAAGGTTACAAGTTTCTTGCCTAAATTCGTCTCCATTAGAAAGAGTTTGAAACGTTAAAAAGTTGGAATTTTTTTTTTTTTTTCCTTCAGTAAATTAATTACTTTTACATTATGTTATTATTATTATTTTTATTTTTCTAATTACTCTCGTCAAAACAACCAGAAGCATGTTTCGATCACTATCGTAAAATTAATATAGAAAAATCAGGAAACCTTTTAGTGAAATCACAATTTTCCATCATTTTGACCTTTTAACGGTTCCTAGTTCGGTAAGTAAGTACTGTATATACTACTTCTCCTTCCTACTTCCCAATTGGAGTATTAGCCAAGGACTTGAGAGACTCAACATGAAGCATGTTTTCTTTCATTTTATGACACAAATGATAATTTTCCCTACAAGGTAAATTTCCTCTCATTCGAAATATAATTTCCTTAGTATGAGTACTAAACTCAAGAATAGTGTGATAGTACATGGATATTTGATTAGTTAAATAGAAAAAAGTTAAACTTGAGAGTGACATATAAAGGTACCCCTCCGTCCATTTTGATAGTTTTGTCATATTTCTTTTTGTGATGTCCCAAAATGTGTCCATTTTCAAAATTAAACTATTGAAACTTTGTAAAATTCCATTTTATTACCCTTATGTTTAAATTGAATTACTACTATCTACATCAGTCTACATCACTCAAATTATTGGCATAATTGAAAAGATAAATACTTTTTGATGTAATTATTATGTTTCTTTAAAATGTTGAAATCCCCAAGTGGAACTATGAAAATGGGACGAAGCAAGTACAAGGTTGGAGGGATTTCACGGCCTACACAAACAACAAAGAAAACTGTTTTATTGAAAAATTTATCGTTTTTCTTATCCTTCCTTTAATTTCTTGATGAGTTTTTAGCATTTCAATTTGTAATGAGTGCGCTCATTCTGAGTCTCATTTCAAAGATAAAAAATCATTTATTTACTCAGATTTAGGGTTGGGAGACTATTCAAAAATTCAATTCTTGAGTCACGAATTTTGAGTAAATGAAAAAAATGAGCACATTCTAGAAGTGAATAACATAATTGAGGGTGAACAAAACTATTCTCACAACAAGAGTTGCCCTTTTCTTGTCAGAAAGCCTACGCACACATACAATCTGTGCACAGATTTTGTTGTGGGGCCCACCACGGGTTCCACATAAATCATCTGAGCCGTTCATTAAATGTAAAACATTTTTTCAAGGGTCCCCGTAAAAAATAAGCTCAATCCGATACCTATAGGTGCTCGATCCAACCATATAACTTTTCATTATCCGGAAATCTGAATGAAAAGTTAGATGGTTGGATGAATCACCTATAGGTATCGGATTGAGCTTCTTTTTTACAGGGACCTTAAAAAAATATTTTATATTTAATGAACGGCTCGGATGATTTGTATGGGATCCGTGGTGGGCCCCACAACAAAATCTGATTGTCTGTGTGTAGCAGGACTCTTCTTGTTCCTTGGGCTCGACTTATTTTAACTGAAACGTCGTCGTATCTTCTGGTTCTTGGCTTCAACCACCAGTCTTCCCTCTCAGCTCGATCTACTGATCTAGCATCTATCCAGCTTAGAGAGAGAGAGAGAGAGAGAGAGAGAAGAGATAGAAACAGATAGATGTCGTGCTGCGTTGGTTGCTGCGCTTCTCTGACATGCGGCCTCTGCTCAACGGTGGCCTCTGGGATCTCCCAACGCTCAGCTCGATTCGCTTACTGCGGCATCTTCGGCATCTCCTTGGTCGTCTCTTGGATCCTCAGAGAATTCGCTGCTCCCCTCTTGGAGAAAATCCCATGTCAGTATTCCCTCAAACCCTTCAATAATCCTCTCATTTTACGCACTTATCCTCAATTGTTAGTACGATTTCCTACGTTTATACATTTATATGTACCTTATCCGAGTTGGGTTTTCTCTTTTCCATGGACTTTTCTGATCTGGGTTGTTCATGTTTCTGCTTTCTATTGAATCCTGGACTCATAAAATCTACTATTTTTTTGATTGTCGAAAAGAATATGGTTAAATACATGGGTACATACCCCGCATACATGCGCAAAGATGATTTGAGCCGCTCATTTTGTTCAAAATATGAGTTTTTGTGGTCCTCGTAAAATATCAGCTCAATCAGGTATTGGTAAGGGTGTTTACGAAACATCTAACTTTGCTTCAAATTG
This sequence comes from Rhododendron henanense subsp. lingbaoense, assembly GCA_020567845.1. Taxonomy (NCBI): domain Eukaryota; kingdom Viridiplantae; phylum Streptophyta; class Magnoliopsida; order Ericales; family Ericaceae; genus Rhododendron; species Rhododendron henanense. Next base: position 50,625,981 of record CM036316.1, read on the forward strand.
AGCAGAAAATGATCATTTGGTTGTCGTCCTGGAGTTAAAAGTTCTCATTTTCCGCACATTTTTCTCAATTGAGTGGTACAATTCGTATCTTGTAGACAGCAATACATGGATATACCTAATCCGAATTGGGTTTTCTTTTTCCATGGACTTTTATGATCTGGGTTTCTCATATTTTGCCTTTCTATTGAATGCTGGCCTCAGTATATTGGTCATTTGGATGTCGTCCTGGAGTATAACACACCCTTTGGATTGAGGGATTTTCATAAGAAAAGAAAGGGTTATGGTTTCTTTCCAAATCACTAATTTGGATGGAGTATTTTTGGTAAGAAATGGAGAGAAAAGTACAAAAATCGAATCTTTTGATTTGCTCTTCCCCTTTCTCACCAACTCTGATTACTGATTAGGTATATACATGCATACATTTATATGGGTTATTCGAAATTCCGAATTGGGTTTTCTCCCATGGACTTTTCTGATCTGTGTTTCTCATGTTTTGACTTTCAATTCAAGGCTGGACTCAGAATTTTGATCATTTGGGCCCCGTTCAGTTGCCAGGAAAGTACAGGAAAGGATGGGAAAATCAACTTTCCCATAACTTTTGTAGTGTTCAGTTGGCAGGAAAGTAGTGGGAAACATGTTTTTAAGTTTTCCTGCAAGATTTACTTTCTTGCAAAAGTGATTCGGCCAAAAGCATAGGATTTTGCGTCACGGGAAAAGTTTTATCCATTGTGGGGCCAAAATAATTGGCGGGTAAGAAAAAAAGTGAATGACGCCAATAACAAAAAAATACAAATTAGGTTCTTAGAAAGACACTTCGAGATTTACGTGAGCAACAACAATTTTGACTACTATGGTACTTTCTGAGATAATTGTTGTGGAAAAAGATTGGTAGTTTATTTTTTTTGGAAGTATTTATTTATCTTGTCATTAGTTTTCAATTTTGTTTTGTACTAACTAATTTTCAGTGAGTTTTTGCATCGGCAACTAATCAAGCACAGTTGTTTAATATTTATTATTTAGTTATCATTTACTTATTTTTTAAACTTTATTTGTACGGTTGATTATCAAAGAATATCAATTTAAATGGAGGATTTGCATGACCATTCAGAATATAGCAAATTGAATAGAGAATTGCAAGTCGATTTTTTCATTTCATGTTAAGGCTTTGCATTAGATAAAATACATTTTCCGTATGTGTTAATTTTTGAAATATGATAGCCTATTATTTAGCTCTCAAAGTTACTTTCATTTAAAATTAGCCATGGGAATAAAATAATGAAGTTTCTCACAAGTGTCTTTTCCCAGCAAACGAACCACTAAACTTTAGTTTTCCTGCCAAAAAAAACTGTCAAATGAACACTCATAAGAAAATAGATTTCTTTTTCCTTTACTTCACTTGACTTAATTTTTCCCGAGAATAACTTTCCGGTACAACATTCCTGCCTTCCTGGTAACTGAACGGAACCTTGGTGGTCGTCCTGGAGTAAAAAATCATTTTTTTCCGTATATTTTCTCAATCAGTGGTACGATTTATAGTGTATATATACATCTATACACATAATCCGAGTTGGGTTTTCTCCTTCCATGGACTTAATGATCTGGGTTTCTCATGGTTCGACTTTGTATTGATGGCTGGACTTAGTATTTTGGTCTTTTGGATGTCGTCCTGGATTAAAAAGTTCTCATATTTGGTACAATTTTGTTTATCGCGTACATTTGTATGCTTAATTCGAGTTAGATTTCTCTTTCCCTGAACTTTACTGGTCTGGGTTTCTCATGTATTTCCTTTCTACTGAAGGCTGGACTTAGTGGTTGGATAGTTTCTCTGTCTTCGTAGAATGAAAAAATTTAAGCTTATCTCTATTCGTAATTCATCAATTCAAACTTCACTTTGAATTGTATGCTCTTGATAGGGCTTTACTTGTTATAGGTCTTTCCTTTTTCATTTTTTTGGGGTAAGTTTTACTTGTTCTCGTTTATGTTCTTCCAATCTTGCATTTTGTATCACTTTGTAAGGTACTTTATGTTATTTTTATTTGTCCTTGATCTCCTATACGAGTCGTTAAGTTCATTATCTAATCATTGATCAAAAAGAGAAGTCTAGTTCACTTTATTGTTGAGATTTATCGAGAATCGAGATAGGACTCTTCAGCTTAGTGATGATAACTTGTTTGGATTTTATATGCAGGGATAAGCACTTCAGAAACACACTCGACGGGATGGTATCAAATGGAAGCAGTTCTCCGTATCAGCTTGGGAAATTTCTTGTTTTTCACAATTCTTGCTCTTGTTATGATTGGCGTGAAGGATCAAAACGACACACGTGATTCCTGGCATCATGGTGGATGGACTGTTAAGTTTGTGATATGGGTGTTGCTCACCATTGTTATGTTTTTCATGCCGAATGTGGTCATAACGGTTTATGGTCAGCTTCACCTCCATAACCAAGTCTTATTCCGAGTATTTAATTCTTTTGCTTTTTTCCCATCTCCATACTTGAAGCATTTTTGACACTTTCGTTTGGTATCTGTAGGTGTGTTATATGTTTCATCATCCCAAAAGAATATTTAAAATAAACAATAAGAATCGTGTCCCATGGTCTCTTATGCCTTTTGGAAGAACTGGAGGATTGAGATAAATTATTCTTATGTAATTAAGCAAGGGAAAAGCTATGTCTGGAATGAACCATAGTCTCTTATTGGCCTGTGGGCATGTTAATTGTCATAGATCCATCATTCTTCCTGTCTACCGAGTTGATTTTGCCATAGGCAAGCTTTTTGAGGATGATGATTTGTATTCTTCCCATTCCTAGTATGTGGAATAACCAAACTCGTGGTAGTGATTGGTTGGTCGTTTATCACACCAAAAATATTCATAAGACAAGGGATTAACAATTATTCCATTGAATAGCAGTTAAGTCCAAGTTCGTCCACGGGGAGTGAGAAGTTATGTTACGGTAAATTTGATTTATTTTTAATCTACTCCCGCCCGGATGGGATATGCTGAATCTGTCTCCTTGCTGCCTGTTCTCATGCTTGGGACTCTCCCCGGCGTCCTTTAACTCAGTGGTTTAGCTCAGAATGCCCATCCATCGCTCCTTGAGTGCTAAAGCATGAAAAACAAGTATGATACTCCAAGTAACATGATAAATGGACTTAACAAGCGTAACTTAGGGGGTGTAAATGCGAACATTTGAGCACTTATCGGTGACCAACTTGCTGAATTCAGCAGACGTATTCTTTTGTAATTATTTTACTCTTCTCTTGCAAACAGCCATGGAGTGATTAAGAGATGAAGCAACTCCTTAACGTGATTGTGAAAAATGTTCCAACTAGAGTTCCTGGGTCGGAAAACATCATTCACCCGTCCTCTAAATTACAGCTCTCAATTATTATGTTTTATCTCATGAATCATGATACATTTTATTGAGCCACTATGGTTACTCTTGCATCTGGCCTTCGTACACTATGTCCTGTCCCTCTTATTTTCCTATCCCACCTGCTTCCTCTAAATCTACTTGAGATTCCTTAAAGTTTGCTTCTTTTCTGAGAGAAAAACATGTAATTGACTGTTATAGAATCACCCAATTTGCAGGTATTCTATCGAAGTTTGGGGCAGGTTTATTTTTATTGGTCCAAGTAATCATATTATTAGATGCCACACACTCGTGGAACGATGCATGGGTGGCTAAAGATGAGCAGAAATGGTTTGTTCAGTTTTTATATTTCATTGATACATTTATATTTCATTGATATCCCTGTCATAGATTCAATTTGACTTATAGCAACTTTTGGGGTTTTTCAGGTATTATGCTCTACTCGCTGTATCAGTTACATGCTATATTGCAGCATTTACAATAGCAGGTGTTCTGTTTATTTGGTTCAATCCTTCTGGTTACGATTGCGGACTCAACGTGTTCTTTCTTGTGATGACCATGATTCTTGCGCTTGCATTTGGTGTTATTGCATTGCACCCAGCGGTAAGTGGAACATCTAGTTGTTTGGTGGCTTCGCACTGGTGCTTTTGATTTCCATCTGTTCATGTACATCAATCTGTGATATTAACAATCCTATTGCCTTGTCCTTCTTGTTCTTTAACCAACCATCTGAGCTTGAAAAAGTAAGATGACAGAAATACTCATAACAAATTTTTCTCAACAATGTGAACAGGTGAATGGAAGTCTGTTGCCTGCTTCTGTGATATCCGTATATTGTGCTTATGTGTGTTATACGGGTCTCTCTTGTGAACCTCGAAATTATGTGTGCAACGGTCTTCACAACAAGTCAGGAGTGTCCACCGGTACCCTTGTTCTCGGGATGCTGACGACAGTTCTTTCAGTTCTTTACTCTGCCCTCCGTGCTGGATCTTCTACAACCTTTCTATCTCCACCTTCTTCACCCAAGTCAGGTACTCAAAAGTAAAGAGAAACCTTGTCAGACCGTTAAGATTTTGTGGTCAATTGTTTGAAATTTCTTTGAAGCCAAAATATACTCAAGGAAGTTGAAAACAATTCTATTTGGTAGTTGGTTTCAGATCCGGTTTGGATGAATACTTTTCAGATACCATTATTAAAAATATACTAATTGTGGTTTTCAGTTTTCATGCCTTGTTCATTCTTTAGCAGAGGAAGTTTTTGAGAATTTGAAAGCATCTTTTTGAAGTACTCTTATTTAGAATGGGTTTTTTCTTTTAGTAATTTACCAAAAAACAAGTTCCGAAATCTATCAAGGGAACAAGTTTATGAAACGTGTTTTGCAGAACTATTTTGAAAACAACTACCGAACACGTATTTCTTTTGTTTTCAAGAGCTTTCACAAGGAATTTTCCTGGCCTCAGGGCAGCTGGAAGTTTTATTTCAGTTAAGAGCTGTTCCAAAGATCACTACACTGTTAGAAACTTTCTGAATTTGAGAACACATCTTCTTGAAACCTCTCTTCAGGGAATGGCTTCCTTTTCCGGGGGAAAATAAATCTCAAACAACAAGTTTTGAATAGTATCTACCAAACGGGTACGAAGGTCTTTCGCAAAACTCTGAAAACAACTACGAAAAACGAAATCTCTCGTGTTAAAAAAGAGCTTTAGTGAGGAAATTTTTGTTTTTGGTATTTGGAATATAGGATAGCTGTTCCAAAGATAACTACTACATTCGCAGGCTATCTTCAGAAGTCCTTCATGTTGTTAGAAATTTCATGAAAATATTGGTGCTTGTTATTCAAATAGTTTTTCTTGATATTTCCACATCAAGTTTGTGTGATAAATTTTCCCCTGCAGCTGAGAAGAAACCCCTGCTCAAGTCAGAGGAATTAGAAGAAGGGAAAGAAGAAAAGAAGGAAAAAGAGCCGCGGCCAGTTAGTTACTCTTACACATTCTTCCATCTCATATTTGCTCTGGCTAGCATGTATTCAGCCATGCTTCTTTCAGGATGGACCAGCTCTTCCGAGAGCTCGGACCTTATCGATGTGGGCTGGACTTCGGTTTGGGTCCGTATCTGCACCGAGTGGGTCACTGCCTTGCTTTATGTCTGGACCCTCGTGGCTCCATTGATCGTTCAAGATCGCGAGTTCTATTGATGAACCGTCTTTAAGTACATGGCCGGGTTTCAGAAGCTGTTGATATACGATCGTTCAACTTGCTTCTGGTAATAGTAATGTTCATGTTACAGTAGTGGTTTACGGAGCAATCGAGATGAGTTGTATAACTTATTGGAATTTTTTGTGCATGCCCGTGTTGTAAATAGGGGTTTGATAGCATGAAAACATATCGGACGATCCAGATTCACATATCGGATGATCCAGATTAATGAAACTGGATCGTCCGATATGTTTTCATGGAAGTGAATCTGGAACGTTTGATATGTCATGGAGTCTAACATTTCTCTTGTAAAAATTTGACAGAAGTTGCTTTAAAAACGATCATAGCTGTCTGCTACTCTGTTTTTTTGCAGTCATTTACAAACAATTGTTTTGATGACTGTGTGATAAGTATTATCACATCCACTGGAGAGGAGTCAGATTCATATATATAAGAAAAATAGACAAGTGAAAAGAAGAGTGAAGGAGAAAACACTTTTGTGATTGATTTTGGTGAAATCCCGTAAATTTTTTTTTTTTTGTTGGTTAAAAAGATAAAAGCTTCATTGATACTTGATAGGAAACATTGCTGTTTGATAGGAAATCCCGCAATTTTCACTACTGCTATTTCTACTGCTATTTGTGAGACTCTTCTTGCAGTTGTCTTAATCGTTCATCTTGTAGGGCACGCGTGGTAATATACATGCCAATAATAAAAAATTGACTGATTTATAAAATAGACGAACTGATTCTGTTAAAAATTTAAAAGTTAAAAGATTGTCTATTTTGTAAACCAAAAATTTATTTTTTTGATATATATATTGACGTCCGATCAAGTTGATTTTTTGATATACATATCAACCTACAAGATGATTTATACGATTGCTGTGGGCACACTGTGAGGACCTACAATGGGTGGCGAAAACTCTAAGGTGGAAAGAATTAATCTCTTGATTTTTTTTAACAGTACTTTAAAGACCTACCTAGTATAACATCTCTCTGAGAATTAGGGCATCTTTTAAGTATGCGGCATGACACCCATTTACGGCCACATCCTCAAATCAAATATTCCCCTCTATTATATATATCAACAGTGTTAGGGACACATTAATTTGTCGAGTCCAGCTCCTCTCCAATTCATAGAGAATTGGAAGATCCTCCAATTATAATTCAATGGTCAGGATCATCCTAGTAACTCCAACCCCAAAGCTCATATAGTATTTTACAGACACCCAATTACTCCTCATATATTCCCCAATTACATAAGTATTTTCCCTCTCTGTTAAACCAGCCTCTGAAAGATTATTATTTTTTATATGGCTGATGAGGATTTTTTTTCCCACTAATAATATATAGGCTTAGCTCATAAGGATTTTTTTACTAATGTTATATCAGTAATTTTTTTTCCTTTCAGCATGGTTTCTTTTGTTGATATTATGTACTCACTCCGTTCCTTATTTAGAGTCCAGTATTTCATTTTGGGCTATTCCTTAATAAGTGTCCATTTTGTAAAGTTAATGGGTAAAAATTGGTACATTGTCTATTTGTCTCTAAAAGTAGATTCTATTTTGAAAAATTAGTGAGTAAAAGTGTAATAATGATGGGTAAGTAGGGAAAGTGGAGGAAAAAGTTGATGTAAAAGATATAATGATGATGTCTTTTTAATAAGTTGGAGTTACGAAGTAAGACACTTAAAAAGGGACGGAGGGAGTAGCTCATAAGAATTTTTTTTTTACTAATACTAGTGTATTTCTACGTTCTTCGCACGATGTTGCATGCTCATTGTAGTTGTTTTTTATAGGGGTGTACACGGTCCGGTTCTCTAGAAAATTAGGAACTAGAACCTAACCAATATATGCATGGAACCTAACCAAAACCAAACCGCAAGATCGGTCCGGTTTTGGTTCGGTTCCAGTTCTATCCAATAAGTATCTAAACACTTATTCACAAAATATAAACTCATAAAATTAAAGAAATAGGAAGATAATCTGCTGGAATAGAAAATGAAGGAAGAAAATAAAAGCTTTCCTAACAAATGAGATTTTATCTCTAAATAAATTAAGTTTAGCAAGGAAAAGATTAACCTACCAAATTCAAATACATATTTAATTACACATACATATGTATTTCTATATTTATCTTAGTTTTAAACGGTCCGGTTCGGTTATAACCACGGTTCATTAATTGAGAACCAGTAACCGAATCAAAATTAATGGTTCTTATTTTTTTAAAACCATAACCTGACCGTAGAACTGCAGAACCAGACCAAATAGGACGGTTCGGTCCGGATCGGTTTTACGGTTCGGACGGTTTTCTTGAACACCCCTAGCTAGTTTTTTATGTAAAAAAGTTGAAATTACTTGGGGCCATTGGCGGTTTTGCCCGATCGTTACTTTCAGGACTCAGGAATTAATTGAGGTGCACACAAGTTGGTCCGAACATCCGGCTATAAAAAAAATTATAAAGCAGCTAATTACTATAAGTTGCACATGAAGCATACTGACATAGAGTCATTAATTGTGGAGTTTCACTACAACAAGATAATTCAAAAAAATATAAGATAACCGAAATGGCGAAACATGAGCTATATAAAAAAAAACAAAACTTTAAGAGTAGGTTTAACGGGAGGGGAAACGCTTATGTAATTGGAAAAAATTTGAGGAGTAATTGGGTGCCTGTGGAATGCCAGACGAGCTTTGGGGCTAGAGTTACTAGGATAATCTTGACTATTGAATTAGAATTGGAGGATCCTCCAATTCCCTATGGATTAGAGAGGAGCCGGACTCTAATTTGTCACAGACTCACAGGAAAAAAAGAAAGAAAAAAAAAAACCCTAGACTATGGCTCCGTTTGTTTGACCGTAAAATATTTTTGTGTAAAATGTTTTACCTATTTTCTACCGTTTGGTTGCACAAAATATGAGTAAAATGTTTTACGAGTAAAATATTTTCCCTCAATTGAGGTAAAATAACTTGCCGGCAAAAACTCCGTAAGTTAATTTACTGTTTCGATGATCGGCCCTCGGAACCCAGCAGAGCAGTTATTAAAACCAACCAAATTCGTTCCCCTCCCTCACATGAATTACCTCTCTCCCATCCACATGCACTTTCTTTACCTAAAGCCAATTTTAGATAAATTACTGCATTTGTCTTCTTTGTGTGGCCCATCTCTCTCTCTCTCTCTCTTACAATGTACATATTCTTATATACACCCACATATATCCTTTACTAGGGATATATATTCCAAATCCTTCCGATTGGGGTAAATATAATTGCATTGGAAAAGTATTTTACAACTATCAACCAAACATCGGAAAACAAAAACGAAAACTTTATTTTTGGAAAAATTATTTGACATGAAAAATATTTTCAGGTGTAAAATATTTTACGTTGAAACAAACGGAGCCTATATGTGTCCCTATATACATTTGGGCAAATTCCTCATCGTTCACAACATATAGGAAAGAAGGAAAAAAACAGAAGAAAAAACCCTAGACTAGACTCATAAAACAGATTCAAAGGAGAATGGGAAGGAAGAAAGAAATCATCCCAGAAGAGAAAACACAAACAGAAGCAGAACCCAATTTCCCCGACATTCCGGAAGAGATCGTGGTCGACATCCGCTCGAGTTTACCTCTCAAATCTCTTTCGCGATTCACCTGCGTTTCCAAGCAATGGCATTCTGCGATATCCGACATCTTCGCCGAAAGAATCGGAGGGAAGATGGCTCTCGTCGAGTCCATCTTCAGTTCAGGTACTTTCCGTACTTTCCGCTCCATCGACGAAAAATGTCACGTGAATGGGGTTAGTATACCATGGAACAAGAAGGTTGTTCCATGGTCTACGTACCCTAAAATAGTCGGTTCCTGTAATGGGTTGTTGCTTATGCGCGTGCATGATGACTTGTTCTTGTGGAATCCCGTGACTGAGTATTTTAAGAAGGTCCTGGCGTACGCACCTTTGGGTGATAATGGTTTTCGTATTGCTTCCGGGCTTTGTTACGACTCCACTGCCAAGGAGTACAAGGCTGTAATGGTGTTTTCTCACAACAATCAGTATTTTAAAAGTGGTCGATTTGCAGTTGTTGGTAGTTTCAAAAGCAGTAGTTGGAGAAGGGTTCGCTGCCCCGACGGAGTTTTTGATGGGATGAAGTCGGGACCGGTGGTAAATGAACACCTACATTGGTATCCCGGCTGTAGTCATGAGTGTTGGTTCCGATATTGTCATCATACTCTTCCGTCGCACACAATTATGTATTTCGATATACAGATGAATGAATTCCATGAGGTGCCGATGCCAGAACCTTTTACGGATGTGATGTTGGGAGTGAGGTCCAGAGCTTGGATCGTGGGATTGGGAGTTTTGGATGGATGCCTCTGTATGGTTCACAAAAATTCAATCAACAATAATGTTGAGATATTGGCAATGAAGGAATATGGCATAAGAGAATCTTGGGCTACAATGTTTATCATACCCAATTTGACATTAGGAGGAGTACGAACAAGAAATTTGGAGCTATTTGGTTACACAAAGCGTGGGGAAATTCTAATGAAAGTTCTCGTAGGTGATAGGCGATGTGAGATGACAACATACAATCCTATGGACAGTTTGCGTCGAAAAATTTCAATTCAAGATGGTTGCGGCTATGTCGATGCAGTTATGTACGAGGAAACTATGGTTACACCTACTGACTACGGTTGGGAAGACAAAGAGTTAAGAGGAGAAGCAACATATGTGGAATATTTCTTTCATAGGTCTCCCCTAAAGATGAGAAAGAGATGGGATGGTGTTTGGCAAGTTTGCCCTATGGAAAAGGAAGATAATAAGCCTACTACGATGAGTACTATTGAGAAGAAGAGTGAGAAGAAAGACTACAAGTCTGCATTGTTGAAAAATGAATAGCTTCAGAACAATATTGACATCATCACCCAGATCGCTTGCATTGTTGTGAGATTGTAGTCAGTGTGCTATTATCAATAAATTTGTGCTTGAGATGGAAGTGAGTGAACCTTTTATTTTATTTTTTTCCATAATTTTGCCGAAATTAAATAAGAACTTGTGTTTTCCGTGTATTAGTGTAATATTTGGGGTGTGATCTTTACTTGCAGGTAGTCTAAAGTTGTGGCAAAGTCATGTATGAATAGGACCCACAAAAAGTTGATAGCGCCTTAGAAATATCGATCCTTTACCTGGGAGGGAGCGAACTATCCCGAGCCTTAGAGATATTGGGGGTTTTGGACAGACGCCTATCTATGGTTCGCCGTGAAAGTCCAAGCTATTCTGAAGTCGACAGCATAGAGGTATTGGCAATGAAGGAATACGGCATGCAAAAATCTTGGACTAAGCTGTTTAGCATATCGAACTTTGCATTAAGGTCTTATGACAAGTAAGAGCCATTATGCTATACAAAAGATGGTGAAGCTCTAATGTTCATATCTAGAAGCGGTCGGAGTGTAAGGGAATATAATCCTATTGACAGTTCGTACAAATTAAGAAATTCTAGTTCAACCGAATTGCGATAGGGTCGAAGCAATTGTGTATGTGGAAAGTTTGGTTACACCTACTATTGACTACGATTGGGAAGAGGAAGAGCTGAGAGCGGAACCGACATATACGGCATATTCTGGTAACGAGCAGCCAAACACCCAGAGGATTATTAACAACACTCAAAATGTGTTGGAATCGAACCAGAAGAGCAATGGCAGTTGATCTGATTCTTTATCTATTCTTCCACTCAAATTTCCACTCCATTTTTATTTTTAATTTTGTTTTGAATTCGAAACATTATGCTTAATTATTATATGTATTATGTTAAATTTCAGTTTTATTTTTTATTTGGTATTGAAAACAGTGCCAGGAAATATTATTTGCCTAATGCTACTAAGAATTAATCCTAAGGCGATTGAATCAATTTTATATGTGGCGGGTTGTTTCTGTTTCAGTGCATCTCTAGAATTGTCTGCGCATAATCAAGTTGATGTTGGAGATTCGGTCTTCAAAATGACGAATGCGATGGCGTCGTCTTTTCAAAATTGGAATGGCAGAAACAATTCGAGTCGCGGTAGGACTTAGGAGAACACTATCTTAAAGACATTATTTGCCCCCACCAAAAACTTGCTTCTGGTAATAGTAATGAGGTTTGATAGGGTCCATGAAAGGTGCCCATTCCATGGACAGTTTCCAATTCCTTTTCATGGACACTTTCATATATAGACATTTTTCATGGACCATAACATTTTCGAATAGTAATATTCATGTTACAGTAGTGGTGTACGGAGCAATCGAGTTGAGTTGTGTAACTTATGGGAATTTTTTGTGCATACAGAGGTGTATTGTAAATATTTGAGAGTAGTTGCAATAAAAATGATCCTAGTTGTTTGCTATTCTGGTTTTTTTTGTTTTTTTGCTGTCATTTACAAACAATTGTTTTGATGACTGCGTGATAATTGATAAGAAAAATAGAGGCTGTTGATTTTGTCACTCCCTTTTTTGTTAACGGTACTCTCCTGCAAGTGTATTTTTGCCGTTAACATAAAAATGAGTGGCAAAACCATTTTCCAAAATAGACAAGTGGAAAGAAGAGCGAAGGATCGAGAAAGCACTTTTGGGAAACTAGGCATGCCTTACATTCGTGAATCGTGATTGATTTTTGAGATCAAATTGTGTCCACCTCAATTGGAATCCCGTAATTTTCACCATTGCTATTTTTGAGACTCTTTCATGTATTTATTGCAGTAATCTGAACCGTTTATATTTTAGGACATGCAGAGTAATATACATGCCAAAAATAAAAAATAAATTAATATATAAAATAGACGATCTGATTCTGTGAATAGTTTAAAAGTTAAGATCGGCTATTTTGTAAACCAAAAATTCATTTTTTGATATACATATTGGCGTTCGATCAAGCGGATATGTTGAATAGTTATAATGTTGTGCGGGCCATACTAAATGAATGATTTATATTATTACTGTGAACGCACGGTGAGACTCGGTGCTTCAAAGACTCAGTAACACAACATCTCTCCAAAAATTAGGGCATCCTTTGAGTATGCGGCACGGCACCCATTTACGGCCACATCCTCAAACCTCAATGTTCCCCTCTATATATATTTGGCAATTCCTTATCGTTCACTACAATAAGAAAAAAGAAAACAAAACCCTAGAGACTAGACACATACAAAACAGTTTCAAAGGAGGATGGGAAGGAAGGCAGACTGCAGACGAACGAGGGAGGAGGAGAAGAAGAAGATGAAAGAAATCATCCCAGAAGAGAAAACACAAACAGAAGCGGAACCCAATTTCCCTTACGTTCCGGAAGAAATTGTTGTCGACATCTGCTCGAGATTACCTCTCAAATCTCTTTCGCGATTCACTTGTGTTTCCAAACAATGGCATTCTGCGATATCCGACATCTTCGCCAAAAGAATTGGAGGGGAGATGGCTCTCGTGGAGTCCACCTTGACGGCAGGGGTCCGTGCGTTTCACTCCATCGACGAAGAATGTCACGTGAAAAGGGTTACTAGACCACGGAACAAGAAGAGTCGATGGTCTAAGTACCCTACCATAGTCGGTTCCTGTAATGGGTTGTTGCTTATGGGCGTGCATGATGACTTGTTCTTGTGGAATCCCGTGACTACTTATTTTAAGAAGGTCCTGGCGTATGCACCTTTGGGTATTGATGGTTTTCATATTGCTTCCGGGCTTTGTTACGACTCCTTTGCAAAAGAGTACAAGGCTGTAATGGTGTTTTCTCGCGAGAATTGGGATTCTAAACATCGATTTGCCGTTGTTGGTAGTTTCAAAAGTAATAGTTGGAGAAGGGTTCGCTACCCCAATGGATCAGTTTTTCATGCGATGAAGCCAGGACCGGTACTAGTAAATGAACACCTACATTGGTATTCCCGCTGTAGTTTTGAGTGTCTGTTCCGTGATTTTCATCATACTTGTCCGTCGCCCACAATTTTGTATTTTGATATACAGATGAATGAATTCCACGAGGTGCCGATGCCAGAACCTCCTATGGATGTGATGTTGGGAGTGAGGACCTTGGTTTTGGGAGTTTTGGATGGCAGCCTTTGTATGGTTCGCAATAATTCAATCAACAATAATGTTGAGGTATTGGCAATGAAGGAATATGGCATAAGAGAATCTTGGACTACAATGTTTATCATACCCAATTTGACATTAGGAGGAGTACGAACAAGAAATTTGGAGCTATTTGGTTACACAAAGCGTGGGGAAGTTCTAATGAAAGTTCTCGTTGATGATACGCGATATGAGATGACAACATACAATCCTATGGACAGTTCGCATCGAAAAATTTCAATTCTAGATCATTGCGCCAATGTCAATGCAGTTATGTATGAGGAAACCGTGGTTACACCTACTGACTATGGTTGGGAAGACAAAGAGTTGAGAGGAGAAGCAATATATGTGGAATATTTCCTTCATAGGTCTCCCCAAAAGATGAGAAAGAGATGGGATGGTGTTTGGCAAGTTTGCACTACGGAAAAGGAAGATAATAAGCCTACTACGGTGAGTACTATTGACATCATCACCCAGAGGAGTTTGAGTGATGGCCAGTAGTGTTGTGAGATTGTAGTCAGTGTGCTATTATCTCCATCAAGAAGTGCTAGAGATGGAAGTGAGTGAACTTTTTATTTTATTTTATTTTCCCTATTTTCGCCAAAATTAAATAAGAACTTGTGTTTTCCGCGTGTTAGTGTAATATTTGCAGGTAGTCTATCTTTTTTTTGCTAAGCAAAAAGATTTTAATAATCTTTATAAACGATTACAAAGATTAAACGGAACAAGGGCACATCGGCAAGAGCCTCCCAAGACCACTGAAGAAGGATGGCCAGGTAATCTATCTTTTGATCTTGTGGTTTATCAAAAAAGACAGTCTACGATTGCTCTAACTTTATACAGGCACCAGTGATCCAATTTTTCACCCTACTGCAGTGGTGGGTCACAAAATTGTGAACAGAATGCCCAAGTAGACCCCCATATGTGGTAAAATAATAAAATAACTACCAAAGACTTCTAATTTATAATCGGTTCTGATTTTCGACAAGATTTAACTTCTTGACCTCTCTCAGTAGGAAATTTAAAAAGATGACTAATTAGACTAGCACTGATTCGACTCTTTGGGCCTAGCTCAAGCCATCGTGTAGCATCCTTTGGGGGTGAGAGGTTGTGGGTTAAATTCGATTCCTATGGAGAGGATCGAGGTCAACCCCCTAGTGGTAATCACTAACTACTAACTCATCTGATGTGTAAAGGGTTTGTGTGCCATTGAAAAATCTTGGACTACTCTGTTCACCGCATCCAATCTTCATGACAATTCTTATAGAAAGCTTTCAATTCAGCCTCATTGAGAATATATTAACGCGATTGTGTAAGAGGAAAGTTTGGTTATACCTACAGGCCGGAGACGATTGGGAAGAGGATTCAGAAGAGTCGGAGTCGGAAGAAGAATATGAAGAAGAGAAGGAGAATCTGGTGAACGTTAGTCTGCTGATTCACTATCTCCCTCTCTTTCACACACATTTTTTTTTTCTTCTTCTCTTGGTGAAATTGAAGTTTATGCTTTATGTGTTTCTATTTATCTTTTGTTTTAATGAGCTTTTCCAATTTTTTAGGTGAGTACCAAAATATGGGTGAGATGTAAAGTACAACCAAAATTTGGCTGCTGATTTTGTCACTCTTTTTTTTTGTTAAGGCCACTCCCCTACAAGTGTATTTTTGGTGCAAAAATACACTTGCAGGGGAGTGGCGTTAACAAAAAAAAAGAGTGACAAAATCATTTCCCCAAAATTTTTCAAAAAAATAGTGGGCATTAAGAGTAATGGTGTTTGTACACCATAACAAAAATGCTATAACAGGGGAATAGTAACCAAATAAAGGATGCCCTGTTTCAGCATCCAAATTTTATTTGTTTGGAGGCAAGCATAAATATGATCTGATCTCTCTAACAAGTTAGCTTAATTTTCTCGGTCCATTGAGCACCTCATTTTTTCAGTGCAAGAAGATTGTTCCTATTTGAGACGCGTCGTGGAAAAAGGCCAAGTTAAATTCAACTGCGACGCATCGTAGAAAAAGGAATTCGGGGGAGGTTTAATTCATTGCTGTGATTTCGAGGAACCATAGAGATAGAGTGGAGCTACTAAGTTAGGTGCCGTTTCACTTTCTAAGTTATAGTGTTTAATTTCAAGCTCAAATATAATAAAAATGAAAAATAATTTTTTAATTTTTTTTGCACCGTTTAAAAAGTTCTCAATGAGATCTATCAAACAAGATCCATATTGGTAGGAAAATTAATTATTTGTGTAAACACATGATTTTTGAGCTATAAATTACCTTCATTTTTTAAAAGTTCATTTTTTAAGAAACCGGAACACCCCCGAAATTGTTTTCCGTCAGTGATTGATGCAAATTAAGATGCGCAGGTTTGTGATAACTTTTCTTGAGAATTTAGAAAAGGAGTGAAAGGATATACACGCACTTGTGTTTTCTACTATACTTGGGTTTTCTGTAATATATATATATATATATATATATATATATATATATATATATATATTTGTTTTCAATTAATTTGCTTTTGCTCTTAAAAAAATTAATTTGCAAACACGCGTTGGGCACACAAGATGTGTGTATAAACCGAATGTTGATGGTGGTTCTCTATTATCGGTGTGAAATTTAGATTTTCGCATTTTATATATTTTACTTTTTCCCGGTCTTTCTTGAAATACCATTAAAATTCGACTATTAAAGCAAAAGTAACTTGTGTTCGATTATTCGTGATTGATTTTTGTAACAGTCATTTTCGGGACACCGTAATTTTTGGCATAACTTCACCATTATAAGCATAAATAAAACTCATTACAAGCATAATAAAACCCAAATAAGGCATAACCAAAGAATATCTAAAAAACCAATTAAGACATAACCAAACTCAACCAAGGCATAACAAACATGTTATGCCTTGTTATGATTTTGTTATGCTTGTAATAGGTTTTGGTTATACACATAATGATTTTGTTATGCCAAAAGTTATGGTGTCTCCGAAATAATCGAGACAATGAAGTCATTCCCTTTGGTAAAACAATATCTGCACGGCACCCATTTATGGCCACATCCTCGAGTCAACTGCTCCCCTCTATGTTATTCCTCATCCTTCACAGCAAAAGCAAAAGAGCAAAACCCTGGACTAGAACCGTTCCAAAGGAGGATGGGAAGGAAAGCAAGCAGCAGACGAAGGAGGGAGAAGAAGAAGAAAGAAATCATCCCAGAGGAGAAACCACAAACAAAAGCAGAACCCAATTTCCCCGACATTCCAGAAGAAATTGTTATCAACATCCGCTCGAGATTACCTCTCAAATCTCTTTCGCGATTCACTTGCGTTTCCAAACAATGGCATTCTGCGATATCCGACATCTTCGCCAAAAGAATTGGAGGGAAGATGGCTCTCGTCGAGTCCAGCTTGACATCAGGTATCCATACATTTCACTCTATCAATGAAAAATGTCACGTAAATAGGGTTAGTACTAGACCATGGAACAAGAAGAGTCGATGGTCTAAGTACCCTACCATAGTCGGTTCCTGTAATGGGTTGTTGCTTTTGGGCGCGCACGATGACTTGTTCTTGTGGAATCCCGTGACTAAGTATTTTAAGAAGGTCCTGTCATATGCACCTTTGGGTGATGATGGGTTTCGTATTGCTTCCGGGCTTTGTTACGACTCCTCTGCCAAAGAGTACAAGGCTGTAATGGTGTTTTCTCACGAGAATCAGGATTCTAAAGGTGGTCGATTTGCAGTTGTTGGCAGTTTCAAAAGCAATAGTTGGAGAAGGGTTCGCTTCCCCGATGGAGTTTTTCATGAGATGATGTCAGGACCTGTAGTAAATAAACACCTACATTGGCATTCGTCGTGCATTATGTATTTCGATATACAGATGAATGAATTCTATAAGGTGCCGATGCCAAAATCTGTGAGTTTCTGGTTTGGATTGGGAGTTTTGGATGGATGCCTTTGTATGATTCGCAAAAATTCAATCAACAATGATGTTGAGGTACTGGCAATGAAGGAATATGGCATAAGAGAATCTTGGACCACAATGTTTATCATACCCAATTTGACATTAGGAGTAGCAAGAAATTTGGGGCTATTTGGTTACACAAAGCGTGGGGAAGTTCTAATGAAAGTTCCTGTCGGTGATATGGGATGTGAGATGACAACATACAATCCTATGGACAGTTCGCAACGAAAAATTTCAATTCAAGATGATTGCGACTATGTCAATGCAGTTATGTACGAGGAAACCATGGTTACACCTACTGACTACGATTGGGAGGACAGAGAGTTAAGAGGAGAAGCTACATATGTGGAATATTTCCTTCATAGGTCTCCCCTAAAGATGAGAAAGAGAAGGGATGGTATTTGGCAAGTTTGCCCCATGGAAAAGGAAGATAATAAGCCTACTACGATGACTATTGAGAACAGTGAGAAGAAAGACTCCTACAAGCGTGCATTGTTGAACAATGAGACTATGAATAGCTTCAGAACAATATTGACATCATCACCTGGAGGAGTTTCGAGTCATGGCCAGAAGTGTTGAGGTTAAACCTAATTACCCGAAGTAATTGTGTGTAAGGTGGGTGTGTGTGGTTGTGTTGTGTCTTAGCTCTGTGTGTGAGAAGTGAGAGACAAATTAAGAGTTGGAATTCACGGTTAATTTGTGGCTGTGATTCGATTCATTTTGTATTATGTATAAGTACGTGTATGTGTGCATTGTCTAAGTATGGGAGTTGAGTGAGTGAAAGAAACAAGAGAGTTGACGCGAGAGTGAGATTGTAACCGGTGTGCTACTATCAATAAAATTGTGCTTGTGATTGTGTGAATTCTCGTCCTCCCATCAAGAAGTGCCGGATATGGAAGTGAGTGAACTTATTATTTTTATTTTTTCTTCTGTTTTTGCCGAAATTAAATAAGAACTTGTGTTTTCTGGGTATTAGTGTAATATTTGGGGTGTGATCTATACTTGCAGGTAGTCTATCTTTTGATCTACGATTGCTATGATTTCATACAGGCACTAGTGATCCAGTTTTTCACCCTATTGCAGAGGTGGTTCACAAAATTGTGAACAGAATGCCCAAGTAGACCCCCATATGTGGTTAATAAATAAAGGAAAATGATTTTGACACTCCTGTTTTAGCCACTGGCACTCCACTTTGTGTTTAGATCATGTGAGATTACAAAACAAAACGTGGAGTGCCAAAATTACATTCCATAAATAAAATAACGAAAGACTTCTAATTAATAATCAGTTCGGATTTTTGGCTAGATTTAACTTCTTGACCTCTCTTAGTAGGAAATGTAAAAAGATGACTAACTAGACTAGCATTGATTCGACTCTTGGGCCTAGCTCAAGCGGTCGTGTAGCTCCCTTTGGGGGTGAGAGGTTGTGGGTTCGATTCTTATGGAGAGGAGGTCAACCCCTTGTGGTAATCACTAACTACTAACTCGACTGATGTATACGGTATGACAAAAAAAAAGAAAAAGAAAAAAGACTAGCACTGATTTGAAAGAATAATTGGATGAACACAAATGATGCACAAAGATGACCAACTAAAGCTTTGTTGTTGTTCTTTTGATATCTCATGGCAAGCTTACGTGCACCTCGATTACTTCCTGGATAACTAAAATCCCACCGTCCACTACCGGGGCCCATTTAAGGTTGTGGCAAAGTCATGTGTGAACAGGACTCACAAAAAGTTGATAGCGCCTTAGAGATTTTGATCCTTTACCTGGGAGGGAGCGAACTATCCCGAGCCTTGATCTAGCCTGGGGATCTAGCCTGGGGTTATGTAGTTGAGAGAATAGGCAAGGAAAAAGAAGAGAGAAGAAGCAAGACATCAGAGCAGCCAAAAATCCATACCCCTGTTTTCAAATATCCCAGAAGAAATCCTTGTCCAAAACCTTTCGGAGGTTTCCTGTCCATTCTCTTTACCGATTCACCTCATGAAGATTCCAAACAATGGCTTTCTTTGATTTCTGACATTGTTGACACTACAAGTACCGGAAGCAAGATGGTTCTCGTCGAGTCCATCTTGAGTTCAGGTTCCCCTAACGTTTCACTTCAACAACGAAGATTCTCATGTGAGAAGGGTTTGTGTACCATTGAAAAATCTTGGACTAATCTGTTCACCGCATCCAATTCAACAACAACGAAGCAATATAAGTTGGAGTCTTTAGGTTGTAAGAAAGATGGTGAAATCCTAATGACAATTCTCATAGAAAGCTTTCAATTCAGCCCCATTG
This sequence comes from Rhododendron henanense subsp. lingbaoense, assembly GCA_020567845.1. Classification (NCBI taxonomy): domain Eukaryota; kingdom Viridiplantae; phylum Streptophyta; class Magnoliopsida; order Ericales; family Ericaceae; genus Rhododendron; species Rhododendron henanense. Next base: position 50,645,875 of record CM036316.1, read on the forward strand.
AGAATATGTTAATGCGATTGTGTAAGAGGAAAGTTTGGTTATACCTACAGGCGGGAGACGATTGGGAAGAGGATGAGTTGAAAGGGGACGCTACATATGTCGAAAATTATGGTTTCGGATCACCGGTCAAATGGGGAAAGAGAAGGGATATATAGTTCTTGGGACTACTTGAAGCTTGAAACGAAAGGCGACCATGAACTGCAAAGCCCAGTAAAAATTGCGACATACTCAGAAGAGTCAGAGTCGGTAGAAGAATATGAAGCAGAGAAGGAGAATCTGGGGTGAATGTTAATCTGCTGATTCACTATCTCCCTCTCTCACAGGGAATATAGTAACCAAATATAGGATGCCCTGTTTCAGCATCGAAATTTTATTTGTTTGGAGGCAAGAATAAATATGATCTCTCTAACAAGTTAGTTTAATTTTCTCAGTCCATTGAGCACCTCATTTTTTCAATGCAAGAAGATTGTTCCCATTCGGGACGCGTTGTGGAAGAAGGCCAAGTTAAATTCAACCGTGACGCATCGTGGCTTCCTTTTTTTAGGGAAAAAAAAAGCAATTGTTTTGATGACTGCGTGATAAGTATAATCACATCCATTGGAGAGGAGCCGGATTCATATGAGAAAAATAGACAAGCGAAAAGAAGAGTGAAGGAGAAAGCACTTTTGGGAAACTAGGCATACCTTGGCTATGTTTGGTAACACTCTCACTTTTCTTGTTCGTAAATCATAAGTGCTACCAAACATAGCCCTTATGTTCGTAAATCGTGATTGATTTTTGAGATCAAATTGTGTCCACCTCAAGTGGAATCCCATAATTTTCACAATTTTTATTTGTGAGACTCTTCATGCATTTATTGTAGTAATATGACTTTCACAATTTTCATAATTTTCAAAATATTGTAGGGAACACAGAGTAGTATACTTGTCAAAAATAAAAAATAAATTAATATGTAAAATAGACGATTTGATCCTATCAGTAATTTAAAAGTTAAGATCAGCTATTTTGTAAACCAAAAATTCATTTTTTGATATACATATCGACGTTCGATCAAGCGGATATATTGAATAGTTATAATGTTGTGCGGGCCATACAGAATGAATCTACCTAATAAAACACAAGGGTGTGGGGACCACACAAACACAAATTGAAAGAAGGGCTGAGATTCATTTGATCCAAGGGTTGACAAGAAACTTTGCAAATATAATGTAAGTGCCCACATTCTTTGTAGTAATTGCACAAATGCCACCGATCTTCCAATTCCAGAACCCTATACGCAAATTAATAGTTCTTTATAGCTAGCTTAAAAGTTTAGTTGGGGAGTGCCGTAAGCACGAGTAATTCTCTTTCGTGTCACTAAGAAGAGGATCACATACTACGCACTAATGAATCGATTTAGTGTTTTAGCCACTAGATAGCAAGTGCCTTAGGTACGAGCAATTCCAACAGGAGTGCGTAGTACCGTAGGTACAGACAAACACTAGTAATTTATATTATTGGTGTGAACGCACAGTGAGACCCAGTGCTTCAAAGACTCTCAGTAACACAACATCTCTCTGAGAACTAGGGCATCCTTTGAGTATGCGGCACGGCACCCATACACGCCGCATCCTCAAATCGAATGTTTCCCTCTATATATATGGAGTATTTGGCAATTCCTCATCGTTCACTACAATAAGAAAAAAGAAAACAAAACCCTAGAGACTAGACACATACAAAACAGTTTCAAAGGAGGATGGGAAGGAAGGCAGACTGCAGACGAAGGAGGGAGAAGAAGAAGAAAGAAATCATCCCAGAAGAGAAAACACAAACAGAAGCAGAACCCAATTTCCCTTACGTTCCGGAAGAAATCGTGGTCGACATCCGCTTGAGATTACCTCTCAAATCGCTTTCCCGATTCACCTGCGTTTCCAAGCAATGGCATTCTGCCATATCCGACATCATCGCCCAAAGAATTGGAGGGAAGGTGGCTCTCGTGGAGTCCACCTTGACGGCAGGGGTCCCTACGTTTCACTCCATCGACGAAGAATGTCACGTGAAAAGGGTTACTAGACCATGGAACAAGAAGAGTCAATGGTCTAAGTACCCTACCATTGTCGGTTCCTGTAATGGGTTGTTGCTAATGCGCGTGCATGATGGCTTGTTCTTGTGGAATCCCGTGACTACTTATTTTAAGAAGGTACTGGCGTATGCACCTTTGGGTGATGATGGTTTCCGTATTGCTTCCGGGCTTTGTTATGACTCCTCTGCCAAAGAGTACAAGGCTGTAATGGTGTTTTCTCGCGAGAATTGGGTTTCTAAACATCGATTTGCAGTTGTTGGTAGTTTCAAAAGCAATAGTTGGAGAAGGGTTCGCTGCCCCAATGGATCAGTTTTTCATTTGATGAAGCCAAGACCGGTACTAGTAAATGAACACCTACATTGGTATTCCGGCTGTAGGTTTGAGTGTCTGTTCTGTGATTTTGATCATACTTGTCCGTCGCCCACAATTTTGTATTTCGATATACAGATGAATGAATTCCACGAGGTGCCGATGCCAGAACCTCCTACGGATGTGATGTTGGGAGAGAGGATCTTGGGTTTGGGAGTTTTGGATGGCAGCCTTTCTGTGGTTCGCAATTCAATCAACAATAATGTTGAGGTATTGGCAATGAAGGAATATGGCATAAGAGAATCTTGGACTACAATGTTTATCATACCCAATTTGACATTAGGAGTAGCAAGAAGTTTGGAGCTATTTGGTTACACAAAGCGTGGGGAAGTTCTAATGAAAGAGTTCATAGGTGATAGGCGATGTGAGATGATCACAACATACAATCCTATGGATAGTTTGCGTCGAAAAATTTCAATTCAAGATCGTTGCGACTATGTCAATGCAGTTATGTACGAGGAAACCATGGTTACACCTACTGACTACGGTTGGGAAGACAAAGAGTTAAGAGGAGAAGCAACATATGTGGAATATTTCCTTCACAGGTCTCCCCAAACGATGAGAAAGAGATGGGATGGTATTTGGCAAGTTTGCACTACGGAAAAGGAAGATAATAAGCCTACTGCGGTGAGTACTATTGAGAAGAGTGAGAATAAGGACTAAAAGTGTGCATTGTTGAAAAATGAGACTATGAACAGCTTCAGAACAATATTGACATCATCACCCAGAGGAGTTTGAGTGATGGCCAGTACTGTTGTGAGATTGTTGTCTGTGTGCTATATATTATCTCCGTCAAGAAGTGCTAGAGATGGAAGTGAGTGAACTTTTTATTTTATTTTATTTTCCTATTTTCGCCGAAATTAAATAAGAACTTGTGTTTTCTGTGTGTTAGTGTAATATTTGCAGGTAGTCTATCTTTTATTTTTTTGCTAAGTAAAAAGATTTTATTAATCTTTATAAACGATTACAAAGATTAAACGAAACAACGAAACATTATAAGTTTGAGCCATTAGGTTGTAAGAAAGACGGTGAAGCCCTAATGAGGGTTTGGATATAATGGCATCCAATCTTAATGACAATTCTCATAGAAAGCTTTCAATTCAGCCTCATTGAGAATATGTTAAATATAATGGCATCCAATCTTCATGACAATATAGGGTTGGGATACAAGGGGAATAGTTACCAAATATAGGATGCCATGTTTCAGCATCCAAATTTTATTTGTTTGGAAGCAAGCATAAATATGATCTCTCTAACAAGTTAGCTTTTCTCAGTCCATTGAGCACCTCATTTTTTCAATGCAAGGAGATTTGTTCCTGTTTGGGACACGTAGTGGAAAAAGGCCAAGTTAAATTCAACTGTGACGCGTTGCGGAAAAAGGAATTCATTGCTGTGATTTTGAGGAACCATAGAAACACAAGTCCAAAGTCTTTGGCCTGTCCGGTCTGGTTTGTTAAGCTCGGGCCGTAAGAGAAGCTTGTCTCATGCCTAAGGCTCTGGATTTACGTTCGGCAACTATTGGAAGCGATAACAATCAATTCATCTCCTTGAGTGTTTCAGAGTTGGTTCCCCCTTGGGAGTGCGATCGTATTATTGAACATTGATCGAAAGTAACAATGGGTTAGGGTGTTTCCGGTAGTAATTTGAGGAAAAAACGTAGGCGTTTTTACAATGTCATTTACACAAATCAACAAGTTATGGCATTTTGCCAACTCGTTCACAGAAACTAACAACTTGTCAACAAAACATTTTTCAATGCGGAGGTTCTGTAATAGATCAAGAGGTGTGGGGCCGAGCCATTTGCAGGGATGGGTGTGAAGCTTGTCTGGGATTTCAATGCGATTCGATTCATTTTGTATTATGTATAAGTATGTGTATGTGTGCATTGTCTAAGCATGGGAGTTGAGTGAGCGAAAGAAACAAGAGAGTCGACGTGAGAGTGAGATTGTAACCGGTGTGCTATTATCAATAAAATTGTACTTGTGATTGTGTGAATTCTCCTCCTCCCATCAAGAAGTGCTAGAGATGGAAGTGAGTGAACTTATTATTTTTATTTTTTCTTCTATTTTTGCCGAAATTAAATAAGAACTTGTGTCTTCCGCTTATTAGTGTCATATTTGGGGGTGATCTATTCTTGCAGGTAGTCTATCTTTTGATCTTATGGTTTATCAACAAAGACAGTCTACGATTTCTATGACTTCATACAGGCACCAGTGATCCAATTTTTTACCCTATTGCAGATCAAGGTGGTTCACAAAATTGGGAACAGAATGCCCAATACTTAATTTTCATGGTGTTTGTACACCATGACAAAAATGCTGTAACAGGGGAATAGTAACCAAATATAGGATGCCCTGTTTAAGCATCCAAATTTTGTTTGTTTGAGGCAAGCATAAATATGATCTCTCTAACAAGTTAGCTTAATTTTCTCAGTCCATTGAGCACCTCATTTTTTCAACGCAAGAAGATTGTCCCTATTCTTTACTTCGATCCACATACGAATCAATTTAGCGATGTACCAATGCCAGAGCCAAGGAACAGGTCAGGTGGAAATATGATTTTTGGGTTGGGGGTTTTGGACGGATGCCTTTCTATGGTTCGCCGCAACACTTCAAGCTATTCTAAAGTCGACAATGTAGGGGTATTGGCAATGAAGGAATATGGTAGGCAAAAATCTTGAACTAGGCTGTTTAGCATATCGAACTTGGCATTAAGGTCTTATGATAAGAATTAATGGTTGCTGGCATTGCTTCGAGATTGAAGAGAAAGATTACGAGCAGCCAAACACCCAGAGGAATATTAACCACGCTCAGAACAAAACTCAGAATGTGTTGGAATCGAACCAGAAGAGCAACGACGTAGAGTAGATAATGGAAAAGCTAGTGAATGTCGATCTGATTATTTATCTATTCTCTTCCACTCTAATTTCTACTCTATTTTTACTTTTAGTTTTGTTTTGAATTCAAACATTGTGCTTAATTATTATATGTATTATCTTTAATTTTAGAATTGTCTGTGTATAATCTAGTAGAGAGTTTTGGATGGATGTCTTTATGTGGTTCGTCATGACAATCCAAGCAATTTTGAATGCCCTAGTGTCTAGGTATTCGCAATGAAGGAATACGGTACGAAAAAGTCATGGACTATGCTGTTTATCGTATCTAATTTGACATTGAGGACTAGTTGGGATACGTTGGAGCCATTATGCTATAAGATGGATGGTGAAAATCTAATGAAGATACAATGTTAATGATAGTTTGCATAGAGAAGTTCAACCTAATCATCGTTATCTCAATGCAATTAATTATGAGGAAAGTTTGGTTACACCTACTGGTTACGATTGGGAAGAGGAAGAATTTATAGGGGAAGCAACATATAAAGAGTTGCGTTATGAGTTTTCATACGAGTACCAAAAAAGAGGGAAGGGTTTCTGGAATCAGGGACCTTGCTAAGAGGAAGATTCAGCAGGGGTGTCGTCCACTCAAAACCGTGCCATTTATTTTTGGCACAATAAACCACTCCCCCTTCCTTGAATTGTCAAAAAACAAAAAAGAATAAACTCACTCCCCTTGATCGATCTATGTTTGGTGCCGAACAAATGAGCATGATGATTAATGATTTTAAGTTCTCTTGATTTAACGCTCTCTTGGTGATTTAAACGATCGAAAAATTAGTGGGCATTGAGAGTAATGGTGTTTGTACAACATAACAAAATGCTATAACAGGGGAATAGTAACCAAATATAGGATGCCCTGTTTCAGCATCCAAATTTTGTTTGTTTGGAAGCTAGCACAAATATGATCTCTCTAACAAGTTAGTTTTTCTCAGTCCATTGAGCACCCCATTTTTTCAATGCAAGGAGATTGTTCCTATTTGGGATGTGTCGGGGAAAAGGGCCAAGTTCAATTCAACTGCGACGCGTCCTGGAAAAAGGAATTCGGGGGAGGTTTTATTCATTGCTGTGAGGAACCATAGAGTGGAGCTACCAAATGGAAACAGGTCCAAATTAGTCTCTGGCTCATCCGCTCTGGTTTGCGAGGCTCTGGCCGTAAGAGAAGCTTGTTTCATGGCTTAGGCTCTGGATTTGCGTTCGGTAACGATTGAAAGTGATAGAAAAGCATATCATCTCCTTGAGTGTTTCAGAGTTGGTTCCCCCTTTACCTTGATGAAATTTATTTTTCAGTAGTGCAATTTCTAACCAATAATTGGTTATTTTTTTCAAGAATTGTGCACATCGGTCACTGAGCTACCGATGCCATTATTTTTTTTTCTTGGAAATTATCAATTCAACAACTCAAAGCCCAAAAAGTTCTAAAAATATTCCAGAAATCAATTTGTTTCACTACTTTTCCTCTCAGAAAAAACATACATCCCCTAACTAGTAGTATGTATATTTTCTTCGATACTTATTGAACATTGATTGAAAGTAACATTGGCTTAATTTGATTGTGACATAATGTTGACAAATATATGCATGATAATTTGTCGGAAAATTATATGCATTACTATTTATTATTTTGATGATTATTTTGTGGAAGTTTTTATTGATTGGCAAAAGAAAATCTTTTATTGCAAAATCCTTTTTGGACTAATTTATCTTTGCCTTGAAATATTGCATAAAGTCTTTTGGATTCAATGATTAAATTTTATAAAGATTTAATAAGCTCAATTCATGCTTTAACAGAATTATTTAAATGAATTTTTGTGCTACAGGTTGACGAACCGGATGACAGGCCGGCTGTCTTTACAGAGAGTTGTGACAACCGGTTGACAGACCGGTTGACAGGCCGGAAGTCCGGGTGGAAGTCCGGTAGTGTTATTCTGCAGTTTTTCTGCAGATCAGTAAAAGTTCCAACGGCTATATTTTCCTGATTCACTCCTCAACGGTTCTATTTACTTTCCAACAGCTAGGAAGCATATGGAGGGCTATATAAGGCTTCAAGAACTCATTGATGAGTAACCAATCTAAGCTACAACATTCCATATCATTCCAAGAGCAAATTCTCCAAAGATCAAGTCCAAAATTCTCCTTGTTCTTCCACTTTCATATTTTTCTTGAAGAAAATTTGTACAAGTCGTGAGCGATAATTTTCATACTTTCTCCACATACTTGTAATTCCTAAGTGAGTGTTTGAGTCAAACACTTGAAAGCTTAGAAGACCAAATTCTTGTTGAATTTGGGTGTTATTGTTTTTGAGAGCTTTCGGAGAAAACTCTTGCGGTTGCACTAGCTCCTCGGGAAAGCTAGGGGATAAGGTCGTTGTAAGCACCCGCAAGACTTACTGCTTGTAATCTTTTTAAAGATTGAAGGAACCTTCAAGTAGTTGCTTGAGGAGAAGTGGACTAGGCCGGACCGTGGACAAATCCGGGCCGAACCACTATAATCGGGTTCTATTTCTCTAACTCTCTCTCTTTTATTTGCTCATATCGTTTTGATTAAAAGATTGTTAGAGATAATCTTTATTGGCTTAACAACCCGATTCCCCCCCTTCTTGGTTGTCATTTTTGGGTAACACATAATATTTTTACAGTCATCATTAATAAGTCCCCCCTTCTAAGTTGGATTTTCCCCGTCGTCGAAAATAATTATCCATTCTTGTGAGAGATATTTTAAAACTAGTATCAGTAGGCCCTGTTCCAGTAACTAAAAATAAATACTTAAAGCGGAAATAAAGACGATGTATTGTGAGACCATATCTGTCTCGTAAAACAGAAAATAAAAATACTTAAAAAATAATAACCTTAGAATGGGGCCTAATTGTAATAAGATGAGCCGATTTTGAATGTACTTTTAGCCAATGAACAGAACATGAATACACGGGAATCGAGCTCTGCCCATGCACACGGCACTCCACTTCACTTGTGAACAGCAACATGATTAAAACATGGTAATTTGTCCAAAACTTGGAAATTTTTCCGATTTCACAGCCCCTAATCCCCTGTGTTCCAAATTTTGTTTTTTCATTTTTTCCGATAATTAGAGCATCCGCAATGTAATAATCAAAAGTGAATAATCAAAAACTTGCCATGTCAGTTTTTGATTATTCATTTAGAGGGTTGCTAAAGTTAAAAATGTGAAGTCCCACATTGTTACTTTTGATTATTCAAATGTCCAAATTTGATTATTGGTTAGGATGTTGCTAACTTTGATTATTACAATGTGAGCATTTTTTTAAGCACACATTGCTAATTTTAGCAATCTTTTGATTTTGATTATTACATTGCGGATGCTCTTAGGCCATCCACAGTGGTATAATCAAAAAAGGATAATCAAAAGTTGACACATCAGCTTTTGATTATTCACTTAAGAGGTTGCTAAGCTTAACAATGTTAAGCTTCACAATGGTCACTTCTAGTCCATAACCAAAATAAGGGGTCCACTATAATCTCTCTCTCTCACGTGCGCGTGCGCCATTCACTTCCCTCCATTTACGTTTTTTTGGACAAAATATATCGATTTCCTCTTTTAATTTTGGGGAAAAATCGGTGACTTTCTTCCCTTGTATTATGATTTTTTTTTTTTTTTGGGGGGGGGGGGGGGGGGGGGGGGGGGGGGGGCGGGGGTGGAAATAAAAACGGGAAAGAAGAGTGAAATACCTTAATCCGGCGACGATGGGTTGGATTGTAGATGATCGAGAGATATGAATTTAACTTTTGGAGGGAAAGAAAGAGAAATAATTTGTCGGTGAAGTGAAGAAGATATAGAGTAGGTGAAGAAGAGAAAAAGAAAATACCAGTTGAAACACGTGTGTATACAAATTTTGGAACTAGTTAACTTATGTAGTGTGAAGTCCACAAATTTTGATTATTGAAAAATGTTGCTAGTTTTGATTATCCAAAGCTCAAAATTTGATTATTTCTAAGGATGTTGCTAAGTTTGATTATACCATTGTGAGCCATTTTTTGCACCAACATTGTTAACTTTAAAAACAATTGGCTTTTGATTATACCACTGTGGATGGCCTTAGGGCATTAATGTTTTTTTGAGTGTGTGAAAATAATTAGGGCATTCTTTGAGTGTGAGGCACGGCAAGCATATAAGGCCACATGGCCCACATCCGAAACCTAATGTTTAGAGGAATAGTCCATATATATATATATGTTGCCCAGTCCTCATTCTTCATGCAACATAGTAATAAAACAGAAGAAACCCTAGCCCCCATAAAACAGAAGAAACCCTAGCCCCCATAAAACAAGAGTTTGAAAGGAGAATGGGAAGGAAGGAAAAAAGACGAGGGAAAAGAAGAGTGAAGAAGAAAGGAATCAGAGCAGGAGCGGAAGCGGAAGCGGAAACACAAGTCAATCCGACTTTTCCGAATATTCTAGAGGAAGTTGTGATCGAAATACTCTCAAGACTTCTCCAAGCAGGAGTGGAAGCGGAAACACAAGCCAATCCGAGTTTTCCAAATATTCCAGAGGAAATTGTGGTTGAAATACTCTCAAGACTTCCCCTCCCCTCTCTTCCTCGATTCACTTGCGTTTCCAAACAATGGCGTTCTTTGGTTCCTGACATCATTGCCAAAAAAAGCGGAAAGAAGATGGTTCTCGTAAGATCCATTTTGAGATCAGAAACCCTTACGTTCCACACCATCGATGAAGAATCTCGTGTGGAACAAGTTACTACACCATTTGATACGATTAAACACAAGTCAAGGTATTATCCAGTATTATACGGTTCTTGTAATGGCTTGTTGCTCATAAAAATCGACGATGGCTTGTTCTTGTGGAATCCCGTCACTAGATATTTTAAGAAAGTGTTGTCATATGAACCATTGGCGGATTACAGTTTTAAGAAAGTGTTGGTCTCTGGGCTTTGCTATGACTCTTCCACCAATGAGTACAAGGCTGTAATGGCACTTAATGATGAATCTGTCGCGGTTGGTAGTTTCAGAAGCAAAAATTGGAGAAGGATTCTGTTTCCTTATAGGATCAATACGTTGAAGTCTGGGCCCGTAGTAAATGGAAACCTACATTGGTATGTTTCTGACGAAAATCCCAATCATTCCTATTCATCGCACCAGATCCTTTACTTCAATCCACAAACGAATCAATTTAGCAATCTACCAACGCCAGAGCCTAGGAACGGGTCGGGTGGAAATATGATTCTCGGGTTGGGGGTTTTGGACGGATGCCTCTCTGTGGTTCGCCATGAGAGTCCAAGCTGCTATTCTGAAGCCGACAATACTGTTGAGGTATTGGCAATGAAGGAATACGGTATGCAAGAATCTTGGACTAAGCTGTTTAGCATATCGAACTTGGCATTCAGGTCTTACGACAAGTTAGAGCCATTATGCTATACAAAAGATGGTAAAGTTCTAATGAAAGATTTTCTAATGATAGATGATTTGAACACGTCTGGAAGAAGCCCGAGTGTAAGGGTATACGATCCTATTAACAGTTTGTACAAACGAATCCAAGTTCAACTCATCAATGTAATAATGTATGAGGAAAGTTTGGTTACGCCTACCGACTACGATTGGGAAGAGGAAGAGCTGAGAGGGGAACCAACCTATGTGGAATATTATTCTTACAGACCTCCATCGAAGTGGGTAAAAAGAAGGAATCGTCGGTGGGAAAAGGAAGATTACGATCCGCCAAACACCCGGAGGAATATTAACAACACTCAAAATGTGTTGGATTAATCTTCGAACCAGAAGGGCAATGGGCGTAGAGTAGATAATGGAAAAGCTAGTGAATGTTGAACTGCTTGATTCTTAATTTATCTATTCTTCAACTCTAATTTCCACTCCATTTTTTATTTATAATTTTGTTTAGAATTCGAAACATTATGCTTAGTTATAATCTCAATTTTATTCAGGCCCGACCCTCTATTTTTCGAGGCCCTAGCTAGTAGGTATTTGAAAATGGGGCCTCTTAATATGTTTATGTATTGATTAGTTGTTCAATAAAGGAAGCAAAGATAGTATTGTGGTTCTGTGGCAAAATTATTGTACCACTTCTTTAGTACCATAGGCCATGGGTTCAAGCCTCAAAACCGTTGAAGCCCTTTTTGTGAACGAGTTTCAGAACTTCTGGCGTTAAAAATCGAAGTCGTCGACTCATGCTTATTGCACGCACATCTTACCACATTTGCCTTCTTCTAAAATACTTCACATTTATAATATTTATTATATACTTCTATTTTGGGGCCAATTAAGACGCAGCGGAATTCACGAGAGATTAGTTAGCGTACTAATCCAAACGAGATAAACAACTCGTCGCAACGAGCAAATTTTGCGTACAAGAAAGAAGAGAGAATCTCTGCAATATTATTGATTAAAAGCTTTAAAAGTTTAATAATTGAATAGGTTACAACCCTTTTTATAAGACCCTAACCCTAGAAATCCTACTGTAAAAGAAATCTTAAATCATGCCAAAACAAACGACATTAAAGAAAAGATATTTCCTAATTAATTAAAATAAAATCCTAATTCTTGTAGACCAAGAATCCTAATAAAGGTAGAAATCAAAATCAAACTGAATATGAAAAGTTAATAATTTTAACCTAAACGAAAATATTTCTAGTCAAAATCTTATTCTAAAACAATAAAAATAAAATACAAAAACTCTCTATTTTTGTCCTACATCAAATTATTGGACCCAAAATCAGAGGCCCTAAGCAATTGCCTGGTGGGCCTACGCCTAGGGCCAGGCCTGATTTAGTAAGACTCTCGAGATTGATTGAAAAGAAATACTTTTGTTTTGAACGGCAAAGAAATTTTATTAATCTTTGAATAAGTAACATTATTAATCTTTAAAAAGAAATTTTATTTATACATATTGAACATTGATTGGAAGTAACATTGGGTTAATTTGATTGTGAAATAATATTTAAAGTCATCACTAATAAGTGCCTCCTCTAAGTTGGATTTTCCCCATCACGAAAATAAATACTCCCTCCGTCCCTTATTTATAGTCTAGTATTTCATTTTGGGTTGTCCCTTAATAAGTGTCCATTTTGTAAAGTTAGTAGGTAAAAGTTGGTACATTGTCTATTTTGTCCCTAAAAGTAGATTCCATTTTGAAAAGTTAATGAGTAAAAGTGTAATGATGATGGGTAAGTAGGGAAAGTGGAGGAAAAAGTTGATGTGAAAGGTATAATGATGATGTCTTTTTAATAAGTTGGAGTTACGAAGCAGGACATTTAAAAAGGGACGGAGGGAGTACCCATTTTTGTGATAGGATATATTTTAAAACTAGTAATCAGTTAGTATTTTTTTAGTAAGATGAGCCGATTTTGAATGAACTTTTAGCCAATGAACAAAATAGCAACACGATTAAAACTTGGTAATATGTCGAATTTCACAGCCCTAATCCCCTAGACCCCTGTTCAATTGCACAGAAAGGATGGAGAAGGACGAGAAAATCAACTTTTTCGTAATTATCTGTATGTTTATCAGGAAAGTTGTAGGACCCACAGCCTCAATTTTCCCATAGGGAAACACTTTCTCGCAAAATAGGTCCTGCCAAAAAGAAGAAATTCTTGTTTTCCAGCAAGATTTCTTGTCAACAAAATATATACAGAAAAATAAATTTCATATTTCTTTACTTCACATCACTTCACTTTTCCTGGGGATCAATTTCTCACATAACATTCCTGACAATTGAACGGAACCCTATGTTCCAAATCCCGTTTTCTCATTTTTCCCGATAATTAGGGCATTCTCTCTTCTTTTTTTCTTTTTTCTTTTTTTGTGTGTGTGTGAAAATAATTAGGGCATTCTTTTAGTGTGAGGCACGACTAGTATTTAAGGCCACATGGCCCACATCCGAAACCTAATGTTTAGAGGAATAGTCCATATATATGTTGCCCAGTCCTCATTTCTTCATAACAACATAGTAATAAAATAGAAGAAACCCTAGCCTCCATAAAACAACAGTTTCAAAGGAGAATGGGAAGGAAGAAAAAAAGACGAGGGAAAAGAAGAGTGAAGAAGAAAGGAATCAAAGCAGGAGCGGAAGCGGAAGTGGAAACACAAGTCAATCAGAATTTTCCGAATATTCCGGAGGAAGTTGTGGTAGAAATACTCTCAAAACTTCCCCTCGGCTCTCTTCCTCGATTCACTTGCGTTTCCAAACAATGGCGTTCTTTGGTTCCCGACATAATTGCCAAAGGAACCGGAAAAAAGATGGTTCTCGTAAGATCCATTTTGAGATCAGGTACCCTTATGCACTCCATGGATGAAGAATCTCGTGTGGAACAAGTTACTGCACCATTTGATATGATTAAGTCAAGGTATTATCCAGTATTATACGGTTCTTGTAATGGCTTGTTGCTCATAAAAATCGACGATGACTTGTTCTTGTGGAATCCCATCACTAGATATTTTAAGAAAGTGCTGTCATATGAACCCTTGGCGGATGAGGGTTTTGCCGTGGTCTCAGGCCTTTGCTATGACTCTTCCACCAATGAGTACAAGGCTGTAATGGCACTTACTCATGAGAGTCCAGATTATCGTGGTGAATTTGTCGACGTTGGTAGTTTTAGAGGCAAAAATTGGACAAGGGTTCGATTTCCTTATAAGGTTTACACGATGGAGTCAGGGCCTGTAGTAAATGGACACCTACATTGGTATGTTTCTGATGAAAACTCCGGTCATTTCCTTTCGTCGCACCAAATTCTTTACTTCAATCCACATACGAATCAATTTATCAAGGTACCAATGCCAGAGCCTAAGAACAGGTCAGATGGAAATGCGATTTTAGGGTTGGGGGTTTTGGACGGATGCCTTTCTATGGTGCGACGTGACAGTCCAAGCTATTCTGAAGTCAACAGTGTAGAGGTATTGGCAATGAAGGAATACGGTATGCAAAATTCTTGGACTAAGCTGTTTAGCATATCGAACCTGGCATTAAAGTATTATGGTCGGTTAGAGCCATTATGCTATACAAAAGATGGTGAAGCTCTAATGTTCACGTCTAGAAGCGGTCAGAGTGTAAGGGCATACAATCCTATTGACAGTTCTTACAAAGAAATTCTAGTTCAACCGAATTGCGATAGCGTCTATGCAATCACGTATGAGGAAAGTTTGGATACACCGACCGACTACGACTGGGAAGAGGAAGAGAAGAGAGGGGAGCCAGCATATGTACAATATTATTATTACAGCCGTCCATGCAAGTGGATAAAAAAAAGGAATGGTTGGTGCTCGGCATCGCTTGGAGATTGAAGAGAAAGATTACGAGCAGCCAAACACCTAGATGAATATTGACAACCCTCAAAATGTGTTGGAATCGATCTCTCAGAAGAGCAATGGGGTAAGAGTATAAATAAAGGAAAAGCTAGTGAAGGTTGATCTGATTCTTTATCTGTTCTTCCACTCAAATTTCCACCCCATTATTATTTTTAATTTTGTTTCGAATTCGAAACATTATGCTTAATTGTTATATGGATTATCTTAAATTTCATTTTTAGTTTTGATTTGGTTTGGTTTGGTTTGGTTGAAATAGACAGTGCTGGAAAAGATAATGAGCCGAGTTGGCTAATGCTACTAGGAATGCTAAGGCAGTTGAATCAATTTGATAGTTATGTGGCTGTGTTGTTAATTTCTGTTTCATTGCATCTCTAGAATTGTCTGTGTATAATAAAGTTGAAAAGCATGTTGATCTACTATGTTTGTGGTACTTATTACTTGTTCGATGAAAAGATAAATATATGTTGAAAAAGTTTAAGATGGAGAAACAATAATGTCTTTTGGGGGTGGTGTTTTTTTTTTTTAATCTTTTGGTGCACATAAATTGAATTGGGTCTCTAGGCCTGCCTTCTCTGATGCCAAAACAGGTATAGGGGCTACTGTTTCAGTGGTATTTTGAGAGCAGCCACTTTGTGCATATTGCTAAAGGTTAGGTTTGACTCCAATCCTCTCCCGCCCATACCCCCAATGATTGGGGACTACATGGGTTCTGTTGTGTTGTTGGTGGTGGTGGTGCTTTTCGTCTTGGTTGGATTTTGGAGTGGTGTTTCTTTTTGGGTGTTTTGGCTTGTTACTTGTCATCCGCAGATTGGTGTTTTTTCCCTTTGGGTCCTGGCGGCACGTGATTGTCGGTGTGTTGGGGTGCCTCCTCTATGGGCTCTTCATGCTCCTTTGGGATGCCTCGTGCTTTTGGATTCCTTTAATCTTTGTGATGTGTTTCCAAAGATTAATAAATTCCTTTTTTGCCATTTAAAAGAAAAATAAAAATAAACAATGTCATGTAGAAATGAGGAACTGCATGTGTTGTACACATGATACTTTCTTTAGCAATTAAGAAGCATAAACATGTCTACAGGTTACAGTGGTGGACGCAAAATTTATCCTTAGCAGGGGCTCGAACCACTTGTATTTCTGTAGTGATAACAAAACTTATATCGATCTCATGTTTATATATTGCCACTTGCATGGTAGATCTAAAGTATGTATATGTGTACGTAGCTTTCATTTACACCAGCACGATTAGTTCTGTTTTTTTTATTTTTGGATATAGGTAATGTTTGTGATTGAGTACGTGAATTAGATTACGAAAGCAAACCGAACGTCGCTCCACCTGCTCGACGCTCGCTAGGACCTCACCCCGTTATCCCACGAAAATGAGGTTTTCGAGAGTTCAGATCTTGGGTTTTCGAAGCTGGTGCACGATGGTATCACAACGCAAGGATAACATCCCAACGGCACCCTAATCTCACGAAAATCATATGCCACACATGCCCCTAAAAAAGGTTGATATAACGGTCAACCTGAGCAAAAATAGGAACTAATTATCCCGAGGTGCTATATAAACAGGAGCACGAATTCGCCATGAAAATTCAATCAACAATAACGTTGAGGTATTGGCAATGATGGAATTGGCACAAGAGAATATTCTTGGACTAAAATGTTTTATCATACCCAATTTGACATTAAGGCCTAGCAACAAATTTGGGGCTATTAGGTTATACAAAGTGTGGCGAAGTTCTAATGAAAGCTCCCACAGGTGACATGGGATGCGAGACAAGAACATACAATCCTATGGACAATTCGATCGCATAGAAATTTTTTGATTCAAGATGATTGTGACTACGTCAATGCAGTAATGTACGAGGAAACCATGGATACACCTACCGACAACGATTACGAATGAGAAGAGAAATAGTTAAGAGGATATATGAGTGGAATATTTCCTAAATTGGTCTCCCCAAGAGATGAGAAAGAGAAGGCAGGGCCGGCTTTGAGCATATGCTGAGAATGCGGCCGCATGCATCAGGCCCTCAATTTTGGCCTTTAAAGGCCTCTAAATATATATGCCCATGTATTATGCGTAAAGATATAGAATTAGTAGAAAAAACTAGGCCGCAACTTTAATAGGAATTCAATACAAAAGGCTAAAAAAATAATGGTAAATGATAAAATTTTTAAGTTTTCGGGTAACATTTTATAACAAGAATAGTGTTTTTGTCTTAACCTGTTAAACTCTGTAAAGAATGCAAACCTTGGCCCTTAGTTTTCAATTTTTACACCGTTTCCAAAGAATCAAAAAAAAAAAAAATTGATCGGATATCATGAGTTCTTTAGTCGGACATCATTAGTTATATAAACATGTATTGTCAATACAATTTCAAAATGTACTGCATGACAAATCTAACTCAATTTTGTGGATATCAATGTCCGATTAATTAACTGGATTTTTAGTAGAGTCACTACAACAAAGAACACTTTTAGCTACGAAATACAAAATTTGTCACCAAATGATACATTTGGTAAGCAAATGGTATTTAGTCGCCAAATTGGTCCTGTTTGTTGAGGAAATTAATGGGATTTCGTCGTCAAATGGCACCTTTTTGTGAGAAAACCCATATTTCGTTGCCAAAAGGTACTTATTGGCAACAAAATACCATTTCCTCACCAAACAGTACTTTTTTGGCGAGGAAAATTGAATTTCGTCACCAAATGGTAACTTTTGGCGACCAAAAAATGAATTTTGTCAGCAAATGCAAGACTAATTACTTTTTAAATTTCAAAAAAATCAATATATTGATAAGTTTAGTTTAGAACCTGGAGATTCCAAGTTCGAGTCCGAACAACAACAAAGTGAAAATAAATTTTCTAGTTTGATCGTTCAGGACGACAAAAATTGACCGGTCCCCCACCAATTTGCCATGAAATTCAATATAGTGACTATTCATGTTGTTGTCGGCTGGACTTTTAAGCCTCGGTAATTATAACTTCCTAGACGATTAAGGTTAGATTTGAAGATTTTGTTGAATTTTTTTTTTTTTTGGATCCGATTTGTTGAGGTGATTTCAATGAATGACAAACACATCTAGAAATTTGGCTTGACCAAAAAAAAAAAAAACTACATAACATAGGCCAAATTGAAATAAAAATATATAGTAGTATTTTTGTTGCTGACTAAGAGTATCCACAATGGCATAGCCAAAAGTAAGAGATTTTTAAAGTTAACAATGTTGATGCAAAATATGGCTTACAATGTTATAATCAAACTTAGCAATCTCCTTAGAAATAATCAAATTTTGGTCTAGCAACCTTTTGCCAATAATCAAATTTAATGAACCCGACATTCTCAATCAAATACACCCATTGTTATAAAAAAAAAAAAACATTTTCTCTCTTCCATTTTCCCCTCTCTATCTCTCTTTCTTTTTCAAAAAAAATATTTTACTAAAAAAAACTAGTTTTTAAAAAAACTATTTTCTCCCAGAAATTGTTTTTAACTGTTTTTAAAAAACATTTTTATACACAAAAAAACTGTTCTTTATTCGAAAAATTGTTTTGTTTTTAAAACTATTTTTTTCAAAATCTTTTCTTATTTAAATTTTTTTTTTCAAAAACCGTAGTTACACTTAAAAATTTTGAAAAAAATTCAAAAACTATTTTCTATTTCTAATAAATAGTTTTTATTAGTCTCAAAACTATTTTTACAAAAAAACTATTTCCTATGTTTACAGTTTTTAGTTTTTTTGAATTTGAAAATGTGATGTGGCAAATTTTGGTTATCCAATTTTGATTATGCCACTGTGGACCTTTACATTGCAAATCTTACCAATCTCTTAAATGGATAATCAAAAGCTGATGTGGCAACTTTTGGCTATCCATTTTTTATTATATCATTGTGGATACCCTAAGGCTGTGTTTCTATAAACTTATTACATATAAGCCTGAAAGTTATTTCGATATTTTTTATTTTTTGTAATTTTTGTTTAGCTTTTCATCGTAAATTTTAGGGTTGATCGTTCATCTTAGCAAGGCGAATCGAAAAAGTATAAAAATATGGACCGATGTTAAAAAAAATTAAATAAGACAGCTGTTTGATACTTTTTTCGTCTTTAGTGAACTTTTTTTGCTTTCCGTATGTTGTAATTTTGTATTTTTTAGACTCTTCTAATCGAGACGGATGATTAATTCAAAAAATATGATGTGAATCTAACAAAAATTCAAAAAAGACGAAGAAAATACACAAAACGAAAGAAAGAAAAATAAGTCTATAAGGATGGAGCCGAAATCCATGATGGGTTTCAGATGCTTTCGCGTCTCCATTGATTACAAATTCATTCATTAAAAAATGAGGTCTAAATCTTTCAGCAACAAAGACCCAAGAAAAAGGAAAACCATGCACTGAGACCATGGATTGCGAATTTTCCATATTCGCATATTTTCTACACAATTGCGTAGTTTGACGGTCCATTTTCTGGAAGAAGCTTGACTATATATATTTGCTTTAAATAAAGTCAAGATAACGAAAATGCTAGGGGCGCCGAAGAAATGGGGTACCAAAAAATAATACTACGATGGCATACGGGGTTCATTTTGGGTCCCACATAAATAATTCAAAGTCGTATATTAATTTTAAGATAGTAATTTTTTGAGTAGTCCTGCCAAAAATTAGTTCAATTAGATATGTTTAATTTAAGTTGTTGATTCAATCTTTCAAGTTTCATTAAGGATTTAGGATCTTGATTTTTGAATGAAAAATTTGAAGATTGTGCTCAAGCTGATGCGCCATTCAACGACCACATTTTGGGGGGAAATGGTGCTTTTCAATTTTGCTGCTAAGGCAGTGTTTTCACTTTTCAATGAGTCGACATAGAACACTTGCTATATTTTTTGGGGGCCAACTACACGTCCTACAAATATGATTCTAATTGCAAGTTATTCTAAAAATGTCTTTTCTAAGTGGTGGGTTCTTTTTTTTTCATAGATGTCGGCTGATAAAGAAAGAGTGATGTACGTAATTTCGGGTCAAAACTGAAAGAGTGTGCAGTAATGGAACATGTGGTGATTGTGTTCTTTTCTAAGTGGTGGGTTCTCTTTTTTCATACATGTCGGCTGATAAAGAAAGAGTGATGTACGTAGTTTCGGGTCAAAACTGAAAGAGCGTGCAGTAATGGAACATGTGGTGATTGTAGTCTTTTCTAAGTGGTGGGTACGTTCTTTTGTTTTCATAGATATCGGCTGATAAAGAAAGAGTGATGTACGTAGTTTCGGGTCAAAACTGAAAGAGCGTGCAGTAATGGAACATGTGGTGATTGTTGTCTTTTCGAAGTGGTGGGTTCTCTTTTTTCATAGATGTCGGCTGATAAAGAAAGAGTGATGTACGTAGTTTCGGGTCAAAACTGAAAAAGCGTGCAGTAATGGAACATGTGGTGATTGTAGTCTTTTCTAAGCGGTGGGTTCTTTTTTTTCATAGATATCGGCTGATAAAGAAAGAGTGATGTACGTACGTAGTTTCGGGTCAAAACTAAAAGAGCGTGCAATAATGGAACATGTGGTGATTGTGGTCTTTTCGAAGTGGTGGGTTCTCTTTTTTCATAGATGTCGGCTGATAAAGAAAGAGTGATGTACGTAGTTTCAGGTCAAAACTGAAAGAGCGTGCAGTAATGGAACATGTGGTGATTGTAGTCTTTTCTAAGCGGTGGGTTCTTTTTTTTCATAGATGTCGGCTGATAAAGAAAGAGTGATGTACGTAGTTTCGGGTCAAAACTGAAAGAGCGTGCAGTAATGGAACATGTGGTGATTGTTGTCTTTTCGAAGTGGTGGGTTCTCTTTTTTCATAGATGTCGGCTGATAAAGAAAGAGTGATGTACGTAGTTTCGGGTCAAAACTGAAAAAGCGTGTAGTAATGGAACATGTGGTGATTGTAGTCTTTTCTAAGCGGTGGGTTCTTTTTTTTCATAGATATCGGCTGATAAAGAAAGAGTGATGTACGTACGTAGTTTCGGGTCAAAACTAAAAGAGCGTGCAATAATGGAACATGTGGTGATTGTGGTCTTTTCGAAGTGGTGGGTTCTCTTTTTTCATAGATGTCGGCTGATAAAGAAAGAGTGATGTACGTAGTTTCAGGTCAAAACTGAAAGAGCGTGCAGTAATGGAACATGAGGTGATTGTGGTCTTTTCTAAGTGGTGGGTTCTTTTTTTTCATAGATGTCGGCTGATGATATTATTACTCCCTCTGGATTTAATAGTCTTTTTTGGGAGTTCGTACCATTTTTCAATCGATTATATCTTGTAATTTATAATGTTCTATATAATTTTGAAAATATTGTCTTATAAAACTAATTTAGATCTATCAAAGAAAATCCATATTGGATATAAAATTCATTACCAATTTAAAGATGTAACTTATTTTTTATCCAGTTAGAATTGAACGAAAGACTATTAAATTCAGCCGGTGGGAGTATTAGTGGGAGATGTACTCCCACTAATTATGCCTATAAATCAAAGTATAACCTCATACTCTCAATCACAAAAGAAATTAAGGGGAGAAAAATGGCCTGTAGGAGTGAGAGAGAGAGGCATTTTGTGTTGGTTCATGGCGCTTGTCATGGAGCGTGGTGTTGGTGCAAGGTGGGAACGCTATTGAGATCCGAGGGTCATAGGGTCACCGCGTTGGACATGGCTGGGTCTGGTGTCCACCCAAAGCAGTCAAGTGAGATCCGTTCAACGGCGGACTACTTTCAGCCATTGATGGAATTCATGGAGTCGGTGCCGACCGATGAAAGGGTGGTTTTGGTTGGCCACAGTGCTGGTGGAATCAGCATATCTGTAGCTATGGAGAGGTTTCCAGAGAAAGTTTCTCTTGCTGTATTTGTCTCTGCTTTTATGCACAGTCCAACCTTCACTCTTCATACTGTCATGGCAAAGGTACTCTATAATATGTTGCGGATAACGTTATTGCTGCAACATAGGGAAAGGATATTCACGGAAAATGGTGTTCTTTGTTATGAGTCCCTTCGGGGACATCCGATAAAATTGGAATGATAAAGGTGCTATGAAAAAATAACCAATATACGCATGTTCATAAAACAACTGGCCCAAAATTTGGAACTCTTATGTGTAAAATGGTAAGGAACTCACCCTATTTGTAGAAATGATCAAAATACTATTACCAAAAATTGACAAAAATGCCCTTGCAAATTTTACAACATGTGACTCAATATATGGCTGTCTTGATCTGTGTCTCGTATTGTTTGTCATCTTTTTGACTTTTCCATGTCCAAAATTGTTTGGCCATTTAGAAATATCAAAGTACCAATGACAAGTCTATTTTGGAGGGAAGGGCTTTTTTGGAAAGTTAATAATTATAATTAGGAATTGTGTACCCTTATTAAGTACTTGGATTTCCTAAAATAGACTGACAATTTTGAGACGGAGGAGTACATGACCTGAATATCCACTTCGACAATGACTAAAATACTTCTCTCTTACTTTTATATTCAGAATATCAATATTTATAAAAAGATCGAAATAGTCTGTGATATTAGATCATCCTCCTTCAAGGTATTAATCTAACAATTCATCAATCGATTTCCGACGTGGTCGGTCTGCAAGTAAAAACTTGACACCGATGAGATGTTGGCCAACACCCCTCCGATGGCTATGTCAGTATATATTTTTGAATAAAAGTATGGAAAGCTGTAGTGAATTTGGATACTAGAGTTGCATACTTGCTCCCATAGGTGGGAGGGTTATCATATAAGCGTTCTAGGAGGAAGAGTCCCTTTAGGACTGAATTGTAGGATCGTTGGGTGTTGATAAGGATGACCCTTGAACGGCACAAAAGAAAATTTAATCGTTGGGTGTTGATAAGGATGACCCTTGAACACTATCCTTTTCCTCTCTCTCTCTCTAACCTTCCGCCTCCCTAAAAGCAGTTTCAAGGGTCTCAGCTTGGGCCCCCCCCCCTCTTCTCCTCTCTCTCCCTTCTGTCTATCTCTTCTTCTCCCTCTCTCTTTTTCCTCCGTATTCCCCATCCCTGCTCCTCCTCCGACTTCTTTTGCTCTCTTTTTTTCCTATTCTCAAAATCGATCGGCAAGGTAATAGGATGGACGGCGGCGGTGATGCGTTTGGTCTTGCTGGTGTATGGGATCTGGACGCTCGGATTTCTCCAGGTCGTTTATGGGCACCGAATCGGCGGCTGCTTGGCGATCATCTCTCGGAGTATCAGGGCTACGTAGGGTCGGCGTCGGTAAGTTTCTCTCTCGGATTTTCTGTCTCTTTCTCTCCACTCTTTGTTTTCCGACCCCCATACCCTCGTTCTCCTTGCCACACCCCTCCCTTGGCTCTCCTCCTCCTGGATCTTCGTTCCTTAACCTCTGGTTCTGTTCACCGGTCCGGTCTACTGCTGGGTTCTCTGGATTTTGCCTAACGGCATGGTGGCTGTACGGGGGTGGAAGGCGGCGGCGTTTGGTCTCCCGCCGTGATCGTCTCTTGAGCTTTCACGGATTTTGCTTAACGGCTTTGGGTGCTTCCGCGGCAGGGGTTGTTTTGGTGTCGGTCTGTTTTTTCTCCAATGGTTGCTTGTGGTGGCGTGGTGGAGTCTGGAGGAGACATTTCGGCCGGTGTGTTTTGGTGGGTCTGCCTAGCTTCTGGTGGTGAGGTGGTGGCCGGCGGCGGTTGGTGTGCTTTGAATTCTAGGGTTTGGTTTTGGGCTTCTCAGGCTGGGCTATGTTGTATATCTGGGCTTTTAGGCCTTACGATGGACTTTATTGTTTGATCTGGGCTTTTAGGCCTTGGGGTTTTTATTTGGGCGTCATTGCATTATCTGGACTTTTAGGCCATCGGACTTGTATTTGGGCTTTTTGCCCTCAGGTGTTTGTCCAACCTTGGTTGGACTCCTCCCCCTTCCCCTTATCTTGTTGTAACCTTTGACAAGATTCCCTAATAATATTATTTTGCCGATCAAAAAAAAAAAAAAAAAAAAAAAAGGATGACCCTTGAACGGCACAAAAGAAAATTTATTATACCATTTGAAAGAGGATACAATGATTAATGGGACCCTCGGCACACGGCTTCACAACTTTGATATTTATTTACGTGTATTCTGATTATTTTATGGACAACTCTCAAATCTCGCAGCTGAAACAAACATATTTATCAACTTTTACTAAAATTTGAAATTTAAAATCTGCAGTAGAATATGAAGCTAAAATCTAAAATTTGTATTCACACCTATTACAAACACGTCCTTATTAGCCTACACGTGCATTTGAATTTTCATGCACTTTGTGACTCTTACTAGATACGTACAGGTACGGATAATAATTAGCTATATTTTGTGTAGAAGTCGGAAGGAGCAGAATCTTGGATGGACTCCCCAATTGAATATGGTAAAGGCCTGGACCAACCTCCAACCTCAATCCAATTTGGCCCCAAGTATATGCAGCGCTTTTTATACGAGCAATCACCTCCTGAGGTACGTCAAGATAAATCCAAGAAAATAACCAATTTTGTGTCCTTTCCCAAATAACTCATTTATTGGTCAATATATCTTTCTACTATTTTGATAATTTTTAATTTTTATGTTTGATATATATAAGACTCCATTCAGAAATTTTTGACATAGTTTGTTTTTATATAATTTATCATATATATGTTTATAACAATTTTTTGTGTGCTACTGTGTACACTTGTATGTAGTATGTACTCCCTCCGTCCCATAATCTCAGTCTCTCCTTAGCAAATCAATTATTTGAGAAGACATCATACATTTATACGTCAAAAAAGTAAATGTTTCAAAAATTGTCCTTAATCTACAAATTAGGAGCCATTTACTATCATTCCTTGCCTTCTTTGCAACAAGAAAAAATATATTTGCTGACGAAACAACAAGATTTCGCCACCAAAAGTTACTATAGGTGACGGAAAAACAAGCTTTTCATCACCAAAAGTGACTTTCGCCACCTATAGGTTGTCTCCGAAAGTCACTTTTGGTGACAAAAATCTTGATTTTTCGTCACCTATAGTAATTTTTGGTGACGAAAATCTTATTGTTTCGTCACCTATAGTAAAAATTAAATTTCGTCACCATTTTTTTGGTCAGCAAATATACTTTTTCTTGTAGGTAATGGTCAAGTCCATGTTTATTACCTAGATACGGTCTAAATGTTTTAATTATATTATTCATAACATTAAGTAATCGTATGTTTAGCTTATTAATTAATCTGCGGTTGGATATTGATTTTACTTAAGATATAAAATCTCGTCAAACACAAGTATAAAAGCTTATGTGTTTTTTTTTTATCACACTATTCATGCCAATATGAGATTTTTCATACATGTTATTGGTCAATGAAGCAAATAGCATTATGCTAGTTTTTTGAACACCCTGATACAAACTATTGGACTTGCTTCTGAAGATTACAATAACATAATTTTCAAAGCATAATAAAATAAAAACTTTCAAGTCTATTTATTAAAAATTGACTACCAAACATACTATTGCTAATTTGTTTTCTCAATTTCTAAAAATGGATGGCCTGGCCTTGTCAGTTTTCCTATTATGTTGGTTCTTGTTTGGCGATGTAAGTTTTTTTCCTTGGTCGTCGTGATGGAAATCAACATAGGATTGGAGTCTCGCAACCACGTTGATGAGGCCATGGCGCCCCTTTCTTGACAATAAAGAGAAACTGGCAAAGGACACTGCACTTACAAAGGAGAATTATGGGTCGGTCCACCGTGTTTACATCATGATCAAAGAAGATAGTGTGCTCAAAGAAGGTTTTCAAAGATGGATGATAGAGAATAATCCACCGGACGAGGTGAAGGTCATTTCTGGTGCAGACCACATGGTCATGTTCTCTAAGCCTGTGGAACTAAGCTCCTGCTTGCAATGCCTGGCTGAAAATTTGGAGCACTAACTCTAAATGCCAACCAGTCATTCTACTTTAATGTTTTTGTTGTGAACAACATGATTCCCTCTTGGGATTAATAAGTTGTAAATCCGAGGCAAAAAATGGTACTCCCTCCGTCCCACTTTAAATGTCTTATACGGAAATCTGTGCATTTTCAAATTAACAAAAAAAAAAAGATATTTTTTTCATATTAATTTTTTATTTTATCACACCAAATTAAAGTACTTTAATTTGGTGTAAGAAAATAAATAATAATAATATGTAGAAATATATTTTTTGGTTTGAAATTGCACGAATTTCCGTAGGAGACTTTTAAAGTGGGACGGAGGGAGTATTTGTTTTAAGATTTATTTTGTTTAATTGAATTGGCCTTTTAAGACATAAGAGTTACTCCATCTGTCCCTAAATAAGTGTTCGGCGCGCAAATCTAGGCCTTTAAAAAGATGCATTTGTTGCGTTAAAAAAATTAATTTTTTTCCACAAATCAATAGATGGCAATGAGTTCTATTAGATTGTGGAAAAAAGTAATTTTTTCAACGGAAAACATGCATCTTTTTTTAAGGTCTAGGTTTGCACGCCGGACACTTTTGTGAATCTTGAGATGGGTATCAATATGAATAAATGTGTTTTTTATGTGTCTTATCACTACTGCTCGTGTCACATACTCATGACTCCAATAGACTGGTTTTTTTTTTGAAAAGGTAATAGACTGGTTATTTTCTCATATTAAAGTGGACACTTTTGTTCTCTTTTTTTTGCTGAGCAAAAGGAAATTTTATAAAGCTCGAAAGGATACATCGAGAGGGGAGGTTGAGGAGCACAGTTGCTCTACTCAACCGGGGGAGGGGGGAACGTAAATCATCCAGCACGAAGTTGAATGATAAACGCCAAAACATATTACAATTTTAGCAAACACTTTTATTCTTGATGTAACCTATGGAAAGAAATCTATTAATAAGATCATATGCAAATTAAGAAGAAAAAAGATCATTTTTAGGCTCATTGTTTGGCTTTGGTGTCATTCTTTTCTAAGTCTGTTCTGCTTATTTTTGTTGGAAGGGAAGGGTATCTAGTATGTATTTGGACAAGATTTTTTAAAGGGGAAGAGTACTTGTATTTCACTTAGAACTTGAACTTTTTCACACATAGTATATAATGACTAGAACCAATCCATTTTTATAGTGCTCTATGGAAGGTTCTAGATATCTTTTTAAAAAATAGTTTATAGGTAGTTTCTAGATATTACACATGTGACTTTTTACTTACAACAAATATCTAGATAATTTCTAGAGATATTCTAGATCGAACTCTTCTAGAAACTAGCTAGGTCTTCTAGAAACAAGATATTTATACTCCTCTAATAACATCTTCTATTTGGGCTTCTTTATTGGGCTTGTCTTGGACTTCATTTTTCTTAGGCCAAAATATATATTAAATCAAGTTTATGCTCCAACATCCCCCCTTAAACTTGATTTAGTAACTCCGAGAAGGTTTCTTAGCTTGGAGAAGACTTCATACTTGAGCAGCTTGGTGAGCATATCGGCAATTTAATCTTCCGATCTTGCAAATGTCATTCAGACCTCCATGTTAGCCATGCATTCTCTTATGAAATGATACCTTGTATCTATGTGCTTGCTACGATCATGGAAGACTGAATTCTTGGCTAGTGCAATTGCTGATTAATTGTCCACGAATATCTCTGGTGCTTCTTCTGGTGCAAAATGAAGCTCCTTTAGTAAGCTCCTTAGCCACATTGCATGACATACACATGAGGCAGAAGCTACACATTTAGCCTCACAAGTGGAGAGAGTGACAATCGGTTGCTTCTTCGAAATCCAAGTGAACGCCATGTCACCAATGTAGAATAGAAAACCGGTTGTGCTCTTCCGGTCATCTAAGTCTCCGGCCCAATCATTGTCACTATATCCAACAAGCTAGAAATTGTTAGATGATGAATAAAATAGGCCGAAATCAAGTGTACCTTTTATGTACCGGAGAATCCTCTTTGCCGTTTTTAAATGCGTCACGGTTGGCTCTTCCATGAATCAGCTAACCAATCCCACTCCAAAGAGTATGTCCGGTCTTGTGTAGGTCAAGTAGCGCAAGCTTCCCATCAAGCTCTTGAAATATATTGGATCAACTTTTTCTCCATCATCAAGCCTTGACAACTTAACTCTGCATTCCACCGGCATGCTAATTGGTTTGCAATTAGCCATGTTGAATTTCTTGAGCACTTCTTTCGCATAGCCTTCCTGAGAGATGAAAATACCATCTTTGTTTTGCTTTACTTCGATTCCAAGATAGTATGATATGAGCCCAATATCCGTCATTTCAAACTCCTGAGCCATTGCTTTCTTGAACTCTTCAAACATTCTTGGGTTGTTGTTGGTGAAGATCAAATCGTCTACGTACAAGCAAACAACCAAAATATCTCCATTCTCCACTTTGGTGTAAAGGGCATGCTCATGAGGGCATTTAGTGAAATTGTTTTCTTGGAAATGTTTATCAATTCTAGTATTCCATACCCTTGGAGCTTGTTTTAAACCATATAAAGTCTTGTTTAGCTTTAAAACTTTAATTTTATGCCATTTTACCTCATAGCCCATAGGTTGCTCTATATAAACTTCTTCTTCAAGAAAGTCATTTAAGAAAGCGGATTTAACATCTATTTGATAGATGTGCCATTTCATTTGAGCCGCTATAGAAATAATTAATTTTATAGTCTACAAGAAAAAACACAATTGCCAACTAAAGGTTTAGTCACCTAATGTGACCTTTTTAGTCTCGAAATGGTATTCCCGACTAAATAATTTGGTCGGCAATTTAGTCGGGGAATGATAGTCGGCAAATGTAATTGCCGACTAAATAAGGTTTAGTCGGCTAATGTATGGTTTTAGCGACTAAAAAACTTAGTCGCGGTTTCTAAATATTTAGTCGGCAATAATAATTGCATTGTGGCATCAAATATTATTGCAAAAAAATTAAGGGGCCAAAGTGGAAAAATCATATTCCCTTTTTCCTGAGACCTTTTGTATTTGCCCCGGTTGGATTTGACCTTTTGTTTCATCTCACACGCAACTTGCCACTCCACCACCACTGTGCTCTGTTTACTTTTCGGTAATAAATTTACTTATACCATTCGGTTTCGTTTGTTTTACCCTTATTTTTTTTATTTTATTTTATTTTTTTTTGGTAAACCAGGTGCATTAGATAAAGTTAGGAAACATACAAGAGTCTTGGGTATGAAACCCCATAAGCGTCATCGCGTAGTTGCGAATTAATGCAAGCTGGAGCAATATCTAAAATACGAAAAATCTAAAATAGGATTACAAGCCATGTTGGCTAGAGCATCAACACATTTGTTTCCTTCTCGATATATATGATCAATCTTCTCCACTCCTAGCTTTCTCATCAAGAATCTGCAATCATGAACAATATTGCTTAGGAAATGTCTGGGTTGATCAACTCCCATGATCAATTGGACAGCAGCAAGAGCATCCATTTCAACATAAATTTGAGTAATTTTCCTGTCCAATGCTAGTTGTAATCCGTCACGAAGAGCCCATAACTCAGCCTCCAAACTCTGCATTGGTCTCATTGTTCTGTGAAAACCGATGATCCATTTTCTTTTTTTTATAAGCTTTTAAATTTTCTTAAAATTACAAAAAACTCATTAGCACTATTTTTGGACCACATGATCGAAAGATATTTAATGCATTCGGAGACGTTTAAGTGTTATAGTGCACTAACCAAGCCCTGCCTGAGGTCTTTTTTTGCAATCCAAATCATCTATTTTTGACTGAATAGAAGTTATAGATCATTCATACCAAGAATGAAGTTAACCGCATATGGATAGACACTTGATCGGACAACAAAATTCTTTTTATTTAGAATTTGGGTGCCGATAAACGGCTTTCCTTAACCCGATCGAGCCAAAAATTTACAGAAATCTTATGATTAAGAAGGAAAAAAAATATGAACGGTTTCGATCGGGAAGGTTGCATCATGCTCAATGTCATCGGAACAAATATTTTCTTTCTTGAAATTTGTTTAAAAGGGGAAAATAATTGATATTCGCCGGCTAAATGTAATTTTAGTCGTGAAATGTTTTTTCATTTATTGATTTTTTTTAAAATTAGGGTAAAATGATATTCACCGACCAAATGTAATTTTAGTCGGCAAATATTACTACTCCCTACTAAATTCTTTAGTCGGGAAATGTTTTTTCATTTATTGATTTTTTTCAAATTAGGGTAAAATGATATTCGCCGACCAAATGTAATTTTAGTCGGCAAATATTACTATTCCGTACTAAATTATTTAGTCGAAAAATGTTTTTCATTAATTGGTTTTTTAAATTACGAAAAAAATTGATATTTGCCGACCAAATGTAATTTTAGTCGGCAAATATTACTATTCCCTACTAAATTATTTAGTCGGAAAATGTTTTTCATTAATTGGTTTTTAAAATTAGGGGAAAATTTATATTCGCCGACTAAATTCAATTTTTGGTCGGCAAAAATTATTATTTCCCGACTAAAATTGGTTTTGGTCGGTAAAATTATTATTTCCCGACTTTTAGTCGGTATTTGTTTAACAATTGGCGACTAAATTTACTTTAGTCAGCAATTGTGTAATTTCTTGTAGTATCTAAGCGAGCAACGGGAGCGAATACCTCATCATAGTCGATGCCGGCTCGTTGCTTGTATCATTCGGCAACAAGTCTTGCTTTGTATCGCTCCACTTCTCCTTTGGCATTCTTCTTGGCTTTGTATACCTACTTCACGCCAATTGCTTTGTGGCCGTTTGGAAGATTGGCTAGCTCCCATGTGTCATTCTTCTTGATTGCTTATATCTCTTCGTCCATGGCATCTCTCCATTTCTTGCTTTGCACTGCTTCTTCAAAACCTAATGGTTCAAAATCGACAAAAAGACAAATTAAGGTGAGATTGTCTTGGTTTGCCATTACCTCATAGAGTTCTTGTAGATTCCTCATGCGGTGCGGCTTTTCGCTTGAGATTTCCTCCGATGATGGATCTTCTTGGTTTGGAGGTGGTGTCATGGGCTCTTGTGGCTCTTATATGCTCTGTTCGGTGTTCTTAAAAACAATTGATTTTAGAGATAAAAAGATACCCCGAAAGATGCGAACCGTAATGGTCGCCGTTTACCTATACGTAGCGGAGAATGAGTTTTAGACCCCCATGCCCTCATTCACATGGATTCCGACAATGCTCGGGTTCGTGCAACGGATGTTCGTTAGTAACCTAAAATTGCCTTTTCTTTATTGTTCGAAAACAGGAGCAGTGCCTGAACTGGTCACAGCGTGCTAATCACCCCGCGACCCTACCTATACGACTACTCACTCATTATTAAGCAGGAAATGGAAAAAACCCTAGATTGGAATATGCTTCTATTGATCGAGACAGAAAATAAATGGAAGATATGAATGAAACAAGAGCCCACAAGCAACTTTAATAAAGAACAAAACTTAATATGAGTTACCGGAGTATGCGTTCTTGAACAAAACCTCAAAAACTTGAAGGAAAAAACTCTGAAGAAAAACAACGTAGAAGAAAAGCTGCAAAAAATGGAAGGCAAACCCTAAAAACGAAGTTTTGAGGGGTCTTTATACATGGCCCCCGAAGTCTGGAATTAAAAATGATGAAACTATTTTTTTTTTCCGCTATTGCTCTCGATATCGATACAGCTGGTATCGATCTCGCCACTGAACAAAGCTGTATCGATACCGCCTGCCTTAGGGGCCAATCTCGAGCTTTTGCATGCATTTTGGCACCCGACGCACCAACAACATCACCCGACGCCTCACGCCTCCGCCTTGACTTCCTACGGTGACGTCCAAACCGGCCTCAAGGCCTCACAATCCAAACTTGGCGCAAAATCCGCCTTATTACCTGCGAAACTAACAAAAACACAAAAACAAGACAACGCACGGCATCAAGTGGAAAATGAGATAATACGCGCCTCTAACACGCTACTTCGCCCTACTTAGGCGCTCATATCTATGATATCACACGCCTATCATGTGACATCTATGTACCACTACCAACTTGAGGGGAAGTGTTACAATATCTTGTTACTGTTAATCACTCCTGATTACTGTGAATCACGGAGATCATATAATTATCTTGTAATTGATATTCTTTCCTAGTTTATCTATTATTTCCTAGCTTAGAGATTAGATAGGCTTAATTGTAGGGATCAGTTGGCTTGTATAAATATGTATGTGTATAGGTTGCAAAGCGTTGAATGAATATAGATTCCTTTCTCCGATTTGAACTGTTTTTTGGTCCTTATTGTTGGGTGCCTGGTTTTGGAGCTTGAAGCTTATCCTCTGGCTTCTTTGGGTTTGCTGGTAGGACTTGGAGGTGTGGGGTGTGTGTCTCTTCTTGGTGGGTTATATTCTGGTTTTGGCTGGTTGGGGTTGTTGGGGTTTTCTTTTGGCAACATTGCATCAGGCTGGGGAATGGTGCTTACCAGTTGCACGATTTTTGCTTCTTAAATTTGGAAGCATTTCTGAAATATTCTGATGGCACAAGAGAAACAGATTTTAAATGTGTATCGGGTTGTCTCCTGCCCAACTCTTTTTTCTTTTTTCTCTTTTGGGTCTTGGATTGCAGATGATTTCCCGAGGCTTATATGCTAACCTTGTTGGAATATTAGCTTTGGGTTGTGATGCCAGTTATCCTAGTTCCCTTTAGTCTTTGTAATCCATTTTCAAAAATTAATAAAATTGCTTTGCCGTTCAAAAAAAAACACACTTACACACACTCACAAATAAGGTGAGCCCCACACACACTGGAGGTGTGCAGTTTGTGTGGACCCTACCCCAATTTGTGAGTGTGTGCGTAAGTGTTTGTGTGATTGTGTAGCATCATTAATTGTAACTTCTATTGCCAAGTTAGCTCTCCCTTTTGTAAACAATGTCACGATTGAAATAAAGGTTCATTTCTATAATCTTGATCTTTGACCGTGCATGATAACCGTTGATTCTCGCGAGGGCCACTCGTTTTTTTTTATAGAATTTTTGGATGGCTCAGATCGGCCGTCCGGTGACCGGAATGGGCCCGGCGCGACCGTCAGTACCTCAGGTCGGTTCCCCCGGCGGTTTCTGTAGCAACGTCCATTATTTAAATTGCACAAGATGTTTCTTTTACTAGTGTTAATACTGTACCAACAATTCTCCAACACCAATTCAAACCTAAAAGTCATTAGCACAGTCCAACATTACATTTTATAATAGGAACGTTGGCAAAAAGAAATCAACAATATTTAAAGAGAATAATAATCAAGGTTATAGAAGTAACCTTATATACAGACTTGGTAGCAAGCAAGAGAAGGAGGAAAATGGATAAGAAAGTGAAGCATTTTGTGTTGGTTCACGGAGCAGGTCACGGAGCGTGGTGTTGGTACAAAGTTGCAACGCAGCTGAGGGCAGCTGGTCATAGGGTCACGGCGCTCGACATGGCTGCTTCTGGGGTCCATCCAAAGCAGGTGGACGAGCTCCGTTCGATGCCCGACTACCTTCGGCCATTGATGGAATTCATGGAGTCGCTGCCGTCGGATGATCGGGTGGTTTTGGTCGGCCACAGCGCCGGCAGCGTCAGCATATCTGTTGCTATGGAGAGGTACCCAAACAAGATTAACGAGGCTGTATTGCCAATTATGATTGGTCCTGATCTAAATCTTCCTGCTATTACTCAAGGGGTACTTGCTCTCTCTACAAATTATTCTTCACCTGGATGTGGCAGCTATTCATATTCTTATCAAGTTACTATTTTTTTGACAAATAATTTGATTTTGTCAAATACATTGTTCAATTTTCATTTCAACTACATGCTTTGGGCTTCCATTTAAATTGGAGAACAAATCTTAATTTTCGTCCCATTTCAGTCTACACGGCAAAAATATATCAAATAGAAAATTTCAAAATTACCCCTAAACTATCATCCAAAAATGAGAGGGAGAGACATGAAAGAATGAGTGGGTATTGGGTTGGGTTCAATGGAAATAAAATTGTGACTGGGTTTGGAGAAGAGAAGGCACAACAAATTTAGGGGAAGCGATAGCATAGATTTTGTGTATTTGGTGTTTGGCAGGTCAGTACTCTGTGTTCTGTTCCTTAAGCCCCTGTTTTGGCCTTCGCTCATTGTTGGCGTGTTTCAATTATTGTAACGGTGCTAAAACATTGTATTTTTCTTACTATCAATGAAGTTCATTGATCTTCCCAAAAAAACAATTTTAGGGAAAGAAGAGTTTTCTTTGGAGTTTGGATCCGGGTTTGGATTCAGGTTTGGGCATGCGTGTATGGGCTCTTTATCTTACATGGGAAAAGTGAGAGAAACTATTCACAACTCATCCGTGAATAAGTTTTTCTCGTGAAAATATAGTGATAATTGGCGCCTTGTGTTAATTTTTGTCATTAAAATTGGACACCTCACCATGTGAGCTTGCCATCTCACCATTTTCTTTTAGCAAATTGATAAAATGTTAACGTCAGGGTCCAATTTTAAAATGTTGGGCAACTTCAAGTGTCTAATCGAAATATCGTGAAGCTTAGGTGTTTATGAGATATTTGAATGATAGTTTAAGGGTAATTTGGAAATTTTCTGAAATCAGAAGTATTAAGCTAATAGAGTTATCCATTTGTTGGCTAAACAAGCCATATTAGGTGTTCGATTGGAATACAACAATTCCTTCTTCCGTGTCAAATGTATTAAGTCAAAAGTTATATATTTCGACAAGTATTATTCAACCACAAATACATGCACACAAACGCTTTACACACACACACTCACATCTTCTGGTGGCCGGGGCCCACACATACTGAAAGTATAGTGTGTGTGGGTTTCAATGTGAATGTGAATGGATTTGTATAAATATTTGTGATTGTAGAATGATTGATAGTTCGATTTCTAAAAACAGGTGATCGTAGAAAAGTACTCACGATTTGTGCTTATTCTATTTTGTTCGCATTCAGAAGAGAAAAGTGCAAGAAGATATATGTTTAAATAATACTCCCTCCGTCCCTTTTTAAATGTCCTGCTTCGTAACTCCAACTTATTAAAAAGACATCATCATTATACCTTTCACATCAATTTTTTCCTCCACTTTTCCTACTTACCCATCATTATTACACTTTTACTCTCTAACTTTTCAAAATAGAATCTACTTTTAGGGACAAAATAGACAATTCACCAACTTTTATCCACTAACTTTATAAAATAGACACTTATTAAGGGACAGCCCAAAATGGAATACTGGACTGTAATAAAGGGACGGAGGGAGTACATGTTTTGAATACTGGTAGTATTTTCTTTAAATTAATTTTTTAATTTGTTAGAAATATAATAGGCCTCATTTGAAAAAATTCGCGTCGGGTCCCGAAAAACTAAGAGCCAATGAACACACAAAAACTCACGATTAAAACTCGGGGTTATTTGTTCAATTTCACAGCCTGTGTTCTTCTCAATTTTCTGAGAACTAGGGCATTTGTTGAGGGTGCGGCACGTCAAGTATTTAGGGCCACCAATGGGCTTGTAGCCCTGTTGGTAACTCCTGACTCTCCCTTAAGGGACAAGATCAGGGTTCGAGCCCCGTTGTGGGCGATTGTGGGTTCAGGGTTATGGATAACCTCTGAACCCAAACTAACTTACTAATTTCCCCCATTAACTCCCACTGATGTATATAATATGGCCAAAAATATATCTCTATTATAAAACAGAAGGGTGTGGGGACAAGTTGTTGGAACGGCTTAGATTCATTTGATCCAAAGGCTGTAGTGCATCCTCCCACTTCCCGGTTAAGTGTCCATGATTTTCACCTAAATCACACAACTGCCATCCCCTTCCAACCGGGATGCGTAGTGCCGTAGGCACGGGTTAACACTAGTCTCTATTATAAAACAGAAGGGTGTGGGGACAAGTTGTTGGAACGGCTTAGATTCATTTGATCCAAAGGCTGTAGTGCATCCTCTCACTTTCCGGTTAAGTGCCCATGGTTTTCACCTAAATCACACAACTACCATCCCCTTCCAACCGGAATGCGTAGTGCCGTAGGCACGGGCTAGCACTAGTATATATATATTTAGGGCCACATCCGAAACCTAATGTTTACAGGAGTAGTCCATATATATATTGCCAGTCCTCATTCTTCATAACAACATAGTAATAAAAAGAAAACCCTAGCCACCATAAACAATAGGTTCCAAGGAGAATGGGAAGGATGAAAAATAGACGACGGAAAAGAAGAGTGAAGAAGAAAGAAATCAATGTGGGAGCGGAAGCGGAAGCAGAAACACAAGCCAATCCGAGTTTTCCGAATATTCAAGAGGCGGAAGTTGTGGTCGAA
The DNA here is from genome assembly GCA_020567845.1 of Rhododendron henanense subsp. lingbaoense. Taxonomy (NCBI): domain Eukaryota; kingdom Viridiplantae; phylum Streptophyta; class Magnoliopsida; order Ericales; family Ericaceae; genus Rhododendron; species Rhododendron henanense. The sequence continues at coordinate 50,681,778 of CM036316.1, forward strand.
ATACCCTCAAGACTTCCCCAAGCAAGAGCAGAAGCGGAAACACAAGCCAATCTGAGTTTTCCGAATATTCAAGAGGCGGAAGTTGTGGTTGATATACCCTCAAGACTTCCCCAAGCAGGAGCGGAAGCGGAAACGCAAGCCAATCCAAGTTTTCCTAATATTCCAGAGGAAGTTGTGGTCGAAATACTCTTAAGACTCCCCTTCCGCTCTCGTTATCAATTCACTTTGGTTTTCAAACAATGGCATTCTTTGGTTTCCGACATATTTGCCATAATAACCGGAAAGAAGGTGGTTCTCGTCCAACAGATTTTGAGATTAGGTTAGGTACCGTCACTTTCCTCATCGATGACCTTCCGCTCCACTCCATTCTTCAAAGGATTACTCTCGTTATGCCAGAGTTATTTTCGGTTCGTGTAATGGCTTGCTGCTTATAAATATTGGCTACAACTTATTCTTTGCATAAATCCCACGACGGTTATCGGTGGTTTCAGGGCTTTGCTATGACTCGTCCCTCAATGAGTATAAGGCAGTAATGGCACATTCTCATGGTGGTGAATTTGTCGACATTATATTGATAGTTTCAGAAGGGAGTATTAGAAACTTGATACGAGTACATCAAGGAAAAAGAACCTGAATAGTATAATTTTTCTTTCGGGTAACATTTTATAATAAGAATAGTATTTTTGTCTTAATTGGTTAAAACTCTTTAATGAATACAAACCTTGGCCCTTAGTTTTCATTTTTTACACTGTTTCCAAGAATCCAAGCCCTAGCTATGCACTCCAATATAAGAGCTATGGTGGTTAAACTTGATTATGAGATCTTAATTACAATTTTTGTTGCAAAAAAATTGCAAGAAGAGTTATGTTTAAATTACACATTTCAAATTAATGGAATCATAGTATATTTTTTGTTATTATGGTTTTGAATACTTGTAGTATTTTCTTTAAATTAATTTTCTTAATTTTTTTAGTCGTTATAAGTTATATAAAAGGCCTCATTTGAAAAAGTTCGTGTCGGGGCCGAAAAACTCAAAGCCGGCCCTGAGAGAAGGGATTGTACTTGTAAAGTTTGCACTATGAAAAAGAGAGACTATCATGAGTCTACATTGACTATTGAGAAGAAAGTATGAGTCTTCATTGTTGAAAAGTAAGACTCTGGGTGATGATGTCAGAATAATATTGACGTCATCATCATCCAGAGGAACTTGAGTCATGGCTAGAAGTGCAAGAGATGAAAGTGGAATGTAACGTTTTTTTTTTTTTTTTTAATTTTGTCAAAATTAAAAAAATATGCTTGTTTTTCGCATATCAGTCTAATAATTGGGGGTGTGGTCCCTGCATATTGGCAGTCTAGTTTTTTTGATCTTATGGTTTATCTATAAAGGCACCTATGATCCAATTTATCTCCCTGTCGTGGTTCAAAAATTGAGAACATTCTGCCCAAATAATGGACTTGGGGAATTTTGGTGCTTCCGAAGCGGAGTTCATTCTGATTGTAATAACTTGATCCAAAACCATTCACATGGTCGATGCATGAGCAAAGCATTCTTATGAAAAATCAAGTCCGTCGGATATTAGCCGATTGATGAAATTGGTTTTTCAGAAGTGCAATTTCAAAATAATAATCGTCGTTCGGTTTTTCAAGAATGGTATACGTTCCCGAAATCAAATAGTTTCACTACTTTCTCTCTCAAAAAAATATACTAGCATTCTCATTCGCCTTCAGACTAGTATGCATTCTCATTCGTCTAATCAAAGTCTTGATTGTATGATGAAATTAATCAGAAGTATTGATTTCTATTGAAAAATAAGGGCTCTTCAATGATTATGAGCATTGATCGAAATTAAGGCTCCGTTTGTTTCGATGTTTTACAGTGTAAAATATTTTCCATGTAAAATGTTTTTTCAAAAAACAAACTTTAAACTTTTATTTTCCGGTGTTTGGTTGTCACTTAAAAATATTTTCAAAAATCAACAAAATAGTATAGAGAGAGAGAGATGGGGAGCTTAAACGGTGGAGAGATATGAGATTATTGGAATTGAACATGGGTCAGAATTGACGATCGAGAAAACTAAACAGTGAGAATTGTTGTAGAATGCAATGGGTTCATTTCGGAAAATAACTTACGGAAGATTTAAGGTTAAGTTATTTTCATCCAATTGATGGAAAATATTTTACATGTAAAATGCTTTCCTTATTTTTTACCCAACCAAACACCGAAAAATAGATAAAATATTTTATTGTGAACAAATAATTTTGAAGTAACATTGGATTTGATTGTGAACAAATAATTTTGAAGTCATCACTAATAATTACGTGCCCCCGGCCCCCCTAAGTTTTATTTTTGGATCCGTCGCTGGAAATAATTATCCCCTTTTGCGAGAGGATATATTTGAAAACTAGTAATTAGTTTTTTTTTTAAAATAAGATGAGCCGATTTTAAATGAATTTTTTGCCAATGAACACAAAAAAAAAACTCACGATTAAAACTCGGGGTAATTTATTCAATTTCACAGCCACAATCTGGGATCCGGGGGTGCTGTAGTGCACCTCCCACACTACACTGTGTAGTACGGCCGATCCGGCAGTCCATCTCGGCAATGGATAGCTCGAATTTTAATCCGAACAATGAACGGTTAAGATTTGTTAATTCGATCCGTTCATGCCGAGATGGACAGCCAGATATATGTAGTGCAGCAGTAACCCCCAATCTGTTGTGTTCCTGATTTCGTTTTCTCAATTTTTCGAGAACTAGGGCATTTGTTGAGTGTGAGGCACGTCAAGCATTTACGGCCGCATCCGAAACCCTAATATTTACAGGAGTAGTCCATATATATATATTGCGAGTCCTCATTCTTCATAACAACATAGTACTAATAAAAAGAAAAACCCTAGCCACCATAAACAATAGCTTTCAAGGAGAATGGGAAGGAAGAAAAATATACGAGGGAAAAGAAGAGTGAAGAAGAGAGAAATCGGAGACGTAGCGGAAGTGCAAGTGGAAGCACAAGCCAATCCGAGTTTCCCGAATATTCCAAAGGAAGTTGTGGTCGAAATACTCTCAAGACTTCCCCTCGCCTCTCTTCCACGATTCACTTGCGTTTCCAAACAATGGCATTCTTTGGTTCCCGACATTATTGCCAAAACAACCGGAAAGAAGATGGTTCTCGTCCAATCCATTTTGGGATCAGGTGCCCTCACGTTCCACTCCATCGACGAAAAATCTCACGTGAAACGAGTCGGTATGCCACAGAAAAAGATTACGTCTAATGCCCCTATATTTTTCGGTTCGTGTAATGGCTTGCTGCTTATAAATATTGGCTCTGACTTGTTCTTGTGGAATCCCGTCACTGGATATTTTAAGAAAGTTCTGTCACACAAATATTTGGCGGGTAAGGGTTTTCGCGTGGTTTCGGGGCTTTGCTATGACTCGTCCACCGATGAGTATAAGGCAGTAATGGCACTTTCTGATGAATATGTCGATGTTGGTAGTTTAAGAAGCAAGATTTGGAGAAGGGTTCCATTTCCTTATAAGGTTGGTACGGTGAAGTCAGGGCCCGTAGTAAATGGACACCTACATTGGTATGTGTGTGACCAGATTCTTTACTTCAATGCACATACGAATCAATTTAGTAAGGTACCAATGCCAGAGCATAGGAACGGGTCGGGTAGAAATATGATTTTTGGGTTGGGGGTTTTGGACGGATGCCTATCTATGGTTTGCCATGACAGTCCAAGCTATTCTGAAGCCAACAGTGTAGAGGTATTGGCAATGAAGGAATACGGCATGCAAAAATCTTGGACTAAGCTGTTTAGCATATCGAACTCGGCATTAAGGTCTTGTTATAAGTTAGAGCTGTTATGCTATACAAAAGATGGTGAAGCTCTAATGAAAGAATCCAAGTCTAGAAGTGGTCAGAATGTGAGGATATACAATCCTATTGATAGTTCGTACAAAAAAATCCTAGTTCAAACAAATTGCCGTAGAGCCAAGGTAATTATGTACGAGGAAAGCTTGGTTACACCTACCGACTACGATTGGGACGAGGAAGATCTGAAAGGGAAACCAACATATGTAAAATATTATGGTTACGATTATGGTCACGGCCCTCCATTGAAGTGTATAAGAAATAGGAATGGTGGTAAAGGAATTCTTCCACTCTAATTTCCGCTCTATTTTTCGTTTTAGTTTTCTTTTGAATTCGAAACCTGATGCTGATTATATGAATTATTTTAAATTCCATTTTTATTTTTGATTTTGTTTGAAATGGACGGTGCCGGAAAAGATAATGAGCCGAGCCAGCCAATGCTACTAAGGATGGCTAAGGCAATTGAATCAACTTGATAGTTAAGTGGTGTGTTGTTTCTGTTCCAGTGCATCTCTAGAATTGTCTGCGTGTAATAAAGTTGAAAAGCATGTTGACACTGCTACTATGTTGCTGTACAAATTACTTGTACGATGAAAACATAAATAGATGTTGAAAAAGTTTAAGATTGAGGAAACATTCATGTCTTGTAGAATGAGGACCTGGGTTGTAAATGACACATTCTTTAGCAATTAAGATATGATGTTCGGGTTGGGAGTTCTGGATGGATGTCTTTCTATGGTTCGTCATGACATTCCAAGCAATTTTGAATGCCATAGATTGAAAGGTGAAAAGATAGGTTTAGATTTCGCGAGACGAAGGAGCTCAATGCATCTCTACTTCTTTTGTATTGTTACAGGTTTTCATACTCTTAATGAATTGGAAACTTTTTTTGCCGATCAAAATTTTTTTTTTTTGAATGCCATAGTGTCGAGGTATTAGCAATGAAGGAATATGGTATGAAAAAATCATATGGACTATGCTATTGTGCTATACAAAGGATGGTGAAGCTCTAAGGAAAGTTTATGAAAGCAGACCGAACGTCGCTCCACCTGCTCGATCGACGCTCGCTAGGACCTCACCCCGTTATCCTAGAAAAAATAAGGTTTTTGAGAAATTTTTCAGTGCTGGGTAGGTACCATGTGGTGGCCGCTCGGCGAAAATTCCAATCATTTCCTTCCCTCGCACCAGATTCTTGACACCCACATACGAATCAATTTAGCGAGGTACCAATGCCAAAGCCTAGGAACGGGTCAGATGGAAATATGATTTACGGGTTGGGGGTTTTGGACGGATGCCTTTCTATGGTTCGCCATGACAGTCCAAGATATTCTCAAGCCGACAGTTTAGGGATACTGGCAATGAAGGAATACGGTGTACAAAGATCTTGAACTAAGCTTGTTAGCCTAACAAACTTGGCATTAAGGTCGATTTTTTTTTTTTTTTTTATCAGCCATTAAAGTCAATTTATGATAGGTTAGAGCCTCATATTATACAAAAGATGGTGAAGCTCTAATGAAAGATTATTTGTTCATGTCTAGAGACGAGCATATTGTAAGGGTATACAATCCTATTAATAGTTCGTACAAAGACATCGTGGCTGAACCAAATTGCTGTACAGTCAATGTAATCATGTACGAGGAAAGTTTGGTTGCGCCTGTTGACTTTTGGGGCATTTTTGGCTCCATCCTCCTGTTGCCAAGCACGCCAAAGCCGCCAATTGGTGTGGACAGCCAACCACCCGAGTCTTCTTCAGCCAGCCAAGAAGTAAATGGGTTGTCTGGCATGATGAAGGAATAGGGCTCAAGCTTTGCCTATAAGTTGAGCCTTCTGCCGTTGGGTTTTGTATCTCTCTTGAGTGAGAGACCTGATGAGAGAAATCCTGAGTGTGAGGCTGTAGAGCTCTGTAAAGCTTAGGTCAGTGAGGTTAGCAAGGTAGATACAGAGAGAGTGTAGTGAGTTTGAGAGAGAACTCCCTTGTAAAGCTTGTCTCTGTAAATATTGCTCCGTTTACCTCCGTGGATGTACCCAATTTTGGGAAACCAAATATATCTCCTGTGTTCGTGTTTGTGTGCATGTGTTTTGGCTCTGTTTGATCCACTCCAGGGCACAACAATGCCTACCGACTAGGATTGGGAAGAGGAAGAGCTGAGAGGGGAATCTACATATGTACAATATCAAGTTTACAGCCGTTTATACGCTTAGTGGTAGACCCCACAAGAATGTGTAGTGGTAATTAAAGTGGGTTCACAAAAAGAAGGTTGGTGGCATCGCTTGGAGATTGAAGAGGAAGATTACGAGCAGCCAAACGCCTAGCTAGAGGAATATTGACAACACTCGTAATCTGTTGGAATCGAACTCAGAAGCGCATAGGAGTAGGGTAGATGAAGGAAAAGCTAGTGAATGTTGATCTGATTCTTTATACTCCCTTCTTCCACTCTAATTTCCACTCCGTTTTTATTCTTAATTTCGTTTTGAATTCGAAACATTTTGCTTTTTATATGTGTTGAAAATTGAGGTGTTCGAGGCAATGCGTTGTTCAAGCAGAGATACTTTTTGATTTGGTGGCTCGGCTTTGCTCCGGTGGCTCCAATCCTGTGCTCTTCGGTCCATTTCTGCGTTAATCTCTACTCTAGTCTGGTTCTGCCACTGGTTAATTTCTTCCTCCCCCCTTAAACCCCTCCCAGTGGGTGTCGATCCGGCAAGTTTGGGGTCGACGGAACGACAGCCAATAATCAAGAGAAGGGAAGCTCGTGATTTTCTATTTACTGTTTTGCTGCTGTTATGTGTGTTTATATTTGGTATAAATCTCCTAGTTGTAGCACTTTTTTGAATGCACGGTGCCAAAGTGTTTATGCATTTATCTGAACAAAATGAGCGGCTCGAATCTTTTTTGTAGGACTTGATACGGATTTAAAGTGCATATGTACGCATGTATGTACATAAGTGTATGTACCCCTAGACTTTCCGTAGCCCTTGGGTGCTTGTTTTTTTTGTCATTGACTTGCTCTATTGGCCAAACTATGTGTTTCGATTCTGCTCTACAATATGTGCTTATGTCTTGATGAAAAAAAAATTAAAAGTATCCTATTTTTGAGGTAATTTATCCATCTTGTTCCTTTAGTGGGTTGTGCAATAGTTTCTTCTTTATATCAATGCGATTGAATTAGTAACAAAAAAATAAATTAAGTGATGATATATTAACATTTCAATGGGGGTTTGATTTTAGCGCTCCACTTAATGATTAATTATATACACGAACCAATGAGCTGGCCCAATTAATAATTTCTCCTTAAGTTTAAAAAACTCCTGAATCCAACTTTTTAGTTCTTTCCAAAACTAAAATCATAGATCAGAAAAGATTTCCGAAAATTCAGCAAAAGGGAAAAAACTCTCCAAAACATAGTGGGAGTAAGAATGTCCGTCTATTACCTCTTCCAAGAGTACCCGTAACGGAAAATATAAAATACCCTTCCAATTGCATTCCAATTCTGCAGTAAAATATCCTTTTTGAGTGATGAATGAGACAGGACGTCTTTAAGGCGTTTTTGAGGATAAAAAAAAAAAAAAAATGAGACAGGACGGTTTTATTAAGTTTGAAATCTGAAGAACTTAACCCGCATTTTGCTTCCATTGGGAGTGGCTCTTAGTATGGAATCTAGACTTTGTTTTGGAAGGAAAGTTCTCTGAACTTGTCCTCAAGCTCCTTAATCTACCATTATTCACACATGGAATAGAAATCAACGATTCATGCAACAGAAATCAGCAATAGGCTATTCTTCGGATGCTAATACGAAAAAAAAAAAAAAAAAAAAAAGAGCAAGAAAAAGAGCAGTTTCAAGATTGAGGCAGCATAATTCCAGTAATTCAACTAACAGGAGCATAACTCTCCAAAAAGTGGTGGGAACCTACTACAAGTCTATAAGTGGAAGTTGGGAAAATCTGTCATTTATCGCACTTGTTATCAAAATCTTTAAGCCTACAGCGTATAATGATAAACTATAACTGATGTTGTTGTAACTTGTAAGAAGTAGGATTTAGGACACCTTAGCGAATAACAAAGAAAGAGATAAAAATGGAAATTAGACCTTTTGCTCCGAGTTATCCTGCTTAACGACGAAGAGCATCAACTATTCTTGCTTTTAACTCCTCGACCTGAAACGACAAAGAGCATCAACTATTCTTGCTTTTATCTTCTTATTGTTCTTGGTGTAACTTGTAACAACTAGGATTTAGGACACAATAGCAAATAACAAAGAGAGAGAGAGAAAAAGGCAAGACCTTTTGATGAACTAAAGACTCTGCATCATACCTCCCTTTCAATTCCCTCTCTAAGTACTCCTTGACCTGAAACAACAAAGAGCATTAACTATTCCTAGTGTTGTAACTTGTAAATTGTAACAAGTAGGATTTAGGACACCTTAGCAAATAACAAAGAAAGAGACAAATATGGAAATTAGACCTTTTGATGAAGGGCGGGTTCCGAGTTATGCTGCTTCTCTTTCAACTTCCTCTCCAACTCCTCGACCTGAAATGACAGAGCATCAACTATTCTTGCTTTTAACTTCTTATTGTTCTCGGTGTAACTTGTAACAACTAGGATTTAGGACACTTGAGCAAATAATGAAGAAAGAGAGAAAAGGTAAGACTTTTTGATGAAGTAAAGACTCTGCTTCGTACCTCCCTTTCAATTCCCCTCTAACTCCTCAACCTGAAACAACAAAGAGCATTAACTATTCCTAGTGTTGTTGTAACTTGTAACAAGTAGGATTCAGGGCACCTTAGCTGATAACAAGGAAATAGACAAATATGGAACGAAACGACAAGGAGCATAAACTATTATTCCTTTTAACTTCTCACCTACTTAAAATTACAAGGAAAATAGCCTTATTCTGCCGGATAACAGCGTAAAAGCAGTTTATACATTAAGTTTTTTATGCAATGAAAATGAGCAAATGATATTTAGAATTAATCTTTTTCCTTGGTTAACAGTAACTGTATTTCAGAAAAGGGCTTTTCAACATGCGAATCAGTTTATAAATGTTGTCTTGTTCAGTGTGAAAATGTATTGGAGTTCAAGGTTTGTTATTCTCCAAAATTTTCTAAAGGAAGAGGAGAAATGCTTGAAGGGCATTCTATTGCTCTGGCCCTGAATTTGTAGACATCTGCGGCTAAGGTATTGTTGGAAGCCCAACTAGGATTTAGGACACCTGAGCAAATAATGAAGAAAGAGAGGAAAAGGCAAGACCTTTTGATGAAGTAAAGACTCTGCATCATACCTCCCTTTCAATTCCCTCTCTAACTCCTCGACCTCAAACAACAAAGAGCATTAACTATTCCTAGTGTTGTTGTAAATTGTAACAAGTAGGATTCAGGACACCTTAGCTGATAGACTTAAGCATGATCATTGTGACAGCAGGGATAGAATCATTACGATCACGAAACTCTTCCATCGCAGATACAGTTTTGTTCCAGGGATTCCAAATAGCCCACCCAGCAACAGGAAAAATAATGGACCATTTATCACCTGAATGATGATACAAGTTAGAGGTGCAATTAGAATGAAGCCAGTCGAGCGGGGGACTGCTGAAAAATTGAGTAATTTGGAAAGGAATGTTCAATTGAAACCAAATATGTTTTGCTATGGTCCAATCACAAAGAAAGGATTCCTACCAACACTGTCATCACTGCAAACCCCACCACTATATTCAATGTTGTTTTATTAAGGCCCACCCTCCTTACTTCCAAAACCCGCGTTGGAATGAAGAAGTAACAAAACAACGTATTTGGTGTAGCAAAGCTCCAAGTGATCAGAAACAAAGAAGTCAAATAATATGGTTAGGCAGTGAAATGCACCGAAATTTGTGTTTTATCATTGTTTTTTAGTGTGCACTAATTAGTTGTTTTAAATTTAGGTTTCTCAATCCTCTAACGGCTTTAGATACTTAAAAAAAATACGTTATCATTTTTAAAGAACTAACCAAGTTTAAAATACAAACATATGATCCATTGCTAAGTATTTTCCTGACTTTCTTTTCACTCTCACTTTATTGACTATAAGCTCTTTTGTTTGGTTATTTAATGTGAAAGGTGTGAGAGGTTGATGATGAAATTCAAATTGCTGCAGACATGTCCATTTCTTCTTTAGATTCAACTAGGATTTTATTTTCAGTATGTTGCTGTTAATATTGTTGCTACATGTCTCTATCTTCTGCACGCATAAGGATTGTTGTCTATTTATGCTTCTGATACATTGAAGGTGTGAGGGGTTGATGATGGGATTCGGATAGCTGTAGACACATTCTGTTTCTTCTATGTATTCAACTAGTTTATAATTACTTTCAGTATGGTGGTGTTAATATTGTTGCAACATGTTTTTATTGTTTCTATTTTGCTCGTGTATGGATTGCTGTCTATTATTGTTCTCATATGTTAAAGGTGTAAGAGGTTGATGATATGAATAGCTTGCGGCGCATACCGTTTCTTCTATAAATTCAACTGGTTTTTTATTTTCAGCATGGTGGTGTTAATATTATTGCAACATTTTTCTATTGTTTCCACGTTGTATGTATATGGATTGTTGAATCTGTTTTATTTGCACATTGATGGCATTGTTGATGCTTATTGTTCTTATCTGAATTGGTTCACTTTGTTTTTGAAGGAGTTTGTTGGTTTCTTCTTCATCACTCGATTTGAAGATCTTTAGAGTTTCTTTTGTGAACATGGTAAATCTAGATTTCTTCTCCTATTTTATTGTATACTTTATCCATTCACGCTCATATTTCTCAACCACTTTTATAGTTCTTAGTTTGATCAATTCTCTTCATCTTGCAGAGCAAAGGTTTTGACCACATCAAGAAGCTCAGTGAGTGGGTCGTGGATGATAGAGTTCGGTCATCAGTCATTGGTGCTGGGTTTGGAGCTTTTCTAGACTTGTCTCCGCCGAGGCACGATCATGCTTTGCTGTCGTCTCTCGTGGACCATTATGATGTCAGCGAGAGATGTTTTGTATTCAATGATGTAAAGTTGCACTTTGGATTGGAGGACATATGGCATATCACATGATTGCCTGTTGACAGGGAGGCTGTTACCGGGGTGGAAGGAAATCCCATCCAGTTGTCTGTAGAATATTTGGGGGAGAACCTAAGCAAAGGCAAGAGGGGCGCCATCAAATTGAGTACCCTGAAGAACAGGTTTCAAAATGTACCCGTCGAGATTGATAGTAGTGAGTTGACCTACTACATCCGGGCATACCTATTATACGTTCTGGGTACAGCGATATTGCCGGACAAGTCGGGTTCTCTTGTGCTAACCATATATCTTCCACTATTGGAAGATATAGAAAAGGTACCATTACGCATGGGGGGCTGCATTGCTTGCACACCTACATGTTGCCTTGGCCAACTGCAAGAAACAAGGATCACAAAGCATAATGGGGCATTGTTTTCTCTACTGGTAAGAATAAAGTTTGTCAATTCGCATTACTTATTTTCCGATTTAGGTAATTGTTATGATGGGAAAAAAAGAGAGATTGGTTTCACTCAACAAACGAACACTTTATATTTTAAAGTTTTTAGAAAATACAAACCCTTATATCTCTCTCAATCTTACACACGCTACTAATTGGAACAAGAAATAGGTTTATTAGTACATGTCAGCGCCATAAATATGCACGGGCAGAGGTGTATGAGATATGATATTGCAGTTGAGGGTCTACAACCCCACACTTGATCAATTCTTTGATATGTTAAGGGTTTGTATTTTCTAAAAACTTTAAAATACAAAGTGTTTGTTTGCTGAGTGAAACCAATCTCTCTCTTTTTCCCATCATAAAAAACAATTACCTAAATCGGAATATAAGTAATATGAATTGACAAACTTTATGCTTACCAGTAGAGAAAACGTATGCCCCATTGTGGTTTGTGATCCTTGGTTCTTGCAATTAGCCAAGCCAACATGTAGGTGCGCAAGCAATGCAGCCCCACATGCGTACTGGTGTACCTTTCCTATATCTCCAAATAGTGGAAGATACATGGTTGGCACTAAAGAACCCGACTTGTCCGGCAATATCGTTGTACCCAGAACATATAATAGGTATGCCCGGATGTAGTAGGTTAACTCACTACTATCAATCTCAACGGGTACCTTCTGAAATTTTTTCTTTAGGGTATCCAACTTGATGGCACCTCTGTTGCCTTCGCATAGGTTTTCCCCCAAATATTCTTCATACAACTAGATGGGATTTCCTTCCACCCCGGTAACAGCCTCCCCGTCAACAGGCTATCCTATGATATGCCATACGTCCTCCAACCCAAAGTGCAACTTTACATCATTGAATACAAAACATCTCTCACTGACATCATAATGCTCCACGAGAGACGACAGCAAAGCATGGTCGTGCTTTGGCGAAGACAAGTCTAAAAAAGCTCCAAACCCAGCACCAATGACTGACAGCCGAACTCTATCATCCATGACCCACTCACTGAGCTTCTTGATGTGGTCAAAACCTTTGCTCTGCAAGATGAAGAGAATAAGCCGAGTAGCTCGCGAGCTCGGCTCGACTCGTTACTGCTCGACTCGGCTCACTTAGTAAATAAGCCGAGCTCAAGTTTTTGGCTCGTTTAGTGAACAAGTCGAGCTCACTTGGCTCGATTAAAGAAGCTCGTTTAGTAAATGACTAAGCTCAGCTCGTTAAGGCTCGAGTTCAAATTTTTTACTTATTTAGTAAACGAGTTGAGCTCGAACTCGACAAAACTCGACTCGGCTCGTTTACAGCCCTACTTCGATCACCCATAATAGTGGAATATATTAGACTAACTATATAAATTGGAGGGTTTGTCCAGTCATTGATTTTAGGATTGTGAGAATTAGTCGATATACGCGCAACTGAGTATCAAATTTTTATTTAGAAAAAATTAAATACTACTGTATGTTGTAGTACTAATATCCAGTAAATCAAGTATATATACCTTTGAATTTTGATGTCTGAAGACTATTATTTTACCTTGTACTATTACCCAATGTCAATTGTATATATTAAGCTTGACTCCAATGACCCTTCGAAGTGAAACAATTATTGCCTATTGACCTCATCAACCAAATTAATATCAGCTGTTTGAAACTTTTTACTAATATTATATCAGTAATTTTTTTCTTTCAGCGTGATTTTTTCCACTGATATTATCTTATTATGTAGATCATGAGATTTTTTTTATGGATACTAGTGTATTTTCACGTGTGCTTCGCACTGTCGTATGCTCATTGATGTAGTTGTTCTTGTATATAAGAAAGTTGAAATTAAGATTCAGTTATGGAAATTAGAAAGAAATCGTAAGAGTAAGTAAATGAACGTAAGATAATTTTTACAAAAAAATTGTTTTAGAAGAAATGCAAAAGGAGTTCTTTGATTAACTCTGTGAATCTGAGTGTTATTTGAACTTGCACCTGTTATTAAAGTTACGATATGAAATTTTACTAACGTTTGGAATTTGGTAAATTAGTGCCTGGAATGTGACAACTGGGGAATATTTGGGAAATAATTGGGTGTCCGTAAACTACCATATGAGTTTTGGGGCTCGAGATAGTAGAGTAATCCTGACCATTGAATTGGAATTGGAATTGGAGGATCCTCCAATTTTCTATGGATTGGAGAGGAACTGGACTCAAATCAAACATGTTAGAATGAAATGCTCTAATCCATTGTAAAACAACCATTAGAGAAAGAAACAAAACAAAAAAAAATTCATCCCTCATCCATAATCACACAGAAATACCAATCCTTGAAAACTATACCTCATGAGTCGTATCAAACATGCCCCCAAAAGGCTCACACGATCGATAGTGAAACACCAGAGACAAATTAATTGAAGAAATTAAGAAAACAGGTACCTGATAGGAGGCAGCAGATAGTCTCGAGAGTACTAGGAATCGGTGCTCCCGTGGGCGGAGCAGCCGGAGGGCTCAATCCAAGTATTTGTCGGTGGTTTCGGATTCTTGCTGGAGGGGGAGCTATCTAGCGGTGGGGGTGGCCGGTGGGGGTCTAGCTTGTGGTCAAGCTGATAATGGCGGTGGGGGTCTAGCTTGCTGGAGGAGGAGCTAGCTATGGTTTGTGAGCCTTTGCATTTAAAGGCAAAGGTGATAAGGCACACAACCCAACCCTCTTCAATGACAGTACCCATTCGGCGCATCAGAGTCGTCCAATATACTTTTGGATGACTTAGATTGAAACTCTCTCTCTTTTCTCACCCCAACACTTTCTCTCTCATTTTCTCTCTCCAAATCTGAACCGTTTAAAAACGAAATGGACGGCTCATATGCGTGAGCGGGCACCAGTACTTAGTACCCGCTCGGCGCTGAAAAAATTTCCGCTTTATGCACCCCTGATTTCCTGAGGAGTCCAGAACTTCTAGAAAACCCATTGGTTTGTGAGCTAATTAAAATCTTGCAATTTGAACTTTATTCTAAACCAACTTAAGCTCACATTTTACATAGCACTTTTGTCCTCTCTTTTTCTTTTTCTCTCTTTTATTTATCTTTATTCAATTATTTGTTGCATTTGTTAATTTTGTGTTAAATTTTCGTGAATTAATGACTTGTCTCAGCTAGAGGAATCTATGTTGATGGCTTTTTTTCGTCTTCATCTAGTAAAAATTTGTGTTTCGATCATAATTTTACACTTTTTCAAATTACTACGACGAGACGAACCAATAATCTACAAAAATTAAAATTTTACGCAAAACTAACAAGTGCACACTAAAATTGAATAAAGACAAAAAAAAAATGAGCCAAGTGATTTATTAAGCCAAACTTGTTTACGTCAACATTAACTTAGGGCCAGTTTGGCCTTAAAAAGTCCGGAATATTTTTTATAATCTCTATTTAAATTTTTTCACATTTGTTAATTTTGCGTCAATTTTTTGTGAATTATCGGTCCATCTTGATGAGAGGAATCTTTAAATTTAAAAATATAAAAAGTTTACTGAAGACAAAAATAATCCAAAACAAATAGACTTTTTTAAATTATTTTTATTTTTATTCAAAAAATCAATTTGGTTCATTATATTTTATTTTATAATTTCTCTTATCGACATGAATAAATAATTCACCAAAAACAATTGATTCAAGATTCACAAATGCCAAATATTGAATAAGAAATTCTGCTTTTTTATGAGGCAACAAAACACAAATTTTGAATTAGGTAAGGATAAAGCGCAAGAAGGAAAGAGGGCTTAGACACGCTTCTATGCAAGCGTGTTTTCCAATTAGGTTTCTGCAGGCGTTGTTGTGTTCCACGCGTTTCAAGAGCTTGCGTTGAGGAGTAAACGTTTTAAGAGTGCGCACGGTCCAAATTAGTCCGATTCTCTAGAAAACTAGTAACCGGACCATTTCAAACGGTTTTAGAAAATTCAAAATCAAAACCTAATCAATATATGCGTGAAACCTAACCAGAACCAAACCGCAAGACTGGTACGATTTTGGTTCGGTTCTGATTCTATCCAATTAGCATCAAAAGGTAATTTCCTAACAAATGAAGCCCTAATGGTTTGAGTTCCTAACATTAAAAACTTTCTTACTCTAACAAATATGAAATTTTCATTTCTAAATAAATTAACTTTAGCAAGGAACAGATTAACCTTTCAAATCCAAATACATATTTAATTACACAAACACACATATATATATTTATATATATTAGTTCAAAATGATCGGGTTTGGTTCTAACCACAGTTCTTCAATTGAGAACTAGTAACCGAACCAAAATTAAAAGTTCTTATTTTTTTGGAACCATAACCGGATCAATGAACCGCAGAACTGGACCAAATAGAACGGTTCGATTTGAATCGGACTAGTTTTGCGGTTTGGGCGATTTTCTTGAACACCCCTAAAATGTTTGCAGCCATAGCTTCAATACGAAACGTGTTTTCGTTTCATGCTTTCAAAGGTTTGCATCCAGCTTGCAAAATTTAGCAGCCATGAGCAAATGTTAGCAGCCATGAGTTCAAAGATTGGGGAACGTGTTTGCAATTCACACATCTTCTTCTCACACAAACACACAGGGCTCCAACGAAACTTATGGAGAACCCGATCACCAAACAAAAATTGAATAAAGACAAAAAGGTCGGATTTTTTTTTTTATCTCTATTTAAAAAAATTCCCATTTGTTGGTTTGCGTCAATCTTTTGTGAATTATCGGTTCATCCCAACGAGAGGGGCTTAGACACGCTTCTATATAAGCGTGTTTTCCAATTAGGTTTCTACAGGCATGTTCGTGTTTCACGAGTTCCAATTGTTTGAGGCCAAGAGTCAAAATCAGCGGCCAGAGTTTCAACACGATGGGTGTTTGGATTTCACGCTTTCTTATTGTGTGCGGCCAAGAGTCAAATCCACGGCCAGAGTTTCAACACGAAGTGTGTTTGCATTTCACGCTTTCCTAATTGTGTGCGGCCAAGAGTCAAAACCTACGGTCATGAGTCAAAATCCGCGGTCATGAGTCAAAATCCGCGGCCAGAGTTTCAACTCGAAGCGTGTTTGCATTTCACGCTTTCCTATGAATATGGCCACGAGTTAAAAGATTGTAGAAAGTGTTTGCAATTCACGCATCTTCTTCTCACCCAACTCCAACGAAACTTATGGCGAACTCGATTCTCGATCATCTGATCAGGCAGCAGAACTCCGTACGTAATTCCTCGTTCAAGTTCTTCAAACCATTTCCCCTCATTTGTAGATTTTACTTCTCTCGCCCCTTCTCCATTAGACTTTACTCGGTGGATGAAGATGATTTAGCACTTTAACTAAGAATTTGTTGCACCACTTCCACTTCAAATTTCAAGGGAGATGAGAATACTAATATATGGCAGTCTCATCTCTTTCCACATCTACTTCGAAATACCAATCCCCACTACAACTCAACCAGTTACACCCAATGGCTCATTCTCCACGGGCTAGACCAAGACCCTTTCATGACCACAAAATTAGTTCAAATGTAAGCGGATTGTGGGGATTCGGAATCAGCCCACGTTCTGTTCGACAAAATCCCGCAACCAAATGTGTAAGCTTGGACTGCGATCTTTCAGTTTATTCACTGCGTGAAAAGTCAGATAGATAAGTGCATTGGGGTTTTGTTGTGAGACGAAATTGAAGGGTATAATTCCTGGCAATTATGTGTTTCCTAAGGTCTTACGGGCATGTGACCAATTTCGGAATTTCAAAGTGGAGATTCAAGTCCACGGATATGTGGACACTTATGGAGCTGAATTGAATTTACAAGTTTGCAATTCTTTAAGTGATGTGTATTTGAAATGCGGGGACTTTGAGAGTGCTAGAGGGTTTTTTAGCCAAATGGCGGAAAGATATTTGTTGTCGTGGAATTCACTAATTTCAGGGTATGGTTGTAATGGGTTTCTTCAATCAGCTTTGGATTTGTTGGGCACTATGAGGTTGGAAGGTTTTGAGCTTGATTTAGTCACTTGGAACATGGCAATGGACGTTTATTGCAGAATGGAGCAGTGTGATGAGGCTTGGACGATTTTTGAACAGATTAAAGAGGCTAATATCATTATTCAAATCGGGAAGCATGAAGTAACATTAGCGATCTTTAGCGATATGGTTAGGAAGGGTGATGGTTTGTGGCTGTCCATCTAGAAGTGTGAGAGAACGGGTGTGGGATGAAATTAGAGACCTGGCTCAGATGGAGAGGCTTCCATGGCTCTGTATAGGAGATTATAACCAAGTAATTGAGCATTGAGGATAAATTAGGGGGTAATCTACCTTGCCATAACTTAATGGCAGCTTTTCATGGGATGTTACGTGACTGCAGTTTGGTGGATCTTGAGTTTAAAGGCCCTAAGTTCACATGGAGGAATAACAGATCGAATGGCAATTTCATCATGGAAAGGATTGACATGGCGTTCGCCAATGCAGAATGGAGAGAACTTCATGACCAGGCGATGGGGTTTGCTGAAGCGGCAATAGGGTCAGACCACAATCCTCTTATTCTCAATACGTCGTTCCCCCTGGGGAAAGTGGGAAAACCGTTTCAGGTTTGAGTCTTTTTGGACTACAGATGCAAGTCTGTCATCTCGGAGGCTTGGGAGAAACAATGTGAAGGATCTAAGATGGATACGGTATGCAAAAAGCTAAGGGGTTGTAAAGAAAACTTGAAGGGGTGGCACTGTGCAAACTTTGGGGAGCTGCGTCTTCAAATAGCAGCTACCAAAGAACAACTACTTCAGGTACAATCTCAGCTTGGCCAGGGTTACAATCCAGATTTGGTGGTTTCTGAAAGGTCTTTGATTTGTAAGTTAGAAGATCTGTGGCAGAACAACGCTATGTATTGGCATCGACTTTCCTGTATCAAGTGGCTTCAAATGGGGGACAAGAACTCAAGATTCTTCCACCTAACTAATATTCAGAGATGACAGCATAATCAAGTAGTTAAACTTAGGACAAGGATGGGATTTGGAAGACACAGAGTAAGGACATCGCAGGCATTATTAAACATCATTTTCAAACCCTGTACAATGCCCCCTCCTACTAGAGACTTTGAGGATATTCTGAGTCTGATTGAGCCTAAAGTTTCTGCTGGAGTTAATGCTTCCTTGATTAAGGAGGTTACTCGTGAGGAAATACGTCTATCAGTTTTCCAAATGGGGGCACTCAAAGCTTCTGGATCAGACACTTTTCCCGGCCTCTTCTATTAGACGTATTGGGATGTTGTGGGTGAAGAAGTATTTGGGGCTGTCCAGAGCTTTCTTTATGAGGGGACCCTGTTGACAGAATTGAACCATACGAATGTTACTATTATTCCAAAAGTAAAGACTAAAGAACCCAGAAGAGATGACTCAATTCCGACTCATTAGTCTTTGCCGTTTTCATCTACAAGGTAATTTCCAAGATTCTAGCAAACAGATTGCAACCTTTTATCAATGACATCATCTCGGAGCAGCAGTCAGCGTTCATTCCGGGTAGACAGATTCAGGATATTATCATCGAAGCACATAAAGTGTTTCACTTTCTCAAGCACAAAAGGGTGGGACCTAAGGGTGGGCTCTGAAACTTGATCTTAATAAGGCGTATGACGATTGACCGTATCTGCTGGGATTTTCTACTGAAGGTGATGGAAAAAATGGGATTCAATAACAAGTGGATTGGGTGGGTAAAACAATGTATCTGCACGGTGAAGTATTCAATCATTGTGAATGGAGGGCAGATCTGTAACGTTATCCCTGGCCGTGGTTTAAGACAGGGGGACCCTCTGTCCCCGTATCTTTTCCTGATCGTTGCAGATGTGTTTTCTATTCTCCTACAGAAAGCCATAAATAACAAGTTATTTGCAGATGATTCATTAGTGTTTCTTGAAGCGAATCCTCTTTATTGTTCCAACTTTATGCAAATCATGGAGTGTTTTAGTGTGGCGTCGGGATTGTCCTTAAATGTTCAGAAGTCAAGTTTGTTTTTCTCTTCTAACACAGACTGAGGGCTTAAAGAAGAGATCAAAGGCATTCTCGGAATGAAGGGGATGGACGGCTCTGCTAAATATTTGGGTTTGCCTGCATTCTGGGGGAAATCGAAGAAAGAGTCCCTTGGATTTATCAGAGATAAGATAGAGAGGAAGGTTCAGGGTTGGGGGAACAAGGATCTTAACCATGCAGGTAAAGAGGTTCTAATTAAAGCTGTGGTCCAAGTCATTCCTCCTTTGTCCCTCTACTCTAGTCTGAATTTGGTTGTAAGTGATTTCTTGTGGGGTAGAGGAGATAAAGGAACGAAAATTCTCTGGGGCTCTTGGGATAAACTAACAACTCAGAAGGGATGGGGGGAATGGGGTTTAAAGACTTTGAGGCTTTCAACATAGCTCTCCTAGCAAAACAATTCTGGCTTACGGTTGCTAATCCAAAATCTTTCTGGGTGCAAATCTTAAAAGGGTTGTATTTCCTCAATAAATCATGTTTGGAAGCAGTAAAAGGAGCCTCGCCATCATGGGTTTCAAGCAGTCTGCTAGAAGGAAGGAAACTACTCCAAAATGGGTTGAGATGGAACGTGGGGAATGGAGAATCTGTGCAGTTTTGGAATGATAAGTGGGTGTACAGTCTTCCTGGTGAGAAAATTAGTTCAACTCCCCCTCATTCTGGGGAGGTGACACTAGTTGCTCATTCTTGGGATCACGACAAGTTACGCAGCTGTGTATCCGAGGAGGAGAGGAAGACTATTTCCAAGATTGCATTCTTTGACTAAGTCCGAAGACAAACTAATTTGGAGTCACAACAGCTCTGGGAAATATACTGTGAAATCTGGGTACTCTCAATGGGTTTTGAATTCAGCCAGAGGGAAAAAGTGCCATTCTTCTTCCTCCCAGCCCCCCCCCCCCCCCCCCCCCCACAATGAAGATGTGGACTCGTCTTTGGACCATCCCAACTGCCCCTAAGGTAAAACACTTTATGTGGAAAGTTGTTCGTAATTGGGTGGCCTGTAAAGCAAACCTCTACCGAAGAAAATGTGCACCTAACCCTCTCAGCCCAGTTTGTGAAATTGGAAGAGAAACTGTTGAGCATACCCTGTTTCATTGCCCATGGACTAAGGCAGTTTGGTTTGGAAGTGGGAAGGCGTTTTGGGTCCTTGAAAAAGGAATTTTAGCGTTTTCCAACTCTGCTGGGCTATTTGGAAAGCTAGGAATGCTTTTATTTTCAATGGGCAGGTTCCTGATCCTGAGGATACAATTCTCAAGGCTAATGGAGCAAATACGGATTACCTCCGAGCAATGGTTTCAAGTAGGAATGCGGGCCAACCGTGACTTGGTCGAGAAACAGGTGGGATCCTCCCCTAGATTCTGCTATCAAATTTAATATCGACGGAGCGTTTTCTTCCTCTCGCAGCCTGGCTGCCTTTGGCATTATTGCTAGAGAATGCGGTGGTACAGCTCTTTTGTGGCGGTTTGGTAAGGTGGAGGTTGTTTCAGCTTTGGTCATTGTTTCAGCTTTGGTCATTGAGGCTTGGGCTTTGCGTATCGCTTCCGCGATGGCGGTAGAGATGGAATTCCCAGTGGTAGTGTTCGAATCAGATTGTAAGAATTTGATTAACTGCATCAATGACCCAAGGAAGCCTTGCCCTTGGGAGATAGCTGCACTAGATGATGATATTAAGGAATGGGCAGGGGCGAGACAATGGTTCTTTGTGTGGTGTTGTCGCGAGAAGAGCAAGAGTGCGCACTGGCTAGCGTCTAATTGTCTAAATAGGAAAATTTTGATTCATACGTATTCCGCCTGGACTAGGAGCTCTCTTAGCTAGAGAGTCTCCTAGTTTCAGTTGTTGTCTTTCTTTGCTCTTGTGATCGTTTCAAAACAAAAAGTAATGGACTTCAGGATTTGAGGATTTGGGATATCGGTCGGTAACTGCATGATTAATAATAAATTTTCAACTGTAATTCGAAAAACTTGTCATTTATTTTTTCAAGAACAATGTACGTCAATCAATGGGTTACCGATGTCAAAAATCTAGTTGGTTTTTTTCAAGAATGTTTATCCGTTGAGCTCTACAAAATGAACATTTTTTATCAAATTTTCGAGTTCGGGATGAAATCTGTTTTCTGCTCAGCAGCATATTTTCCCAACTCGTTGAGTAGCTTACCAGAGTATGAACCCAACCCCTCTTGATAGCAAGAATTAAATAATTGTGTGCGCTCATCTGTGTGGCCTTTAGATGGGTTGGTTTAGTGTTAAATTCTCAGTTGTTGGATCAGAATTTGAGGATTGGAGAGGAGCCGGACTCTATAGTCAGAATCCTACAATTTATTTTGCATGGGATTATAGGGTTACCTTTTATAGTTTCTATTTGTTTTTACGATTTTGCTAACAAATGTCCCCGGATATGAGTTAAGGTGCAATAAATAAGGAATATTCTCGAATATTTAATAAAAAGGGGTGATCCCTATGGAAAGTCTGTCTTTCTTTCTTTCTTTGTCTACTTTCTTTTCCCCGTGTTTATGGTATCATATATGGTATTATTATTACTTCTTTCAACTTTCGTTTTTATTTCCATATTGATTGGACACAGTTAAGATCTCTTTAATTGGCTCCTTAACTATGCCACTTTAGGATCTCTGACAGCATTTATGTGCAGTTTTTCTTAGATCAAGTTTCTTGCTTTTGGAATTGAAAGCACAAGTTTTTTTATTTACCAGACTGCTTTTGAGATTATGAAACTAGTAATCGTTTTCAGTTTCACTTTTGTCTGTATCTTTTGGCGGTGGTCGTGGTGTTCGTGATCGGGCGGTAGGGGTTATTATGTACAACATCTTATGCTTCATGGTTCAAATATAGTGAGTTACAGAAAGCAGAAACGTTGATCTCAATTGGTTCAACTGGAATGACAGACGTGACTTTTGTATGTGCGCAATCCCATGAAAGCACTCTCCTACACTGTCACAAAACAGAGGGAGAAAACGTGGGGCAATAGATTACGAATTCGTCGGGGCGAGAATCGTTCCTTCATCTTCCTACTTTCTTTCCTTCAAAAATCTATGGGAATTTCATGCCCAAGAACATTGTAAGAGGCGGTATAGATTAGGAATTTAGGAATGTTTACTGCCAATTTTTTGGAAAGTTTCAGAATTGGAAACAGCAAAGGGAGGCAGAAGATCAGAGACCTTCTTTTAAAAATGACATTAAATATAGAGAACTAGCGAATGCCCGTGCTCGGAATGTATCATAGTCCCAACTTAAATAATTTGAATCAAATTGGAAATAAGGAGAGTGGAAAATTGTTGGTTAGGGGAGAAATGGATGTTAATCTCATTTTCTAACTCTTTCTTCTCTAATCTTGACCATAACTAGGATTGTTTTTGCTAAAGTAGTTTTTTCCTTTCCTTTTTCGTTTTTTCTTGGTTATGATGATTAGTGGTCAATAACTTCGAATTAATTGAGCAATTCAAGTTCCTCCATGTATATGCTAGTGATTTTGATGGCACGCCAGAGAGTAAGCATGCGATCCGTATACCAAGAGAACTTGATATGAGTGGCATACTGTAATGAATCCGCTGTCAACTTGTACAATATTGTCCACATTGGTCGCTCAAACCCCATGGACTTCCCATAGGCCTGTTTTTTTTCCTATAAAATGTTAGCGGATTTCAAATCAAACAAGGTTTTTTTTTGGTTGGAAGTGGCAGTCTAGGGATGATTGTTCGTTTTGTATGTGGGTGGATCCGCCAGCGTGCGCTCGCGGAAGATAGCTCATTCCTGGGTTGCTCAGAATAACCACCCAGGTTGAGCACCAGATCCAATGATGCTTCCAACATAGCCAAGCTGAATTTCCCTATGATACATGGCCATTTCAGAAGTTCAGTTTTTAGTTCAGCTTGAGCACCATTGAATTTCAGTTTTGCCACATCCGAAAGGTAAGAACATGCTGTATATCTTCAGCAGTTCCTGTATTGCAGCAAACACCTTCAGCAATTCCTATATATTTGTTCAAACCAGACTCTAGAAATGGCTAAAGCTGTACTAGAACATGCTGCTGCTCTTTTTCATATGGACCAAACACAAATCATTCCATTAATACCATTAGATAATCAGCATCCATACTTGATAAACCGTTACAAAAAGGTGGGGAGTTCCAAAACCCTTACACAGTTGGCTTTCATAAGCATTACACATAGTTGGCATACACAGCCATTTTTGCAAAGCACAACCTTAACAGTACAAAATCTAGAATCCCAACGCAAAAACACCAACACCATAGCCAATTCCATCCATAGTTAGCCACATCCATATTCCACCAAAAAAAAGCTGAACAGGAGGTCGATGGATCATGTTATTTCCGGCCTTCATGTGAAACCCTCTTAGTTGAAGTATTGTAAGCTTGTCACAGTGCTGACAGGATGATAAACTTTCTTCGATTGAAAATCGCACCACACTGTCTACTTGTCCCTTCATTAACCGTATCCCCGTTAGTTTGAGTACCGTCCTCATCACCAATGCCCTACACACTCAAACTAGAAAATCCACTCAAGTAACAATGAGAGATATATGCATGTTCAACCTCAAAAAAACCTCGGAATATAGAAGCTCTTATCACATAAATCTATAATTCGTCATCAACAAAAGAAGTCATAGAGTCATTTATATTTCACAAAGTACCTGAAGAAGCTTGTCGTTTATTGCCTCCCAATCCCTCCTCCCTGATTAGGAGAGATGAGGCTCTCGACATAGGTAGCCCCAAATATATATTCCCTTGGAATTCCAGCAACCACCATGTCCCTTGTTGTTTCATTACCCAAATCGCATATAACCACTTTATTTCCATTCCTACTATATAACAAACATTTGTCTAACCAACGCAACAAACACATAATAGGGCCCCAAGGCGTCCCAGGAGGTAAATCAAGCGTATTCTTGGTCCAAGACTCTCTTACCCCATACTCCTTCATCATCCAAACATCAGGTCGGTCACAAGGCTGCTTATATACCAAACAGAGACAACCCCCAACAACCTCCTCACGATAATCAGGAATATGTCTCTCGGGTAACAAAGCAGGCAGTGGAACTTCCTCAAAAACCTCATCCGACAAATTGAAAGCAAGTATCACAGAGTAACCAGTCAATCCATGCAGCTTCCAAAAAATGCGATGGAGGCACCCATTGAAGAAAACCCCACAAGATGAATTTGACACAACAATGTATTCGGGCACTTTAATTCTCCTCCAAGCATTAGTTTTCAGTGAATAGACATCCACCATCGTAGCATGAAATTCATTAAGAGAGAGCATCACAACCTTGTAATCATCCGCAGAGGAATCGAAAACCACCCCATATAGAGACGGGTCAGTAGGATAATAATTGAAGTTGTAAGGAGGTGCGGGAAGTTTCTTAAATTCTCGAGTGCACGGATTTAGCAAAAAAAAATTGAATAAGGGAACGAATTTTTTATCGTAGGAAACTAGAAGCAAACCATCGCAAGAGCTCAAAACCTGGACCCGCTTGCCGGCGAAATGGTGTTCTGCCGTAGGATTATCGAGCTTTGTGGCGGTCGGATTTACGCTGGCGAAATCTAGGGAGTATAGATTGTAAGAGCTGGAAATGATAATGGCTTTCTGGTCGAGATATTTAGGGTTTAGGGTCTTGGTTCGATTGAGGTGGGTTTTGGCGAAATGGGGGTCAGAGATTAGGGAGTTCCAGGAGGGAGAAACAGACTTGAATCGGCAAAGGGATTTGACAGGTAGACGAGAGAGTACGTCGGTGATGATTTCCGGGGGAAGGGCTCCGACGCTGGACATGGCCGCCGCGTTCGGATCGAGTACAAAAAGATTGGAAAAGAAAAAGGAAGTACAGAGAGAGAGGGATTCAGCGTGTTGTTCCACCGTTTTATATGGAAAAATCTTTTTAACGGCGGGTTCTGTAGACAGGTTTACGGAGGGAAATCATGACCGTTCAAGATTTATTAACATCCGGACCGTCTAAAGTCAAAATAGACAGCTGAGATCGCGTGGCTCCGTCAATAAGGGGCTCCGTAAATAAGGGATTCACAAAGCTTCCGTGAATAAGCCAACCTTTGAATTTAGGTCGGCGAAATCGAGCTTTGTGAGAGCTAGAAATTGTTACACAAGACCAAAAACATATTTAAGCGATGTGGGACATTAAGATCGTAACAGAAATTACGACGACTTTTTTGCGTTTGGCGAAATGGGTGTTGGAGATGGCTGCCGCCTTCAGGTCGAGTCCAAATTGATGGGGGGCTGTTTGGGGAGTTTTTGATCTATCTATCTCTTTCTTCTAAACAAATTCAAGAAATATTTTGAAACATATTTTAAAATTAGTCTTTCCCACACTTTCACAATGCGTTAAGGTAATTGCGTATGTGCATTTGCAAAATGCATTTTATGGAACTTGCGAGGCAACAAAATCCACGTTAGCAAGTTGCGCATTCTCAAAATGCGTTCACCCAATTTCTCACATGTTTCCAAAGCCCACTTTCTCTCTCCGAGAAATTACTTTTTTTGGTAAAATGGAAATGCATTGATAATAATAATTATAATTAAGAGTTGATGTGATAAAAGAGTAAATTATTAGGGAAAATTTCAAAATGGCACCTGAACTTTGCACCAAATGTCACAGAGACACCTGAACTTAAATTTATTTTAATTAAACACATGTACTAACAAAATTCCCAAATTTAGACCCCCGCCGTTATACTCCGTCCAAAAAATTACTGACACAGCATCTCTTCCCCGTTTAAGTGGCCCCATTGCACATGTTTCCAATAGGAAACGATGCACCCAAGCCAAACCCCTCACTTTACCTCATGTTTTGGAGGGAAAATAACCTTAACCTAATTGATTTCCCTCCATTTCTCTATCTAGAAGTCTTGCTGTTGTTCCACCATCTCCCTCAAAAGTGATGAGTTTCTCTTGGGTGCATCATCCCCTATTGGAAACATGTGCAATAGGGCAACTTAAACGGGTTGGAGATACCATGTCAGCAATTTTTGGGACGAAGTATAACGACAGGGGTCTAAATTTGGGGATTTTGTTAGTACAGGTGTTTAATTAAAATAAACTTAAGTTCAGGTGTCTCTGTGACATTTGGTGCAAAGTTCAGGTGTCATTTTGAAATTTTCCCAAATTATTATCTCATAAGCCTCGTAACTCACAAGTAATAAAAGTAGCCCCTAAATTAATTTGAGAGTTGATGTGATAATAATTTCAAACTACTACAAGCACTAGTATAACCTTTTAGAGATATAAATGCCAAAATATATAAATCTATTGAGGGTATAAGTGCAGTAGTAGAAAACCCCAGGGCACGTCCAAACCCATCGCAAGAATCTTCGGTTCCTGCAATGGGTTGTTGCTTATAAATATTGTGACTTATTCTTCTAGAATCCCAGGATTACGTTATTCAAGAAAGTATTGTCTTGTAATCTATTGGGTGATTGGTACTACAATGTTGGCTCAGGGTTTTGCTATGACTCTGCAACTGATGAGTACAAGGTCGTTATGTGGTTTCGTCATGAGTCCATACTGGATAATAGTGGCGAATTTGTTAGGGTTTATGGTTTGAGAAGCAAAACTTGGACAAGGGTTCACTTTCCATATAAAATTCGAACAATCTGCCCGGGACCTGTGGTAAATGGAAATCTACATTTGTTTGTGGCGAGTAAAAAATCTAATGATCAATCCCTTCTACCCCACCAGATTATTTACTTCAATACGCATCGTGGAAAATTCAAGAAGGTACCAATGCCAGAGCCTAAGCAGAGGGATGGGGATAATATTGTCAAACTGGGAGTTTTGAATGGATGCCTTTGTATGAACCGATGGGGATATGGAAGTGACACAAAACCTAATTTGGAGGTATTGGCCATGAAAGAGTATGGTATTGAAAATTTTTGGACTATTATGTTCACCGTATCCAATTTAGCTATTGGGTCTTACACAGTGGGTCTTACTAAGAATGGTAAAGTTTTAATGAAAACCCTCAGTGAGAGGGTTGTTTGGGTTATAAGGGTGTATAACCCTGATGACAATTCAAGTATAGATGTTCATACCCTGACTTCTCAAAATACTTATTATGTGCATCCAGCTATGTATGAGGAAAGTTTGGTTAAACCAATTGGGTACGATTGGGAAGAGGAACAGAGATTGTTACTTGGAATACATGGAGCTTAAAAAGATGAATAAAAACAGCCAAAAGAGCTATGAGGCACGGATACTTATCTATAGGAGAAGTATGGGTATTTGTATCCGTAGCGGATACAAATATTCCTTCGATACTCGTGACCTTTAAATTGATTCTCATTATCTACCCCTATTTTCTTTAATTTTCGAACTGTTTTAAAGAAATTCATTTTTCCTGATTTTGTGATAAGGTATTTTTATGCTGTTATGAATTTGCATAGTGATCAATTTGAATATCAGTATATCTGGTTGATGAGGTGAAATTCCACTATATAGGGGCACATCAAATAGTGTGGATGACGTGGTCTGTCCATGAGAGCAGTCTTTCTTTTATGCTTGTATTTTGTGCGTTGTTTGGATTACATTTGCTCTTATTGTGCAATAATTTGTGCTAGAATTTCGTTTGAGATCTCTCTGCCTTGTCTCGGACGGAATTCTCATATCGGTACATAGTGTTGATTTGCTTTTGCAGGGTGTCCTGGGGTCTCGGATTAGGTAGTTTGGTGCACTCCTAAATTTTGCGATGTAATCTTCGCCTCCGGGTTTGAATGAATTGACTGAATTCAAAAAATAAAATAAAATAGATGTGGATGAAGGTCTAGTTCCACAAACTCAACTTTGATTGGATGGGTTACTATTTGATATGGGGGGTGTTTGATTTTGCCTTGGTGTAACTGATAGTTGTGAGAAAAATCGTATGGCGTGAGTCAATCTTTGAATATAATTCCGTAATTGCCTATTCCACATTCTATTTGTTCGCGGAATTTGCGTGTCGGATAGACATGAGTCATGACATGAATAATGTAAGAGTTTGAAATATTTGTTTGACGCGGAAAAATCGTATGGCGTGAGTCAATCTTTGAATATAATTCCGTAATTGCCCATTCCACATTCTATTTGTTCGCAGAATTTGCGTATCGGATAGACATGAGTCATGACATGAATAATATAAGAGTTTGAAATATTTGTTTGACGCGGGTCCGGCAACAAACCAAGACAAGCATAAGTATGACCTCTGAAATCAGATGGGTTCACACTCCTAGAGCACCTATGATATCGACATGACCCAAACTGTTCCTAATTTTAGGAACTCAAGCTTCAAAAAGTATCGCTGATCAAAAAAAAAAAAAACTTCAAAAAGTATATTTAGATGGAAGCACCATGCGAGTGTTTTTTTCTCTCTTCAGTTTGCGGGTGATTGATAGAGAGGGAGATAAACTTTTTTACGGAGGCTCCGTGAACAATCTAGCCGTCCGTTTTGGTATTGGACAGCCCGGATTTTAAAAAAACTATTTGCTGGAAGAGTTTAACTCTTCGCGCAAATAGTTATTTTACAATCCGGACCGTCTAATACACTTTGAATGTACACGATTTGGTTTTGTAAACGCGAATACACTGAAAAGTCCGTAAATAAATTTTTTCTGTTTGACAGAGGATAAAGAAGAGGAAAGCAAAGTACTTTCTGCCTTGAACAGAATCCCTTTTCTTAAAAAGAGAAATGAATTGGATTCCACTCTATCAGCCCCTTAAACATTGTTGGGACGTGGAGTAATTATAAGATCCAACAACCTCCTTGCTGCATATGTCTGGGATTGAGGACTTCAATAACTCATCAATGTAATGACGGGAATAATATTGATCAAGTTTTTGAATGTCGTACCGGTATAGTACTGGTTTTCTTACTAATATGGTACATATTGTTAATGATAAAATTTCAGGTGTCGTTTCGGAGTTATTGCTACTAATATTATTTTCTCACATCAAAGAATTTAGTATAACATGTACGTTTATTAAAATGAAATATAAATATAAATATAGTCTGGTATTGACCACTACCATTCGGTACTGGACAAGAAAAATAAATCTAAAAGTAATTCGGTACTGATCGGTATCGACCGATATTTGAGCTGGAATGAAATTGGATGTGCAGGGTACCGAATTTGGTATATATCCGTGCGTACAAAATCTTGGACTAGATAAAATATGGAATTGAATTGTCAATCTTCAGGTCCGCTCAAAAAAAAAAAAAATTGTTCATCTTCAGGGGACAGGGGATATTATTTTTTAATGTTCGAATGTTATAATTGGTGAAAATTATCAAAGTCATTGCCAATTGTATTTTAGATATTGATCTTCAATGTGACGTAATTCCCATTAGATTAACATATGACCACACAGATTGAACCAAAAAGCATAGTACAATGACAGGGGATGCTGTCGAATAGCTGCCGTGGGGAAATTAAATCTTATTGACCTCAACTTCGATCGCGCTCCTCCAGTGGGACCTAGATTGACTTCCGACCAAATCTTGGACTGTCTATTGCATTTTGTTCAAATGTGAGACCCGTTATTGGGTCTGATCCGCTAATCTTATCGTCGCATACAGAATTTGTTTATATAATTGAGAAGAAAAAAAAATCGATCATTTAGTAGATGAGTTATACAACAAAACTTACAGGTAAATGATTTGCATCATCGATATGAAAACTATGACGATGCCCGTGTGCAGTTCAAGATATCATGAACTACAGACAACCTAGGTAAGTTCTTTCCAATTGAAAAAAAAAAAAGCAAGTCTAGAACAACACTCAAAATGCACGAACAAATGTACAACCGCTCACATAATTGTATAGTCCACACACACTGGTAGTGCGGCGTGCACTGTGTGCTAACAGTGTGTGCGACATACATGTTTATGTGAGTATTTGTACAAGTGTTTATTCATTTTGTGCGAGGCTTCATACTTTTTTTTTATCTGAGAAAGAGAAGTGGTCTATTTTTTATTTATTTATCAACATTGTATATATCAACAGGGGTTAGTGGGAGGTGTTAGAAGTTAATATTACCACAAGGGGTTGATCTCCTATCTGTAGGAATCAAACATGTGACCTCTCACTTCCAAAGGGAGCTACACGACCAACTGGGCTAAGCGCAAAGGTCTAAGTGGACTATTTTGAAAGTGCAATTTTTTGCATGTCATGGAGTCAAAACAATGACAGTCCATATTTGGATGTGTTTTGGTGATATCCAAAAGGTAAAAAAGGGAAAGACTACGATACACACCCCCAAAATGTTATAATTATAGAGAAAATGTTACGAATTGTATTGCTAAAAAGTTACGAATCGTATAAAAGTTACGAGATATATCAAAATGTTATGAATCATAATAAAAATGTTACGAATCGTACGGCTGAAAAGTTATGAATTCTAGAACAAAAGTTACGAAACAAGCTAAAATGTTATGAATGAACCATAAAATAGGTGTATATGGTACACCATTTTTAAAGGGTGTGTATTGTAAATTTTCTCGGTAAAGAATCAATAACCAGAATAATGGCAAAAGGAAATGACTTTTGTCCAGCAGTATTTATTTTATCAAACGTGTGGTGGATATCTAGTGGCATCTCAATCTCATCATCACCACTCAAATATGTTGGGAGGAGGACCCCTTTTTCCTCCCCACCTGAATATGAAATTGGACAAACAAACCCACCAGAGAAAAAGCTATTTTTAGGATTAGTATTCAAACCAACTTGAAAACCAATGATTGGGGGAACATGGAATGAGAAAAGAAGTTGGAAGTCCCCTCCTCCATGTGCACGGATCTCGGTTTGAATCCCACCCATGCCACTGTTGGGTCTTTGTGTGGATTTGCATGGAGGCCTTTGGCCAACTAGTCACCTTAGTGGTGCTGTGGTGACGGCCTGTCCTCCCGGACAGTAGCTATGGCTCGAACCGGACATTCCACAGCGGGTAGGGAGCCCCTATGGTCACGCTCAAGGGGAGTCGCTACGCTGGTCGTCCCCTCCCACCCTTTTTTGGTTTATCAAAAAAAAAAAAAAAGAAGTTGGATAATATATAGTCCTCTGTTTGGCAACCTTTTTTCTTTCTTTCTTTTCTTTTGGTAAACTATAGGCAACTTTGAATTGCATGGTAAGTTGGTAAACCCAACCTTTTGGGATCCAGGCAATTCAACTCGGAATTTGAAAGTTACCTTTAGACTGACCTACGGATTTCAAACTTTGTCTAATTTTTTTGTTTTATTTTTCGGCCACAAGAAACGGATATGCATATTTCATACACTCGTCAATGAGTATTGCTCCCAGCACCACATAGTTAAATTGGAGACTTCGCCACACCTACGTGCGAATCCAAAATTGAGGTCTTGTCGCGTGCTACGAATGCATACGAGTGTGTTCAGCCCCACCAAACGATTACTTGAACTAAAGCCTTGAAGGATGAAATTCTTCCATCCTACTGTATACAGTATTGGACAACTTTAGGAGCTGTTTACTCTAATTGATTTTTTCTTTTTCTTTTTTTAAACTTGCGTAATGTATCTTTCTATTACTTATTCTTATTTATATAGGGTGTTGTTCCCGTTTTAAATGGACCTCGTGCTAGTAGATAATGGGATTGATTTCGAAAATCAAGTTATGTATGCGTAAGTTGACTCGAATACTTGAGTTAAAAAAAAAAAGGGTCCTTCTGGTACCATTGACACAAAAGTGCTACACACACAACCAATCTCTAACTATCCATTATTGTAATAAATGGACAGGATTCGCTCAAACTTTTCCCTGGAAGAATTTTTTTAAAATCTAAACAGTCCAAATATATCTGGATGGTCAGAATTACGTGCACAACCAACACAACGGTCCTTCTGCTTTACTCTGGTTGGTAGTTTAAGCACACTCAACAGCCTGTTACAGCCACCAACAATCTTATTTCCTATTAGTATGTTTTATATTAATGTTAAGTTATAAATTACAAAGGAATTCAACCAAACGAATCCTAATTAACATTAAAATTCGTACCCACCATCAGGGGCAGCACAGAATAATTTCAACAAAGAACAATGCTACCAATACAACGCTGGGTTACAACAAATTTCAAAGCCATTCGACGAACATGAGCCGACAGACATCGAATAACTTCGGATTCATTTGTGTTCGAGTTGTGTTGGGTCGCGATTTTTTTTTTAAAACAAAAAAGGATTTTACACTATATGCTATCGGTCATCATGTGGTGCTATAGCTGCTCCACTCTCTTCGTAGGCGCGAAGAATTACTCTTACCCGCGAAAAAATACTCTTGCCTGCGAAGAATTACTCCTGTCCGCGAAAAATTACTTTCGGTCGCAAAGAATTACTCTTGGTCGCGATAAATTACTCTTGGCTACAAAGATTTACTCAGGGCCGCAAAGAATTACTCTTGGCCGCGAAATATTATTCTTGGCCGCGAAGAATTACTCTTAGCTGCGAATAATTAGTCATGGCCGCGTATAATTGCTCCTGGCCGCAATAAATTACTACGGAGTACTAAAAAAGGATTTTGCACTGTATAGCACAGTCATCACGCGGTGGTCCACTTTCTTCGTAGGCGCGTGCAAGCACGACTGGGTCAGCGAATAAGCACACCGCGTTGCCTTCCGAGTCTTCTGGCGAGCGACCGTGAAGCCTGGGTCCCACATGACAAGGCATCTTGGACGCATGGGAAAAAAGCGCGTTTAAAAGAAATTTATTATTTAATGGTTTATTTTTAGTATTTGTGCTCAGTATTTTACATTTTTTCCATTCAATTTTCCCATTTACTGCCCTCTTTTTGAAAATTACTTTCTCTGTCCCACTTTATTTGAGCACTTTAATTTGGTGTAAAAAAAAATTACTACTATTTTCTAGGGTTTGAAAATCAACAAATTCTTGTAGGGAACATTTAAAGTGGAACAGAGAAAGTAATACATATATGCTGTATATGTGTTTTGTGCCTCCATTTTCTTGAGGAAACGATAGAAATGCATAGATATATGCAAATAACTATTTACCGGGAAACACAAACAAAATATATACAACAGAGACAACTACAATAATAAAAACAAAAAGCGAAGGTTGGTAGTGGCTTCGGTACCAAAAAAGAGTTTGACGTAGTAGGGGACCGCATCGCATGCTTGGCGAGCCAATGTGCTAGGTGAGTGTCGTTACGATCAACCTTGGTTAACCTGCAAAAAGCTAATTTGTAAAGTTGTCGAACACATACATTCAAACTCACATATGAAAAACCTGTGTCCCCAGTACTATTATTTTTTTTGGTGTGTGCGTTTTTTCTAAATAAAATAAAAGCTATCGTAAGGGGAGGTCTTCTCTATTTTAATCAAAGCTTGTTTCATTTCATTTCATATTATATACATCACATAACTACACACATGCATTCTACGCTATTTAACTGCCCATCTAAATGCATGTCTCCTTTTATTTATTGCTAAAATCCATATCTTATTGCCTCCATTTAGATCTTTAATTTGTATATTATATGAGGTGTTAACATTCTGGATTTGTTACGAGTTTTTCCATCGTAATGAATTTCTCTGTTGAACTTGAAAATATTTTAAAATTTAAAATTCCTTGCTCAAAAGAAAAAAAAAACTTAAAATTATTGTGAGTTTGTGACGAAGCAATGCTCCTTAGTTATTCTAACTTACCAACTAGCATCCTAAATTCCTAATTATGGAAAAAATAAACATTTTGTTACTATCTCATTTTAGCACGTGGCAAATAGATCGTTACCATGTAGAACTTCTGTAAATTTGCAAGTAGGCAACCAAGGTCAACGGATGAGGATAAAAAAAAAAAAAAACAGAAATGATATAGGTACAGACATAAATCTGTACCAGCGGGTACAAATTATTTTTTGGCATGCTTTTGGTCTAAAAAATGATCGGAACAGCTCATTTTATTTAAAATACTTTGTTTATGGTCTTTGCAAAAAATAAGCTCAATCCGGTATTCGTAAAGGGATTTACAAAACATCCAACTTTGCTTTAGAATTCAGGTATGTGACAAAGTTGGATATTTTGTAAATGCCCTTATTGATACTAGATTGAGGTTTTTTTTTACAAGGACCATAAACAAAGTATTCTAAACAAAATGAGTGGCTCCGATCATTTTTTGAGACCCAAAAGAGGCCCAAAAAGGCATTTGTACGCGTTGATACAGATATAATATCTGTACCAGTAGCACCACTCAAAAAAAATACAAAAAAAAAAAAAACTAAGGTCGGCCGATTGTTTTCTTTTTTCATTTTCAGATAGTAATTAATGTGCACAATACTCTTGTAGTACCATTTGCCCAATGGTAGTGAGAGTGACAAAGTTATTTTTGTTAATGTCAAAATTTCAGTTTATTAAATATTTATGCCATGTGCATAATACAACACAAAAATACACTAAAATTTGGATACTAACAAAACAATCTGGACATTGTAAATTTTTTTTAGAAAGTGCAAAAATCATTTTAGTGCGGTTTGTAATTGAAGAAATTTAAATAAAAAAATAATAATTTGGGAAGTGCGAAAATTAATTCCATTTCTTTTACTCAATATCCAGGATTTTCTTCCTTGTAAATTTGGTACCTATCAAGTGGTGTATTGGTCTTTTCCTCAATAATTTTCCCTTTATTTAAGTTAAACAGATAAATTAGATCTTTTGTCCCTTCTTGTTTCTCTTCTCCCAACTCCCCCCAACCCTTCAACTTCAAAGAAGTTCCACACACGCACACACACGCGCACACTCTCTCTCTCTCTCTCTCTCTCTCTCTCTCTCTATCTCGATCTGAAGCACCGTTACTCCCAACTCTCTCTCTCTCTCTCTCTCTCTATCTATGACCACACACTTTCCCGTCCCTTTCATCATTTTAAAGAAAAAAAAAGAAAAGGTTTGCTACTATTTTTTCCTGGATTTGCATTGTTATCAGAAATTAGTCATCTCAGATACTCCCCTAAATTTAGCCAAATATTTTGGAACCTCTCATTTCCAGCTACCCATTTCAGAGTAATATAGATTCACAGCAAAATTTTTACTAAATTTGACACCCATTTATGCTCCAATCCATAATCTTTCTCTATCTACCAGTTAAATTACTTCATACATAGTAACACCCTTCTACTTCATACATAGTAACACCCTTCTCTTTTAAATTGAAAAAAGTTCCAATTTTTATCCCCCAAAGAGTTTTTGTTAGGTTTCCCTACTTGGGTTTCGAGTTAGAGCTTGTACTTGTTTGATTTTGAGGATTTTGTGCCACTTTGGTGTTTGTTGCAATATCCTGATCTGGGAGGATTTATTATTTGTTGATTTGAGTGAGAAGTCAACCTTGTGATCTGAGCTTTCTGATCTACTCTGGGTTGGGCTTTGTTTTGGGCGTTTGAAGTGTTTTGATGCTATATTGTTGAGATGCAGCCTGATCAGCGCAAAAAGGTAATGGTCTCCTTGTGTGTGTGTGTGTGTACTCTAATCCATTTTATTTTATTTGCCTATGAAAAAAATGTATGCATATTTAGTGTGCAGATGCAAGTATGGGTATCTCTGTCTGTTATTAGAGCTGATATTTATGGGTTAAGCAAGATCTAATTAGTTTATTGAGGACTCCATAAATGTGTAAGGTTTGTTAGTGAGTAATAGCAGTATGTATGCATTTACATATCCAAACAGATGGATAGAACAGTATCTTTTGCTCCTTTGGTGCTATATAATCTGTTGTAAATCGAGAGATTCACCAAGGATACATTACGTGTAACTGATCGTTGATAGTATATTGTAACATACCTATTGGTGGGTGAGTGGATGCTTAATGAATAGAGGCTGGCATTCTTGTAAAAATCGAGCATTTTGGTTATAGCTTATATAGTTATATGGATTGTAGTTTCATTATGATCATGTTGTAGTTTCGTATTTTTGTTTATGCACCTTATATATGTGTTGGATTGCCTAGTACAAAAGTTATAGATATTGGTAAATGTAACAACATGGCAACACTGGACTTGTGTAGTCCAATTTGAGCACTTACAAGGCCATGTTAAATATGGCAATGAGATACTCTGGCGTAATTCTACTTTTCTGCTATATTTGCCTTTGATGTTGATGTAACGTTAACAATTTATAAGGTAATGTGTTTTTTACATCATTGCACTCAATTTCCAAATGTTGGTGTTAGCCGCACATGGCAGGGACAATTCATTTATGGGTCATATTTGTTTTTGACCATTCATGACATGTTTAAATGTGGGCATGCAGGGATCTG
Organism: Rhododendron henanense subsp. lingbaoense; assembly: GCA_020567845.1. NCBI lineage: Eukaryota > Viridiplantae > Streptophyta > Magnoliopsida > Ericales > Ericaceae > Rhododendron > Rhododendron henanense. The sequence goes on from CM036316.1 coordinate 50,718,385, forward strand.
TTGAAGTAGACTTTTTCACAGAATATGGTGAAGGGAGCAGGTATAAAATAGAAGAAGTAATTGGCAAAGGAAGCTACGGTGTTGTCTGCTCTGCTTTCGATAACCATCTTGGGGAAAAAGTAGCAATCAAGAAGATTAATGATATTTTCGAACATGTCTCTGACGCCACACGAATTCTTCGAGAGATTAAGCTTCTTAGACTCCTTCGCCATCCAGACATTGTGGAAATTAAACATATCTTGTTGCCTCCTTCCAGAAGGGAATTCAAAGACATATATGTTGTTTTTGAACTCATGGAATCCGATTTACATCAGGTTATCAAGGCAAATGATGATTTGACCCCAGAACATTATCAGTTCTTTCTTTATCAGCTTCTTCGAGGTCTAAAATACATACACACAGGTCATATGTTGTGACTACCCATTTACTCCATTTTACAACTGCCTCCACTTATATGGATGTAGTTCAATAGTTCGTGACGTAACATATGTAGAGAAATATTGAACTTACGGTCAGTAACTAACTCTTTGGTATTCCCAAGTCTGACTTTTAGGAATTTTCATTTGGCAGCAAATGTCTTCCACCGAGATCTAAAACCAAAAAACATCTTAGCAAATGCTGATTGCAAACTCAAGATATGTGACTTCGGTCTTGCAAGAGTAGCCTTTAATGATACCCCAACTGCCATATTTTGGACAGTAAGTTTTTTGGCTATGTTTCTCTGATTAAAGTTTTAATGACATTATGTTTTAGTTTCTTAGTAGCTTAGGTAACAAGAAAATACGCACATGCTCACACAAAGCTTGCTATCAATTTCCCTCCTTCTAATTGTCTCGTTTGATTGTGCTTATAGGACTATGTTGCAACAAGATGGTATAGGGCTCCTGAATTGTGTGGATCCTTCTTCTCCAAGGTGAAATTGCTCTTTCCACTTTTTTTTTGATAAAGTGCAAGACTTTTATTGCTCAAACAAAAGGATTACACAGTGAGGGGATAAAAACAATCCCCATACAACACCAACAAAACTGACTAAGCAACACTATACATCAAAAGCCTAATCACAAAATCAAATCACAAACGCCCTAAGAGTCTTGTAGGGAGCCCCCAATTTGAGAAGAAGGCAGTATCCTTTGGGTAGAATGCAGCAATCTCTTGGTGCTCAGAAACCCCCTAATGTCATTTACAATTTTGGGAATCAACTGAGCAGAATCCATAGCTTTGCCCTGGAAAATACGAGTATTTTGCTCTCTCCAAATACCATGAACAGCTGCAGCTAAAGAGACCTTAAGGCCGATTCTTCGAAGACTTTTACCTTGGGCAATAACACAAAACCGGTGTAGAGCATCATCAAGTTTCTATAGCACGCCAAATTCTTACTCATTAGTTGTTGCCAAACAGCTAAAGCATAGGGACATTCTAAAAAAAGGTGCGAGTGGGACTCCACATTACTGCCACATAACTGACAGCAATCATCAACAAGCACTCCCCATTTCCTTAATCTATCTTTAGTTTTTAATCTCTGTAAAACAGCTAACCAGAGGATGAAAGACCTTCTAGGCACCAAACCCCCTCTCCCCATACCACTGAGTGCCAATGCTGAGAAGGGAAACTGGTCCTAGTTGCATGCCAAGCTGACTGAACTGTAAATTCCCCACTAGGATGAGGTATCCAAACCACAGAATTTTCACAATCAGGTATGGGTAAGAGAGAATGAGGAGTTTCAGAGATAATGAGTTAGATTACCTGGTTCCTCAATCGAGGCCATCTCCAAGAACCTTGGTCAATGATGGTATCAAGTATCAACCTTAGCATGCAAAGATCGACCTAGATTTTGCACCACCCTATCCCCAAATCTGACATACAAGGGTCCAAGGGGGTGCCAGTTGTCCAACCAAAGGTGTGTGTTCCTTCCATTGCCAATTCTGTATTGAATTAAAGGTTGAGCAAGGGATTGAAGACCCATAATTTTCCTGTCCATGAGATGTCAATGGGCATGTCCATATACCAAAAGCAGTGATCTTTGATAATGTAAGTGTGGACCCATTTCACCCATAATATGCCAGCTTTCTTACAAAGGGCCGATAAGTGTCGAATCATAGTAGCTTTATTCCATTCCTTAATCCTTCTAAAACCCAAGCCTTCCTCCTTAGGACAACAAAGCTGCTTCCAACTTACCTTAGCACCAGTGTGTTTGAGATCTGTTCCTGACCAAAGAAAAGCCAGAGAGTGCTTTCCACTTCTTTAATGACCTTGCTCTTTCCATTCCTTGAAGCAACACATATTTTGATTGCCTAATGCATAATTCAATGCTGATCTCCGAATATCTTTTTAAGCAACCACCTAGTCATCTACAACGTCTAGGTTTTCAATATCAAAAAATACATACCAGAACCAACAGGCATAAAGGAGAGTCGGTTTAAGTCTCTCTTTTTTTTTATTTCAGCTGCAATTTTCACCGTAGTTTTACACTGAATTGTGCTCTCTCTTTTGAAAAAGAGTGGCAAACTCATTTTTGTTTGGTCATAGGTTGGTCCAAATTTGATAAGAAGGTTTGTTTCTGACTTTCATTCACTGTCTATCTTGTTTTCAGTACACACCTGCAATAGATATATGGAGCATTGGTTGCATATTTGCAGAACTTTTGACTGGAAAGCCTCTTTTTCCTGGGAAAAATGTAGTCCATCAATTGGACTTGATGACCGATCTGTTGGGAACACCATCTCCTGAATCCATTGCCAGGGTCTGTTTTCTGTGATCTTTTTTGTCGTTATGGAAATATTAGTCTAAATCACTGTCAGTAGGACATCTAGGTATTTAGTGTGTCATATCAAACATTGAGCTTATATGTCTACAGATACGGAATGAGAAAGCTCGTAGATACTTAAGCAGCATGCGAAAAAAAAGACCCATTCCTTTGTCCCAAAAGTTCCCAAATGCGGATCCCCTTGCACTTCGGTTATTGGAAAGAATGCTAGCATTTGATCCCAAGGATCGACCTTCTGCTGAAGAGGTACAAGAATTTGCATCCCGTGCATTTCCTTGTGCAATGCAAATTTTTTTTTTTCAGGCATCTAATGGTGCATATTGTGTTGCAACTTCTTAGGCTCTTGCAGATCCATATTTCAAGAACTTGGCCAGGGTTGAGAGAGAGCCTTCTGCTCAACCAGTTACAAAAATGGAATTTGAATTTGAAAGGCGAAGGGTGACAAAGGAAGATGTAAGAGAATTAATATACCGAGAGATTCTTGAATACCATCCAAAGATGTTGAAAGAGCATTTAGAGGGCGAAGAACCTACAGGGTTCATGTATCCAAGGTACTCATAAAAACTATATAAGTGACTTTAAGAGGTTCTCCATTTTTTCTGGTTATTCCCTTTTCTTGCTATAACTTGTCAATTTCCTTGACTTGCATTACTATTGAACATTTTTATTAGTTGAGAAACATATAACTTGTAAGTTTACCATCCCGTTTTGGGGAGTTTTCTGTATTTCATTCGTTTGTACCAAGAATAGAAAACAATCGTTGTTTCATCCAGCATCGAAACCTTCTATCATAGAATAACCAAATCCAATGCCTCCTCTGTGGCTCCATCCCATTTTAGGTGCCATGGTTGACCCTGCACACGTTTCACGAAAAGCTTCTTCGCGTGGTAGATTTGCAACAGATCACTGTTCTATTTGAATTTTACCTTTGGGGATATGAGATTTTATATGATCTTAGATTCTTTATTATAGATGGGTTAATATGGGTGATAATGGGAGTTCCGTGAAAGGAAAGTGAATCACACAAAATAGGACGGTGGTAGTAAGAAATAATGGTTAGTGGCTGTGCCTTAATGCAGGTTTTGGGAATGTACAATTCGTTTGACTATTTGCTCGTTACCTGTCTACATTGCCTTAACTTAGGACTCAACATGAAGGTATACTTTGCATTTTTTTCCGATTGCAGAGACCCGATGACCCTGAAAACTGTATTGCAAAGGGACCTTCTTGGGTTCAAATAAACAGTTAATGCTTAATAGTGACAATGGTCAAAATGTTGAGGTTATACATGATATCAAATAAACTGGATTGGTCCTTCTGATCCCTACCTTCAGTTTTAGATGGTAAAGTGAGTCTTTTATTTCATTGGCAATGGCAGATGATAATGTGAGTTGCTGAGTTTTAAGCAAGTTATTTGCTGCTTAACTCGGTTGTGAGATAAACTTCTTATTCCTTATAGATGCGTTCGTGAGGAATTTTTTTCCCTGGAAACATAACTTGGTCCGTCATGCAGAAAGTTTAAGATGATGCCTGTCGAAGTTTTCTTTTTCCTGGTTTTCTTGTTAATTGGTTATTTGTCTTTTTCTCTTTCATTTTACAAGGAAAGAAGTAATGTGTCAGAACACCTCACTTTTTGTTCTAGGCTCCCTTGAAAAATCCAATTTTGTTTTACCTTGTTATGTTTCCAGCCTTTTTCAGGTAAGGCCCTTTTTAACCAGCAAAGCATGTTATTTTGAGCTGCAGTGATAGAATTAATGGTTGTTTGTTTCCCTTGTCTCAACCTCTTTTTACAGTGCTGTGGACCAATTCAAGAAGCAATTTGCTTACCTTGAGGAACGCTATGGAAATGGTGGCACCGTTGCTCCACCTGAGAGGCAACATGCATCATCACTTCCCAGGTTTTTTAACCAATGTCTTTGACATAGAGCTGTACTTACATTAGGATATTTCCCAAAAGATGTCATTCACTGTAGTTCTCAGCTCCTGATAAGAGAACTCGGATGCAGGGCCTGTGTATTATATTCTGATAACTCAGCACAAAATTCTACGGAGATCGCAAATGACCTCACCAAGTGCTGCATCAAAGAGGCTGAAAAGCCACACATGGAGAGTACTTCTGGGATCCCAATGCCAAGAATGCCTCTCCAAGTTCCTCCAAGTATTCAAGGTTTGTTGTTCTTATATGATGGATCATTTCTGTTGAAATCCAAGTACTCTTTGTCTGTCTGGCACAAGCACAGGTGCCGGCGGATCTTCTATGGTGGATGGAATCCCTAAACAATGCTTCCCAATTCTTGTAATAACCCGTTATTCTAACATTCAATTTGAAACACATTCTGGCACTTTCATGATTACCAGTGGTGAGGACTTCTGAGGAAATCTTGGTCAATTCAGGAGCAGAACCGGTGGTTGTTTTTGAAGTCCTTCACGTAGTGTGGGAGTTATGAAGCACGGGTGCTTTTAGAACCCCTTCGTACTTGTACCCATAACGTTCCGGGTACCAGTACTTCTAAATATGTACCGGGTACACTAAACACGTACTGAGATTTTCCCTATGATTTCTGTCGCACCCCAATACAGAGATGAAACTAATTGACAAGACTTCATGTTTCTATGCTTAGCATGATTCTACAATAAAGAGCTCGGTCCATAGGTTCTCTAGTATGATGGCATTAGTCTTTGATTTGCACCTTAAGGTTGGCGTTAAACAGTTATTTGATGTAGTATTCTTAGTCGTCCAAGTCATTTTGCTATTTCCTTTATTTCACGTGTAATTACATGCAATACATTGCTCTATGTTTTAAACACATTGGTTATAGCCGTACCCAACATTTTTTAGGTTTCGTCATACTGCCATACCCGTATCGTACTAGTACCCGTACCCGTGCTTCTTAGTGTGGGAGGTTTCGTTTGATCATTTATACATCTATAGGTTGTGCACCCACCTTATGCAAAACCAAACAAATAGATAAATTGGCCATTTACACCGAGTAAATGATCTCAAATTAAAAAACTTACAAGGGCAATAGAACAGTAATTTTGCATCCTGTTATGAGTTTGTATGCTTTTTAGCTTCTACACAAGTGGTGAGAGCAGTCTGAGTTTGTTCTCTTTCTCAGCAATAGAGGTTTAAACTTTTAAGGCAATTTAATCTGTTCTCTTTACCAGTGAAAAGTTTTAGGTTGTATTGTTAATCTCTATATAAGTATCAGTTCAGAGAGAGACAGAAAGGTCGTGCTTTGACGTATTAGAAATTTACATGATGTGCTTTATGCAAAGTCATAGCCAATGTTTGCTCTCTGTCTCATTCCCACCTTTCAGCTATGTTGGGAGTTAACTCACAGCAGAGCACCGCAGGCTATATCATTTAAGAACATCACTTCACCTCCTATTCTTGTATTTTGTTCCTGTATTCAGAAACTAGGCACACAAATATATCCATCCATTTACATTTGGTGTAACCTTCATATGATTGTGTCTCATGCTTTGTTCCCGAACGTTTGTAAGCGACATTGGCCTCCTCTTATTTCTTAGACTTTGATTCCATTATATGACCTCCTGAATATGACCTTTCACAGCAGGCGGTGGTGCGAGGCCAGGGAAAGTAGTCAGCTCAGTTTTGAGGTATAGCAACTGTGGAGCAGAGACTCTTGAACAGCGAAGGATGGTTCGGAACCCAGCTGCTCCCACCCAGTATCCTGTTTCTAGCTCTTCATATCCAAGGAGAAACCCAAGTGGTAAAAATGAGAGAGGGGGAGAAGATGGAGTCGAAGGATCCAATGGGCTGCAGCCAAATCCTCAGTTTATGGCAAGGAAAGTGGCCGCTACTCAAGGTGGGTCCGGAGGAAGCCAATGGTATTGACTGATTACTTTAGGTGTTTTGGCTTTTTAGGGGACACACAGAATTTCGCATTCAACTTGTGATGAAAATCTGAAATCACTTACCCTCGAAAAGTTGATTGGCTCTCAATTGTAAATTCCTCAATCGTGAGCGGAACTTCAGTGGGTGCTACTTTACTCCCGGAGGTTGGAAGGACTAATTTCAAGCAGTAGACTAACATAGGATGAACCACATAACGTACTAACGTAGTGTTGGCGGTGATACATTCATGTAACCATTAGAGTGTGGAACCCTTGCTGAATGGATGTAGTGCTGCCAACAGTGTGATCCGTTCTAATTTATTCTGTATCGGTAAACTTATTGATTTGCTCTGACTATTGTTGGTGAAGGTGCTACAGATTGCTATTGACATCAACTGTTTGAAGTGTAAAAAAGGGTTCCTTATGAACTGAGGAGAACAGCCGATACCATTTACTTGTGAAGCCCATACTCATTTTGTTTCCATTCTTTGTAGAACATATGAATGCTAGTTACTATTTATTCAGCTGGTACGTGTTCTCGTCTGTATAATTTTGTACTTCTAAGTTCTAATGAGGGGCTTTCTTTTGCTCTACGAATGATACGTTAGCTCACATATGATATTATGTTTGTGTTTCGATATGCACGGTTAGAGTTAGACAAATGAAATTGGTGATGCCCTTACTATGACTCGAACTCGTCCTCTGTCACCATAATTACGTATGAAAAATTGATTTTTGCTTAGGGTGTGTGCTGCTTTCTTTCCAAGTTAAATTGTTCTCATTTGACCGCATAGCAATTCTATCTCTGTTGATCAGTCATCTTTTGCCCCATTTTTGGCCCCAAAGAGAAGGTAAAGGGCTCCGGAATTAGTCGAAATGCGCGCAAGTTAGCTCGGACATCCGGTTATAAGAAAAAAGAAGAAAAAGGCTGCAGAGTCACAGACTATACTTTTCGATCCCTGCCCTTGAACTATTAGTGCTTCTCAATACATTCTATTTCATACTCTTCTTCTTCTCCTTTTTTTTTTTTTATAAATTTTTTATTTAGTGAATGTGGTTTTTTTTTTTTGTTTTGATTTTGGTCACCGTATTTTACCTTTTCATTTCACCTCATCAAGATGAATGAATTAAAAACATTGCCGCAAACCTAATAAAATTTCAATTATGACAACACTAAGGACGATTTTCAAAATTCAGGGGGAATTGATTTCCACACTTCCCTTTTAACCATCTACACTTTTTTTTTTTTTTTTTGTCTTTATCCACATGAATTTACTATCTTACTCTTTATTCAATACACTTTCACACATTCGGACAATATTATAAATTCATGTGGATAAAGACAAAAAAGAGAGTGTGAATGGTTAAAAGGAGAGTGTAGAAATCATTATCCAATTTAGGATAGACAGATCTTTCATTATTGTATTGTTTTTTTGACTTAAGTCCGTTAGTCTAGTGTAATGCGGCGTTCCATTCCTTCCAAGTGGGCGGTGGAATTGATTCCCAAAAATTAGTCGAGATGCGCATAAGTTATTTTGGGCACCAGAGGTATCAAAAAATGTGGCGTCCTCCGTTAGGGAACTTGTCCGCAAGTGACAAATCTCATAGTATGAGTGCCAAATTGGGAAATCTAGAGTTCAAAGGCTTCTAAGATAATTAACCAATACTACCCTTTTAGTGCAAAGTGATTATATATAGGGCGCTGCTATTCGCACCCCTCAATTTTCTCCCGTAGCCCGTTAAAAATTTCCATATGTTTCAACAGTTAGTTACCGAAATTGAGATACATTTTCGACAGTTAGTTACCGAAATTGATATACATTTTCAGCATCCAATTACCGAAATATATGTTTCTTGTGCATTTCCGACATGTAGTTACCGAAATATAATCTTATTTTCAACAGCTATTTACCGAAATGTATGTTTGGCAGTTGTTTACCGAAGGTTGAACATATTTTCGACATGTAGTTACTGAAATATAATTTTCAAAAATTTTTAACGGGCTACGGGAGAAAATTTGAGGATTGCGAATAGTCGCCCCCTATATATATCCATCTTATACGCAAAACACCATAGCAGAAAACATCACAAGAACCAGCTCCTTCCTATACCCAGTATACGATAAACCCTACTCCTACAATTAACCAGTACCTCTACCAAAAATCCATAATCCACATTCAATGCTATTTCGAAGGCTCTGCACCTCACTCACTCGATTCAACCCAAATCCATCTCTTTTCCATACAAAATCCACGATCCCATTTCCTGTTTTCCACTCAAACCCCAAATTTCTCACCCGAAACACCTTCAAAACCCTATTTCAGGCCTCAAATTCATCAAATTGCAAAATGGGTGATGCCCGGCGGCCGCCGGCGGTGCCAATTCCCGACCCGGAGACTGCCGACCGGGCCGAATTGTATAGAGCACTTGAAGCCTCAGTTGGGTCTGCATTCAGTTCAGACCCATTAGCACCAAACCCAAACCCTTTGATTATAGTGATCAGTGGGCCAAGTGGGGTGGGGAAAGATGCAGTGATCAAGAGGTTGAGGGAAGTTAGAGAGGGGATTCACTTTGTGGTGACGGCGACGAGCCGGGCGAAGAGGGAAGGGGAAGTGGAGGGGAAAGACTATTTTTTTGTGGGCAAGGAGGAGTTTTTGGCCATGGTGCATAGAGATGAGCTCTTGGAGTATGCGTTGGTGTATGGGGATTATAAAGGTATTGATTTGGGCAGAATTTTTACGAAGTCTGCGTTTGGATATTACTGTTCTGTAATTAGTAATTTTAGGATGCTTGCCATTTTTAGCTTTTGTTAAATTTGCAAGTTTTTTTGTTTCTTTTTTCACTTTGTGGCTGCGGCAACCAAAAAGGTTTGGGGAAGTGGATGGAATAGACTGTTTTTTAGTGAGCAAGGAGGAGTTATTGTCCATGGTGGAGATAGAAGAGCTTTGGAGTATGCCCGGGGAAGTGGATGGGAAGACTGTTCTTGGGTGAGCAAGGAGGAGTTATTGTCTCTAATTAGTAATTTTAGGATGCTTGGAATTTTTATCTTTTGTTGTTTGTGCAAGTAATTCCCTCAACCCCCCCCCCCCCCCACACACACACACACACTTTGTAGCCATAGCCACGAGCCTGAGTGAAAAGGCCCGGGGAAATGGATGGGAAGGACTTTTGTTGAGCAAGGAAGAGTTATTGTTCTTTAATTAGTACTTGTAGGATGGTTGCAATTGTTAGCTTTTATTATGTGTGCAAGTTTCGGTTAAAAGGCCCGGGGAAGTGGATGAGGACTTCCTTTTTTGGTAGAAAGGAGGAGTTCTTGTCCATGGTGGAGAGCGATGAAATTTTGGAGTATGCATTGGAGTATGGTGACTGTGAAGGACTGAAGGGGTATTGAAGGATGCAGAACTCATGCATATTCGGGCAGAATTCTTGCCAAGTGTTTGTTTCGATATTATTATCCTCTTATTTGTAATTTTAGGATGCTTGCAATTTTTAGCTTTATTATTTCTGCAAGTTCCCGTCGAGAAGGCCCTGGGAAGTGGATGAGAAGGACTGCTTTTTTGTGAGCAAGGAGTTCTTGTCCATGGTGGAGAGAGATGAGCTTTTGGAGTATGCATTGGTGTATAGTGACTGTGAAGGGGTATTGAAGCACAGGCAGAATCCATACAAATCTATGTTATTTCATTTTTGGTATCATCTAAAGCATTTTTAGAATGCTTCGTAATTTTGGAAATAGATAGTCTAGAAACCCATTCTAAACCTCTTGGCTTTTTGGTTGTTTTGTCATAAATGAAATTTGAGAAAAAGAGGTAGTTCTCTGATTGATATTGTGTATGTGATTGTTCTTGCTGCACATATTTTGCCTCTTAAGCGCTTCCATGCATCAGGTATTCCAAAGCAGCAGATTCGGGAATTTATGGCAAAAGGGTATGACATTGTGTTGAGAGTGGACATACAAGGGGCTGCAACATTGAGGAGGATTCTTAGGAATTCGGCTGTGTTTGTTTTCTTGGTGGCGGAGAGTGAATCTGCATTGGTGAAGAGGTTGATCAATAGGAAGACGGAGACGAAGGAGACTTTGCTTGTTAGGATTGCCACAGCTCGTGAGGAGGTGAGGCATATCAACAATTTTGACTATGTGGTCGTGAATGCTGAGGGGAAGCTAGAGAGCGCGGTGAAGCTTGTGGAATCTATTATTGATGCGGAGAAAGCTAAAGTGCGGCAAAGGACTGTGGCGATATAGGGATTAGTCATGATGTTTCTGTTTGCAAGGTTAGTCCAATGCCTATTTCCATTGACATTTTTTAAAACCAGATTTGTTTGAAAGATAGATATTTTTGTTTCTAACAACATGTGTTTAGAGCTTTAGGTGACGGCTTATGAATGGTTGACTCAAATTTAATGAATTTGGGACTTGAATTTTGTTTAAACCTACATTGTGATTTTTCATGAAATGGAAATTGGAGCCAAGGCATGGAGCGACATTTTGCTGAACTCTGGCCCACTAAAGTGTGTTTTGATGGTCACATGCCACTCAGCAAAGCATATCTCACTGCTTGTCATCTACGTATGGATCCTTTTTTGCCCTCAAGTTCGCCTCTTAAGTGCATACCAAACTCCAGACACCTTTGAGTTTATGTTCCAAGCTTTGGTTCGACATGTTAAGTATATTCTCAAATTCGTCTTCAGATGATTTACTTACATTGTATTTTGCTCTTTAAGTTGTTAAACTATATATTTTTTTTTGAGTTCACGTTACACTTTCTTGTTGAGATGCAATGATGTGCTTGGGATCTGTCACACATTTTTCGGTTTCTGCCGCATTTGGCTGCACGAGGCACTCCTATTCTATAGGTTACAAATGTAGTGCATCTTGGTTGGATTAGGCAGACACTTAGATGTGTTTGTTATATATGGTATATGGCTACTGTCGGTTATCTTGGATTATGAGTCCTACTTATCCTGCGATGGTGATTAATAGGGGTCTTCGGAATATTTGAGGTTCTGAATGGTGAGATCGGAAGCCATACCTAGCCAATTTGTTCCATTTGCTATCAGTAATTGGAGTCCTACTTATCCTGTGATCGTGACTTGTTTGCGCCTGATTTTGGTGTTTTGCGTTTGATTTGCCCCGAGAAGAAGCACTCAAGAATTAGGAATCTGTGTGTCCCACTCAGGGATCTCTGGGAATCATATATTTGAAATTGCTCGAGGCAAATTAAGGGTATTGTAGTGAGGTCAAAGTAAAAAATCCGGGCACCAAATATAACGTATCCTGCTGGACAATTGAAGTGAGTTCACCTGAACCTTGTACGAGAATAATTTTGTTCACGATCCCGTAGCTTGTAATACATTGACATAACAAGATTTCGAATCTGAATGACAAGATTCAATGCCCTCAGGTGAACAAGAGATTAGCATGTAGCAATGCTTTGAAATTTTGAAGGCGTCAGTAGACCCATTGTAGTCCCAAGCTGCTTGGTTAAAGTTCTCTAGCAAAAGACACGTGGATGCCGAGGATTAGATGAGGGATGCCTTGATTATGTTAAGTTTGTCCTATCCCCTTTGGTTAAGTTTCCTATCTAAAAGACAAAGACACGTGGATGCCAATGATTAGTCAAGATACGCGTAAGCTGGCTTAGACACTTGAGTTATCATATGAAAATATTGAACTTACATTGTCCATTTTGCTGTTTACATTGTTACATCATTACATGTATTTTGCTGTTTACATTGTTGCATCATTACGTGGACTTCAACTTATAGGTGTCTAAGCCAGCTTACGCATCCACGTAATGATAACTCAAGGTGTCTAAGCTGGGCTTAGACATCATTACATCATATAGGAAGTTCACCATGAGTACATCGAGATCAGTGGGTTAAGGGTCAACATGTGGAGTCTCGCGGCCAGTTGGGCCGTGAGCGTGGTGGAAATGAACTGGCTTCCTAAAAAGCCAGCCCGGGCTGGGGTCACTCAAGCGAAATTGTTTCATTTTAGCTTGCAGTGTTTGAGTCCGAAGGTGCGAATCATTTTTGCGCCCAAGTCTCTCACAATCTTTGAATCACGTGGATCATCACCCAGATTTGAACTAGCAAATCCCTTCAGAAGAGATTACATACAAATGGCTATGTGCCATGAAATGGAAAAATTATGTCATGCCATCTTCATCTACTTTGCGAGGCTGATTATTGATTCGTCTTGACGAAAAAAATAAGAAAAGTAAATAATTTCTTACCCTTATTTTTTTTTTTGGAAAAATCCACGAAAAAGCCCAAAAACTCAAATTTTTTTTTTGGGGAAAAAGGTCATAATTTTATATTTTTCAATTAATTTTTAAAAAGATTGTGATGGAAGGAGTGACGTGAGAGGACCTAAAAGCGCCTATCCCTGCATCCGATTTTGTTTTAATTTCAAGAAAGCAATCGCTTGCCAAAGCTCGAAAGTCAAATTACCTAATCACAAAATGACTCTAGATAGATCTCTAGAAGACATTATAAAAACAAGTATTATGTGTTGGTTCCAAAAAAAAAACACAAGTATTATGTCATGACCAAAGAGAAAAATAGTTTATTACTATGTCACACTCACATGAGTTCAAGGGTGGCGGTAGATTCGAAGGTTCAAGCGAACTCCATGAGTTCATAAAAAAACTAAATCGAAATGAAAATTTACTTAGGAGTTTCTACTTCACAATTTCAAATGCCAGCATTGGATTTTCCCAGTAAATATCTCAATATTGAACTACTTGTTTGGAACCACTGACTAAAATTCCTGATGTCGCTAATAGGGTGTTTGGGTTACGCGCACCTTGAGTAATCGGGTTACGCGAACCTTGACTAATTACTGGTGTTCTGGTCGCCCACGTATACAGAGGGACGGAGGTAAATATTAGGATCAAAGACAGCAACATTTTCAAACCAAAACTCAAACTCAACTCACCACTTCAAAATTCAAACTCTGATCTATCCGCCCAACAGAAAAACAAGACATTTATTTTTAGCAAGTTCAATCTGATCAGATGGATCATGGTCAAGACACACAAGAAGGAAAAGGAAGCCTTTGTTTGCAGATTGAGGAGACTACCGGTTTCAGACTACAAAGCAGTATTGACAGGAAGAACAGTAGCAACTTATATCCCAATCCCCCATCAGGACCGACGGCTCATCCACCGGAAAGGAAGCTAACCCTCTTGGCTCTCCGGCTAGCAGTTCTGGAAAAAGTAGCTACAGGGTTAGGAACTCTGGGTTTTATCTGGGCAACAGTGGTTTTACTTGGTGGCTTTGCAGTCACCCTCAGTAAAACAGACTTCTGGTTCATAACCATGATTCTGTTAATTGAGGGGACCCGGATATTCAGACGGAGCCATGAGCTCGAATGGCAACAACACCAAACCACGCTAGCAGGCATCATGAAAGTCAACAAAATAAACAAGAATGATATAAACAAGGTTCCGGAAGAGAGCCGGCGAAAGTGGGACCGGAAAAAGATGCTGCCTCGGACGTGGAAGACTTCGAACTTTCCAATTCTTCCTTTTCCCCATTGGACCTTAATGTCCAAGAATGTCAGCAAGGTTCTGTTCGGGCTCGAGTTGGCATCTGCAACAGCATGTACAGTTTTGTCACTAATGAAACTCATCGAACGTAACTATGGTGAGGTGGAGAAAGGAGATACTGATGACAGGAACCGCAAAGCGGCTCTGATTATTTTCTACTCCTTGGCATTGGCAGAAGCATTATTGTTTCTCCTGGAGAAAGCATATTGGGAATGGAAGGTGATTTACTGCAAGGTGTTGGAGGAGGTGAACGAGGCGTGTGACCTGGGGCCTTCAGGTATGGTCTTAATTACAAGATTCTTCTATGTTGCCTATTCGAGGTGCGTAAATGGAAGCAATTTCGATGGCCTAAAGATGGACTTAGTTTCGTTCGCCATGGACCTCTTGGCTTCGAATTTGCTGGACGAACAGCTCATTGGAATTCGCATTCTAAATAAATTTGCGCTGGATGAGCAGCTCTCTAACGATGCTCTCCGAAAGATCGGAACAACGTCGCCGGTTGTGGAAAGGTTAGTCAAAATGCTGACTTGGAAAGATCTGGAAAAAGAAGAGATCAGGCAACGTGCGGCGGAGATATTATCAAGACTAGCCAGTAAGGAGCAGAACGCTCTTTGGTTGTCGGGAATACCTGGTGCGATGGCGTCCATATCGTCTCTGCTACAGAACCACAGGATGCTACATGGGGTTGAGGATGAAATTCCTGAGAAGATCAGCATCCACGATGACGAGAGTTATAGGTTATGTACATTCAATTACTTGGGACTTCTCATTCTAAGGAAACTTGCTCAGGACCATGATAACTGCGGAAAGATAGGGGACACAAGAGAACTCTTACATAAGATCATAGATTTCAGTAAAGCGGGGGAGAGGTTATTGAAGGATGAAAATGTTGTTTTGCCCCAGATCATGATGGTGAAACAGTCACTCCAAGTCCTGAAGCTGCTGGCTAGCACGACGGGGACCACAGGTAAAAAGCTCAGGTATGAAATTTCTGAAGATGTATTCACAATCAGCAATATTAGAGATATACTGAAGTACGGTGAGAAACAGACGAAGTTACAAAAACTAGGGATTGCGATTCTAACATGTCTGGCAATGGAACCGGATGCAAGAGAGGAGATTGGGGGCACTGGCGGAGTTCTCAAAGAGCTGCTTAATATTTTCTTCAAAGAGGGGATGCCTGAAAATCAGGACAATGTAAGAACCGCAGCAGGAGAAGCACTAGCAATGCTGGCATTCGAAAGCAAGAGTAATTGTTGTAGAATTTTGAATTTGAAGGTAATTGAAAAGCTGATCAAAGCATTGGAAGTACCATTTCTATGCATAAATGCAGGAAAAATATTAAAGAATTTGTGCATCTACGTCGGAGAAGACTGTTCCCTGCACTTCAGGGGAGTCATTGATGCTTTACCTATTGTAAGTTTTTCAATAACACCAAAGGACACTCATTTTCTTCGAATATGAAAGGAAGTAATGGAGATAATAATATGCATGATCAATTCTATTTGTAGGTGCTTGGAGCTATCATGTCAGAAGAGAACAAAGAGAACAAATTGCAAGAAGTGTTGGTGGGACTAGCGGCAAATGTTGTCAAATTTATGACTTGTGAAGAATCGAGCATCATGTTCGAGAGAGCTAGAATTCAAGAGGCTGAATTGGCCGAGGCACTGGTTAAGATTCTGAATAAATATCAGAAGCCAACAATCAAAACTCCGAGAATAAGGAGGTTTGTCATCGAGTTGGCAATTTGGATGATGAGAAACAAGGAAACAAATGTTCAAATTTTCAAGGATCTGGGTATTGCAAAGGAGATGCAATCTGTCATAGAGACAACAACCAAGCTTGAAAACTTCAATATTTTCTGTGGTCCCGTTGGAATGAGCCGGGACAGCACAACCATTCACTCGCTTGTTGAAAGCGCAATGGAGTTACTGGGCGAGTAGCGATTCATGGTGATGTAGAATATATTCTTTGCCAAATAATATTTCTTTTTCGACAAGTCAGAAAAATGCAGTAATCGTGTTTATATGGATGCATGAAGCTTACAGGCTAGTATTTCTTTTCATCTGTACCAATCTAGTACCAGAAATTTCTATGATGCCAGAACAAAGCTATATCTATTGAGACTTTATTAAGTCCATAAATTCTGTTGACAATCTCATATGAAGCCCTTTCTCCACACCTATGGTTACTTGGTAGAAATTGATCAAGCATGTCAGTTTACAACTCACCCTATCCTGCCATCACAGAAATCAAGTGGCAGATTTTCGTTTTTCACGTGGTAGGAATATGCTTATATTGGCTATTTCAACGTTGTGAATATTGAAATGCTATGTCCACCCTGATCACTAATCATCTCATTCACACTGCAAGTGATTCAAGTATTTTTCTAATGTTCATAACACAGGTATATGTAAACCCGCAAAAAATTTATTACAGTCAGATAGTCCTGAATCCTTTCGGAGGATAATATTATTCCTTCACCCTGAAGTCATGATTCTGCTTAGAGCAAGGTAAGGAAGACAAAAACTATTGCTAATTTTACAAGTCATGCCTACATGACAGAAGAACTGGTCAGAGGCAGTAATCAAGGAACAGGTCCATTCATATTAGACCTGAAGGCTGAAGGTCATAGTTACAACAAGAATCAGTAGATATCCATAAGCATAACCAAAAAGGCACCATTAATATGTTTTCACAGCTCGTATCATCAACAGCATCAACTTTATTAAGAAAGCATACTAAAGATGGTACACCAACCTGAATCACACCACAATAATCAGAACCCATAAATGAACACAGTTCTTTGAAAATTAAGTATGTTAAATGACTAGATACTCTTTGAAAGCTCCTACCAAAAGGGTTGCCGACCTGGCGGGCAAGTGAAATATGTTCCTTCGTCTGTGGCATGGATCCATCTGGAGCAGATACCAACAGGATGCTTCCATCCATTTGGGCAGCCCCAGTAATCATGTTTGAAATCAACCAAATGTCTATGGTAAGTGAGGAGAACTCCCAAAAGATGTTATCTCCTTGATATTATCATGAGCCCAAGGAAGCTATAGAGACAACATAATAACCACACTGATGAATCCAGGCAGTGTAGTAACACCTAACAAGCGATATGATCACGTGTCAGACAATATCGGCTGATACACCGGCAAATATTGGTTTCTTAAGGTCTGAAATTCCGTTATGCATCGGCTGATAGGTACCATATAGTTCGGTATTAGAAACCTTGTTCCAAGTACGGAATGCCAGAAGCATAATACTATGTACATCAAATAACGAGAAACTTTCCTTCCCTCCAGTGAAAATCCAATTTAAAAAGCCTACTTTGACAGTCTGCATGTCCTGGGCAGTCTACTCCATGTGGGCCTCCATAATCATGGTCATGAGCTTGAGTAAACTCACAGAACTCATATGGTATAAAAACACTAAAGAGGTAACAAAAATTCAAGGCTGAGTTCAGCGTAATGCTGTTTTTTGACATGTAATACCTGAACAGATGCTAAGTCCTGAACTGTATCTTAACTGTAGCAATAGTAATTCCTCTCTTTACTCTTCAGGTGCTTTGTCAATTCATCAAAAGCAACAGCCTTGGCTTTCCCTTCTTCTGCAAGCACTAAGGCAAAGTGGGTAAAACAAATATAAAAAGTTTTTCGGACTATTTATGCTGTTAACCAGGAAATGTAAGCACAATAGGTCGCAACTTCCGGGTTTTAAATTGTCTGTATGCTCAGGATGGTTATAAAATTTTCAAGTTGTTTTCTTGTGTAACAGTGTGATTAGAGATCAAAAAAGGAAATCCATCTCGACGGATTACATGGCTATGTCAGCACTGAACCTTTGTGATTGCAGCAGTCAATGTAGTTTTCCCGCGATCAACATGTCCAATGGTACCCACATTTACATGTGGTTTTCTGAAACGACAAACCATACGAGGAAAAACGATGAGCTAACTAGCATGAATTTAAACAATTCATGATGACAACTTGAAACACATTTAAAAATCAGAACACTGAGTTCGAAGTTGCTATGACCTCTGATACATAGTCAAGACTAGCCACATTCATTGTTTCTTCAAATTCGCCAATCAACTCAAAACGGGACGAGCTCATGGAGGCATTTGGCATCAGCGTATTTCAAGCAAAGTAGAACTATTCATTCAAGTTCCTTTGGATTCACAGTGAATCCATCACCTATGCGTTAGCATTTGAACAACCCTTTCTGTTACTACCCACACTACTCCATCAACAAACAAGCAACTCAATATTCCACAGAAACGCCCTTAACCAATCTTATTGTTTTTTGGTTCCAAAACATAGGAACTTCTTAACTGCACAAACCCATCTCACCTATACAATGGGATGTCCACACCTAGCTACTGAGCAATATCTTACACATATCTATCAAAGACATCTTGTAATGCCCTAGCATAAGTCATTCATAATCGGATTCATGTCATGAGGATCTAACGAGATTTTCTACGTGCTTGCTGTCAACAACCTAACGCACAACTCACCTCTTTAGATCGGGCTTCGGACCAGTTGGGTAGAACACCGACGAAAGCAAAAGGGTTTCCCTAAATAAAATAAAGTTGAAAATTTCCTGAAAATAAAGGCTCACTAGTGGAATTACATTTCTCCATTGCATCTCAATAAAGATTTGTAATTTATGTCTTTCTCAAGCGTTTACAATATCTTATGTTCCCATGATGAAACGTGAAGCTGATACTATATTGAATGTTTCTTTTTAAGTACATTGGTTCGTGATTTCTATACCTCAAGCGGTTTAACTGGCGGTCACAGCTTGGGGCTGGTTGGAACTTTTAGTGGTTGACTTCATTTTAAGGTTTTACGTTTGAAACTTCTCAGCTGCTATTAACTCCTTAAGGGAGTCGGTCCAATATAGTGCTTTGCTTTAGCTTTAATTGGAACACTTCTACATGATTTGTTGAAGTGCGTGTAAGCTGACCCGGATACATTAGATATCAAAGTAAAATTGACGAAGTACAATCATAAAATTAGCATCACCATCGGTAAAATAATAAAATTGACGAAACATGAGTACCAAATATTTGCAAAACGGCGTCGCAAAATGATGAAATCCGTAGACTAATTTGAATAAAATTTCAACTTCTGCGTACCTGGAACTGAGATATTACTAGATTTCCGCCCGTTTTGGACGAAGAATGTTTAGCGAGAAAATCTTGGGGTTGGGGGAACTCGCGTACGGAAGACGCGAGGTTTCACAAAACGACTTTGACGTTCCTGTAAACGACGGCACCCAAGTTCCATTGGGACTTCGCATCTTGAACCTGCGAAGTCCTTTAAAACGACGTCAACATGTAAATGGTCGATTTTTAACTTATTACCGGTATAATTTTCTTGATCAGAATTGTTCAAGTTGTGGAACTTCTCAAGGAGATAAACCATGTTGAAGATCATAGTAATGGAATTCTGATTGATACATAATTGGAGATGATCAAAGAGCAAGCCTTGTTCGTTTAGCACATTTGGGTATTTTAGTTTTGGTAGTGGATGGAGAGAGAAATAGGGTAATGATTAGAGAAAGAGGTAATAAGTGGAGAGAGATAGAGAGATAAATAAAATTAATAATTGAAGAAATAAGATAATGATTGGAGAAAGATATAGGATAATGATTAAAAAATAAAATTAAAACAAACTAAATATGTTAAACGAACAAGGCCAATATATTTTTGTGAAAATAAATCTAGCCGCACTTGATCAATAGTTACGAAGTGGAGTGGACGCGGTGAAGTAAATAAAAACGCGCGGCTGGGTTGGGAAGCCCTTTCGAGTTGGAGCTAAAATCTCTCTCTCTCTCTGATCAATATTCCGTTTTTTCATCATTCTCATGTTCTCATATATATGATCAAGATTGTATGCCCTTTCTAGGAGGAGAGAAACTTAATCACGGCGGAGCCATGAAGAAGTTATTCACGGCTCCATGCAATCTCGGGCCTCGGCCATCGGTTTCGGTTGGTCCGGATTTAAATGAAACTTTTTCGGAAAAGAATTTAACTTTTCCTCGGAAAAATTTCATTAACATTCGAACCGTCCAAAAGTGACAGCTGCGATTAACGCAGTAAACAACTACCATGAAAAAGATTTTCTCTTCTAGAAGATATAAAACCAAGTATTATGTCATGACCAAACAGAAAAATAGTCTATCATGTCCCACATGAGTTCAAGGGCGGCTTAAATCCCTGTGAGAAAGGTACAAGGGAACTCCCTGAGTTGAATGAAAAAAAAAATATAAAATTATTTTTAGGTTCATTATGTAAATTTTATAAGTCCACAAGTCCACCTATTAATTTTGTAAGGTCTCAAGTCCATTTTAGGGTACCATAGAGTAGAGTAGGGTACCCTAAGGTTTAAGCACTTTTATAAGATTTTAGGATGCACTTTTTTCTTATAGGATAAGGTACCCTAGGATAGGATAGATTACCCTAATGTAGGATACCCTTAGGTTTAGACACTTTTTTAGGGTGCACTTTCCTACTATAGAATTTTAGTGATTTAGGCACTTTTATAGGGTTTAGGGTTTTAGGCATTTTCATATCCTAGGGTTTAGGTTGTGTGGACTCGTAGCTTTACAAAACTATTAGGTGGGCTTGTAGGCTTATGAAATATTTATAGTGGACCTATCACTAAATCTCAAAAAAAAAAAAAAAAACCCAAAAGGAAAATTTATATAGGAGTGTCTACTTCAAAATTTTAAATGCCAACACTGGATTTTCCCCAGCAAACCCGTATTTTTCATTTATAAAATTTCATCTTGATATGAAAGGTTCATTTTGGGCTTGTAATTTTTTCCCATTGGAGACATATATTTTTGAAAATATAATTATAAAATTGCAAAATTAAATAACTTACATACCATTTCAGAGTTGTGTCAAGTTTTGAACAAATTAAAGATATATAACGAAGTCTACAATTTATCATTTTAATTGCACAACAGAGTAGACGATGAATTTTTGGCAAGCTTGTTGATCACATATATTGAGAAAGACATCAATAGAGGTGTTGATGTTAGTGGTTTCATAGATTTTTAACGGCATGAAAGGGCGTCGACCACAATTCAGGATGCCTCAGTTAATCGATGGATTGCATAAAGAATTACCCTCTTTTTTAAGTGCATATGAGAAACATCGTTTTATCACGGGGATTGAATTGCAATTTTTTTTTGGGCAAAGTACGAATTACCTCCCTGAGGTTTGGACGTTTGGCAGATAACCTCCTTGACGTTAACTAATGACCACATAACCCCCCTATGGTTTTGGAGTAAACTGCAACCGTTAGGTTTTCCATCCAAACTAACGGAAGGTGTAACACACACCCCTATTGTGAGAGTGAGAATGGGAAAAAAAATTAAATAAAGTAACAAAAAAAATCAATTCAAGTAATTTTATTTTCTAAGCAATTCCAGTATTTTTTCGGTGTGATTTTTAATTTTTTTTCCCATTCTCACTCCCACAATAGGGGTGTGTGTTACATCTTTCGTTAGTTTGGATGGAAAACCTAACGGTTGCAGTTTACTCCAAAATCATAGGGGGGTTATGTGGTCATTAGTTAACGTTAGGGATGTTATCTGCCAAACGTCCAAACCTCAGGGAGGTAATCCGTACTTTGCCCTTTTTTTTTAATAGTCAAATATTCGGGCCAGCTTGCATGCAACTCAACTAATTCCAAGGCCCTGAAGTTGATGAATGGACAAACTCTCGACCACAAGGTTTGGAATATTTGGCCTCCGTGTAATTCGAACATGCGACCTCATGGAGTATAAACACTTTTCGTGTCCACTTGGCCAAATCCTTTATAATTATGTATTCCGATTTGTTTTTCTTTGAAAGGCATGTATTCCGATCGACTTGTTAAGTCGATAATTAATATTGTAACTTATCTTTCTATTGTCATACCCCATTCACTAGGCTAAAATCCCGGCAAAGTCCCTGCATCCATTGGGAAAACTTCCCAATTATTTGAAGATGACATATGAGTTGAGCATCGTGTAACTCGCCATTAATTTAATAAACACCAATGATTTGACTTGACCCAAAAAAAAAAAAAAAACACCAATGATCTCTTGATGATGTTTGTGGTGTCGAGCGGCCGCTTATCTCAGCATGGACGGCTTGGATTTAATCCGAGTGGATAAAAATCCCAACCATCCATTACTCGGATTAAGATCCGAATCCGGATTGACCGCTCAATAATGCTGCCAAGCGGGGTGCTTGGTCGACCCTAAAGCTTAACTGACCTCCCCGTAGGGAAAACAGAAAGAGAAGTAATTAACTAGTTTACAGGTCATACTTCAAACTTACAGAGCAAATAGAGAAAAAGACATATCGACAGTTCAACATATATTCAATCTAGCAGGACCTACATAACCCTATAGCCTATCTGTGTTGTAACAGAAGAGATAAGTAGGGCAATATGGTCATTCACAAATGGTATTTGTTTAGTCAACGAATAGAGGATCAAAGGGTGGGAGATTTACTCTAACCAAACCAAATCGAACCTTATGTTCCAATCACTTGGGGTCGGCTACATGAATCTTTTTCCTTCATTGAAGTTTGCCGGAAAATTGATCGGCACAGGAAAGTTTATACCATATGCAAAGGTTATGAATACCGTACATACTGGCTAGAGTATCGGTTTTTTTACTGTACAGTATGTACCAGTACCAATGAAATATCAGGTTTATTGTTGCTGGTGTTATCTTCCCATATGGAAAAAATTAGCATATGATATATAATTTTTTAGAAAAAACATAACATAAAAATTAATCTGGCACCTTATGATACCAACCCGGTACAGATTGATAAAAAATAATCTGGTACCGTACGGCAAAATATATATATAGTCATCCACAGATAGGTTTTGTTTAGTTTAGTCAACGGAAAAAGATCATCAAAGATGACCAAAGGGCTAAATAAACAAAATACGAAAGATAATTATTTTTCTCCCACGAGTACCTCATTTTTTGATTTATAAGTTTGCAGGTCAGCGCTTCCCATCTAATAGAGGAAAGAGCATGGCATTATAAAATATAGAAAGGGCGGTTCAAGGAGTCCTGTGTAACATTCTCTTCGTAATATATACCGTACCGGTTAGAGTACCCATTTTCTTGCCGGTCAGATTCTGGTTGCTGCTTCGGATTTATTACTACCGTTTGTGCTATTTTTGCATATCGAAACACAATACCTAGAAGAAACATAAGATAAAAATTAATGTGGTACAGTGCAGCACCCACTCGCATTGGCCCGTATCGACCGGTATTCTAGCCAAATCGGAATCATAATTCCGGGGTACCGGATTTGCTAAAAAACAATATGATCTGGCTGGTACCAGCCCGTCGGGTACATGATTCAAAAACTGTACTGTGCTTTCTTTTTCATAAATTTTAGTTGGATAATAAGAAAACAACTCAACGGAGGAGCCATCGCAACCAATGAATCATTAGGAGAGAGAGAGAGAGAGAGAGAGAGAGAGAGAGAGAGAGAGAGAGAGAGAGAGAGAGAGAGAGAGAGAGAGAGGGGTTGCGGAAGCCGGAAAGATAAACAACTTACAACGTTTTTCCTTTCCTTCCCTTTTCTCTTTTGTTATTGTTTCCAACTTTCCAAACGTGTTCCAAAAGCTCATTTTCCTATTTAGGATATAACCAGCACTCCCCCATTCACTCCTTCACAGCTCAAAGACAACAACATTTTCAAACCAAAACTCAGACTCCAATATCTGATCTATCACACCCCACAAAAAAACAAGACATCATATTCAGCAAGTTCAATTTGATCCGATGGATCATGGTCAAGACACAGAAGAAGGAACAGAAAGCCTTCGTTTGCAGATCGAGGACCCTACCGTTTTCGAACCACAAAGCAGTATTGACACGGAGAATTTCACTAGCAACGTCAATCCCGATCCCCCATCAGGACCCACGGCTCATGCACCGGAAAAGAAGCTAACCCTTTTTGCCCTCCGGCTAGCAGTGCTGGAAAAAACAGCGACAGGGTTGGGAACTCTGGGTTTTATCTGGGCAACAGTTGTTTTACTTGGTGGCTTTGCAGTCACCCTTAGTGTAACAGACTTCTGGTCCATAACCGTAATCCTGTTAATCGAGGGGACCCGGATATTCAGCCGGAGCCACGAGCTTGAATGGCAACAACACCAGACCACGCATGTGATCGCAGATGTCGGAATCTATAGTTTCCGCGCAATAAGATCAAGCTCACAAGTCATGATTCAAACCGCGAAGGCAAGTTGTTTCCGGCCTGCTAATGTGGATCGGAAGCAGAGTCCAAAGAGTACCAGACAAGTAAACAAGAGCTTGCACCTGGAAAAGAGCCGGCAAAAGTGGGACCGGAGAAAGAAGCTGACTCGGACGTGGGAGACCTCGGACGTTCCCATTTTTCGTTTTTCCCAGTGGGCCTTTCAGGCCAAGAATGTCAGCAAGGTTCTGTTCTGGCTCCAGTTGGCATCTGCAACAGCATGTACAGTTTTGTCACTAATGAAACTCATCGACCGTAACTACGGTGAGGTGGAGAAAGGAGATACCGATAAGAGGGACCGCAAGGCGGCTCTGATTATTTTCTACTCCTTGGCATTGGCAGAAGAAGTACTTTTTCTCCTGGAGAAAGCATATTGGGAATGGAAGGTGATTTACTGCAAGGTGTTGGAAGAGGTGAACGAGGAGTGCGAGCTGGGGCCTTCAGGGATGGTCTCAGTAACAAGATTCTTCTATGATGCCTATTCAAGATGCGTAAATGGAAGCATTTTTGATGGATTAAAGACGGACATAGTTTCGTTCGCCATGGACCTCTTGGCCTCGAATTCACTGGATGAACAGCTCATTGGGATTCGGGTCTTACATAAATTCGCGATGAATGAGCGGTTCTCTAACGATACTCTTCAAAAGATCGGAACGGCGTTACCGGTTGTGGAAAGGTTAGTCGAAATGCTAAATTGGATAGATCCGGAAAAAGAAGAGATCAGGCGATCTGCGGCAGAGATATTATCAAAACTAGCCGGTAAGGACCAAAATGCTCTTCGAGTTTCGGAAATACCTGGTGCGATGGAGTCCATATCGTGTCTGCTTCTGAACCATAGGTTGACACTACGCGGTGTAGCGGATGAAATCCCTGAGAAGAATATCACCCACGACAATGAGATTTCTAGTTTCTGGGACTTCAATCATTTGGGACTTCTCATTCTAAAGAAACTTGCTCGGGACCATGGTAACTGTGGAAAGATAGGGAACACCAGAGGACTCTTGCGTAAAATCATAGACTTCACTCACGCGGGGGAGAGGTTACTGAAGGATGAAAATGTTATGCCATCCAAAATCAAGACGGTGAAACGGTCACTCCAAGTACTGAAGATGCTAGCTAGCGCGACAGGGAACACAGGTAAACAGCTCAGGCATGAAATTTCTGAAATTGTATTCACAATCAGCAATATCAGAGATATACTGAAGTATGGTGAGAAGCAGAGGGAGCTACAAAAAATGGGGATTGAGATTCTAACCAGTCTGGCAATTGAAGCGGACGCAACAGAGAGGATTGGGGGCACTGGTGGAGTTCTCAAAGAGCTGTTTAATATTTTCTTCAACGAGGGGATGCCTGAAAATCAGAACGATGCAAGAATCACAGCAGGAGAAGCACTAGCAATGCTGGCATTCGAAAGCAAGAGTAATTGTTGTAGAATTTTAAAGTTGAATGTAATTGAAAAGTTAATCAAAGCATTGGAGGTCCCGTTTCTACGCATAAATGCAGCAAGAATTTGTGCATCTACGTCGGAGAAGACTGTTCCCTGCAGCTAAGGGGAGTCATTATTGCAGCACCGATTGTAAGTTTCTCAATAACACGAAAGGCACTCATTTTCTTAGAATATGAAAGAAAGTAATGGAGATAATAATACGGATGATCAATTCTATTGCAGGTGGTTAGAGCTATCATGTCAGAAGAGGACCAATTGCAAGAAGTGATGGTGGGACTAGCAGTGGAGGTTTTCAAATTTATGAGTAGCGAAGAATCGAGCATCATGTACAAAAGAGCTGGAATTCAAGAGGCTGAATTGGCTAAGGCACTGGTTCAGATTCTGAAAAAATATCAGAAGCCATCAATCAAGACTCCGAGAATAAGGAGGTTTGTCATAGAGTTGGCAATTTGGATGATGAGATGGAATGAAACAAATGTGCAAATTTTCAAGGATCTTGGAATGAGAAAGGAGATGGAGTCTATCACAGAGACAACATCCGAGCTTGAAAACTTCAACGTTTTCTCTGGTGCCATTGGAATGAGCCAGCACAGCCCAACCATTCACTCACTTGTTGAAACCGCAATGAAGTTACTGGAATGAGCCAGCACAGCACAATCATTTTTTTTTCTTTTCCAAATGATATTTCTGTTTCGTCAAGTCAGGAAAATGTAATAATTGTGTAAGTATGGATGCTTGAAGCTCATAAGCTGTTCTTTTTTATATGTACCAAACAAGTACCAGAAATTTCTTTGATTCCAGATCAAAGCTATATCTATTGAGACTTTATTATGTCCGTAAATGCTGTTGAGGATCTCATATGAAGCAATTTCTCCATTTCTCCACACCTATTGTTACTTAGCAGAAATTGATCTAGCATGTAAGTTTACAATTCACCCTATCCTGCCATCAAAGAAATCAAGTGGCAGAGTTTTGTTTTCCATGTGGTAGATGGCTAGGAAGATGCTCATATTGGCTATTTCAACTGTGTGAATATCAAAATGCTATGTCTACCCGGATCACTAAATCATCTAATTCACACTGCAAGTGATTCAAGCATTTTTCTAATGTTCATAACACAGGAAGCAAATATATGCAAACCCGCAAAAAATATATTACCTTCAGATAGGCCTGAATCCTTGTGGATGATAACATTATCCCTTCACCCTGAAGTCATAGAATTTGATGCTACATAGAGCAAGATAAGAAAACAAAATAATCAAGGAACAGGTCCATTCATACTAGACTTGAAGGCTGAAGGTCATAATTTCAACAAGAATCAGTAGTTATCATTAAGCACAACCATAAAGACACCATTGATATTTTTTCACTGCTTATATCATGGACCTTGATTCATACTAAATGAAGATAGAAAAATTTGTGAAGTTCGGAAAACTATCTTTACCAAATTTTCATTAACCGAAATATGGAAATTAACATTTCTCTACACGCCATCAAATAAATTAATATTCAACTTATTCAAATTTTTTGTGGCCTATTTGGCCTAATAAAAAAGCCGGATTATTTTTTTGTCTCTTCAAATTTTTTCATACACTTATTAGATTCCTCCTGTCGGGACAAATCAATAAATCACAAAAAAAATTAACTCAAAAGTCAAAACTAAGAGCATCCCCATTGTAATAAACAAATGAGTGTGAATAAGCAAACTTAACAACAATGTTCAAAAACCACCTTACATTGTAATAAACAAAGTTACAAGTCTTTTAGCAAATAATCAAATTCCACCCATTCAATAACGAAATTTAACATTTTTTACCAATAACCAAACTTAACAACTTTTACCAATAACCAAACCTATTACCAAACTCAAAACTCAATAACTCAAAAACACCCCACATTGGAATCGTCTCATTGAGACGAATAATTTGGTGTGGTCGGGTGCGTGATTGGAACTCGTTTGCAATTGGACATAGGTGCAATGTGTATTGTGGGATTTTTTTTGGTTGGGGATTCACAAATAACTAATGTAGAGGTAGAGGTTGTTAAGTTTGATTATGAACTAAATGAATAATCAAATGCTGACGTGACGAGCGGAATCTAAAAAGTAATTGATCAGAACACACACCGACGGATTAGGCTAGAAAAATACCAACAAATACTGAACAACACAAACCAATTCATAATCCTCATTTATCCCCAAAAGTAGGCTTGTGTACTAAGGAGTCAAACAATCCTGTTTCAAGAGGCACAGCTGAAACAAGCTCAAAAACTGCAGTCACATTGTCACCAGGCATCACCATTTAGCATTTTCAGGCAATTTCACCTTCCCTGTAATTTCTGCAGCCCTCATGTATAATTGAGGCATATAGTTCGAGAAAACACAGTATATGGCGTCCACCTTCACCAGGCATCACCAGCTTAGCATTTTCATCACCATCTTTTGTGAATGACAGGATTCCATGCCTCTGTGGTGAAGAAGAGAGATTATGAAGCAATGCTTCAAGGCCCTCAATAACACTGAATAATTTTTTCTGGTCAACATGTTTGGCTTGTCCACGTTGACAGCTCTTTTATACTCATTGAGAAGCCAATATAATACATACAATTTTGTACTTTGTTTACTGTGATTGACTGTTTAGCGGCAGACAAAAAGATTAATTGACTTTTAACTATACACAAAAATGCTATATTGAATCAAATATCCTCTTTTTAACATACTTATTTTACTGGGAGCTATGAAGCATGGATACCAATACCGGATACAAACATGACACGGATACGGCGACACGCAAAATGACAAGAACAGAGGAAACTCTTGAATTTTCCTTATGCAATATTACTGTATAGATTCGTCTACCTGGTTACTTGTTTAATTTTGCGGAACGACAAAATAAAAAATGTTCAAAAAAACCCTAAAAAAGAAGATACTTCTCAAAATCTCACAATTTCTCTCTAGGGAGTAAGGTAATCGGCACGAATCTTTCATTTTCATTTCTCCTAACAATTTTGCTCCACTACTACGCAAATCCCACCCCAGTAGTGCCCGGAAACTGCCCAACAAAATCAAATTTTTATGCCCAAGGAAGCAACCCAATGTTCTTAAGAAATTACCCTCGAAGAAGCGAAGCTCAATCCGGTCCCTCCAAAATCTCCGGCGAAAACTCAACCGTTCTCATCTCTTCTCTCCAGCTTCTCGCCCACCGGCAATGCATTACCCGTCTTTTCGCTGGTTAGCAAAACGTAAAGTTGAAATCCCAGGGCAAAACAGTAACTAAACTTACTATTCGGAGAAAATTAAAAATACTTTCCTATTTTATTGTACAGTAATACTTTGGTCACCATCTTCGGCGGCCACATTTTGAATATCATAGGATGTGTCACCACTATGTTGGTAGAGTACACATCACATGTTATATATTTACCAATGCAGTGATAACACGTCACACAGGGTTCAAAATATGGTCACTAGAGATGGTTATTATAGCATTGCAACCCGGTCACTTATTTGTGCTTATGACCATATTTTGAATACTATGTAATATGTCACCACGATATATATATTTTTGGATAAGTTTCTTGAAACGACTTAACAACTACGACCATTCAATTTCTAAAGTGGCTGAGGTTTCACTCTCAAAGGGTCTCAAACTCAATTACGGGCCTTGACCTCAAATCATTAAGGCCCCGTTCTGCTTTTGCTTCTTAAAATATAAGTATTTATTTGTAATTTTTTTAAGTTTAAAAATAATAGACTTACTAAAATAAAAAAAATATGCAACATAGATATTGTTTAATAGATCTCCCTGCAATTTTTTTTTGTAAGTTCATTATTTTTAAGCTTGAAAATAGATCCTTATTTTTTAAGTACTTATTTGAGAAAGAGGAAGGAGGGCCAACACATACCTGCAAGACAAATTCTAGGGCGCTTCTAAAAATGTATACTTCAAAAATCATTACCCTGAATTTTAATTAATTAAGTCAAATGCGTCTTCCCTTCACTAAAAGTCTCACGCTACTTCTAGAAGATCTTATAGAAGAGGTCCTGGAGGAAGCCACAAGCTCTAGCCGATTGATGTTTCTAACCTGCTAAACCCCTCACATAACATATGGGGTTTACATGTAGGTCCGTGTAAGCTCCACGTGTTATGTTAAAAGAGGGGACTATATACCGGGAGTATCCCAACCGTTGGCAATGAGATGTGACAGCTTGTAATTAGTTTGCCTCACCATGTATTGGTGAATACTCTTGGGGGATGCCCTGTACCGGGAGAAAGGAGTCCGCTCGGCACATCCGAGCCGTCCGATGCGATTTTGGACGGCTCGGATTTAGAGAGAGAAAAATGAGAGAGAAAGACGAGAGGTGAGAGGAGAGAGAAGGTTTCAATCTGACCCGTCCAAAAGTGTATTGGACGGCTCGGGAGTGCCGCGTGGACACCACATGGGATATACCCACCTGGCACCGAAAAATTTCTCCTTTCTCTCTCTAAATCCTAGCCGTCCGATACACTTTTGAATGGGTCAGATTGAAACCTTCTCTCCCCTCACCCCTCCTCTTTCTCTCTCTAAATCCGAGCCGTCCGAAATTGCATCGGATGTGCCGAGCGGGCATCACGTGGTACCCACCTGGCACTGAAAAATTTCTCCCTGTATGAGAAATTTTTCAGTGTCAGGTGGATATATTCTACGACCCACATGGTACTCGCTCGGCACTCTCAAGCCGTCCGATGAGCTTTTGTACTGGGGAGACCATTGATTAGTAATAGTGACTTGATCAACCCCATGCATGGATAATTCTCCCTCTGTAATATAATATGACTAGATCAGATCAACTCTATGTACGGGTAATTTTCCCTCTTCCACGCGCGTTTGGAAAGGTCATTTTCCTATTCAGTATTCACGAGAAAAAACCCGTTCTCCTCTGCGAACCCAACAAAAAAAAGAAACCAAAAAAAGTAGATTTAGCGAGTTCAATTTGACCGGATACACCCCGACGGATTAGGCTAGAAAAATACCAACAAATACTGAACAACATTAATTGTCGAAAGATGTTTTTACGACGCTTTTACTCCTGTTTTTGTGGATGCAAAAACACAATTTTTTGTGGCCTATTGGCCTAATAAAAAAGCCGGATTATTTTTTTCTCTCTTCAAATTTTTTCATACACTTATTAGATTCCTCCTGTCGGGACAAATCAATAAATCACAAAAAAAAATTAACTCAAGAGTCAAAACTAACAAATGTGAAAGAAAAAAAAATTGAGTATAGACAAATCAATAAGTGCTAGCGGTACAGTTATGGACCTCGTCAATCGTCTCAAAGTCTAGACCTTACTAGACTAGGTACAGAATGGGTTTAATTGGAGTCTTGTTTGGTGTCAAATGAATACTTCTCTTATGTCCTAGGAAATTAAACAACTATTAAAGTAGACAAAGAAATTTTAAGAAAACTACAAGCAAATGGGCCACCCTATAATGGTGGCAAACTAGGACATGGAACTAAACTCTGCCCTATAAAATAGGGGAAAAAACCCTATTGATTTTTACGTGTGTACGTGAAAAATTATAATATGTCGAAACTATATTCGCGGTTTTAGTTATATTCCCTCCGTCCCGATTTGTTTGTCCAATTTCGTTCAAATTTTGATGATCCGAGCCGCTCAAAGTGATCAGAACGTGATTTTAAGGGTACTCGCGAGAAATCGGCAAAAAAATGACTGGGAATGGCTTGATCGGAGCAGTTTTCATTGAACGGTTCAATAAAAAATTGCTCAAATCAAGTCCTTCCCGGTCATTTTTTTTGCTAATTTCTTGCGGATATCCTTAAAATCGCATTTTGCACACTTCGAGCGGTTCGAATCATCGAAATTTGCTCAGGAAATGGGAGGTAGTCATGGTAGAACTGTAAGGAATCCCTCACTGGATAATTTGTGTATATATATATTGGGTAAGTATCTTGTTAACTTCGACCATTCAATTTTTGAAGTGGCTGAGGTTTCACTCTTACCGGGTCTCAAACTCAATTGCAAGGCCTTGACCTCATATCATTAAGGCCCTGTTCTGCTTTTGCTTCAAAAAAAAAAAGTATTTATTTGTAATTTTCAAGCTTAAAAATAGTAGATTTATTAAAATAAAAAAATATGCAATATGAATATTGTTTGATAGATCTCATTGCAATTTTTTTTTATAAGTCCATTATTTATAAAGCCTACATATGGGTTCCGCGTGTGCCTATGTTATGTGAGGAGGGAAGAATATACCGGGAGTATCCCAAGGGTTGGGAATGACACGTGGCAGCTCACCATCTGCTTAGGCTTGCATATTGGTGATTTGGACAGGGGAGACCATTGATTAGTAGTACTGACTTGATCAACCCCATGTATGGATAATTCTCCCTCCGTAATATAATACTCCATCCATCCCGATTTGTTTGTCCTTTTTTTGACTTACACATGTTTCAGATTGACTGTTCAATTTCAAAATCAATGGCTCAAATTATGTAAATTTTCAAATCAATGGATTAGATTTGATTTCTTTAATAAATTGAAAACTCGATATTGGACAAACAAATCGGGACGGAGGAATTATGACTAGATCAAATCAGCTCTTATGTACGGGTAATTTTCCCTTTTCCACACGCATTTGGAAAGTTCATTTTCCTATTCACTATAAAACCCACACCACTCCCCCATTCCCTACTTATCAACAGCAAAACCCACACCACTCCCCCATTCCCTACTTAATTATCCACAGCTCAAAGAAAAACAACACTTCAAAAACAAAATTCAACCTCAGCCCACCATTTCAAAACGAGAAAAAACCCATTCTCCTCTTCCCACCCAACAAAAAAAAGAAACCAAAAAGTAGAGTTACCAAGTTCGATCTGACCGGATATATGGATCACGGTCACATACAAGAAGGAAGAGGAAGGGGTTATTCGTTGATCGACATGCCTACCGCTGTCGAACCACGAAGCAGTTTTGACCACTCGAATCATGGACCGGGAAAGGAGCTAACCCTCGTGGTTCTCAGGCTGGCGGCGCTGGAAAAAGCTGCTACAGGGTTCGGAACTCTGGGTTTTATCTGGGCGACTGCGGTTTTACTCGGTGGTTTCGCAAGCACCCTTGGTAAAACAGACTTCTGGTTCATAAGCATAATTCTGTTGATCGAGGGGGCCCGGATATTCAGCCGGAGCCACGAGCTCGAATGGCAACAACGCCAAGCAACGTTTTCGATTTGTTCCGGGCCTATCAATGTGGTTCGGAAGCAGAGTCAGAGGTTGAAAAGAACCTTCGCCTTCCGCCAGAGGTTGAAAAGAACCTTCGCCTTCCGCCGGCGAGAGTGGGAGACAATGACGCCTCGGACGTGGGAGATTTCGGACGTTCCGATTCTCACCTTTTCCCAGTGGGTCTTTCTGCCCAAGAATGTCAGCATGGTTCTGTACTGGCTCCAGCTCACATTCGCGGCAGCATGTGCAGTTTTGTCACTAATGAAACTTATCGAACGTGACTTCGTTGAAGTGGCGAAAGGAGACACTGATAAGACTTCACAGAAACGAGATAATGATAAGACGAACCGCGAAGCGGCTCTGATCATCTTCTACTCCTTGGCATTGGCTGAAGCATTGTTGTTTCTCCTCGAGAAAGCATATTGGGAATGGAAGGTGATTTACTGCAAGGTGTTGGAAGAGGTGAACGAGGAGTGCGAGCTGGGGCCTTCAGGTATGGTCTACATAACAAGATTCTTCTATGAAGCCTATTCGAGAAGCATATACGGAAGCGTTTTTGATGGACTGAAGATGGACATGGTTTCGCACGCCATGGACCTCTTGGATTCGAATTTGCAGGATGAACAGCTCATTGGAATTTGGGTATTACGAAAATTTGCGATGAACAAGCGGTTTTCAGACCATACCTTCCAAAAGATCGTAAAAACATTACCGGTTATGGAAAGGTTAGTCGAAATGCTGAATTGGAAAGATGTGGAAGAAAAAGAGATCAGGCAGTCCGCGGCGGAGATATTATCAGAACTAGCCAGTCAAAAGCAATACGCTCTTCGGGTTTCGGGAATACCTGGTGCAATGGAGTCCATATCGTCTCTGCTTCAGAATTAGCACAGGATGTCACATGGTGTAGCGGATGAAATCCCCGAGAAGATAATCATCTACGACAACGAGAGTTGGGAGATTCAATTATTGGGGAATTCTCTTTCTAAAGAATCATGCTCGGGACCACGATGACTGCGGAAAGATAGGGAACACGAGAGTATTAAGCAAGGGCATTAAACGGCTGTTTAGGAAGGTGGTTAGTGGTTAGTTAGTTGGATTGGTGATTAATTAGTTACGGTGCTTAGTCAGCTAACAACCGAGCTTTGTGTATTTTGATATATAGCTTTTAATTGGATCTGGAAAGAGATCAAGCAAACAGAAAATGAAACTCCAAATTCTTTCTCTTCTACTCCAAATTCTCTCTCTCTCTCTCTCTCTCTCTCTCTCTCTCTCTCTCTCTCTATATATATATATATATATATAGTCTTCTTGATTGATTCTTGAATGTTAGGGTTTTTCCATATGGTATCAGAGCCATACGACTAGCGTCTCCAGTTGATTCTGTATTCAATTCCTCATGGCTACGGTCTTAGCAACATCGACTACTACGGCAACTGTAATCCTACCACCGTCGCTCGCATTTCTCGTCTCAAATTTCCACTCCCTCGTCAACATCAAGTTGGATGCTTCAAATTATCTGTTGTGGCGAGTTCAGATCGAGAGTGTAATGGAAGCCAATGGTTTTTATGGTTATCTCGATGGCTCAATTGAACCACCGCCTACTCAGATTTTTGATCTCAAGGTGAATTGGTTTTAAATCCTGCATATTCTCTTTGGCGATTGATTGACACACAACTCAAATCATGTTTAACTGCTTCTCTACCTCAAATCACATTGCCGTACGTTCTAGGGTTACAATCTGCTCATCAGATCTGGATTTCATTATCAAATCGCTATAATTTGTTGACTGAGACACATGTTCAAGAACTCAAAGATCAGCTATACAGTTTGTCCAAAACCTCATCGATCGACTCGTATATTGACAAAATAAAGGAATTGGCCCAAAAATTGGCTGCCATTGGCAGTCCTACCGTTCGCTAGATGAACAGCTCATTGGGATTCGGGTCTTACATAAATTCGCGATGAATGAGCGGTTCTCTAGCGATACTCTTCAAAATATTGGAACGATGTTACCGGTTGTGGAAAGGTTAGTTGAAATGCTAAATTGGATAGATCCGGAAAAAGAAGAGATCAGGCGATCTGCGGCAGAGATATTATCAAAACTAGCCGGTAAGGACCAAAATGCTCTTCGAGTTTTGGGAATACCTGGTGCGATGGAGTCCATATCGTGTCTGCTTCTGAACCATAGGTTGACGCTACGCGGTGTAGCGGATGAAATCCCTGAGAAGAATATCACCCACGACAATGAGATTTTCAGTTTTCGGGACTTCAATCATTTGGGACTTCTCATTCTAAAGAAACTTGCTTGGGACCATGGTAACTGTGGAAAGATAGGGAACACAAGAGGACTCTTGCATAAAATCATAGACTTCACTCACGCAGGGGAGAGGTTACTGAAGGATGAAAATGTTATGCCATCCAAAATCAAGACAGTGAAATGGTCACTCCAAGTACTGAAGATGCTAGCTAGCGCGACAGGGAACACAGGTAAACAGCTCAGGCATGAAATTTCTGAAATTGTATTCACAATCAGCAATATCAGAGATATACTGAAGTATGGTGAGAAGCAGAGGGAGCTACAAAAAATGGGGATTGAGATTCTAACCAGTCTGGCAATTGAAGCGGATGCAACAGAGAGGATTGGGGGCACTAGTGGAGTTCTCAAAGAGCTGTTTAATATTTTCTTCAACGAGGGGATGCCTGAAAATCAGAACGATGCAAGAATCGCAGCAGGAGAAGCACTAGCAATGCTGGCATTTGAAAGCAAGAGTAATTGTTGTAGAATTTTAAAGTTGAATGTAATTGAAAAGTTAATCAAAGCATTGGAAGTCCCGTTTCTACGCATAAATGCAGCAAGAATTTTAAAGAATTTGTGCATCTACATCGGAGAAGACTGTTCACTGCAGCTAAGGGGAGTCATTATTGCAGCACCGATTGTAAGTTTCTCAATAACACGAAAGGCACTCATTTTCTTAGAATATGAAAGAAAGTAATGGAGATAATAATATGGATGATCAATCCTATTGCAGGTGGTTAGAGCTATCATGTCAGAAGAGGACCAATTGCAAGAAGTGATGGTGGGACTAGCAGTGGAGGTTTTCAAATTTATGAGTAGCGAAGAATCGAGCATCATGTACAAAAGAGCTGGAATTCAAGAGGCTGAATTGGCTAAGGCACTGGTTCAGATTCTGAAAAAATATCAGAAGCCATCAATCAAGACTCCGAGAATAAGGAGGTTTGTCATAGAGTTGGCAATTTGGATGATGAGATGGAATGAAACAAATGTGCAAATTTTCAAGGATCTTGGAATGAGAAAGGAAATGGTGTCTATCATAGAGACAACATCCGAGCTTGAAAACTTCAACGTTTTCTTTGGTGCCATTGGAATGAGCCAGCACAGCCCAACCATTCACTCACTTGTTGAAACCGCAATGAAGTTACTGGAATGAGCCAGCACAGCAGAATCATTTTTTTTTCTTTTTCCAAATGATATTTCTGTTTCGTCAAGTCAGGAAAAT
Source organism: Rhododendron henanense subsp. lingbaoense (assembly GCA_020567845.1). Classification (NCBI taxonomy): domain Eukaryota; kingdom Viridiplantae; phylum Streptophyta; class Magnoliopsida; order Ericales; family Ericaceae; genus Rhododendron; species Rhododendron henanense. Next base: position 50,755,046 of record CM036316.1, read on the forward strand.
GCAATAATTGTGTAAGTATGGATGCTTGAAGCTCATAAGCTGTTCTTTTTTATATGTACCAAACAAGTACCAGAAATTTCTATGATTCCAGATCATAGCTATATCTATTGAGACTTTATTATGTCCGTAAATTCTGTTGAGGATCTCATATGAAGCAATTTCTCCATCTCTCAACACCTATTGTTACTTAGCAGAAATCAAGTGGCAGAGTTTTGTTTTTCATGTGGTAGATGGCTAGGAAGATGCTCATATTGGCTATTTCAACTGTGTGAATATCAAAACGCTATGTCTACCCGGATTTCTAAATCATCTAATTCACACTGCAAGTGATTCAAGCATTTTTCTAATGATCATAACACAGGAAGCAAATATATGCAAACCCGCAAAAAATATATTATCTTCGGATAGGCTTGAATCCTTGTGGATGATAACATTATCCCTTCACCCTGAAGTCATAGAATTTGATGCTACATAGAGCAAGATAAGAAAACAAAATAATCAAGGAACAGGTCCATTCATACTAGACTTGAAGGCTGAAGGTCATAATTTCAACAAGAATCAGTAGTTATCATTAAGCACAACCGTAAAGATACCATTGATATTTTTCCACTGCTTATATCATGGACCTTGATTCACACTAAATGAAGATAGAAAAATTTGTGAAGTTCGGAAAACTATCTTTACCAAATTTTCATAAACAGAAACATGGAAATTAACATTTCTCTACACGCCATTCATATAAATCAACATTCAACTTATTCACGTCTCTAACAAGAGAGATTATGAAGCAATGCTTCAAGGCCCTCAATCCTCTAGTAACACTGAATAATTTTTTCTGGTCAACATGTTTGGCTTATACTCATTGAGAAGCTAATATAATACATACAATTTTGTACTTTGTTTACTGTGATTGACTGTTTAGTGGCAGACAAAAAAATTATTTGACTTTTAACTATACACAAAAATGTTATATTGAATCAAATATCCTCTTTTTAAGATACTTATTTTACTGGGAGCTATGAAGCATGGATACCAATATGGAATACAAACATGACACGGATACGGCGACACGCAAAATGACAAGAACAGAGGAAACTCTTGAATTTTCCTTATGCAATATTACTGTATAGATTCGTCTACCTGGTTACTTGTTTAATTTTGCAGAACGACACAATAAAAAATGTTCAAAAAAACCCTAAAAAAGAAGATACTTCTCAAAATCTCACTATTTCTCTCTAGGGAGTAAGGTAATTGGCACAAATCTTTCATTTTCATTTCTCCTAACAATTTTGCTCCACTACTACGCAAATCCCACCCTAGTAGTGCCCGGAAACTGCCCAACAAAATCAAATTTTTATGCCCAAGGAAGCAACCCAATGTTCTTAAGAAATTACCCTCGAAGAAGCGAAGCTCAATCCGGTCCCTCCAAAATCTCCGGCGAAAACTCAACCGTTCTCATCTCTTCTCTCCGGCATCTCTAGCTTCTCGCCCACCGGCAATGCATTACCCGTCTTTCCCGCTGGTCAGCAAAACGTAAAGTTGAAATCCCAGGGCAAAACAGTAACTAAACTAACTATTCGGAGAAAATTAAAAATACTTTCCTATTTTATTTTGAGGGCAACAAATTACGAAAACTAGACTAGAGAGTAATTTTCCTATTTTATTGAACAGTAATACTTTGGTCACCATCTTCGGTGACCACATTTTGAATATCATAGGATGTGTCACCACTATGTTGGTAGAGTACATATCACATGTTATATATTTACCAATGCAGTGATAACACGTCACACATGATTCAAAATAGGGTCACTAGAGATGGTTATTATAGCATTGCAACCCGGTCACTTATTTGTGCTTATGACCATATTTTGAATACTTTGTAATATATCACCACGATATATATATTTTTGGATAAGTTTCTTGAAACGCCTCAACAACTACGACCATTCAATTTCTAAAGTGGCTGAGGTTTCACTCTCAAAGGGTCTCAAACTCAATTACGGGGCCTTGACCTCAAATCATTAAGGTCCCGTTCTGCTTTTGCAAATAAGTACTTATTTGTAATTTTTTTAAGTTTAAAAATAATAGACTTACTAAAATAAAAAAATATGCAATATAGATCTTATTTGATAGATTTCTTTGCAATTTTTTTTTGTAAGTCCATTATTTTTAAGCTTGAAAATAGGTCCTTATTTTTTAAGTACTTATTTGAGAAAGCGGAATGAGACCCAACACAAACCTGCAAGACAAATTCTGGGGCGCTTCTAAAAATGTATACTTCAAAAATCATTACCCTAAATTTCAATTAATTAAGTCTAATGGGTCTTCCCTTCACTAAAAGTCTCACACTACTTCTAGAAGATCTTATAGAAGAGGTCCTGGAGGAAGCCACAAGCTCTAGCCGATTGATGTTTCTAACCTGCTAAACCCCTCACATAACATATGGGGTTTACATGTAGGTCCGTGTGAGTCTCACGTGTTATGTTAAAAAGAGGAAACTATATACCAGGAGTATCCCAACCGTTGGCAATGAGATGTGGCAGCTTGTAATTAGTTTGCCTCACTGTGTAGGCAAAGGCTATGATGCTCCTAGTGGTTTTGGGAGCATCATACTCCCAATTAATTACAGCCATTGGATTGAAAATAAATAAATCACAGCCTTTGGATCAAAACCAAAAACTAAAAGTAGAGTAGTTTTGTAAAAAACGAGGTGGTTTTGACCAAAAAAATGAAAGATTACTTACCACAGAAACATGCAACACTTACCATTGATTAAGGCAACACTTACCATCGTATAAGGCAAAACTTACCACATTTGAAATGGTAAGTGTTACCTTATACAATGGTAAGTGTTGTCTTAGTGAATGGTATAAGTTGCCTGTTATGTAGTAAGTAATCCTGGGAGTATGATACTCCCATACCACTTGGGAGCATCACATAAGTTTTGCACTGTGTATTGGTGAATACTTTTGGGGGATGCCCTGTACAGGAAGAAAGGTGTCCGCTCGGCACATTTGAGCCGTCCGATGTGATTTTCGACGGCTCGGATTTAGAGAGAAAAAAATGAGAGAGAAAGAGGAGGGGTAAGAGGAGAGAGAAGGTTTCAATCTGACCCGTCCAAAAGTGTATCGGACGGCTAGGTAGTGCCGCGCAGACACCACATAGGATATACCCACCCGGCACCGAAAAATTTCTCCTTCTCTCTTTAAATCCTAGCCGTCTGATACACTTTTAGATGGGTCAGATTGAGACCTTCTCTCTCCCCTCACCCCTCCTCTTTCTCTTTCATTTTTTTTTCTCTAAATCCGAGCCGTCCGAAATCGCATCGGATATGCCGAGCGGGCACCACGTGGTACCCACCTGGCACTGAAAAATTTCTCCCTGTATGAGAAATTTTTCAGTGTCGGGTGGATATATCCTACGACCTACGTGGTGCTCGCTCGGCACTCTCAAGCCGTTTGATGAGCTTTTGGACTGTGGAGACCATTGATTAGTAATAGTGACTTGATCAACCCCATGTATGGATAATTCTCCCTCCGTAATATAATATGACCAGATCAGATCAACTCTATGTACGGGTAATTTTCCCTCTTCCACGCGCGTTTGGCAAAGGTCATTTTCCTATTCAGTATTCACTATAAAACCCACCACTCTTCCATACCCTACTTATCCACAGCTCAGAGGAAAACAACACTTCAAAACCAATACTCAACCTCAACCCCACCACTTCAAAACGAGAAAAAAACCCATTCTCCTCTGCCCACCCAACAAAAAAAAGAAACCAAAAAGTAGATTTAGCAAGTTCGATCTGACCGGATATATGGATCACGGTATCGACATGCCTCCCGCTGTCGAACCCCGAAGCAGTTTTGACCCCTCGAATCATGGACCGGAAAAGGAAAAGGAGCTAACCCTCGTGGTTCTCCGGCTGGCGGCGCTGGAAAAAGCTGCTACAGGGTTCGGAACTCTGGGTTTTATCTGGGCGACTGCGGTTTTACTCGGTGGTATCGCAAGCACCCTTGGTAAAACAGACTTCTGGTTCATAAGCATAATTCTGTTGATCGAGGGGGCCCGGATATTCAGCCGGAGCCACGAGCTCGAATGGCAACAACGCCAAGCAACGTTTTCGATTTGTTCTGGGCCTATCAATGTGGTTCGGAAGCAGAGCCAGAGGTGGAAAAGAACCTTCGCCTCCCGCCGGCGAGAGTGGGAGACAATGAGGCCTCAGACGTGGGAGATTTCGGACGTCGTTCCGATTCTCACCTTTTCCCAGTGGGTCTTTCTGCCCAAGAATGTCAGCAAGGCTCTGTACTGGCTCCAGCTGGCATTCGCGACAGCATGTGCAGTTTTGTCACTAATGAAACTCATCGAACGTGACTTCGGTGAAGTCGCGAAAGGAGGTACTGATACGACTTCACCGAAAGAAGATCCTGAGTGGATGAACCGCGAAGCAGCTCTGATCATCTTCTACTCCTTTGCATTGGCTGAAGCATTGTTATTTCTCCTGGAGAAGGCATATTGGGAATGGAAGGTGACTCACGGCAAGGTGTTGGAAGAGGCTCACGAGGCGTGTGGGTTGGGGTCTCTGGGTATGGATTCAACGAGAAGATTCTTCTATGAAGCCTATTCGAGAAGCATATACGGAAGCGTTTTCGATGGACTAAAGATGGACATGGTTTCGCATGCCATGGGCCTCTTGGATTCGAATTTGCCGGATGAACAGCTCATTGGAATTCGGGTATTACAAAAATTTGCGACGAACGAGAGGTTTTCCGACCACACCTTACAAAAGATTAGAACAAAATTACCGGTTATGGAAAGGTTAGTCGAAATGCTGAATTGGAAAGATCCGGAAGAAGAAGAGATCAGGCAGTCCGCGGCGGAGATATTATCAAAACTAGCCAGTCAAAAGCAGTATGCTCTTCGGGTTTCTGGAATACCTGGTGCAATGGAGTCCATATCGTCTCTGCTTCAGAACCACAGAATGACGCATGGTGTATTGGATGAAATCCCTGAGAAGATAATCATCCACGGCAACAAGAGATTCAATTACTTGGGAATTCTCATTCTAAAGAATCTTGCTCAGGACCACAATGGCTGCAGAAAGATAGGGAACACGGGTGGACTCTTACCGAAAATCGTAGAGTTCACTCACGTTGGGGAAAGGTTACTGAAGGATGACAATGTTGAACCATCCCAGATCGAGATGGTGAAACTGTCACTCGAAGTGCTGAATATGCTGGCTGGCACAACGGGGACCACAGGTAAACAGCTCAGGAATGAAATATCTGAAATCATATTCACAATCAGCAATATCAGAGACATACTGAAGTACGGTGAGAAACAGACGGAGTTACAAAAACTCGGGATTGAGATTCTAACTAGTCTGGCAATTGAAGTGGATGCAACAGAGAGGATTGGGGGCACCGGTGGAGTTCTCAAAGAGCTGTTCTGCATTTTCTTCAAAGAGGAGATTCCCAAAAATCAGGAAGATGTAAGAATCGCAGCAGGAGAAGCACTAGCAATGCTGGCATTTGAAAGCAAGAGTAACTGTCGCAGACTTCTAAATTTGAATGTAATTGAAAAGCTGGTCAAAGCATTGGAAGTACCGTTTCTACGCATAAATGCAGCAAGAATTTTAAAGAATTTGTGCATCTACGCGGGAGCAGACTGTTTCACGCCGCTAAGGGGAGTCATTAATGCAGCACCTGTTGTAAGTTCTTCAATAACTCACAAAGAACACTAAATTTCTTCTATTATTTATGAGAGAAAGTTGTGGAGATGATCAGTTCTATTGCAGGTGCTTGGAGCTATCACGACAGAAGAGGGCAAATTGCAAGAAGTGATGGTGGGACTAGCAGTGGATGTTTTCAAATTTATGACTAGTGCAGAATCAAGCATCTTGTTCAGGAGAGCTGGAACTCAAGAATTGGCTAAGGCACTGGTTCAGATTCTGAGAAAATACAAGAATCCGGCAAACAAAACTCCGGGATTAAGGAGGTTTGTCATAGAGTTGGGAATTTGGTTGATGAATTCCAAGGAAAAAAATGTGCAAATTTTCAAGGATCTGGGAATGATCGAGGAGATGGAGTCTGTCATAGAGACAACATCTGACCTTGAAAACTTCAACTCTTTCTCTGGGGTTGTTGGAATGAGCCGGCATGGCACAACGATTCACTCACTAGTTGAGACTGCAATGAAGTTAATGGAAGGCAAGCAATTTATACTCCAAGGAAAAAACAAAAAACAGAAAAAAAGACTAAGCAATTATAGTGATGCAGAATAGATTTTTCCAAATAATATTTCTATTCGATGAGTCAGAGAAATATGTCATGACTGTGTAGTTATAGATGAGTGAAGCTTAAAAGCTATTCTTTTTCAAATGTAACATATATAGTACCAGAAATTTCAACCTTGTGAATCTTGAAATGCTATGTCCAACCTGATCTATCTCTTATCACTGCAGCCAATTCTAGTATTTTCTGGTGTTCATGACACTGGAAACAAATATATGTAAAACCGCAAAAAAAAAAAAAAAAGGACCTTCAGATAGGCCTCAATCCTGTCAGATGATAATGTTATCTCTTCACCCTGAAGTCAAAAAATCTTTACCACACAGAAGATTCGAAGGAGGAAAAAAAAAAAATACTCATTTTACAAGTTACGTCTAGTTGACAGAAGATCGAATCAGTCAGAGACAATATCAAGGAATAGATCAACTCACATTAGACCTCATGTCAGTAAGCATAACCACAGAGACACCAAGGATACTTTCCCACTGACCGTATCATGGACCTTAATTGATCCTAGATGAAGAGAGAAGCATTCCTGAAGTGAGAAAACCTGTCTTTAAAAGTTTTCATAATGTATAGACAGAAGGAAATAAACATTTCTCTACATTTTAATTCCCACGCTATTTTTTTCCCCACACTTGTAAATTTTTCGTGTGCATAATAGTTGAAGTAACCATAGTTAAAGATATGAGAATGGAGTGGGTTAGTGTGGGACCCATAAGATGGTAACAACCAACAGAACAGGGGGGTATTGTTCGCCCTCTTTTGTGGGGGTGAACAAATTCGGGCATGCATGTCTGTTCAAACCAGCTATGTCCCTGTTCATTATGTATCAAACATGCATGCACAGTTAACGTTGGTAGACATGTTTGTGTCTGAACTACTAAGATAATGTCATGCGCAACCATTTACTTATTCCAACACATTTTGTTCCTCAATCTTCAACTCTTGTGGCGAATATTCATTTGAGCGTCAAACAACTAGGCGTAATATATATACGTCATTTTAGCATATCCACATTCTTTCCAGCTTCGTATACGCGGACAACCTTTTTTTTTGGAGATTCAGGTAAATTAACAGAAGGAACTACTAAGCATATTACTATTTCAATTTCAAAACCCGAATAAAAATAACAAGTGAAGTCGAAATTCTCTAGCTAGAGTGGAAGATATAAAGAATAAGATAAGCATTCACGAGCTTTTCCTTATCTATTGTACTCGTTTTCTTAGACTACTCTTCATCTGTTTCTAACTCATCCTCCTCCTCTGAGTTATGCTGCTCAAAATCTCTCTCTTCGAAGAAATCCCAGGAACCATTCCCTATTTTTTTGTACTTGAATAATCTTCCATACCAGAAATCTGTATATGTTGCTTTCCCTCTCAGCTCTTCCTCTTCCCAATCCTAGCCAGTAGGTTCAATCAAACTTTCCTCGTACTTAATTGCATCGATATAGTTTGAAATTTCTCTATGTAAACTGTCATTAACATTGTATGCCCTGATGATATTACCGTTAAGTTGCGTGGAAACTTTCATTAGAGCTTCACCATCCTTTGTATAGCATAATGGCTCCAATGTATCCCAATGCCTTAATGTCAAATTCGATATGATAAACAGCAAAGTCCACGATTTTTTCATACCATATTCCTTCCTTGTCAATATCTCGACACTGTGGCATTCATAATTGCTTGGATTGTCATGACGAACCAGAGAAAGACATCCATCCAAAACTCTCAATCCGAAAATCTTATCTCCCTCCTCCTTGTGCTTAGGCTCTGGCATCGGAACCTTTCTAAAGTTATTCAGTTTTGGATTGAAGTAAAAAATCTGGTGCCCGGGAAGGAAGCGACTCTTATGGCTATACCAATGTAGGTTTCCATTTATCACAGGTCCTGATTGCACTGTACCAACCGGATAAGGGAATCCAACCCTTCTCCAATCTTTGCTTTTGAAACTGCCAACCTTAAAAAATTCACCACCAAAACTTGGACTCCGCTCATAACAAAGCCCCACTAAAGCCTTGTACTCATCAGACAACGAGTCATAGCAAAGTCCGGAAACAACACGATATGATGTATCTGCCAAGCGATCGTACGATAAAACTTTCTTAATATAACTAGTGACGGGATTCCACAAGAATAAGTCATGGGTAATATTTAGAAGCACCAAGCCATTACACGAACCGAAAAATATGGGAGGACGAGGAGATATACCCTTTTCCCATGGGCTGCGCACTTTTTTCCCGTGAGATTCTTCGTCAATGGAGTGGAACGTTGGGGTACCAGATCTCGAAACGGATTGAACGAGAACCATGTTCCTCCCGGTTACTTTGGGTATGATGTCAGAAACCAAAGAATGCCATTGTTTGGAAACGCACGTGAATCTCGAAAGAGAATCGAGGGATACTCTCGAGAGTATTTCGACAATGATTTCTTCTGGGATATCTGGAAATCCGCAGGGTTGGGATTTTGTTTGTGCTTTCTTCTTCGCTCTTCTTCTTCTTCGCTTATTTCTCTTCCTTTTCATTCTCTTTCGAAACTGTTGGTTTATGGGAATAGGGTTTTCCTCTCTTCCGCTTGTCATGACTCGTGAAGAAGAATGGGGGCAAGGCTTATCAACGGCCATGTACAAAAGCTACTACTACTACTATATATACAAATATTATGTGCCGAGCCGCACATTTAATTATGACGTCCTAATTCTGCAAAAAGAAGGATACAAACAAAACAAAAAAATAACATTAATGTATCTTAAGTCCTAATTTTTTCGTCCAAGAATATCGTTTGGTGAGGTGTTGTTCTGTCCAACTTTTGGTTGGATGGTCTTGTTATTGTTTTATTTTCTTCTTTTATTTCCCCTCGTTGTACCCTCTTCGAGTTTATAAAAGTTTCGTTTGTCGAGCCAAAAAAAAAATATTTTGTTTTTATAGTGAATCCTTTCTCGTTCTTTGCCCGTGGAGTACGTTTAAGCTTTGTGCTTAGGCAGAACTACGTAAATCTTTGTGTTCTTCTTTTCGATTGCTTGTTGGTTTGTTTTTCTCTACTTCTTGGTTGTCATAACACAGGCATAAGACATTGGCAAGAAATACTTTGATGAAGTCCTCAATGAGATAATATGATCGGAGATCCAAATTGTTCAATGAAATCATCATGCTCACTGGAAGTGGGACTCGGTTTTTTGAGTGGTCAGCGACTACTTTCTGCATAGTGTTAGGGTTTTTTGGGTGTTTTGGGCCCGACTTAGTCCATTAGATCTGGGCTTTAGACCTTATGTGTGTTTATGGGCTATGCCCCAATGGGTGTTCCTGGGTTGATTTCTTGCTAACCTAGGGTTTGGGTCTCGGGTGGACAAAAGACAGTTCTTATCTGTGCTTAGGATTTGATGTCATCCTCAAGAAAAGAGAAATCATCGTGGACGGAATTCTTGTGCCTCTATATATTATGCTTGAATAATCCTTGTAATGTTTAAAGGGTTGCATTTTACAGACTCCAAACAATTAGGAATAGAAAACTCACTAAATAAGGGATTAGAAAGAGTTGCCGCATCACATACGCCTCAGGCGCAGTTCGAGTGTGCCCCTGGCGCATCAAAGGTGTATGTTTTGATGTAGTGCACCCCGGGCGCATTTAAGTTGTGCCCCAGACGCATCCTATTTTCTCATTTTTTGCAATGCAACTCATGTGAATTGCGCTCCGGGCGCATCCTATTTTCTCTTTTGATGTATTCGGTGCAACTCAGGCACAATGAAGTTGCGCCCTGGGCACGTTTAGTGAAATTACCACGGTGATTTTTCTTGCAAATTCTGCTTATTGAGACTTCATTTTTGCCATTGCCTGAGACTTCCAAAAGATCGTTTAAACTTCGTGCAATAGGCTTTGGAAACCTCCGACTAGGGAAAACGACTTAAATGAAGAGGAAGTAGCCAGAGTAAGGAGAACTGAATCTTGTCGCACTTTTCACGAACTAAACTTTATCCATGTTTGGATTACACTATCTTTTAGTACTTTGAAAATCCTCTTTATCCATGTATAATAGGTCTTTGTGCCATTTAAGATGAGGTAGATGTGCGAGCATTTAACAGAAATCATCTAATTTCCAACTCACCGAGGGTATGTTGGTCATATAATTTTGAGGTTTAAATAGTTTTAGATCCAAACTACTTGGGATAGAAAGTAGACTTCACAAGCTTTCTAACGGTTCAAACATTGCGAAAATCGGAGTTCGGGAGTTTTCGGGACAAATCGGCAAAGTTTGACCAATTGTGGAGCTCGCCCCAAACGCAATTTCATGCGAACCAGGCGCACTTCAATGCGCCCCGGGCGAATCCTGCTAGATGGACCCTTCAACTTGTGCACAATCTGGTTCATAGGTTATGCCATCAAACGCACCTTTTCATTCCTACACTTCCACGTTCGCCACGAAATCATCATCAACAGAGTTAATTTGTGATCGATCCTCCTCGTTTGTTTCCTTCCATCTGTCGATAACTTTATCGAACCATGCTAGAATAGATGCTTGCCTATTCATTCATGTTTGGTACGTACATACCCCAACGGAGATAATCGCCACATTATCTGGGCGAAGAGACATTAATTCAAGGAACAAATGTTGGCCAATGTTTCGCAATCAGCACTACACACAGGACAACAAATCCGAGGTCAACCTCCTTCTGAATAAGTTCTCCTTAATCGGTAAAATCCTTTGGCTGCATTTCCAAGCAAAATGCTTGATCTTGTTCGGAACCGGAAGGTCCCAAACCTTCTTCCATACTCGCTTCTCGATTTCCCTCGTACTTGAATATTCCCCTTGTGCCCTTCCCCGATTTCACCCCAATGCCACACCACACCACCCGGTCCTCCACCTCATGCATGGGATGATGGGAAGTGGAATTGACCGAACTGCATGTGCATCTTCTGGTTGTAGTAATATTAAGTCCAGTAAGTTGTCCTTCCAGTACTGTTTCCTCTCGGTATTAGGGGTGCACACAACCTTCAACAGTGGTTTTAGCCTAGGGGTGTGGGGGCAGAGCCCACTGCTCTTCGGTGTGGGGGTGTAATTTCGGCTATAGGACACGACCTAATTATATTGCAGTCTGTATGTAATTAGGGTAACGTTTTTCAGAGAAAAACAGAGAGAGGCGATAGAAAACGCAGATCTCAGAGAGATTGCAAGAAGACTTGTACTCTTGATTCGATTTCATAGTGGACTGGTGTAGCTCTCGTGGTTTTTCCTTACGTTGAGGTTTTGCACGTATATCTTGTGTTCTTTCTCTTTTTGTTCGTTACGCACTGTTTTTCTGTTTGTTTGCGATTTCTGAGATCCTAGTTTTCAAGATCCGTAGGGGGGGGGCATTGTGAGTTGAACAAGTAGTTCGATTCCTAACATTCGGTAGCCACCGGTCGTCTGCCACTCTCACCTGATTTCCACTGTATAATTTGATGATGGCTGATTTGGCAATATATATCAAACCCTCAATGAGATAATTTGCTCGGAGATCTGAATTTTTCAATGAAATCTTCGCGGATGGAACTCTAGTTCAATCCCAACGTACTGGCTGCTTGTGCCTCCCTTGAACAATCTTTATAATGTCTAAGAATTTGCATTTTACGATCTCCGACCAATTAGGACTAAGAAACTTAGTAAAAAATGAATTTGAAATAGTTGCTGCATCACATGCACCTCAGGCGCAAATAGAGTGCGCCACGGCGCATTGAAATTTTCTCTTTTGAGGTAAGGCGCCTTAGGGGCACTGGAATTGTGCTCCGGGCGCATAGTTATTTTCTCATTTGATTTTAGTTTCGCCCCGTGTGCATCTCATGAAATTACGTAGGTCCTTCTTGTTGCAAGTGTAGCTTATTGTGAGTTCATGTTCGGCGCCATTCCATGAGACTTCTAAAGCTTCGAAAAGAATGTTAAACTTCCTGCAATCGGCTATTCATGGAAACCGATTGACTCTTCCTTGGGCTCACTTTGTGTGGTTTCCCAGGTGGTCTTCTGTATCGTTCATTGCAGGTTGGCTGCAATGGGTGATCTCTGAGGACTCCTGTGTTCTCTGCTACAAAGGGAAAGAGACTCATATATATCTAGTCACCTGTTCTTTGAGTGCCAAGTCTCCCTTGTAGTTTGGGGTCACCATATGCAGAAGTGTGGTGGGATCGAAACAAAAAAATAATATATTTTGGTTTGTGAAAAGTTGGTCGAAAGTATACCAATTCAAGGATCGTCGGAGCCACTAAGGCTAAAACACGTTTTCGCGCCCTCCCATACATTCTAATTTCGATGTGGTACTCACATTCCTAGTTCGAATGTATTCGTTTATTTCTTAAGAGTTCTAGTGAGTTCATTGGGCTTTTCAAACTTCATCAGAGCACACAAAAACCGCTTAATGATCGGGATTCGCCTAAACGTTTGCCCCAGAATAGGATTTTAAATTTACGTAGCCAATTTTTTTTTTCATACCCCGAAAATATCCCCTGACAACTAAATCTAATAATAGGACATGTTACTAATCAAGGTTTCCGAAAGAAACTCCGAATCGATTAACTTCAAGTTCTAGGTGTAATATTCTCGATCTCAAAACGGAGCTCCGCTTTTCATAGACTAAACTTTACTATTTATAAGGTGTGATTACGCAATCTTTTAGTTCTTTTAAAATCCTCTTTATCCATATATAATAGGACTTTATCAGATTTAAGATGAAAGAGATGTGAGTATTTTAACAAATTAATTTATTTTTTGGCACATTAAGGGTAAATTTGTCATATCCTTTGAAGCAAAAATATTTTTTGATCCAAACTACTTGGGTTAGAATCTAGACTCAACAAGCTATTTAAAGGTACAAACCGTGCAAAAAACAGAGTTCCGAACAGCCCAAGACAAACCCGCGAAGTTTGGCTAAAATTGTATAGTTCTAATGCGCTCCTGGTGCAAGTGTATGCGCCCCAGGCGCAATACAATGCGCCCGGGCGCATCCTCGAAATTTGAAAAATCGACCAGACTTTGGCGTCTTGCCGCGGACACTCTCGAACTCCGATTTGCACGTGGTTTGAACCATTGAAAAGCTTGTCTATCATACTTTCTAGCCAATTTATTTTGGCTCCGAACTTATTTATTCATCAAAAGTTATGACAATTTTTCCCTCAACAAGTCGAATTTTTTTTTTTAATGGGAAAACCTTTGATCACACCAATTTGAAACCGGATTGCAACCTATTTTACATCGAGAAAGATGGCATTCGAAGTCCTAAAAGATAGTGGGATCGAAACGAAAAAATAATATATTTTGGTTTTTGAAAAGTTGGTCGAAAGTATACCAATTCAAGGATCATCGGAGCCACTAAGGCTAAAACAAGTTTCCGCGCCCTCCCACACAATCTAATTTCGATGTGGTACTCACATTCCTAGTTCGAAGGTATTCGTTTATTTCTTAACAGTTCTAGTGAGTTAATTGGGCTTTTCAAACTTCATCAGAGCACACAAAAACTGCATAATGATCGGGGTTCGCCTAAAACGTTTGCCCCAGACAAGGATTTTAAATTTACGTAGCCAATTTTTTTTTTCCATACCCCGACAATAGCCCCTTGACACTAAATCTAATTATCGGACATGTTACTGATCGAGGTTTCCGAAAGAAACACCGAATCGATTAACTTCAAGTCCTAGGTGTAAGCTTCTAGATCTCAAAACGGAGCTCCCGTTTTCATAGACTAAGCTTTACTATTTATAAGGAGTGATTACGCAATCTTTTAGTTCATTTAAAATCCTCTTTATCCATATATAATTGGACTTTATCAAATTTAAGATGAAAAAGATGCTAGCGTTTTCACAAATTAATTTATTTTTCGGCACATTAAGGGTAAATTTGTCATATCCTTTGAAGCGAAAATATTTTTTGATCCAAACTACTTGTGATAGAATCTAGACTCAACAAGTTTTTTAACGGAACAAACCATGCAAAAAACGGAGTTCCGAAGAGCTAGAGACAAACCCGTGAAGTTTGGCCCCAATTGTATATTTCTAATGCGCCCAAGGCGCACGTGTATGCGCCCAGGCGCACTACAATGCGCCCGGGCGCATCCTCGAAATTTCAAAAATCGACCAAACTTTGGCGTCTCGCCACGGACAATCTCAAACTCCGATTTGCACGTGGTTTGAACCATTGAAAAGCTTGTCTAGCATACTTTCTAGCCAATTTATTTTGGCTCTGAACTTATTTATTCATCAAAAGATATGACGATTTTACCCTCAACAGGTCGAAAAAGAAAATTATTATGGGAAAATCTTTGATCACACCAATTTGAAACCGGATTGCTACCTATTGTACATCGAGAAAGATGGCATTCGAAATCCTGAAAGATGGTGTGATCGAAACAAAAAAAAATATATTTTGGCTTATGAAAAGTTGGTCGAAAGCATATACCAATTCAAGGATCGTCGGAGCCACTAAGGCTAAAACAAGTTTCCGCGCCCTCCCACACATTCTAATTTCGATGTGGTACTCACTTTCCTAGTTCGAAGGTATTCGTTTATTCCTTAAGAGTTCTAGTGAGTTCATTGGGCTTTTCAAACTTCATCAGAGCACACAAAAACTGCCTAATGATCGGGATTCGCCTAAAAGGTTTGCCCCAGTCTAGGATTTTAAATTTACGTAGCCAATTTTTTTTTTCCATACCTCGACAATAGCCCTTGACAACTAAATCTAATTATAGGACATGTTACTGATCAAAGGTTTCCGAAAGAAACACTGAATCGATTACTTCAAGTTCTAGGTGTAATATTCTAGATCTCGAAACGGAGCTCCCGTTTTCATAGACTAAACTTTACTATTTATAAGGAGTGATTACGCAAACTTTTAGTTCGTTAAAAATCCTCTTTATCTATATATAATTGGACTTTATCAGATTTAAGATGAAAGAGATGCGAGCCTTTTAACAAATTTATTTATTTTTCGGCACATTAAGGGTAAATTTCTAATATCCTTTGAAGCAAAAATATTTTTTGATCCAAACTACTTGGGATAGAATCTAGACACAACAAGCTTTTTAACGATACAAACCATGCAAAAAACGGAGTTCCAAAGAGCCCGAGACAAACACCGCAAAGTTTGGCCCTAATTGTATAGTTCTAATGCGCCCCAGACGCACGTGTATGTGCCAAGGCGCACTACAATGCGCCCGAGTGCATCCTCGAAATTTCAAAAATCGACCAAACTTTGGCGTCTCGCCACGGACACTCTCGAACTCCGATTTGCACGTGGTTTGAACCATTGGAAAGCTTGTCTAGCATACTTTCTAGCCAATTTATTTTGGCTCTGAACTTATTTATTCATCAAAAGATATGACGATTTTACCCTCAACAGGTCGAAAAAGAAAATTGTTATGGGAAAACCATTGATCACACCAATTTGAAACCGGATTGCAACCTATTGTACATCGAGAAAGATGGCATTCGAAGTCCTGAAAGATGGAGGGATTGAAACAAAAAAATAATATATTTTGGCTTATGAAAAGTTGGTCGAAAGTATATACCAATTCAAGGATCGTCGGAGCCACTAAGGCTAAAACACGTTTCCGCGCCCTCCCACACATTCTAATTTCGATGTGGTACTCACATTCCTAGTTCGAAGGTATTCATTTATTTCTTAAGAGTTCTAGTGAGTTCATTGGGCTTTTCAAACTTCATCAGAGCACACAAAAACTGCATAATGATCGGGATTCGCCTAAAACGTTTGCCCCAGACTAGGATTTTAAATTTACGTAGCCAAATTTTTTTTTTCCATACCCCGACAATAGCCCTTGACAACTAAATCTAATTATAAGACATGTTACGGATCGATGTTTCCGAAAGAAACACCGAATCGATTAACTTCAAGTTCTATGTGTAATATTCTCGATCTCATAACGGAGCTCCCGTTTTCATAGACTAAACTTTACTATTTATAAGGAGTGATTCCGCAATCTTTTAGTTCTTTTAAAATCCTGTTTATCCATTTATAATTGGACTTTATCAGATTTAAGATGAAAGAGATGCTTGCGTTTTAACAAATTTATTTATTTTTCGGCACATTATAGGTAAATTTGTCATATCCTTTGAAGCAAAAATATTTTTTGATCCAAACTTCTTGTGATAGAATCCAAACTCAACAAGCATTTTAACGGAACAAACCATGCAAAAAACGGAGTTCCGAAGAGCGCGAGACAAACCCGCGAAGTTTGGCCTAAATTGTATAGTTCTGATGCGCCCTAGGCGCACGTGTATGCGCCCAGGCGCACTACAATGCGCCCAGGCGCATCCTCGAAATTTCAAAAATCGACCAAACTTTGGCGTCTCGCCACGGACACTCTCGAACTCCGATTTGCACGTGGTTTGAACCATTGAAAAGCTTGTCTAGCATACTTTCTAGCCAATTTATTTTGGCTCTGAACTTATTTATTCAACAAAAGATATGACGATTATACTCTCAACAGGTCGAAAAAGAAAATTATTATGGGAAAACCTTTGATCACACCAATTTGAAACCGGATTGCAACCTATTGTACATCGAGAAAGATGGCATTCGAAGTCCTGAAAGATGGTGGGATCGAAACAAAAAAATAATGTATTTTGGCTTATGAAAAGTTGGTCGAAAGTATATACCAATTCAAGGATCGTCGGAGCCACTAAGGCTAAAACAAGTTTCCGCGCCCTCCCACACATTCTAATTTCGATGTGGTACTCACATTCCTAGTTCGAAGGTATTCGTTTATTCCTTAAGAGTTCTAGTGAGTTCATTGGGCTTTTCAAACTTCATCAGAGCACACGAAAACTGCATAATGATCGGGATTCGCCTAAAAAGTTTGCCCCAGACTAGGATTATAAATTTACGCTGCCATTTTTTTTTTTTCATACCCCGACAATAGCCCTTGACAACTAAATCTAATTATAGGACAAGTTACTGATCGGGGTTTCCGAAAGAAACACCGAATCGATTAACTTCAAGTTCTAGGTATAATATTCTCGATCTCATAACGGAGCTCCCGTTTTCATAGACTAAACTTTACTATTTATAATGATCAAAAAAAAAAAAAACTTTACTATTTATAAGGAGTGATTCCGCAAACTTTTAGTTCTTTTAAAATCCCCTTCATCCATATATAATTGGACTTTATCAGATTTAAGATGAAAGAGATGCGAGCGCTTTAACAAATTAATTTATTTTTCGGCACATTAAGGCTAAATTTGTCATATCCTTTGAAGCAAAAATATTTTTTGATCCAAACTAATTGTGATAGAATCTAGACTCAACAAGCTTTTTAACGGTACAAACCATGCAAAAAACGGAGTTCCGAAGAGCCCGAGACAAACCCGCGAAGTTTGGCCCAAATTGTACAGTTCTAATGCACCCGGGCGCATCCTCGAAATTTCAAAAATCGAAAAAACTTTGGCGTCTCGCCACGGACACTCTCGAACTCCGATTTGCACGTGATTTGAACCATTGAAAAGCTTGTCTAGCATAGTTTCTAGCCAATTTATTTTGGCTCTGAACTTATTTATTCATCAAAAGATATGACGATTTTACTCTCAACAGGTCGAAAAAGAAAATTATTATGGGAAATCCTTTGATCACACCAATTTGAAACCGGATTGCTACCTATTGTACATCGAGAAAGATGGCATTCGAAGTCCTGAAAAATGGTGGGATCGAAACAAAAAAATAATATATTTTGGCTTATGAAAAGTTGGTCGAAAGTATATACCAATTCAAGGATCGTCGGAGCCACTAATGCTAAAACAAGTTTCCGCGCCCTCCCACATATTCTAATTTCGATGTGGTACTCACATTCCTAGTTCGAAGGTATTCGTTTATTTCTTAAGAGTTCTAGTGACTTAACAAGCTTTTTAACGGTACAAACCATGCAAAAAATGGGGTTCCGAAGAGCCCGAGACAATCCCACGAAATTTGGCCCAAATTGTATAGTTCTAATGCGCCCGGGCGCATCCTCGAAATTTCAAAAATCGACCAAACTTTGGCGTCTCGCCACGGACACTCTCGAACTCCGATTTGCACGTGGTTTGAACCATTGAAAAGTTTGTCTAGCATACTTTCTAGCCAATTTATTTTGGCTCTGAACTTATTTATTCAACAAAAGATATGACGATTTTACTCTCAACAGGTCGAAAAAGAAAATTATTATGGGAAAACCTTTGATCACACCAATTTGAAACCGGATTGCAACCTATTGTACATAGATAAAGATGGCATTCGAAGTCCTGAAAGATGGTGGGAACGAAACAAAAAAATAATATATTTTGGCTTATGAAAAGTTGGTCGAAAGTATATACCAATTCAAGGATCGTCGGAGCCACTAAGGCTAAAACAAGTTTCCGCGCCCTCCCACACATTCTAATTTCGATGTGGTACTCACATTTTTAGTTCGAAGGTATTCGTTCATATCTTAAGAGTTCTAGTGCGTTCATTGGGCTTTTCAAACTTCATCAGAGCACACAAAAACTGCATAATGATCGGGATTCGCCTAAAACGTTTGCCCCAGACTAGGATTTTAAATTTACGTGGCCAAATTTTATTTTCCATACCCCGACAATAGCCCTTGACAACTAAATCTAATTATAGGACATGTTACTGATCGAGGTTTCCGAAAGAAACACCGAATCGATTAACTTCAAGTCCTAGGTCTAATATTCTCGATCTCAAAACTTTACTATTTATAAGGAGTGATTCCGCAATCTTTTAGTTATTTCAAAATCCTCTTTATCCATATATATTTGGATTTTATCAGATTTAAGATTAAAGAGATGCGAGCGTTTTAACAAATTAATTTATTTTTCGGCACATTAAGGCTAAATTTGTCATATTCTGTGAAGCAAAAATATATTTTGATCCAAACTACTTGTGATAGAATCTAGACTCAACAAGCTTTTTAACGGTACAAACCATGCAAAAAACGGAGTTCCGAAGAGCCCGAGACAAACCAGCGAAGTTTGGCCCAAATTGTATAGTTCTAATGCGCCCTAGGCGCACGTGTATGCGCCCAGGCGCACTAAAATGCGCCCGGGCGCATCCTCGAAATTTCAAGTATCGACCAAACTTTGGCGTCTCGCCACGGACACTCTCGAACTCCGATTTGCACGTGGTTTGAACCATTGGAAAGCTTGTCTAGCATACTTTCTAGCCAATTTATTTTGGCTCTGAACTTATTTATTCATCAAAAGATATGACGATTTTACCCTCAACAGGTCGAAAAAGAAAATTATTATGGGAAAACCTTAATTTGATCACACCAATTTGAAACCGGATTGCAACCTATTGTACATCGAGAAAGATGGCATTCGAAGTCCTGAAAGATGGCGGGATCGAAACAAAAAAATAATATATTTTAGCTTATGAAAAGTTGGTCGAAAGTATATACCAATTCAAGGATCGTCGGAGCCACTAAGGCTAAAACACGTTTCCGCGCCCTCCCACACAATCTAATTTCAATGTGGTACTCACATTCCTAGTTCGAAGGTATTCCTTTATTTCTTAAGAGTTCTAGTGAGTTCATTGGGCTTTTCAAACTTCATCAGAGCACACAAAAACTGCATAATGATCGGGATTCGCCTAAAACGTTTGCCCCAGACTAGGATTTTAAATTTTCGTAGCCAAATTTTTTTTTCCCATACCCCGACAATAGCCCTTGACAACTAAATCTAAATATAGGACAAGTTACTGCTTGCCCGACCAAAGTGTGTGTCGTAGTAAAGAGCGCCCCAAGCGTAGGGCTAGGTCGGTTGCAGCATAATAAACTCGGAAGTCCGAGGTCGAATCCACAGGGAGCCAATGGAGCTAGGCCGGAGGTTTGATTTACGAAGGGTTTTTAGCGTTAGGACCGCCAACCTTTAGTTCGGCTTTGAGACGGCCAACTTTTGAGTGATGGAAATTCTCTCTACCTCCTAACTTTAATTGAAAACGAAGATTGACTAGAAATTAAAAGCGGCAAGGTCTAGAGGTTCATTCCGCCCATAACTTGGGCCGTTCAATACTTCTCTTTGATAACTCAAGTGAGAGTCATTGTCATTTGATCTCACTCGGAAGATTTAACCATGAAAATCAAGTTTAACTCATACAACGGGGTTTGGAAATGGAAAGGAACTCATTTAGGCATTTTATCAAACACATAGAGTGCCATGGTTATAAGAATTGGGCGTGCCAAGGAAACTTGTCTACACACAATCAAAGAAGTTAACAACCCTAAGTTTAGACCAAAGATTAGAATTCAACAAGTTCTTTGAGGGATTTTGGCAAACACCTAGAGTGACATAGCTCCAAGCATTAAATGTGGCAAGAGATCGAGTCCTTGCCTACACATAATCAAAGAGGTTAACAACCCTAGGTTTTGGTACATAAAAATGAACTTAGTCCATTCACAAACCACATTAAGCACAAGAAATGAGAGAAGCCATTAAACTACCCAAGTCATGGGATAGAAATCACCCCATGACCAAGCCTTTATCACTACTCAACCATAGAACAAGAACGAAGAACAAGCATAAAAAGATAAATACGATTCATGGATGAAAACGAAAATAAACTTAAGATTACGAAAGATCTCAACCGTACCTACAACATTAATGAAGACGAAATACCTCAAAACCCAACTCTTCAATCTCCTTTGAAGAGAGATGAAGAGTTTGAGAGGAGAGGGAGGTAGAGAGAGAAGTTCCTAGGGCTGAGAAAAGATATCCTCTCAAAATGAGGTTAAAATCTATTTATAGTCCCAAACATTCGGGATACAAAAGTCTAAACTACCCCTGAAATGTCCAACAGTCGGGCAAAAAATCTGCAGAAATTTCCAGGTGCTACGGGTAGGACCATTTTTGGGCTACAGGTAGTAGTCTTGTTTTGCAGTTTTGACACCGCTACTGATCACTGGCTACGGGTAGGACCATTTTGGGACTACGGGTAGCAGCTGGACAGTTTTTCATTCTCCTTTGTTTCTTTAGCCTTTTCATGCCCTTTGGCCTTCCGTTGTCCCGCACACTCTCCGACGCTACTATTCATCATTCTTGGGACTCGGTGGCAGAGTGCCACGTGGCCTTGGGTGTATGGAAACCCTTAGAGTTGATCCATGGCGTCAAAACACGCCTTATTCATGCGATTCACCTGGAAATGCCAAAAACACACCTTTCGTGCAATATCATTCAAATCAAGTAAGTTACGCACGTGAGTGTGACAAAAATGAGAGAGATAAGCCCTTTTATTTACACTATTGAGGGCTTATCACACCCCCCAACTTGGACTTTGCTAGTCCCTAGCAAACTTAAACAAAAAGTATATAACTAATTCTATGTAATCTTCCCCCAAAACAAGATACGAAACTATGCTCAACTTAGGATACGGCAAGAGTCCACAATCAACACCCCTTCGGACTCAATCACATGCAACCCACGCACATGCATACAATGAACTAAGGTGAACAAATTATGCCAACGGCCAAGCAACACACATCCACCTTGAATTTCAATTGCAGGACTCAAAAGATCGTGCTCTGATATGAACTTGCACAAAGTAATAAACTAGAACAACATCCCATGATAAGCGCTAGCAAGAATTGCAATAGCAAGAGACAAAAAAGCTATGCATGCTAATCAAAAGAGCGCCGACAAAGAGAGCTAAGAAATTATTCACAAACAAACTAAGCTAACGGACATTCCATACTAAATTAGCATTAAATATCGATCATGCATCAAAAGGAGTTAGATGAGCGTACATTAGGATCAACGGAGGACTTTAGTAGCTTATAATGACCTCGGTGCCAAGAAAAGGGAAACAAAAAGGGTAGCGGCCATAACTTTGCTTGGTTTCAACTACCCTTGGCCACTACCATCCCCTAGACTACCCAACCACGGCCACATGCCGGCCAATCACCAAACAAAGCTACGAAGAAGAAATAAAGAAAATCTACTAGATTAATCCTACTAAAACTACTACCACCGACTCCTCCACACCTAGTCATAATTCTCATCCAGCTCCTCACGTTATTTAGCCTTGTGCTCTCCCTTCTCATTGGACTCCTTCTCATCGGGAATGTCTGTTAGCCCGGATATCTAACCAATCCTCTCATCATAGTATTTAACCCTCTTTCGAATTCGATTTTGCTCTTTCATAGCATTTCTTTGAGGAATAGGGTCCTTTGGGGTGAGATTTGTAGTAAGAGAGATTGAGGGTCCAATTTCAAGAGCTTTGGAGAGGGAGATGAAAATTTGGGGCTTTAGCTTTTGTAGTGGGAGAGGAGAGATAGGGAATCACATATCAATTCTTCGCCCTTTTGCATCCCAACCACTTCTATCACATTCACACCACCCCCAAACCTCCTTAAATCATTGAAAATCAATTTCACACAACCCTCCAAACATCCGGCTTCCTAAGCTTGAGCAAAAATGGAGACTCGGACTACGGTTCAACAAATTGGAACGAGGGGACACATTTGTGGTTTTATCACGCAAAAATTGCCTTGTATCATTTCCTACGTACGCCAATCAACTCCAATATGATGCATAAAAGATATCTAAACTACTCACGTATGAACAAACGGATATTATTTACGCAAGTGCGGAAAAAGAGACAAACAAGCATGGGATGCTTCAAAAAGAACTTCAACTCTAAGCAATGCATACTACTTGACACACCTTGGAGCTCAATTTGTTCAACAAAGTTCACGTATATGCATGCAACATGGATTCAACACATAATCAAATTCGACGGGGTGCACAACTCTTGCCATTATTAGGGAAAATTGAGCATATACTAAGTATCTAGCACTTGAATTCACTAATTACAAGGGAAAATTGCACAAAAAAAATTTTAAAATAAAAAAATCCTATGCAAAAACCGAAAACTAAATGCAAGAATAATCACCCCCCCAACTTGAAATGAGCAGCGCCCTCGATGCACAAAGACGTAAAATAAGGAGAGGGAGACAAAAAAATGTACCGACGGGGTGGAATGTCAATCACCCAATACCTCGACCAAGTTGGAGGATTTGCGTCCATATCACCATCCGTTTTTAGCAAAGCTTCCAAAATTCATTCCTGCAAAAGGCTTAAGAACCAACCACCTACCGGAAACAAATGACATTAGTACTGCCGGCTTGTGATAGCCCGGCACAAAAATTATTATAGACAAGTATTGAAACCACCAAATCGTCACGTGATTAAACAGGTACTACTTTTCTCCCCGTGTCTCACTTAAGGCGCCGCAGAGCTAGTCATACAACATCTTATGCGCGACACGGGTGGCTATACCGGACCACAAAAGCGAAATAGAAAAAACAAAAAAAAATTGGAAAGCCAAGTTCAAACGTCTTCAGCCAAACGTGGATTTCGAACATTGATTATGCCATCAAAAACTATTAACATGAGCACATCGCTCCACTCCAAAATCTTGGTCAAAAATTGAATTCGGCCATACCACAAAATAAGATACTTTGAGTAGCACAATTGCCGAATTTGTTTAAGACATTTAAATTCAACCAAATGAGCATTCCAAACTAGATTGATTTTCAAACTGTTGACAAAATCTACAATGTAAGGATGGTAAACCAAATCAAAGTCATCAACACCAAGAAAATCAATTAGTTCCACTCCCACAAAATCTTGGAATGGTGGAGACTCAACAAGAGTGCCAACAACATCTACCGAATTCTCATGAGGAGAACATTGAACATTAAGCTCATCACGGTATCCAAGCTCCGAGGTGTTTTGCAAATCTAAACCAACCTCTTCAATAATGAAAAGCGGCTCTATTTCATCTTCCTCAACATTTAAGTTGGCATCTTCAACAATGACATCATAAACCCAAGATTCAGAATTTTCTGCCAATTGATCAAAGTAATCCCAACTTTCAATAGCGGTTTTATCCAAAAATACACCATCGAACATTTTATCTACAAGCTGACGCGTTGTAGAATTTAAACTCTTATAGAAAATGGGAATAAGGTGCCTTGTTTCACAGCACTGCTGCGACCAATAGAGTATGTGATATCTAAACCGCCACCAACAACATGCAAAAGACTCTTTTTCAAGTTGACAAAAATTTATGATTTCACGTAGCAGCATATGAGTCTCATGCATTGGGGAAAACTTTTTGAAAAATTGATTTTCCATATCTTGCCATGTAACTATTGATCCTGGATTCAATGAATGAAACCAACTCTTAGCCCTATCTTTCAAAGATGATGGAAATATCTGAAACAAGACCACTTTATCATTCATGCAAAGCTCCTCAAGTTCTATGATGTGCGCACATGGATTTTCAGAGGCTAAGCCATGAAAAGAGGGCAACACTTGAAGCATGCTCGACTTAGCACTAAAAACACTGGCGGTAGGAGGGACTATTTCCTTATTTGACGCCGCCATTCTACTACAAAGATAAAAATATAAATTAAAAATAAAAGATGGAATACTTACAGTGTAGTGTAAAGCAACACCTCCAAGTTAGCTACCAATTGATTCCCCGGCAACGGCGCCAAAAATGCTTGCCCGACCAAAGTGTGTGTCGTAGTAAAGAGCGCCCCAAGCGTAGGGCTAGGTCGGTTGCAGCATAATAAACTCGGAAGTCCGAGGTCGAATCCACAGGGAGCCAATGGAGCTAGGCCGGAGGTTTGATTTACGAAGGGTTTTTAGCGTTAGGACCGCCAACCTTTAGTTCGGCTTTGAGACGGCCAACTTTTGAGTGATGGAAATTCTCTCTACCTCCTAACTTTAATTGAAAACGAAGATTGACTAGAAATTAAAAGCGGCAAGGTCTAGAGGTTCATTCCGCCCATAACTTGGGCCGTTCAATACTTCTCTTTGATAACTCAAGTGAGAGTCATTGTCATTTGATCTCACTCGGAAGATTTAACCATGAAAATCAAGTTTAACTCATACAATGGGGTTTGGAAATGGAAAGGAACTCATTTAGGCATTTTATCAAACACATAGAGTGCCATGGTTATAAGAATTGGGCGTGCCAAGGAAACTTGTCTACACACAATCAAAGAAGTTAACAACCCTAAGTTTAGACCAAAGATTAGAATTCAACAAGTTCTTTGAGGGATTTTGGCAAACACCTAGAGTGACATAGCTCCAAGCATTAAATGTGGCAAGAGATCGAGTCCTTGCCTACACATAATCAAAGAGGTTAACAACCCTAGGTTTTGGTACATAAAAATGAACTTAGTCCATTCACAAACCACATTAAGCACAAGAAATGAGAGAAGCCATTAAACTACCCAAGTCATGGGATAGAAATCACCCCATGACCAAGCCTTTATCACTACTCAACCATAGAACAAGAACGAAGAACAAGCATAAAAAGATAAATACGATTCATGGATGAAAACGAAAATAAACTTAAGATTACGAAAGATCTCAACCGTACCTACAACATTAATGAAGACGAAATACCTCAAAACCCAACTCTTCAATCTCCTTTGAAGAGAGATGAAGAGTTTGAGAGGAGAGGGAGGTAGAGAGAGAAGTTCCTAGGGCTGAGAAAAGATATCCTCTCAAAATGAGGTTAAAATCTATTTATAGTCCCAAACATTCGGGATACAAAAGTCTAAACTACCCCTGAAATGTCCAACAGTCGGGCAAAAAATCTGCAGAAATTTCCAGGTGCTACGGGTAGGACCATTTTTGGGCTACAGGTAGTAGTCTTGTTTTGCAGTTTTGACACCGCTACTGATCACTGGCTACGGGTAGGACCATTTTGGGACTACGGGTAGCAGCTGGACAGTTTTTCATTCTCCTTTGTTTCTTTAGCCTTTTCATGCCCTTTGGCCTTCCGTTGTCCCGCACACTCTCCGACGCTACTATTCATCATTCTTGGGACTCGGTGGCAGAGTGCCACGTGGCCTTGGGTGTATGGAAACCCTTAGAGTTGATCCATGGCGTCAAAACACGCCTTATTCATGCGATTCACCTGGAAATGCCAAAAACACACCTTTCGTGCAATATCATTCAAATCAAGTAAGTTACGCACGTGAGTGTGACAAAAATGAGAGAGATAAGCCCTTTTATTTACACTATTGAGGGCTTATCAGTTACTGATCGAGGTTTCCGAAATCGATTAACTTCAAGTTCTAGGTGTAATATTCTCGATCTCATAACGGAGCTCCCGTTTTCATAGACTAAACTTTACTATTTATAAGGAGTGATTCCGCAATCTTTTAGTTCTTATAAAATCCTCCTTATCCATATATAATTGGACTTTATCAGATTTAAGATGAAAGAGATGCGAGCGTTTTAACAAATTAATTTATTTTTCGGCACATTAAGGGTAAATTTGTCATATCCTTTGAAGCAAAAATATTTTATGATCCAAACTACTTGGGATAGAATCTAGACTCAACAAGCTTTTTAACGGTACAAACTATGCAAAAAACGGAGTTCTGAAGAGCTAGAGACAAACCTGCGAAGTTTGGCCCAAATTGTATAGTTCTAATGCGCCCCAAGCGCACGTGTATACGACCAGACGCACTACAATGCGCCCGGGCGCATCCTCGAAATTTCAAAAATCAACCAAACTTTGGCGTCTCGCCACGGACACTCTTGAACTCCGATTTGCACGTGGTTTGAACCATTGAAAAGTTTGTCTAGCATAATTTCTAGCCAATTTATTTTGGCTCTGAACTTATTTATTCATCAAAAGATATGACGATTTTACCCTCAACAGGTCGAAAAATAAAATTATTATGGGAAAACCATTGATCACACCAATTTGAAACCGGGAAAATTTCAAAATACCCCCTAACCTTTACACTAAAATTCAATTAGACTCCCAACCTTTTAAAAACTTCAATTTTACTTCCAACGTTATCTTCCGTTAATCAAAACGCCCCCTTCCGTCCGAATGACTAACAGATTTCGTTAAAGTCTCCGTTAAATATCGTCCTGATCGAATTTTGATGATCCGAGTCATTCAATGTGTTCAAAACGTGATTTTAAGGGTACCCATGTAAAATCAACAATAAAATGATCAAAAAGGGCTTCATCTGAACAATTTTTTATTGAATAATTTAATAAAAAACTGCTCAAATCAAGTCTTTTTCGGTCATTTTTTTTTTGTTGATTTCTCTCGAGTACCCTTAAAATCACGTTCTAATCACATTGAGCGGCTCGGATCATCAAAATTTGATCAAAAAAGGGGAGGTGCAGACCGAAGCAAAATCCGGACGTCCGAATTTAACAAAATCCGGATCGATCTGCACCTCCCCTTTTCCAATTGAATTTTAATGATCCGAACCGCTCAATGTGATTAGAACGTGATTTTAAGGGTATTCAAGAGAAATCAGCAAAAAAAATGATCAGGAAGGGCTTGATTTAAACAGTTTTTTTATTGAACTATTCAATAAAAAACTATTCAGATGAAATCCTTCCTGTTCATTTTTTTTGCTGATTTCTCGCGAGTACCCTTAAAATCACATTTTGAACACATTGAGCGGCTCGGATCATTGAAATTGGATCGGGACAATATTTAACGGAGCTTTTAACAAAATCCGTTAGTTATTCGGACGGAAGGGGGCATTTTGAATAACGGAAGATAACGTTGGGAGTAAAATTGAAGTTTTTAAAAGGTTGGGAGTCTAATTGAATTTTGGTGTAAAAGTTGGGGGGTATTTTGAAATTTTCCCTTTGAAACCGGATTGCAACCTATTGTACATCGAGAAAGATGACATTCGAAGTCCTGAAAGTTGGTGGGATTGAAACCAAAAAATAATATATTTTGGCTTATGAAAATTTGGTCGAAAGTATATGCCAATTGAAGGATCGTCGGAGCCACTAAGGCTAAAACACGTTTCCGCGCCCTCCCACACATTCTAATTTCGATGTGGTACTCACATTCCAAGTTCAAAGGTATTTGTTTATTTCATAGGAGTTCTAGTGAGTTCATTGGGCTTTTCAAACTTTATCAGAGTACACAAACATTGCATAATGATCGGGATTCGTCTAAAACGTTTGCCCCAGACTAGGATTTTAAATTTACGTAGCCAAATTTCTTTTTCCATACCCCGACAATAGCCCTTGACAACTAAATCTAATTATAGGACATGTTACTGATCAAGGTTTCCGAAAGAAACTCCGAATCGATTAACTTCAAGTTCTAGGTGTAATATTCTCGATCTCAAAACGGAGCTCCCCTATTCATAGACTAAAATTTACTATTTATAAGGAGTGATTACGCAAACTTTTAGTTCTTTTAAAATTCTCTTTATCCATACATAATTGGACTTTATCAGATTTAAGATGAAAGAGATGCTAGCGTTTTAACAAATTAATTTATTTTTCGGCACATTAAGGGTAAATTTGTCTTATCCTTTGAAGCAAAAATATTTTTTGATCCAAACTACTTGGGATAGAATCTAGACACAACAAGCTTTTTAACGGTACAAACCATGCAAAAAACGGAGTTCCGAAGCGCCCGAGACAAACCCGCGAAGTTTGGCCCAAATTGTATAGTTCTAGTGCGCCCCAGGCGCACGTGTATGCGCCCAGGCGCACTACAATGCGCCCGGGCGCATCCTCGAAATTTCAAATATCGACCAAACTTTGGCGTCTCACCACGGACACTCTCGAACTCCAATTTGCACGTGGTTTGAACCATTGAAAAGCTTGTCTAGCATACTTTCTAGCCAATTTATTTTGGCTCTGAACTTATTTATTCATCAAAAGATATGACGATTTTACCCTTGACAGGTCGAAAAAGAAAATTATTATGGGAAAACCTTTGATCACACCAATTTGAAACCGGATTGCAACCTATTGTACATCGAGAAGTTGGCATTCGAAGTCCAGAAAGATGGTGGGATCGAAACACAAAAATAATATATTTTGGCTTATGAAAAGTTGGTCGAAAGTATATACCAATTCAAGGATCGTCGGAGCCACTAAGGCTAAAACATGTTTCCGCGCCCTCCCACACATTCTAATTTCGATGTGGTACTCACATTCCTAGTTCGAAGGTATTCGTTTATTTTTTAGGAGTTCTTGTGAGTTCATTGGGCTTTTCAAACTTCATCAGAGCACACAAAAACTGCATAATGATCGGGATTCGCCTAAAACGTTTGCCCCAGACTAGGATTTTAAATTTACGTCGCCAATTTTTTTTTTCCATACCCCGAAAATAGCCCTTGACAACTAAATCTAATTATAGGACATGTTACTGATCGAGGTTTCCGAAAGAAACTCCGAATCGATTAACTTCAAGTTCTAGGTGTAATATTCTCGATCTCAAAATGGAGCTCCCTTTTCATAGACTAAACTTTACTATTTATAAGGAGTGATTACGCAATCTTTTAGTTCTTTTAAAATCCTCTTTATCCATATATAATTGGACTTTATCAGATTTAAGATGAAAGAGAAGCGAGCGTTTTAACAAATTAATTTATTTTTCGGCACATTAAGGGTAAATTTGTCAGATCCTTTGAAGCAAAAATATTTTTTGATCCAAACTACTTGGGATAGAATCTATACTCAACAAGCTTTTTAATGGGACAAACCATGCAAAAAACTGAGTTCTGAAGAGCCCGAGACAAACCCGAGAAGTTTGGCCCGAATGGTATAGTTCTAATGCGCCCCAGGCGCACTACAATGCGCCCGGGCGCATCCTCGAAATTTCAAAAATCGACCAAACTTTGGCGTCTCGCCACAGGCACTTTCGAACTCCGATTTGCACGTGGTTTGAACCATTGGAAAGTTTGCCTAGCATACTTTCTAGCCAATTTATTTTGGCTCTGAACTTATTTATTCATCAAAAGATATGACGATTTTACTCTCAACAGGTCGAAAAAGAAAATTATTATGGGAAAACCTTTGATCACACGAATTTGAAACCGGATTGCAACCTATTGTACATCGAGAAAGATGGCATTCGAAGTCCAGAAAGATGGTGGGATCGAAATAAAAAAATAAAATATTTTGGCTTATGAAAAGTTGGTCGAAAGTACATAGGAATTCAAGGATCGTCGGAGCCTCTAAGGCTAAAATACGTTTCCGCGCCCTCCCGCAAATTCTAATTTCGATAAGGTACTCACATTCCTAGTTCGAAGGTATTCGTTTATTTCTTAGGAGTTCTAGTGAGTTCATTGGGGTTTTCAAACTTCATCAGAGCACACAAAAACTGCATAATGATTGGGATTCGCCTAAAACGTTTGCCCCAGACTAGGATTTTAAATTTACATAGCCAAATTTTTTATTGCATACCCCGACAATAGCCCTTGACAACTAAATCTAATTATAGGACATGTTATTGATCGAGGTTTCCGAAAGAAACTCCGAATCGATTAGCTTCAAGTTCTAGGTCTAATATTCTCGATCTCAAAACGGAGCTCCCCTTTTCATAGACTAAACTTTACTATTTATAAGGAGTGATTACGCAATCTTTTAGTTCTTTTAAAATCCACTTTATCCATATGTAATTGGACTTTATCAGATTTAAGATGAAAGAGATGCGAGCGTTTGAACAAATTATTTTATTTTTCAGCAGATTAAGGGTAAATTTGTCATATCCTTTGAAGCAAAAATATTTTTTGATCCAAAGTAATTGGGTTATAATCTAGACTCAACAAGCTTTTTAACGGTACGAACCATGGAAAAAACGGAGTTCCGAAAAGCCCGGGCCAAACCCGCAAAGTTTGGCCAAAATTGAATAGTTCTAATGCGCCCCAGGCGCACTACAATGCGTCCGGGCGCATCCTCGAAATTTCAAAAATCGACCAAACTTTGGTATCTCGCCACGGACACTCTCGAACTCCGATTTGCACGTGGTTTGAATCATTGAAAAGCTTGTCTAGCATACTTTCTAGCCAATTTATTTTGGCTCTGAACTTATTTATTCATCAAAATATATGACGATTTTACCCTCAACAGGTCGAAAAAGAAAATTATTATGGGAAATCCTTTGATCACACCAAATTGAAACCGGATTGCAAACTATTGTACATCGAGAAAGATGGCATTCGAAGTCCTAAAAGATGGTGGGATCGGAACAATAAAATAATATATTTTGGTTTGTGAAAAGTTGGTCGAAAGTATACCAATTAAAGGATCGTCGGAGCCACTAAGGCTAAAACACGTTTTTGCGCCCTCCCACACATTCAAATTTCGATATGGCACTCACATTCCTAGTTCGAAGGTATTTGTTTATTTCTTAAGAGTTCTAGTGAGTTCCTTGGGCTTTTCAAACTTCATCAGAGCACACAAAAACCGCATAATGATCGGATTCGCCTAAAACGTTTGCCCCAGACTAGGATTTTAAATTTACGTAGCCAAATTTTTTTTTCCATACCCCGACAATAGCCCTTGACAACTAAATCTAATTATAGGACATGTTACTGATCAAGGTTTCCGAAAGAAACTCCGAATCGATTAACTTCAAGTTCTAGGTGTAATATTCTCGATCTTAAAATGGAGCTCCGCTTTTCATAGACTAAACTTATTATTTATAAGGTGTGATTACGCAATCTTTTTGTTCTTTTAAAATCCTCTTTATCCATTTATAATTGGACTTTATCAGATTTAAGATGAAAGAGAAGCGAGCGTTTTAACAAATTAATTTATTTTTCGGCACATTAAGGGTAAATTTGTCATATCCTTTGAAGCAAAAATATTTTTGATCCAAACTAATTGGGTTAGAATCTAGACTCAACAAGCTTTTTTAAAGGTACAAACCATGCAAAAAACAGAGTTCCGAAGAGCCCGAGACAAACCCGCGAAGTTTGGCCAAATTTGTATAGTTCTAATGCGCACCAGGCGCACTAAAATGCGGCCGGGTGCATCCTCGAAATTTCAAAAATCGACCAAACTTTGGCGTCTCGCCATGGACACTCTCGAACTCCGATTTGCACGTGGTTTGAACTATTGAAAAGCTTGTCTAGCATACTTTCTATCAAATTTATTTTGGCTCCGAACTTATTTATTCGTCAAAAGATATGACGTTTTTACCCTCAATAGGTCGAAAACAAAAATTATTATGGGAAAACCTTTGATCACACCAATTTGAAACCGGATTGCAACCTATTGTACTTCGAGAAAGATGGCATTCGAAGTCCTAAATGATGGTGGGATCGAAACCAAAAAATAATATATTTTGGTTTATGAAAAGTTGGTGGAAAGTATACCAATTCAAGGATCGTCGGAGCCACTAAGGCTAAAACATGTTTCCGCGCCCTCCCACACATTCTAATTTCGATGTGGTACTCACATTCCTAGTTCGAAGGTATTCGTTTATTTCTTAAGAGTTCTAGTGAGTTCAGTGGGCTTTTCAAACTTCATCAGAGCACACAAAAACCGCATAATGATCGGGATTCGCCTAAAACGTTTGCCCCAGACTAGGATTTTAAATTTACGTAGCCAAATTTTTTTTTCCATACCCCAACAATAGCCCTTGACAACTAAATCTAATTATAGGACATGTTACTGATCAAGGTTTCCGAAAGAAACTCCGAATCGATTAACTTCAAGTTCTAGGTGTAATATTCTCGATCTCAAAACGGAGCTCCGCTTTTCATAGACTAAACTTTACTATTTAAGATGAAAGAGATGCGAGCGTTTTAACAAATTTATTTATTTTTTGGCACATTAAGGGTAAATATGTCATATCCTTTGAAGCAAAAATATTTTTTGATCCAAACTACTTGGGTTAGAATCTAGACTCAACAAGCTTTTTAACGGTACAAACCATGCAAAAAACGGAGTTCCGAAGAGCCCGAGACAAACCCGCGAAGTTTGGCCAAAATTGTATTGTTCTAATGCGCCCCGGCTCACTACAATGCGCCCGGGCGCATCCTCGAAATTTCAAAAATCGACCAAACTTTGGCGTCTCGCCACGGACACTCTCGAACTCCGATTTGCACGTGGTTTGAACCATTGAAAAGCTTGTCTAGCATACTTTCTAGCCAATTTATTTTGGCTCCGAACTTATTTATTCATCAAAAGATATGATGATTTTACCCTTGTGGGCACACGCCCCAAAATTTTACATTTTTGCATATAAAATGGGTGCGCCCTTTTTCGGAAAGCGCGGCGAAACGCTTACAAATCAGAGTCGCCACTCGGGTTTCGCGGAAAGTACCCAAGGAACCGAACTTGAAAACGTTTCCTACGTTGTTTGATTTTTGAAAAGGCTTGTAGACTGGACCGTCGTCACCTTCGATATATGAGGTTCGGGAGCCAGGTTACGTGAGGGGAAGGGTTTTATGGCACCTCTCTCGCATAATCCTGAGATCGGTCTCTACTCGGGTATTTTGTAAAACGTTTGCATTTTTCTCTCATTGATCATTTTTAGCCAGCTAGGGCGGGTGTGGGCACACGCCCCAAAAGTTCTGCGATTTTGTTTGTTAAACGGGGTGCCCTTTTTTTTGGAAAAGCGTAGCGAAACGCTTCGATTCAGAGTCGCCACTCGGGTTTTGCGGAAAACACCCAAGGAACTGAACTTGAAACGCTTGGTTACGTTTTTGATTTTGAAAAGGCTTGTAGACTGGACTGTCGTCACCTTTGATATTTGAGGTTCGGGAGCCAGGTTACGAGAGGGGAAGGGTTTTATGGCACCCCTCTCGCCCAATCCGGAGATCGGTCTCTACTCGGGCATTTTTTTGTAAAACGTTTGCATTTCTCTCTTTTTGATCATTTTTTGCCATTTAGGGCGGGGGAACAGTTAATGGGGATTAAAACTGTAGCACGTTGCATTTATGTGATGAAATGATGGATGAGTGATGAAACATTGAATAATAGATTGAGAACAAGCCGTTGTGAACATTTTTAGACAGACTGGGACATCCAGACCAGGAAATGATGCACGCAGAAGCTAACCTGCATACACTGGCCATGCCACTGCATGTGGGCCTGACCTACGTGCGCCACACCCTCACTGGCGTGCGCCGGTAAGTCTAAATCCACAACTTCTGCAATCAACCCTCTGGGCTCTGGAATGGACCAATGCACACCCAGGACAAACCACGCAGTTTATATCACAGCAGAATATACAGTTACAGACAGATAAAAGGGCTTGAAAGCCACTAAATAAACAGAAGACCCCTTAAACAGTGAGGAGAGGATAAACAGAGGCCAGAGCCTAGTTGCCATGCAAGGGCCAACCACTGGTCAAGGCGTGACTGGCGCACGCTGGTACACGGTACCGTACGCCAGTTAACATCACTTGGCCAGTGCTTGGCTTTGCATTATCTGGGCTCTGGAACATGACCAGAAGGCTCCCAGAGGCATCCCAAAGCAACAGAAATGAATATTGAGTACGAGAACTAAAAGATCCCAAAAGACAGGAAGCAATACACTGTTTTTATCATGCTGCACGGTGATCAGAATATAAACAATGCAGAAAAAGGATGATCAGTGATCCCCACACCAGTTTTGCCATACAGCCATGACTGGCGTACGGCTCTAAATAACTGGCGTGCGCCACTGGTCATCTCACACGATTTTGAAATCTTGCCAGCATTAGGGCCAGGACTGGTATAAATTACCAGCCTTGACCCTGCCAGCCCCCCTCAGGGATCAGAACAGACAGATATGACAAAAGGTGGTATACCTTTGTCTTTGAGTTTGAAAGAGGTTTGAGCTTGAACTTGTGGTTTAGAAGGATGTATGGTGAATGTGGTGAGTGTTATGGACTGTGGGATGATGCTCACTTGCTTACTCTTCTAATGGATGAAGGAAGAACAAGGGACAAGAGAGAGAGAACCAAAGCTTGGGCCTCCTTTAATTGTGTTAACCCCTTGCAAATGAATGCAAGGGGAGTATTTATAGGCAAAAGACAATTGAGATCAGTTGGCTTAAGGGAGTGTTTGGGGTTGGCTTGGCCAAGGGGGAGCCTCCCATGCATTAAATGCATGGGACAAGGTGATGGGCCTTGTAAGAGAGATGGGGGAACGAGTCTGGACGAAGTAATCATCAGGGGAGCTGTAGCCGACATCAGGGTGGCCACAAAAGTCTCGCGCGAACGGCTGAATAAAGGTGATTTGACTGGAGTTGACTGGCGTACGCACCTTGTTGAGTGGCGTGCGCCAGTGGAAGCGAGGTCAACGGTTGATGACTAACATGTGGCAGTTTTCCAGCGCACGCTAGTCAATCACCAGCGTATGCTAGTAGGGTTTTGCTGAGGCCATTTGGCTTTGGCTCGGAGGGTTTAAAAAAAGGTTCGAACGGATTTGGAGGAGGTTCGGGACGCTCAAAACTCAAACACACTAACAACCTCGGGGTGTTCTTGACCTTACTCATCATTAGGGAATCAAAGAACGTAAGTAAACTAATCTAGACCGTAATTTTAGCTTGGATTTAGAGTCGCCACTCGGGTTGGCATCGACATTAACGGACTGGGTTCAATCAAATCTACTCTTGCAGGCTATTTCGCAGATCGAAATGGTGCTTTCAGGAATCTAAGTCTCATAAGTGGTGACCCAATGCAGGTTTGGGTGGAATATGATGGCATCAACAGACAACTTAACGTTACCATGTCACCCATTAACATACCACATACCCAAGCCCTGCACGCCCACTCTTATCCTTGACGAAGGACCTTTCACCATTCCTACTAGAGTATATATATGTCTGAGGGGTTTTCATCCTCCACAGGCTCAATTACCACAAATCATTACATACTAGGTTGGAGTTTCAAGATGAATGGTCAAGCCCAACAAATCGACATGTCTGCCTTCCAAAGCTCCCCCGAAGTCAACAAGTGAGAGATGATAAACAAATCAAGAGGATTTTGGCAATTGTATTGCCACCAATAGCATTTCTTCTACTCCTAGTGTTGATCTTTGGTTTTCTTTTCATGACAAGGATGAAGAAATTCATGGAAGTTCTCAAGGATTGGGAGGTCCAGTATGGCCCTCACAGATTTGGTTACAAGGATCTATTCGATCCTTGCTACAAAGGGTTTCAAAGACAGAGAACTCCTTGGGCGGGGAGGTTTTGGTAGAGTATATCGAGGTGTGCTTCCAACATCAAACATACAGGTTGCAGTTAAAAGGGTTGCTCATGATTCAAGGCAAGGATTGAGGGAATTTGTGGCAGAAATCGCTACCATAGGCCGCCTACGGCACCCGAACCTCGCCTTCTTGGCTACTGCCGGCGTAATCAATAACTTCTCCTGGTTTATGATTACATGCCGAACGGAAATCTTGACAGGTTTCTTTACGGCCAGACCAAGGGGACCCTTAATTGGATGCAAAGGTTTAAGATCATCAAAGACGTAGCGTCAAGCCTCTTCTATTTGCACCAACAATGGGTACACGTTATCAGTCACAGAGACATCAAAGCCAGTAATGTATTGGTAGACAACGAATTCAATGGAAGATTAGGGGATTTTGGGCTTGCCAAGTTATGTGATCACGGAACTGATCCCCTTACCTCTCATGTAGCCGGAACCCTCGGTTATATCGCACCTGAGTTGGCACGTAACGGAAAAGCAAGTACGAGCACTGACTTGTTTGCCTTTGGGGCATTTATGCTAGAGGTGGTTTGTGGTAGAAGGCCAGTCGACCCACGAGCCTTTCCAGAGGAAGTCATTTTGGTAGATTGGGTATTCAAGTGCTTGGAAAGGGGCAACATTCTTGAGGCAATTGATCGAGAACTAGTAGGGTAATGAATACGTGGTTAAAGAAGCTGAGTTAGTGTTGAAGCTTGGGTTGCTCTGCTCACACGCCATCGCGGCAGCAAGGCCGAGCATGTCTACTATCGTAGAATATTTAGAGGGTAGAGCTCAACTACCTGATAACTTTATCATCTCGCGATTTTGGAGAAGCCTCAAATGAGCAGGATCTGCAACTACCAACTTCAGTTACTTCATTGACAATCTCAGAGCCATTCACCTCTACAGGCCGTTGAATTACTTGTTCTCAACAAAAGCTTTGTTATAAGTTTCTGTATGAAGTATTTTCTAGTTATTTTGCCTTGTAATCTTAAGGATCTTAAGCCTCTCTTCAAATCCTACATGTTTGTAATAGGGTTCTGAAACGCTCCAGCGTAATGGGTGCAGTCATGTGTTATGTGCAACAGATATCGGGTGTATTGAGTGATACGTTAGGGAATTGGGTGTCGCGACCTTGAATCTGTTTCTGGTACT
The DNA here is from genome assembly GCA_020567845.1 of Rhododendron henanense subsp. lingbaoense. Taxonomy (NCBI): domain Eukaryota; kingdom Viridiplantae; phylum Streptophyta; class Magnoliopsida; order Ericales; family Ericaceae; genus Rhododendron; species Rhododendron henanense. Next base: position 50,792,437 of record CM036316.1, read on the forward strand.
AGCAAATGTAATAAACTCCATTGCTAAGATGTTCTGACCTCATTCAATGCAATTTAAATGTCTGTACTGGTTTTGTAAAATCCCAACTTTTGAAATTTTACTCACGTGGTCCGAGTAGGAACAGACACTTTAAAACACTTTAATTTAATTTTGTAAATACTATGGGACGATTGAGTTTCATTTGATATACGTTAGAAGTAATGTGACGTAGGGATTTTTCTTAAAAATTAGACACCGCCACGTTGATCCTCGTATTTTTATTAGTCTATGTTGAATTTTTGAGAATTTTCGGAGACCGAAATTCGAACGCGTACGGACAGAATATGTGACAACCGGACGCAAGGTGCCACATGTCGCGTTGTAGTACCACGGAATTACAAGTGTCATTCTTTTCACCTGTATCATCCATCCCAAACCCACCGAAATATATATACATATAAAAGGAATTAAGATATTAAACTAAATAAGTAAACCAAGGGGTTAGCAAACATAACTGGTTGAGCTTCCACGCCTGTAACCCTCCATCCGAATTCACCGCTTGCCGTTCCGACCAAATTCACCAGGGGAAATCCTACTGTCTCTTTTGGTAATCTCTCATTCACTCACTAATTTACTTACAAACGTGTATTAGAATATGTGTATTGGAGGAAGTCGAGTTGGGGCAAATCACATACAACCACACACTTACGCACAAAGCACCTCTCTTTCTTGCGCAAGAACTTTACCGCACCCGTGCCGAAGAACTTAATTAAAGAGTAAAACTACTACTTCCGACAAAGAGTTCCGACTCAGGACTCGCCGCCGCAACTCTGTTTTAGTTTAAAGTAATCGTAAGTGGATTATTAGGAATCTGGGTGTCTGAATTGATTACCCAATCTTTGTTGGCCACCGATGCCGGAAATATAAAAAACGACTGAATTCCTGAAACAAATTTGGGGCCTTTCAGAAATCCTATTGAAATTCCTACTCAATTGAAGAAGACACAATTTAACTCTAGCCTTCTAGTTATGGCAGTAAGACCCCGAGTTCGGAACATGGAAAAATATTCCCTAAATTGTGAACTGTATCCTAAGATGGGTTGCAAGATTGATACCCAAAACTAAGTTCTATTCTAGTTTTAGCTAAGTTGGTAGTAAAGGTGATTTTGTGAGTAATTGTCACGATAATTATGTGTTTAGGTGCAAGTACTGTGGAGTGAGGTGATCGCGTGTTAAGCTAAACGCTACTTTTTGGTGAGTTGCGCATGCCTTAGTTACATGTATTTTCTGAAATTTTGGAATAAGATGCCATTGCTTGATTTTGCTGGAAAATGTGGAATTTGAACCTCCTACTTGGTTTAATTGATGTTAATGCATGCGATGGCTGGTTTATAAATCTTTTGAGTTTCAGTTAAATTAGACCATGGCAATATGTTTTGGAAACTTGAATTTTACTGGTTGCTAGTACATGCTTGTGATAATATGATTCATTCAAACGGTGTCCCGAGTGCTAGGGGACGGGTAAAGATACTAGTGGCGTGAAGTAATAAGGTAGGAGATGCTGCCAGGCATCACCAGGTAATGATATCTTACCACTCTTCAATGGGGTCGCTCCCCAACCGACTGGCAAAAATACCGTTGAATGTTATTATCGCTCAAAAGTGCAAAAGTTGAAAGAGAAATGAAATGAAAAGGGTCCATCTCTTGGACCAAAGAAATGAGCTTATGGACTAAAATGCATGTACTAGATGTTCAATGAAATATTTGGATTGTTGCTTTGAACTGTTTTATGATGTGGGGTATTTCCATGGTCAAACTTGTAACTTTGGTAAACGTTTCTCACCCAAGCTTCGGCTTATGAAAACCTTTTCCAATTTTTCAGGTTAAGATAGATAGCAAGTTGTGGACTGAATGGGGTGCTAGAATAACCATGGAGAATCATGTGTAGTCTAATGGTTTGTATTTATTATACTTGTACACTTAGAAGCTCTGGGATTATCTTATTTATTCTACGCTTCCGCATACTTGAATTCTATTGTTTAAAATGACGTCGATGTTAGAAATCCCTAAACTAGATTATGAGCAGGCCTTTGGCGGCTTAACACCTGCTTGGCCGGTCACGACTTCCAAGGTAGGTTTTGGGTCGTGACAGGTTTCCAATCTACAATCGTGCCGTGTGTAATATGAATTTTCAACTGGTCTTCTAGCCAAAAAAAAAAATTAAAAAAATTGGGATAATGGATTATGGATAATGGGTTTCGAGATTCACCATCTAATTCTGACTTATTCGAGTTTTGATTAATGCTTTCAACAAATGATGCCTACCGTTTGTTAAACTTTCAACAAATGAGTACTCACAGAGTCATTATATTGGTATTTATCATTAGTGTGGTTGTTGTCAATGTTCCTTCTTAGCAACACATTGCAGCAGTCCTCCACGCACAAATTACCAGCCAATATCCAGTTACATCAAGTGATCGAATTATAGATTTCACCCACATGTACCGTATGACAAACTGTTATCCCTTGTCACACTACATTTTCGTTTACAAGCTTCCAGAATTTCAACTTATGAAACATGAAACATGCTGCAATGATTTTTCATGCAGTGAAACACATGACTACATCTGATAATCTGAAGTTACTAGTACAACAACAATGCCTGGCTAAAAAAAATCCTTAGAATTGCAATTCAAATGAGTTTCCTACATCAAGAGTGCATTGAAAAATGGGTGTTGCTATTTGCTGGTGGTGGTTGGCCCCTTGGCTCTGCTTGCTGTGGTTTCTGTTTTCGTAGGCCGGCTCGGCTCCACCGCCGGTCTTTACTTCTGGGATTGACTGGCTCGGCTTAACGGCGAGGCGGGTCACCGATGTTTTGTTCGAAGGGAGTGGCCGCAGTGGTTAGGGTTTAGGGATTTGGATAGGGCAGGCCGGTCCAGGTTTGGACCGGATTGGGTGTTCTGAGCTTATTGTTTTATCTGGGTTTCGGATCGGGCTGTATTGTTTGTTTATTTGTTTTGGATCCTTGTTGACCCTTGAGCGGTCTGGGCTGGATCGGGCTGTATTGTTTGTTTATTTGTTTTGGATCCTTGTTGACCCTTGAGCGGTCTGGGCTTTGCCCTTGTGGTGTATCTTTCAACTTTGCGTTGGATCCCCTTCCCCTTCCCCCGTTTTTAATAAAATTCATCTTGCCTATAAAAAAAAAAGAGTGCATTGAAATAAGAAAACAGTGGCAATTGAGGAACAATTCTTTTCCAAACTTACTTCACATGAATGATTCTTTGTCAAAGACATGACCATCCCGAGCGGGATACCTACGCCTTGCTCCCAGCCTAGGAAAAAAACTTACATATACGCTCCAATCCACCATACATTCATGTGGGGTCCAACCATAATCAGAGTACCACTAATTTTACTTTTGGCGGTACCTTTCTTTGTAGCTGCCATGCACACTCTCTAGCTGTTCGTATTTTGGTGTTTTCGTAATTTAAGCCCATTGCAACAGCCGAGGGAGCAAGAGGATTGATAACCAACTTACTGAGTGAGACAGCAATAACAAGCCAATACGAAAGAAACTCAACTTCATCCGGATGTCCACTAAAACCAACCAACTCCACCACTTGAAGGCATCGGTGATGATATTCTGGAGCAACCCTCGCATATCTATCATCATTGGGCATCGCTGAGAGTACTTCCGAATGGTCGTTGTTACAAGGAAAAGTTGATTGATACTGCCATAAAGAAAATCAAATCAGAAATCGTTTGCAAACACGCAGAGAAATGAGGAGCACAGTATAGCAAAATCTATGAGGCGCGAATACGCAAAAAAATGCGAAAATAAACATAAACACGGAGACCTGTGATGACAGGTTCTTTCTCCTTGATAATGTTGGATAATTTCCAAAATAAATTATTTTTTTAGATTTCCTTGGGGGCCCCGCTGTATGAGTTTGGGAATGCACCCAATGGTGCCATTTGCATCTGTTCGTAGTTGGGTGGCAATTTTTGATTCAATGGTTGCCTTGGTGCATTGTGTTTTTTTGGAAAAGTCACCAATGGTGACTCTACTAACAGCCACCATTTGGCTATTTAAGGGATCAAATCCCACGGGTCCAAGGACAAGGAAAATTTGGTTACAGTGCTTTGATTGTTTCCCTTTGTTCCGTACTCGTGGTTCAATCCAGAAGGGGGGAAATATTGCCTAAAAGATAACGTTTCTAGAACGTGCCTTGCAGTCGGAATTCAATTTTGTGGCTACTTTTCTTCATTCTTCCGTCTCAAAGTACGTTATCGGTGGTTTCCAACAGATAATACATGTGGCTGATCTTGTTCTGATATATGAAGTTAAAATCAGCTGTTATGTGCAACATATCATAGTCCCAGCCATATAACTAGATCAACAAATCAAAAAATTTAATAGGTAATGAAGTGCACACTTCAAAGTAAGAAGACTCACCCGCACTGTAAATGTGGACAACAAAGGGCACGCCCTAACCAAAGGAGTGTAGAAAATGAGGTTTTCTCCACGTATTTTGGGCAATTCCAATTCCAATTGCTTGAGACAACATAGTTCAGGGTAGGTAGGAGGGAACGCTATATATCTCCCATATCCCTGACCAAAAAGTAAAAGGCGTACGCAACAGTATATCATTGTTTGTAACTTGTAAGACATAAAGAATGGAAGTTAAATGCAGAGGCATAAACTGAAGAGAAAAAATTGATAACATACACTGAACAGCCGTGTTAATTTAAGCCTTTCCAGTTGACGAATATAGCTCAAATGATCTGTAGGTTGGTGAATTACCGATTCGATATAATCTCCCTCAATGCATAACTCCGAAAGAACGGGAACATTCCTAAGAATTACCCTTGAAGCTAGCCCAAAATGCGTAAATGACAACGACGCAAGATTTACAGCAGAAATTTCCAGATCTTCCAAATTCCCACATCGGGAGATCTCTAACCATTTCAATTTGAGTGATGGACCTGCAACTTTCAGGTTCGTAAGATGGTCGGAGCGCATCACCTGCAACCGTTCGAGGAGAGGGCAGTTGACCAAAAAGTGCTCGACGGCCTCGCCAGTGATGTTAACACATTTCAAACAGAGGGTTATAAGGTGACAAAATCCGAACAGTTGCGGGCGAGTATTTGAAGTCCTCGAGCATAACTTTTCCACACTTGGAAAAGAGAACCACCGGTACAAGCGCGACCTATCGCTTGCCAAGTCCAATTCAAGCCTTTTTACTCCCTTTTGAAATGCAAAATTAACCCAACTGTCGAGGTCGCCATAATAAGCAGCGCGGCTTTCTTCTTCCGGATAGAAGCGGATTATAAATTCATCTAAAACAAATGCACCCAGGTGTAACTTTAGCACCTGATTCACCCGCCTCGCGTACCAAGGACTGCAGATGTTTATATTAAAACTCGAACGTTCGTCACGCGATTTCCAAGCACTGAAATTCAGCTTGGTAGTGAGAAATGCCCACAGATGTCTCCAGTTGCGCGAGAGGACACTAGTTCTTCCGGCTTCCTCGAGGGTCAAGCGAGACAGAATGGCACCAAGGATTTCCCTTGGCAATTGACTAATCTGGTCCACTCCTCCAAGTAGTTCTCTCTTTGCCTTCACAAACCATGCAATGCAATATCGATCAGAAACCATGCAATGCAATAAACACGTACACAAATGGCATAAAATTCAGCTAAAAAAAAAAAAAAGAGTCTTTACCGAAGTTCCTCCTACTCTCTATGTTGGGTACGTGCAAAATATTTTGGTGGATTTTTGAGTGAAGGACAAGGTGAATTTTCAATGATACACGACTGGTACCGTTTCGGCTTAAACACCTGTCGATACCGGCCAATGCAGGTCGGTCGGTACTTAATTATTTTTAATATTATTTTCCTTATAAGTAAATGCATATTTTTGGTTTGTTTTCTTCACATTCATCACAGGCGTACAAGTGTACCTTATATAAGGCTTACACATGCATTATAGAATAATAAAAGCCATACATGGGAGGGAGCCATGCTCCTTAGTAATTACATGGTATCAGATTATGAGATCAGCTTATTTTTGTCCATGTTCGGCACATCATAAGCTAAGTTTAGTATGAACTTGAGGCCTTTGATCCCAATATTTCTAACCTCACTCATGCTATGTTGGGGTTTGGAAAATATGAATGGCATCTGGTTTGTGGTTTTGTGAGGAATAATGAACTGGAATTCCGTCTCTTTTCCATTTCTATTCAAGAGTTCTTATGTGTTTTCACGCCCCATTGAGACCCTGAAAAATGGACAAATTCCCTTTCTTAAGAACGCACACAAGATGCGTCACTACTTGGTCCACTTTCATTCATTGTTATGATATTTTGAATTAGAATATTCTCTTAAGAAGTAGAATGAAAATTGAGATGAAAACTCATAGGGAATTGTGGGGTGGGGTCTCTCTCTCTCTCTCTCTCTCTCTCTCAAAAATAAAAGCCAAGCTTTCTCAATCAAATTGGAGATCCTGGAGTTGTGTGTCATTTACGGTATGTTCTTTTAGGAAAATGGTAGTTTTTGACCATCAACATGCAATCAATTACACCATTGAGTCCACTGATCAAACAAACACCTAAAAAGATTTTCTGTCAACAAAAAAATATTAAAATTTGTTAGTACGATTTTTTCCATTTAACCAAATTACTATTTCCATTTAACCAAATTACTATTAAGGACAAAACAAACGATAGAAATCAAATAGAAGGCCCATTTACTTACTTTATGCTTTCTTCTCTCAGTAGATCACGCATGTTGTTATCTGCCGTTGTTGTGCATAATTTTTCTCACCGGCTGAAATATTAAGTTCTCTTATTTCCTAGTTATCTTGATGCACATTATTTCTCTTACACAGACATATCTCTGCCATTAATTCACTTGCACATTTTATTCAAGACACAATTACAAATTATTTATTCTAATACTCTACATAACAACAGGATATATAACAGGAAGGGCTAAGGAGTGTTACCCTCTTTGGCAGATGAGAAGTGTAGACTGCCGCCCCTTGCCGAGAAGAAGAATAATAAGAGTTCGCTTTTTCCACTTCGTAACTGCCAGCATATTTTTTATTGATAACATTGTAGGGACTACTTTTTTTCTGCACATGATTCTGCACAATCCATTCTCTTCTTCTTTCTTCCTCCATCCAAAACCCTTTTTTGTTGAAATCGTTTCTTTTTTATGTATGGTTTGATGTTGAAGAAGACGGTGGAACAGGACTATATAGTAGGGTTTGATAAGGGAGAAGAGTTTCAATTAAGGAATTAAGAATACTAGAATTTATATAGTAGTAATAACAAAATTGAGCTAGCTACCTAATACAGTAATAAATATATATGGATTGAATATTTAATCTTCTCACTAAGATTTGGATTCCTATTGCCGATTACTACCAAAGATGCAAAGCTGATTAATTATTCAATAGTTTGGGAGTATCGCCCCGTCATACTCCGGACCATTTTACAACCACACATTCCTATGAGGTCCATACACTTAGTGGTGACCCCCACAGGAATACGTGATTGTACAGTCGTCAAAGTATCATGTGACGGTACTCCCGGACTATTTTATAATTTCACCTAAAATTGATGCTAAAGTGGCTCGGAAATTGGTTACATTAATTTTGAACAAAATTAATACGCTTACTTTAATTATTTTTCTCCGGACTTCAATATGACGTTGTTATAAAGTCCTATATTGTTATTTAGGTTTACATGCAAAACGCATCATCTAAAGTTTTATTTAAAACAATGTAGTTTTCGATTTTTGTAGGATTTCTTAGTGAAAATAAAATAAAACAAAAGACATTGCGACAAGTGGCAATGTTTTATTGGATTGTCATAAAAAAATTTAAACAACACATGTTACATATATACTCTTATTACCACTCTTAAAATCATCCAATTAGCTATATGCTATTCTTTTCTTCTTCTTTTTCGGGACTATATGCTGGAGTATTCAAAAATTTACCTTTATATGTAAACATTAATTACTCCTCTTTCCTTATGGATGGATTGTAAAAGGAAATAAACTACATTAGTCAAGAATCCTAGCCCACCAATTTAGTTACTCCTCTTTCTTTGTGAATGCATTGAAAAAGGAAATTTAAGGCCGCTGATTTTGCCACTCCCTTTTTTGTTAACGTCACTTCCCTGCAAGTATATTTTTGCACCAAAAATATACTTGTAGATGACTTGTAAATGCCAAAATAACTTAGCCTCGATGGAGCACTATTTCCATTTTTTGACGTTATGACACTATAGCAAGGAAAAAACGGTTTGACTTCAGAAAAAAATACCTTGAACTTACCAGAACAGGCATTTGCTAATGCTATGAGCTGTGTGATTTTGAAGTTTTGGTGTGTGGGGTGAAAGTATCCTTACACCTACTTTCCTCTTTCATGTTTAAGAGGAGGAAAATATACAACTGTGTTCCACCGTGCCTCTGCGGTTAAGATTGGAAGCAATTCTGTTCTTGAATTATTAGGGAAATTGAAATACAAGAAAAGAATTATTGGATTATTTGTCCAAGTAATTTCTATTGTGATAGAAAAGTCTTAACTTTCAATAAAATAATGATTTTTTTCCCTTCCCAATTTGTTTTTGAATCCACGTACAAGAGCTTGATCCGCCTCGTTGGCTTAACAGAATGCGAGATATGGGATACCCGCCTGGATATCTAGGTAATTGCGTTATTTACCGAGTACGTTTTTTATGTTTGTAGTTATGTTATTTAGAATTCCGGAGTGCACATAAAGGTGATTGGTCTCAGTCTTGTGCTCAATTCAGGTGTTGGAGTTGATTTTCTTTTCCGTAGCATCTGCAGTCTTTTCTTTGTGCTCTGAGTCTGCAGGAGTTAGCTCTACTCTTTTTTCTTTTCTTTTTTTCAATATTGTAGACATCAGTGGGGGATACCGGGGAATTAGTAGGTTAAAAACCAAAGAGGGTTAGAAATCCCCAGTCAGTTTGCCCCTGGATGGGGATTTCTATTCGGTGCAGATTCCTACGGGTCTCTCTCTCTCTCTCTTTGATTTTATTGTCTCGTCCTGTATCACTTTGCCATGGATTAGGACGTGCGCACACTAAACGAGTCCAGGAAACTTATATATGCTAAATAATCTGACAAGCTATGTGGCGTGTTCAACGCATATTGAACAATTTCAAAATAGTGGCTACAAAATCTATGGTTCAATAGCAAAGTCACAAATTCTGTTTTGAAATTAACCAAAAAATAAAAATAAATCAATCGAAAGCTTAAATTTCTAGTAGATAAACGAGAACAAGCAAAAACGAAACTAATGAGATTATCCCAAAACACAAGTCCAGCCCCATCTAGCTAATACACTGAAATTACTATTCAAGTTCAAAATTACGAAGAAAGAAAAAACAAAATACATCAACTACTAACAACCAACTACCGACTAATGAGAACAAAGAACAACCAAAACAACATCAAACAACAGGCTGACCATCCACCAACGCGTCCACACCAGTTGGATTCAATGGCAACACCCTGTCTATTCCATTTTGATCGTGAGGTTGCTCAGGGGGAATAGGTATCTGATACTGTCTACATACTAGCTGAACGTCCTCATATACCCGACCATGGGCATTGCTGAGCCTATACCTCAAAGGCCCATATCGTGGTTCGAGCCAATCACGTGCTCTCCTCAACGCACGAACACTATCCGTGCTTTTTAGAATAATCGGGCGAAGGAACGTCAAATTCCTCATAAACCTTATAATCTGTCGTTTCAAATCGTGACAAGTGGTTATGGCTTCTTCCAAAGTATGTTCTGCTTGTGCTATATGAAGATGAGCGTTGATTAGAATTTGCCCAGGAAACGTGGGAGGGTTGGCTTGAAGCTCTTGTAGCTCTGCTTGAAGTCGATTCAAATTGATCTGAGCCGTTTCACGTTCATACAAACGAACTTCGTATTCTACAACCCGACCAACTATGCTGCTCCATGGAACCCGAGCAGGCACCCCAATTCCAGCCACGTTGGCCGCATTAGCATTAGGCAGATCCATGTTGAGAGAGAGAGAGGGGGGGAGATTGAGAGAGTCTTGATGACTGACTGAAAAGAGAACAAGAAAACAATCGGCAGAAAAAACAGGTGGATATGAAAAAAAAGGTTACATGCATGCATATTTATAAATTACTAGTTGTTTCCTAAGTCGTTTTTCGTTTCCTAATTATTTTTTTTCTGCAAGTCTGAACTTTCTAATTTTTGATTTTTTTTTTCTGCAAGTCTGAACTTTCTAATTTTGTTTCCGTTTTTGCGAGCAACATAACTTCGAATTCTTTATTCTATTGTTTCCTAATCCTCTCTCTCTCCACCGACTTACTTCTTTGTATTCTTTTCTTTTTTTTTATTTGGGGTTTGTAAGGCTGAACTTCCTAATCCTGTGTTTGCGAGCCACTGTAATTCCAATTCCGTTGTTTCCTAATTCTGTTTTTGCGAGCAATTGTAATTTAATTCCTATTCTAATTCTGTTGTTTCCTACTTTTTTTTTTGTTTGGTAAGAAAGTTTCTAATTCCGTTGTTTCCTAGTTCTTCTTCTTTTAACTCTGAATTGTAGCATTTCGCCGCGCTTTCCAAAAAGGGCGCACCAAATTTTATTTCCCAAAAAAATAAAATTTTTCAGGGGCGTGTGCCCACACTCAGGCGCATATAGAGTTCGCCCTGGGCGCACCATTTTCTATCTTTAGGTAATGCATATCAGGCGCAGTACTTGAATTGTGCCTTAGGCACATATAGAGTTCGCCCTGGGAGCACCATTTTCTATCTTTATGTTATGCGCCTTAGGCGCACTTGAATTATGCCTCAGGCGCATATAGAGTGTGCCCCGGGCGCGCTGATTTTTTCTATTTTTGTAATGCGCCTATGGTGCATTTTAATTGCTCCCCGAGCACATCCTATTTTCTCTTTTGATCTATTGCGCGCACCTCAGGCGCGCATTGTAGTTGTGCCCTGAGCGCATTTAGTGAAATTGCCTAGCTCATTTTTCTTGCAAGTTCTGCCCATTGACACTTCATTTTTGCCATTGGTCGAGGCTTCTAAGCTTCCAAAGGAATGTTAAACTTCGTGCAACTGGCTTTGGAAACGACTTAATATATCACAAATAACACCCTCGATCTATCAACAAGCAGGGAACAAGAATTTTAGGTTTGAATTTCAAGGGGAGCAGAGGAGACTAGAGTCACTGGTTGTTTTCTTGGATGGGCTTGACGTTGGATTAGATTGCTTGTATAATTTGATGATGGCTAATTTTACAATCTATATGAAATCCTCAATGAGATAATTTGTTTGGAGATCCGAATTTTTCAATGAAATCTTCGTGGATGGTATTCTAGTTGAATCCCAACGTATTGGCTGCTTGTGCCTCTATTGTCCTTGAACAATCCTTATAATGCTCAAGGGTTCGCATTTTACAATCGCCAACCAATTAGGACTAAGAAAATCAGTTAAAAAAAAAATGAATTAGAAACAGTTTCTGTTGTTGTTTTCAGAAGTGTGGTGGTGATTCTTTTCCATCCATGATGATTTCATTGAACGATTCGGATCTCCGATCATATTATCTCATTGACGTTCAAAATCCTGTTGTTCATAGTTCAGCTCTCACGTTTATGAAATCCTGGTTCCGTCCTTGGCCAACGGGCCATTGGTCCAACGACATTTGGAGGGAGCGGGGTGTGGTCTTATGTTGAGTAGTTGGACCTATGTATAAATCCGGTCTATTTTCGCAATCTTGTTTACAAGTGCACTGAATTCTTCATATGACCAAAAAATAAAATTAATGTTTCCCAAGTCCTAATTTTTTTTGTCCAAGAATATCGTTTGGTGAGGTGTTGTTTCGTCCAACTTTCGGTTGGAGGCATGGTCTTGGTATTGTTTTTTTTTTTCTTCTTTTATTTGCCCTCGTTGTACCCTTTGAGATTATAAAAGTTTTGTTTGCCGAGCGAAAAAAAATCTTTTGGTCTTTCATATAGAAACTTACTAATATATAGCCGGTGATGCTTCAAAGGTCTTTTTCAGTGGTGACATTTCAGTAGAAGTTAATTTTTAGGAGGTGAATGACTTCGCGTAAATAATTTTTGGGCCAAACTAATTTGGTTAGAAATTAGGCTTGAAAAAATTTTCAACGGTTCAAACCAAGTAAAAATCGGAGTTCAGGTATGACCGTGACAAGGCCGCAAAGTTTGGTCGCTTTTGAAATTTAAAGGATGCGCCCGGGGCGCATTGACGTGCACCTGGACGCAATAAAGCTCCATAATTTGTCAAACTTTGAGGGTTTGTTTTGGATACTCCCGAACTTCGATTTTTGCAAAGTTTGAACCGTTAGAAAGCTTGTGGATTCTACTTTCTAACCCAAGTATTTTGAATCTAAAATTACTTGAACATCAAAAAAATATGATCAATTTACCCTCGATGAATTGAAAAATAAATTATTTTGGGAAAACGCTCACATCTCACTTATTTTAAATTGGATAAAGACCTATTATATATGGATAAAGAGGATTTTTAAAGTGCAAAATATAGAGGAATCCAAACACGAAAATAATAAAGTTTAGTTAGTGAAAAGTGAATAGTAAGTAGATCACTACAAAGATCAACGGAGCACTACCATCCCTAGCCTCCACCACCAACTTCGTGCAATTGGCTTCTGAAACCTCCAACTATGGAAAACGACTTAATACATCAGATATAAAAGATCGATGGATTTTGACACTTATATATTGTAGCAGGCTGAGCCAAACGGCTCGAGCCGTACCGATCGAGATGCCGAACCTCTCCTTGGCGGTTCACCCAAGTCCAGGCCTTTTGCCTAATGCCGGTTCGGCAAGCCGACGATCTCGCATCAGAGCCTCCATTAGAATCAATCGAAGCAATCAGTTCGGCCCACCAACCCTCTGACGGTCGGGTACCACGTTCGGCCTTGAACGAACGTGGGGGCCATGACTCCAGCTCAACCCACGTGGGAACAAGCAACCGTGGCCTTGATGACGATCGTGACGTCATCCGAACGGTTATCAGGATAAGGACGGGGGCACGTGAAGGTGTCAGCTCATCCTTCAAACGGTTACAAAATCCTAATGTGACGCAAAGGTGATGTCAGCCGACGCATGACAAGTGTGTGTACAGTCTTGGAGGCCAAGCTAGGAGTTCACTATAAATACCCCATTATGCCTTCCTGAGAAGGTACACACTCTCGAATACCTGAAACCCTAGTTCTTGGCTTTCGTCTCTCCTTGCAATTGTACTGATTCTTGCACCGAAGGGCCATTCCGGAGAACCTCCGGTGTGGTCTCTTAGTCATGCTTCCCTGTGCAGGCTAGGTGAAGACCAAGAGCTGTTCTCGAACCCATAGCCCGAAGGAGCGAACCAGGTTGATCGGAGCCTCACATATATCAATATGCTATTGTGTCCATTATTTTTTCCTGTATGATAAACTCCACTTCTCTGCTTCTGCTAATTGAGGAGGAGTTTATCAAGATAAGGAAGTGGAAACTATCATTAATTTCGATTAATGGGACCATTAGGAGCCGAAACGAATCAAATTGGTTTACTTGGGCTTGCAAAGTTATACAATTGAAGCTAGCCACAAAAGAGAAAGTGCCAAGAGAAGAACCAGTGCAAATGAAGAAGAAGTAGCCAGAGTAATGAGAACTGAATTAATCCTGCCAGACGGACCCTTCAACCTGTGCACAATCTGGTTCATAGGTTATGCCATCAAACACCTTTTCATTCCTACGCTTCCACGTTCGCCACAAAATCATCATCAACAGAGTTAATTTGTGATCGATCCTCCTCGTTTGTTTCCTTCCGTCTGTCAATAACCTTACCGAACCATGCTAGAATAGACCCTTGCCCATTCACGTTTGGTACATACCAAAACAGAGATAATCGATCGCCACATTATCTGGGCGAAGAGACATTAATTCAAGAAACAAATGTTGGGAATGTTTCGATATCAGCACTACACACAAGACACAACAAAAATGAATTTGAACAATCCTTATAATATCTAAGGTTTGCATTTTACAATCTCCAACCAATCAGGGCTAAGAAACTCAGTCAAAATGAATTTGAAATAGTTGCTGCTGATGCGCCTTAGGCGCACATAGAGTGCGCACTGGGCGCATTGAAATTTTCTCTTTTGAGGTAATGCGCCTCAGGTGCACTGGAATTGTGCCCCAGGCGCATCGTTATTTTCTCAGTTGATTTTAGTTTTGCCCCGGGCACATCTCATGAAATTACGTAGGTCCTTCTTGTTTCAAGTTTTGCTTATTGTGGGTTCATGTTCACCATTCCTTGAGACTTCTAAAGCTTCAAAAAGAATGTTAAACTTCCTGCAATCCATTCATGGAAACCGACTTTCCTTGGGTTCACTTTGTGTGGTTTCCCAGGTGGTCTTTTGTATCGACCATGGCAGGTTTTCCACTAAGAACACGTTGGCTTCATCGGGTGATCTCTGAGGACTCCTGTGTTCTCTGCTACAAAGGGAAAGAGACTCATAGACAGTCACCTGTTCTTTGAGTGCTAATTCTTCTTTGCAGAAGTGTGGTGATGATTCATTTCCTCAGCAATGGTCAGATGTTCTGGACTGGATGGGGTAAATCTAACCCCAGTATAGTGCTCATGTTCTGCTGCTGTTTTTAGAAGTGTGGTGATGATTCTTTTCCATCCTCGATGATTTCATTGAACAATTTGTATCTCCGATCATATTATCTCATTGACGTTCAAGATCTTGTTGTTCATAGTTCGGCTCTCACGTTTACGAAATCCTGATTCCGTCCTTGGCCTATGGACCGTTGGTCCAGTGACATTTAATTTGGAGGGGCCTAAGGGGGCGGGGTGTGGTCATACGTTTGAGTAGTACAGTTGGACCTACGTATACATCTGGTCTACTTTCATAATCTTTCTTACAAGTGCACTGAATTCTACATATGACCAAATTAAAAATAAAAATCGTTTGGTCTTTCAAAGGAACTTACAGATATAGCTGGTGATGCTTCAAAGGTTTTTTTAATTAAGTGGTGACATGTCAGTAGAAGTTTTCAGGAGGTGAAAAACTTTGTGTAAATAATTTTTGGGCCAAACTAATTTGGTTAGAAATTAGGCTTGAAAAACTTTTCAACGGTTCAAACTATGTTAAAATCGGGGTTCGAGAGTGTCTGTGACAAGACTGCAAAGTTTGGTAGCCTTTGAAATTTAAGGGATGCGCCAGGGGCGCATTGAAGTGCGCCTGCGGCGCATGGAATTGCGCCTGGGCGCAATAAAGCTCCACAATTTGTCAAACTTTGCGGGTTTGTTCCGAACACTCTCGAACTTCGATTTTTGCAAAGTTTGAACCGTTAGAAAGCTTATGGAGTCTACTTTCTAACCCAAGTATTTTGAATCTAAAATTACTTGAACATCAAAAAGATATGACCAATTTACCCTAGATGAGTTGAAAAATAAATTATTTCGGACAAATGCTCGCATCTCCCTTATTTTAAATGAGATAAAGACGTATTATATATAGATAAAGAGGATTTTTAAAGTGTGAAAAGGTAATGGAATCCAAACATGAAAATAATAAAGTTTAGTTCGTGAAAAGTGGGTAGTAAGTTGACCACTACGAAGATCAACGGAGCACTGCCACCCCTCCACCACCAACACTGTCACTGTAACACAATCTCTCCACCACCAACACTGTCACCGTAACACGACCTCTCCACCACCTATACCACCATCACTTCACCATCTTTTAGTACTTTGAATACAATCTTTATTGATGTGAAATATGTTTTAATCCGATTTAAAATTATTGTGATTCAAGGATTTTCTCAAAATAATTTATTTTTCGACGTATTGAGGGTAAAATCGTCATATATTTTGATTTACAAATAATTTTTTGTCCGAACTAATTTGATTAGAAATTAGGCTTGAAAAGCTTTTCAATGGTTCAAACAACGTAAAAATCAAAGTTTGGGAGTGTCCGTGACAGGACCGCGAAGTTTGGTCGATTTTGAAATTTGAAGGATGCGCCTGGGGCGCAATAAAGCTCCGCAATTGGTCAAATTTTGCGGGTTTGTCCCGAACATTCCCGAATCCCGATTTTCGCAAGGTTTAAACCATTGCAAAGCTTGTAAAGTCTACTTTATAACCCAGTAGTTTGGATCTAAAATTATTTAAACCTCAAAATTATATGAACAATTTACCCTTAGTGAGTTGAAAATTAAATCATATCTGTAAAGTACTCACATCTCCCTCATTTTAAATGAGATAAAGACCTATTATATATGGATAAAGAGGGTTTTCAAAGTACTAAAAGATAGTGAAATCCAAACATGAAAAAAGAAGAAGTTTAGTTTGTGAAAAATGCACAGTAAGTAGACTACTACCAATATTAACAGAGCACGACCTCCCGTCCACGGGGCAACGCTACATGTGTAGCTGTGGTGTCACTTGAGCCCAGTGGCCTGCAAAATTCCTTATTTTACAGAGTATAGTGACATACTCAGCATTTTATGGAGAAGTAACATACTATTACTCAGCATAATATTTCAATTTCAAATCACCAAAAAAAAAAAAACAAGTGATGTCAAAATTAGCTAGATTGGAAGAGATAAAGAATCAGATCAGCATTCGCCAGGTTTTCCTTCTATCTTGTACTCTTTTGAGCAATTTGTGAGATTATTCTTCATCTGTTTCTGATTGATCATCATCTTCAGAGTGTTGCGGCTCAAAATCTGTCTCTCCCATATAGAAGCACTCCCAAGAACCATTTCCTCTTTTTCGGTACTTGTTAAAGTTTCTAAAATAGATCTCTGTATATGTTGCTTCCCCTCTCATCTCTTCCTCTTCCCAATCGTAGCCAGTAGATGTAACCAAACTTTCCTCATAATTAATTGCATTGACATAGTAGTGATTACATTGAATATTTGGAATTTCTCGAAGCAAATTGTCATCAAGATTGTATGCCCTAATACCATGACCGTAACGATCTGTGGAAACTTTCATAAGAGCTTCACCATCCTTTGTATAGCATAATGGCTCCAACGTATCACAATCCGTTAGGGTCAAATTCGATATGATAAACAACAAAGTTCACGAATTTTTCATACCGTATTCCTTCATGGCCAATACCTCAACATTGTGGCATTCAAAATAATTAACTGGATTGTCATGACGAACCATAGAAAGACATCCATCCAAAACTCCCAATCCAAAAATCATGTCTCCCTCCTCCTTGTGCTTAGGCTCTGGCATCGGTACCTTTTTAGAGTTATTCCGATGTGGATTGAAGTAAAAAATCTTGTGCCCCGGCCCCAGAGGAGGCGGCGAGATTTTTTCTTATAGCCATACCAATGCAGGTTTCCTTTCAATACAGGACCTGATTCCACTGAACCAACCACATAAGGGAATCCAACCCTTCTCCAATCTTTGCCTTTGAAACTGCCAACCTTTACAAATTCACCAACATAATGTGGACTGTCATGACAAAGCCCCACTAAAGCCTTGTACTCATCAGACAAGGAGTCATAGCAAAGTCCGGAAACAACACGATACTGCTCATACGCCAAGCCTTCGTACGATAAAACTTTTTTGGTATAACTAGTGACGGGATTCCATAAGAATAAGTCACGTGTAATATTTAGAAGCACCAAGCCATTACACGAACCAAAAAATATGGGAGGGGAAGGAGGTATACTCTTTTTCCAAGGTCTCCGCACTTGTTTCACATGAGATCCTTCGTCGATGGAGTGGAACGTAGGGATACCTGAACTCGGTAAGGATTGAATGAGAACCATCTTCCTTCCCGTTATTTTGGGGATGATGTCGGAGGCCAAAGAGCGCCATTGTTTGGAAACACACGTGAATCTAGAAAGAGAATCGAGGGTTAATCTCGAGAGGATTTCAACAATGATTTCTTCTGGAATATTTGGAAACTCGCAGGGTTGGGATTTTGTTTCTGCTTTCTTCTTCGCTCTTCTTCTTTGCCTATTTTTCTTCCTTTTCATTCTCTTTCAAAACTGTTGGTTTATGGGGATAGGGTTTTCCTCTCATATGCTTGTCATGACTCGTGAAGAAAGAATGAGGACCAGGCTTAGCAACGGCCATGTACAAAAGCTACTACAAGAATTACTATGTTTCGATATCAATGCTTCCCGCACAATCAACTATAATGCCCTAATTCCGCAAAGAGAGAAACTTATTCACGGAGCCGCACGATCTTTGCCGTTTGTTTTGACAATCAATGATTGAGATACGTTTTTAAATTTTGACTAGTAATAAATATTTTTGACCGGTATTAATAATTTACTTTTAATCCGGACCGTCCTATGGATGGCTGTGATTGGCTCCATAAAAACTTATTTACGGAACACTCCATAAATAAGTTTTTCTGTTCCGCCAAAATCTGGAAAGGATATAAACAACACACCAAAATTTTGTCTAAAACGGGGCGTTTGGTTCACCGACATTTGGAGTGGCCTAAGGGAGCGGGGGTGAGGTCTTAGGTTCCACTCGTAAGACCTATGTGTAGTCTATTTTTGTGTGTGTATATATATATATATATATATATATATATATATATATATATATTTACTTTTTTTAACATAATCTTTTTTACTGATCCACTAACACTTCTTATGGCCAGAAAGAAAATTTAATCAACCCTAAGTTCTAATCACTTTGGTCTTAAATTAAAGAAATTCTACAAGATCCTCTCATGTGGCACTCGTGTGAGGCAAAATGGAATCTATCACGATCACCTGATGATCCAAGCTATTCATTTTGTAAGTTTAGATGACTCTAGAATCCCGTGCACTGATGATTATTTTTTCCACATATTAATTTTTTCCTCCAAAAGTGCAAATTAAGCCAAGTTTTCTCCTTTTTGAACTTTTTTTTATCGACCATGCAAGTAATATGTTCCACAACGTGGTAGGTCCTTTAGTTTGTCCTCTAGGATGAACTCCTCTTGTCTGCTTCTACTAATTGACTAGAAATAATTTTGTGGTGGCTAAGTTTTTGATAACTCACGTATTCGAGCTAGCATACACGAACCTCTATCGATTAATTCTGGGGGTTCAATTCCACTGCCCACCTATTGGGAGCCCAATTAGATTGATGATGGCTAATTTGACAATCTCCTTGAATAGTCCTTATAATGTTTAAGGGTTTGCATTTTACAATCTCCAACCAATTAGGACTAAAAAACTTAGTAAAAAAGGAATTAGAAATAGTTGTTGCATCACATGCGCCTCAGGCGCAAATATAGTGCGCCCCGGGCGCATCTTGATTTTTCTCTTTATGTACTACGCCTCAGCCTCAGGTACATTTAATTTGCTGTCTGGGCGCATTCTGATATTCTCTCTATGTCATGTGCCTAGGGCGCATTTTTATAAATTGCTTCCCGAGCGCATTCTATTTTCTGTTTTGATGTATTGCGCACACCTCAGGCGCATGGTAGTTGCTCCCTGGGCGCATTTAGAGAAATTACCTAGCTCATTTTTCTTGCTAGTTTTGCTCATTGACACTTCATTTTTGCCATTGCTAGAGACTTCTCAGCTTCCAAAAGAATGTTAAACTTCGTGCATCTGGCTTTGGAAACGTACAACTATGGAAAACGACTTAATGTATCATAAATAACAATGGTTAGAGACATAACAAACAGATTTTGGATGTTCTAGATGTGTGCATTCCGACGCTTATCAGCATGCTCTTAGATCCATTAGTTCTTCCTGTAGGATACACACTCTATTGCTCTGCTTCTGCTAATGGAGTAGGTGTTTATCAAGATAAGGAGCAGAAACTATTCATTAGACATAGTGCTAAGAGAAATAAGCAATGTCACTGTCATTGTTTTTTCGAGCATGGATGTTTTTCCCTGCCTACCTTTTTGATGTTGGTAAATTTCCTAAGTTTGCAAAACCGTTCCAGTGGGAATTTAGGTTTCAAGTTGAAATGAACAACATAGATGAAATGCTCAATGAGATCCAAATTTTTCAATGAAATCTTCTCGGATGGAACTCTTGAATCCCTTCGTGCGGGCTTCCTCTATTGTCCATGAACAATCCTATAATGTTTAAGGGTTTGCATTTTACAAATCCCAACGAATTAGGACTAAGAACCTCAGTAACAAATGAATTAGACAAAGTTGCTGCATCACATGCACCTTAGGCGCAAATAGATTGCGGCCCTGGCATATCGAAAATTTTCTCTTTAGATGTAGTGCACCTCAGGCACATTTAAGTTGCACCCCGGGCGCATCCTGATTTTCTCTTTAGATGTAATGAAATTTTGCAGTTGATTCTTGTTACAAGCTAGTTCTGCTCATTGAGACTTCATTTTTGCGATTGCTTGAGATTTCTAAGCTTCCGAAAGAATGTTAAACTTCGTGTAATTGGCTTTGGAAACCTACAACTATGGAGAACTACTTAATATGTCACAAATAAGAATGGTAAGAGACATAACAAACGCTATTTATTTATTTTTTTCCAAAAGTTTAGGAATTCCATTGATAACAAAGAGCTTACAATATAAGGCATATTCTTCCCGAGGGAGAAAATAGCCGAACAGGCGGGTAGGCAATCCAAAGACCTACACCTCCAAACCCCATCCACACACATAAGAAGAGTATCAGAGTGAGAAGATCAAAGAGGAAGATTATAAAGAAAAAACATATCGCGGAGATTGGTGCATGTTAAAATCAATTACCAAATCCTTAGGAAAAAGAAGGGTCTTTCTTCTTCGCTTTTGTTCAAGGAAGCTCAGAAAACTCTGGACGTTGGTCATAGGTTTGGCATTGAGCCTAGAGGGGGACGGAATTTCTTGTTAAGGAAATTTGTTGAAATGCTGGAAAACAAATTAGCTGAAAGGAACAACGCTCTCGATGACCTGGAGAAGGAGGATGATTTGGAGGATCTTGATGATATCGAGAAAGGAGCTTCCCTCTCCTTGGAGTTTTAATTCCGAGGTTTGGCCTTCGTTTTGCCCCCTTGGTTGGATCGTTGTGCGTTGGTTTTTCTTTTTTGGTTGCTTGGGTTGCTTTTCCAGATTTGTTTGGGTTGGTGTTGATGGTTTGGTACTTTGATTTTCATTTCCGCTTGTTAGGTCTTGGGGTTTTCAGGTTGCTCTTCGTTTTCCAATTGGCGTCTTGCCTTTCATTAGGTCTTGGGTGGCTTTATGCCGGTGTGCCCTTTATCCTTTTAATCTTTGTAATCATTTATAAAGATTAATAAATCCTTTTTTTTAGAAAAAAAAAACACTACACACCAATTACTACATCTTACATAACCCAACTCTCACACACCAACACCAAAAAAAAAAAACGACACCCCCAAACGGTGGGTGAGAAAGACTCCTGTAGGGGAGAAATACAGGGACAAGACAAACTAATTGAGGAATATAGGGACTCGAACTCCTAACCTCCTAATGAGATGCAAAAGTCCTGACCAACTGAACTAGCCCTAGTTGATTTACTTTTTCTAATTGAGGAGGTGGAGCCTATCATTAATTCCAATTATGGGACAATTAGGAGCCGAAACTATTCAAATTAGTTTACTTGGGCTTGCAAAGTTACACAATTTTGTCGATGAGCTCATTCAATTTTGAGCCACAAGTCGTATTCTTCTGGTAACGACGTACCATTATATGTATAATCCATTATATACCAATGAATCATCTAACCCAATTATATGAAACAAACACTGGGAAATTAATATTTTTTGCCATCAAAATTGTGAAATATTGGTAGAAAAAACGCTAGACTACTACTAGTGTTGTCACTTGTCATGTCTCTAAGGGGATGCTGTAGGAATTAGTCCGATGCACGTGCAAACTGGTCCGGGACACCCTGCATTACCCAAAAAAACAGAGTTGATCGATATAACGAATCAGATAAGCATTCACCAGCTTTTCCTTATCTATTGTACTACTCTCTATATGAGGATTTTCGTAGATTACTCTTCCTGTGTTTCTAACTGATCATCATCTTCTGAGTTTTGCTGCTCGAAATCTCTCTTTCGAATTAATATTGAAGGACTCCCAGTAACCATCCCTGGTTTTTTGGTACTTGTACAAGTATCCATACAAGAACTCCGTATATGTTGCTTCCCCTCTCAGCTCTTCGTCTTCCCAATCGTAGCCAGTAGGTGCAATCAAACTTTCCTCATTTAATTGCATTGATACAGTAACGATTATGTTGAACTGAAAGACATCCGTCCAAAACTCCCAACCCGAAAATCATATATCCCTCCTCGTGCTTAGGCTCCGGCATCGGAACCTTTTTAAAGTTATTCAAATGTGGATTGAAGTAAATAATCTGATGGCACGGAAGGAAGCGAACAGAGTTTTTCTTAGAGGCATACCAATGTAGGTTTTCATTTACTACAGGTCCTGATTCCACTGTGCCAACTGGATAAGAGAATCCAACCATTCTCCAATCTTTGCTTTTGAAACTACCAACCGTTCCGCTTCGTTGCGCTTCGCTCCACTCCACTACGCTCTCAACTGGCATTTATTGTAGAACTTCTTGGTACCTCTCACATATGAGCCACAATTTCCAACAACCAGGGACGGACCGAAGCGGGGGCACGTGCCCCCACTCGAGCGCGTGCCCCCGCTCAAAATTAAAATATTTTTTGGTATAAATTAGTATAATTATAAAAGTGTGCTAATATATAAATATACACACTTGCATATATCTCGAAAAACACATACATAATTAGTCTTATGTCTGAATTTCATCATATGGTGTATTTATACTTGTTGCTTTACGAGCTTTTTGTCTATGTGGATCTATTCTTTCTTGATTCTCTTTATTTTTAACCGTCTGAGAGAAATATTGTAAAACAAAGTCATTAACAAAACTAACTCGATCATTCTAAACTTGTCGATGTTCATTTAAAACATACTTTAAAAAAAAATTGTATGAGATTTTGTGCTCATTTTTACCTAATTTAACTTAAAATACGCGTTACAAACTTTTGTAGTTAGTAATACATGTCTTAATTTTGTACGATCTTATTGTGGTTGACTACAAAAATAAATTTTTGCCTTTATGATTAACAGTACCCCCACTACACTATATTCCTGGATCCGTCCCTGCCAACAACAGATAACATAATCATCACCCAAGAGCTTCTTCATACCTTAAAGATCTAAGAAAGGGAAAAAAGGAGGGATGATTTTTAAAATTGACCTTGAAAAGGCGTATCATAAGGTGTCCTGGAAGTTTTTGTTTGACACTCAAATTACTTTAACTTGAACCCCTCCTGGACAAATCTAATTATGAGTTGTGTTACCAAGGTCAAATCTGCTATCCTTTGGAATGGTGAGACGCTTGAGGAGTTTTCTGCAGGTAGAGGACTCTGTCAAGGGGACCCCCTATCTCACCGCCGGGGGCTCAATCTCACCGCCCACTTGTTGGGAGCCCAATTAAATTGATGATTTTAAATATATATGAAATCCTCAATGAAATAATTTTGCTCGAAGGTCGGAATTTTTCAATGAATTCTTCGCGGATTGATGGAACTTTTGAATCCCTTCGCACCAGCTTCTTGTGCCTTTATTATCCTTGAATAATCCTTATAATGTTAAGGGTATGCACTTTATAATCTCCAACCAATTAGGACCAAAATACTCCGTAAAAAAGGAATTAGAAAATGTTGCTGCATCACATGCGCCTCAGGCGCATATAGGGTGCGCCTCATTTTCTATCTTTATGTAATGCGCCTCGGGCGCAATTGAATTGTGCCTTAGGCGCATATAGAGTGCGCCCCGGGCGCATCCTGATTTTCTTTATTTATGTAATGTGTCTAGGGTGCATTTAAATTCCTCCCCGGGCGCATCCTATTTTCTCTTTTGATGTATTGCGCGCACCTCAGGCGCATTGTAGTTGCGCCCCGGGCGCATTTAGTGAAATTTCCTAGCTCATTTTTCTTGCAAGTTCTGCCCATTGACACTTCATTTTTGCCATTGCTTGAGACTTCTAAGCTTCCAAAAGAATGTTAAACTTCGTGCAGAGGAGACTAGAGCTAGTCACTGGTTGTTTTCTTGGATGGGCTTGACGTTGGATTAGTTTTCTTGTATAATTTGATGATGGCTAATTTTACAATATAAATGAAATCCTCGATGAGATAATTTGCTCGGAGACCCGAACTTTTCGGTGAAATCTTCGCCGATGGAACTCTAGTTGAATCCCAACGTACTGACTGCTGTGCATCTATTGTCCTTGAACAATCCTTATAATGTCCAAGGGTTTGCATTTTACAATCTCCAACCAATTAGGACTAAGAAACTCAGTAAAAAATGAATTTGAAACAGTTGCTGCATCACATGCGCCTCAGGCGCAAATAGAGTGCGCCCCGAGCAGATTGAAATTCTCTCTTTTGACGTACTGCGCCTCAGGCGCCCTGGAATTGCGTCCCGGACGCATCTCATGAAATTACGTAGGTGAGTCGGTAGGTCCTTCTTCTTGCAAGTTTTGCTTATTGGGATCAGTTCATGCCAAGAACTATACATCTAGATGCTGCATACAGAATCCTCAGATAAAGAGAGTACGACGTTTCAGAGATAGCGATTCGGCTTAGTTCAAATAGAACTAAAGAGAACGGGTTCAACTTATCCCATTCCTCCTCTGGACCAAGACCAAGGTGCGACGATCAGACGAGAAATGAGGTGATAACTAATTTGGATCAACAGCGGATATTTTATTTGTCTGTTGCAACCTATCTTATCTGCTGATCTATCCGCTGTTTCGATTCCAGCTGAAAAGCGAAGGGATTGCTTTCTTAGCAGCTACTTGGCTAAACAGGACTCCCTTCTAGCCGTTTAACTAGCCGAGGTGAAACTTCCCGCTAGCCAAAAAAAGAGGAGTGTGAAGACGGTTTAGAGACGTGTACGTACAATTACGATCTTCTAGCCATGACACCTAGACTCCATTCCCGATGGCATAGTTTTTAGCCTTTTTTTGATCCACTTGAGACCCAACTCACTTGATCCCAAAGTGTAGATATAACTTGTGGTATTTTGCTTCGTATCATGATCACCTGCAAAGTCAGCATTCACATATCCTCTCACCATCAAGTCTCCTCTCCCAAAACACGACGTTCTCTGATCTAATAGCACTTGAATACCGGTTCTCTCTTCCGGTTCCTTTCCATGAACTGTCGTAACTTACTTGCGCCTCAAACGAAAGCAGAAAACAGAAGAAGAAAGAGGGATTTTCTAAGCTTCGAAAAGAATGTTAAACTTCGTGCAATCAACAACTGTGGAAACGACTTAATATATAACAACTAACAATGGTAAGGGCCACCTTATCCTCACACATAAGCGTGTAAAAAAATGTGAGGGGTCGTGTGATTAGTCGAGGTGCACGCAAGCTTGCACGGACACTTTGCATTACCAAAAAACTAAGATTATGTACGTACGTATCAGATGTTTCGAAATTTGAAAGGATGAATTGATCCATACCAATAGACATAGGGACGCCCCATCTGCAAATCCTCCTGACATTGGTCACCAAGCATGGTCAAGAATTACTAGCTAAAGGCCAAAAATTAGCTAATGGGCAAAGCTCTTGTCATGCATCATGCATGTACCCTCTCCAAATAATATCATGTAATGATGTGCTACCCTAGAAATATAAATGAATAAACATGCTTGAATTTCAAAAAAGCTTTTGTTTATCAAACAAGAGCAAAAGCAACCTAGCTAGCTAACACCCCAAGGTCAAGCGAACTGTTCTTTGGGCTCACTTTGTGTAATTTCCCAGGTGGTCTTTTGAATGGTTCATGGCAGGTTGTCCACTAAGAACAGGTTGGCTGCAATATTCGGTGATCTCTGAGGACTCCTCTGTTCTCTGCTACACAGGGAAAGAGACTCATAGCTAGTCACCTGTATTTTATACGGTTAAATTACTGTATTTTCTAAAGCCATTGCTGATTGAGCCTCAGGCATCGCTGTATTTTCTACGGTTAAATCACTAGCAATAAACCATGACCACCCACCCCTGTGATATCGAATAGTTAGTACTACAACTCATAAATTACGAGAATCAAGAGATTGTAATCAAAACAATTTTAGGGGGCGACCTCATGTAGTTCATGAATTTTTTTTTTTCTTTCTTGTTTTGGTGAATGAGGGGCATCTTATCTACATCATTTATAAGAGCCAGTCGTGAGCTAAAGCAAGTGTTGCGGTCGTTTTAGGCCTTCAAAAAATTTTGAATTGTAAGGGCCCCTCCTACTTTTTTATTCCTTATTACAGTCCAACAAAAGATGCCCTATTTTTAATTTCGCTTTAAGCCTTCAAAAAGTACGGGCCGGCTACATGTAAATCAATACACGTAATGCTCAAATCAATTTCATAATTGATTAAAATCTGGTTTTGTACAACAGCTAGCCATGTGCACCATTTAAATTTTCATTGCCAAATAAATTTAAAATCTTGTTTTACTTTTTCTTTTTTCTCATCTAAAATTTCTTCTTCATGCATGGCATTTACAAATTGCATAGAAACAACTATTCCTAATTGTTTTAGTTTCTGAGTGAAAATAAATCAGTATTTTTTTTACAAGGTATAAAGATCATGTGTACAACGTCTAAAAAGTTATGATCGAAACTCATAATTTTGAAATAAAGACAAAAATAAGTCAAAAAGTCAAAAAAAAAGATAAGTGACTTTTTTTAAACCAAAACTAGCCTCATTGACCGTTGCAAATATAATTTCCTGATGATTTCGGGCCAACGTTCATAAAAGCAAATACAAAAGATCATATTTGATGCAAAAAGATTTTCTTCTCAACTGGTAAATTTTGATCGGTCCAAATGTTCAGGCTATAAAATGGAAGAGGTTCAGCAGTTGCAAGACTCCAGAATACCAAGCTACATCAGAGCAATATACAGAGCAATACAAATCCTCTTCTCACCCACTTTATTTCACAGTATTCGCTTGAGGGCTTTGAGAGCAAATTTTGTTTTTTTCACTCTTTTAGAAAGCTTTTCACTTTACATATTTTTCTCAGTGATTGTATTGAGAATATGCAAAATTCTCTGTGAGTTTGTGGTTCAATTACAGAATTGGGTTTTGTTTTGCAAGTTAAATTATTGAGTTTGGGAAGATAAACTCAAGTGGTTCGGCTAGCTCCTCGGGAAAGTTATAGTGGCGCGGTTGTAAGGTTTAATCAGCACCAGAAGCTGGTCGATTGATTAGTAAAACAGCGAATCCTTAAGTCCAGTGGACGTACTAGGTTGAGCAGTGGACAAAGCTCGATCGGACCAAATAACTATATATCTAGATTTGTGTGCTATCTCTATCACTTATCTCTTTAATTTTTCGTGTACTGCTACTTAATAATTTAGTTGGTAATTTTTTTTTATTTAGTCAAACAGTTTTTTATTTGGATATTTTTGTTAGGAGCCCAATTGACCCCCTCTTGGGTTGCCTTTTGGATAACAGATCGTACCATAGAGATACAAAATGGTGATGTCACTAGAAGAAAAATGGTCATTCACGGTATTTTTATTCCCGGCATTTTAAGTAATGCCGGAAAAATATAGTAATTATTACCGGCGTTTGTTTAAAAAAATGCCAACAAAACTTGAGTTTTCTGCCAAAATAATACCGCCAAACTATTACCAGCATTTGTTCAAAAAAAACGCCTGGAAAATTCTCTGTATAATATAAATATTTTTCATTGTGCAAGTTGACCCAATATGGTGGCTAGCCCAAACGGTAGCCTCACGCCTGCAATACACTTTTTGGTAAGCATGACATCACTTTATGATGGGATCCGCACCATTTTCAACCAATAAGGAGGAGAATAATGTTCACCCTCTTAAGTGAATGGTGAACAAAACTCAATTCCCAGTTTGAGATCTCCCATTTTTGAAAACCCTCACAAAAGTGATTTCCACTTTTGTCCAAAAATATTGAAGATTTTACAAAATTTTCACTATGGAGTAAAGTAACTGCTTGGGTTAAATTGTAAAAACACTCACTCCAATTGCCACACCCAAAGATTATGTGAAACTGAGAAGTTGAGCAGTTTTACCCAACGAATTCAGAAAAAAAAAAATTTACCGATATCCATTAATGGAGTTGATTTTTTTGCAAGGCACCATAAAATGATTAATTTAAAATTTATGGGAATTTTTATGTATTTTTGTGAGATCCGAAGTGAGCCCCACATGCGTACGGTAAAAATGTGCAGTAAGCCTAGACTTTTTGAATTTTAAAATGGCGTGGGGCTATGGTATGTGGACTGCGAAACCGAATCACGAGAGCAACAGCAGGGGTGATACCGGTCCGGTTTCGACCGGTTTTGGCATATTTTTCGGTCGAAACCGGTTATCCGGTTTGAGATTTTTAGAAACCGGAACCAGTTGAGATAATACGGTCCGGTTTTGACCGGCTCAACCGGTTTCAGTCTGATTTATCCGATTTTCATTCATAGGCCATATTTTGGGCCCAAAAATCAAAAAATCTATAATTCAACCCACAAAATATCAACCAAAAACCCATAATTCAACCCCCTTTTTTTGGGCCCAACAAAAAAGGATCAATTTTGAGCCCATTACATTAAAAAAAAACCCATAAAAACATCATTAATCCCATAAAAACAGTTTATATATGTATGTATATATTATACATATTTATAATCGGTCCGGTTTCGACCTGTCTTTAAAACACATAAATCGGATCAAATCGAAATTATTTTTCCGGTTTATAAAATTTTATAAACTGGAACTGGATCGAAATTATTCGACCGGTTTGAAAAATTCGATCCGGTCCGATTTTTCCAATTTCGATCAAGTTTCCGGTCTCGACTAACAGTCCTAAGCGGGGCTGTGGTATGTGCACTGCGAAATCGAGTCAAGAGAGAAAAGTGCAATAAGTCTAGACTTTCTGCTTTTGAATGGCGTGGGGCTATGGTATA
The DNA here is from genome assembly GCA_020567845.1 of Rhododendron henanense subsp. lingbaoense. NCBI lineage: Eukaryota > Viridiplantae > Streptophyta > Magnoliopsida > Ericales > Ericaceae > Rhododendron > Rhododendron henanense. The sequence goes on from CM036316.1 coordinate 50,821,388, forward strand.
TTGGTATGTGGACTGCAAAACCGAGTCAAGAGAGATGCAGTGGGGCTATGGTATGTGGACCGCAAAACCGAGTCAAGAGAGAGAAAACAGAAACTACACTCGAGGTCCAAGAGGTCTTTCAATTTTTAATATTCTTCCTTTATGGTATGTGGACCCAGTAGGGGAATTGTTTGATTATTACAAAATGACACGAGAGTTGAGCAACTGGATAGTCAGCATTAATCAAATTAACAGCGATATCTCAAGTATGATTGGTCCATCGATCCTAAGTTCCTAACCTAATTGATCTCCAATTAGGCCAAGAACTTCGACTTGTTCTCCATGACTAGGATGGAGACAAGGGGGGCTCGTAGGGCGGTCGCACCCTTACGATTCTAAAAAAAATACTACTTTTACATTGAAAAATAAAAATTATTATCAAAATGTATAATCTCGCCCCTCTCATGAAATATAGCTCGCCTCCCCTGTGCGTCATGTCAGTAGTACTGAATAAATACTCATTGCAAGATTTTTCAATGCGCCAAGTTCCACATTATACACAAAAATCGATGGAGACGGATACGAAATCACCAATAAATATCCACTACAAAGAGACGTTACCAAATCTGGGCTGCTTTATGCATGGTGTCTGATTGCAAGATTTTTCCAACGAGTTCTATTCTATGATAATGACACTGGATTGGGTTTGACAAGTCTTTACATGCTAGCTGTTGTACAGAGTGGTAAGGACATGGCCATCAATCCCTAATGATAAAACTTGAGGTTCTCAATCAATGGTTTCAAGATTTTTCAAATCATGAGCTTCTCAATCAATCATTGCAAGATTTTTCTAAAACAAAACAAAACAGATATGGAAAGATGAGAAGATGCTATTCTTTTGTCTATTCTTTGATAATTACATATGTATTTTTCAAGTCTTTGAGGCTCTATGGAATCCAAAGAAATATGCCATGAGTGATCGTAAGATTTTTTGAACGAGTCAAGCTCACATTGTTATACAAACGGAACTAACACGGAAAGATGAGAAAAGACACTTCTCATCAGTTCTATGATATAATGACATGCGACTTTGCCAAGTTTTTGTTGCTTTATGGAATTCTAGTAACATGGCCGTTAGTGATTGAAAGATTTTTATAGCATAGTCAAGACTCAAGACCCATCTAACATGCTAGCTGTTAGATAAGTCTTTGCATGCTAACAAGTTCTATTCTATAATAATGACACTGGATTGGGTTTGACAAGTCTTTGCATATGCTAGCTATTGTACAGAGTGGTAAGGACATGGCCATCAATTCCTAATGATAAAACATGAGGTTCTCAATCAATGGTTGCAAGATTTTTTGAATCATGAGGTTCTCAATCAATGGTTGCAAGATTTTTCTTAAACAAAACAAAACAGATATGGAAAGATGAGGAGATGCTGTTCTTGTCTATATATTTTCTGATAATTACATATGTATTTTCCAAGTCTTTGCAGCTCTATGGAATCCAAAAAAAATATGCCATGAGTGATCGTAAGATATTTTGAACGAGTCAAGCTCACATTATTATACAAACGGAACCAACACGGAAAGATGAGAAAAGACACTTCTCATCAGTTCTATGATATAATGACATGCGACTTTGCCAAGTTTTTGTTGTTGCTTTATGGAATTCTAGTAACATGGCCGTTAGTGATTGAAAGATTTTTATAGCAGAGTCAAGACTCAAGACCCATCTAACATGCTAGCTGTTAGATAAGTCTTTGCATGCTTACGAGTTCTATTCTATGATAATTACACTGGAATGAGTTTGACAAGTCTTTGCATGCTAGTTGTTGTACAGAGTGGTAAGGACATGGCCATCAATTCCTAATGATAAAACATGAGGTTCTCAATCAATGGTTGCAAGATTTTTCGAATCATGAGGTTCTCAATCAATCGTTGCAAGATTTTTCTAAAACAAAACAAAACAGATATGGAAAGATGAGGAGATGTTGTTCTTGTCTATATATTCTCTGATAATTACATATGTATTTTCCAAGTCTTTGTGGCTCTATGGAATCCATAGAAATATGCCATGAGTGATCGTAAGATATTTTGAACGAGTCAAGCTCACATTGTTATACAAACGGAACCAACAGGGAAAGATGAGAAAAGACACTTCTCATCAGTTCTATGATATAATGATTACATGCGACTTTGCCAAGTTTTTGTTGTTGCTTTATGGAATTCTAGTAACATGGCCGTTAGTGATTGAAAGATTTTTATAGCATAGTCAATACTCAAGATCCATCTAACAAACATGGACAGAGAAGGGAAGATTTCTATCAAAATTGATAACTTTGGCGTGGTACCTTGCTAAGTTATTGTCGCGTCGTATTTGTTCCCCCAAAGATATATTAGTCAAGGTGCATACACAAGGATGGAGCTAGGGGGATCTAGTAGGGGCAGTGTTCTAAATGGCGCTTAACGCTAGTCGGGCGGCGACCCACCTCCAAGGGCCAAGCCCACCTAGGCGGCACCTAGGTAGGCGCCAAGCAGTTTGGCAGTTTTTTTTTTTTTCCTGGCTCGTATGGTAGCCATTAGTTTTAAAGTACCCATGAAAAAAAGAGAGTACAGTTGTACCCATTAAAAAAAAAGATGTTTATTCACTTTTCTATGCTGCACACACTACTTTACCTGCAAAACCCATGTGCACGCTGACACAAACCAAAACAAGACGTCAACTGAGTCAAAATAATGCTGAGAATATATTATATATCTATATAATAAAACAGAAGGGTGTTTAGGAATATTCCTAAAGAATATTCTTTTTCAATGGCTCAGATTTCTCCCTCACACAAGTTTTATCTACTCATACAAACAAATCCAACGGTCCAGATACCAATTACAACTTTCCATAATAAGCTGACATCGCATTAATGAAGCCATATCAAGCAACAGATTTCCGAATCAAAAAAAAAAAATGCGGCAAATTTTTTTTCCGCTCCAAACAGCAAATTGACACCCCTATTTGCGGCGTTCTACGGCGACTACGATTCACTCTGGTTCTTCATCTCAGTAACTTAATTCATTGATCTCTCGGCTTTGTGGTTGATTTGGGTTTTTTTTTAAACTGTATTTTAGGGTTTTGTTGATTTGGTTTCGTTATTATATTTTATTTTTTTAAACTGTATTTGGTTTCGTTTGGTTGGTTCGTAATTGCAAGGAGAGAGTTGGTTGGTTGTTCGGGACAAGCCTCATTCATTACTTGCAGAGTTGCAGTCTACAATCCCACGAGGCGAGGAATTTTTTTCCCACTGGCCAACCAAGAAATAATGATTATTGTGTTTTTTTTTTTGATATTCGATCCCATATATTCAGCTTATTATGTTCTTTTGTCATGAACATCCTAAATTGTTGTCCCTTTATGTCCTTTTTTTAAACTTTATTATTTATATACCTTCAACACACGTGTAGACACACTTTCCTTCATAAGGTAAGTGGTGAGGTTCGAAGCGGGTTAAATTGTTAAATTGTATTAGAAAATTTTTTACCTGGTATTTACTGGAAGCAAATTAATAGTTCTTTCACTTTTTTGTAGCTAGCTTAAATGTATAGTTGGAGGAGTGTCATAAGCACGGGTAATTCTTTTTCGTGCCACTAAGAAGAGGATTACATACTACACACCAATGTTCGAGCCATTAGCTAGCAAGTGCCGTAGGCACGGACAATTCCAACCGGGATGCGTAGTGCCGTAGGCACGGGCAAGCACTAGTATATATAAAGATGTTGTACTTCTCCCACAGTAATGCTGAGAAAGGAAGTATAGGTGTAGGTGTATTATTATATAATATATATAGAAAGAGAAAGGAAGTATAGGTGTATTATATAATAATATATATATATATATATATATATAAGCTGCGTTTTTAATAGAAAAGCTGATCGCCTCTCTTTTTTTTTAAAAGAGAGGTGCTTCCCCCCCCCCCCCCCCCCCCCCTTCTTTCCAGTTTTGATTCTTCTTCTTCTTCTTTTCTCCATTCCCCCCTCCTGTTCTTTCCAGTTTTAATCCTTCTTTTTTTTCCTAATTTTCAATTCTTTTCTTTATTTGTTTCATTTCCCGTTTTCTCCCCTTCTTCTTTTTTTTTGGTTAACTCAAATTTTATTTTCAATTAACCACCACAATATCATATTTAAAACCAACGCTCCGCGTCCAAGCTAACATATCTTCTATGCTTTCAAAAATCTATATAAAAAAAAACGAATATGTATAAGTACAACATTAACCTAGTCTTAACATATTTTCTCTACTTTTAAAATAGGAAATTGATAATGCCAAAACAATTTGAGTCCGTGCTTGGATTGGATCTTGACTGTGCTAAGTAAATTTTGAAAGAAGGGCGATGATAGCGAAGCTACTGTACCATGATTGAATTAACCTATTGTACCATGCTGATCAGAAAAATAAAATCTTTGCACCGTGATAAGCACCCGATAATGTAATGAAGGGTGAGTTAGTATCTAGTTTTAGTTTAGTTTATCGCTTAATTAATTGCTTTTATTTACTTTTGCTCGTAAGGTAGTTTGGTGGTGTTTTGTAGAAAATCATTTCAACACAGGGGTTGTCAAAGCAAAGGCGTGCCAAAGCTAGTCAAGGCCCGACAGAGACCTGATGGCTCGAGCGAGGCAAGCAAGGCATGGCTGCCCGGACCAAAGCAAAGTTTCAAAGCCCTTTGGTGTGCAACGCCAAGGCAATGCGTGACCCGATGGCAGGAGCAGCCAAGGCAAGCCGGAGCAGGCAGGAGCAGCCAAGGCAAGCCGAAGCAGCGAGGTGACCCGACGCCAAGGCAACCCGAGCAAGAGCGAGCAATAGCAAGCCAGGCTGCCCCTAACCACTTCGGCACTGATGGGTAAATCCATTGCCATCGGTACCGAGCCCTTATCTACGTCAGCTGCTAACCTGTTAGGCATTGATGGCAAGGAGCTGGCCATCGGTACCGAGGCCTTAGCGGCGAATCTCTGGAGCATCTTGGGGAATATTCCATCCGCGTACTAAGGGCCGATAAATAGGAGTGATGTCATTTTGTACAAACAAGTAGTGAATTAGATTTGAATGTTTTTTTTAGATCTAGACTTAGATTTCAAATTGTTCTTGTTGTTCTTGAAGTGTTCTTTATTTTTCAGCCTTCATTTCTGCATTTCCTACCTTAGTAAGTTAATTTTTGCTACTTTCTCCTTCATTAAAGTTGTTTATTTTTTCCCGATCTATCTTTCTAGCTAATTTTCTCTTAGTGTTGTGTTCACAAATATGCTCCTTAGATTTTTGCTTGCTCTTATCTCCATAGATATGTGTGAGTAGTTTCATAAGGTTGGGTCATGGGGTGATTAGCACCCCATGACTTGAGTAAAAATTGCATTTTTCACCAAAAAGTTTGCAACTTTGATTTGGAAATTGATGTGGGGCTTGGATTTGTTTGTCAAATTACCGATGTGTTAACCTCCTTGATCATGTGTAGGTAAGAGCTTCGCCTACTTACCACACATGATGCTTGGAGCTCTGTCGCTCGAGGTGTTTGCTAAATAAATTTTATAGCTAGCGCGCTTGATTTTTGAACCATCTTATCTTCCGGGTTAAACCGTGTATTAGGGTGAAAATGTGGTTTTGCTTGAGTCGTGGGTGTTAGTTTTTCGAACCATCTTATCTTCCGGGTTAAACCGTGTATTAGGGTGAAAAATGTGATTTTGCTTGAGTCGTGGGTGTTAGTGATTCTTAGACCTAACCTTCTTTTTAATCTAGTTTATTCTCGTTTAATTTAGCCTTTTTACTTTCCACCGCATACGAAAAACCAAGTTGGCTGACTAAAAGCCGAAAGCCCGTACTTGCATCAACAATCCATCAAGCCGTATTATTTATCCCTGTGGGTACGATCCCAGACTTCAGGATTTATTATGCTTCAATTAGACGCTTATACCCTACGCTTGGGGTGATCTTTTATTGGATATATTCGAGCACCGCTTCAAACGGATTGAAAATTGAAAGACTTATTTTTTTAACTATATTTTTTAATATATATATAGGGAAAAAAACAATCGGATTAATTTTTAACTATATTTTTTAATATATAAATGGTGTAAAAAAAATAAGTGTTTCAATTTTCAATCCATTTGAACAGGTACAAAGATGTTATTTTTCTGATCATTTCATCCTAAATGGTTGTAGTAAATTTTTGGATCAAAAACCTTTCAATGGATACCCTAATAGAGCCCTGAAACTAAATAAAGAGTTTTAGGGTGCTCGTTGAAAGACCTTAGAGCCAAAAATTTACTATGACTATTTAGGATGAAATGATCAGAAAAATAACATCTTTTTACCGGTTCAAACGGATTGAAAATTGAAACAATTATTTTTTTAACTATTTTTTTAATATATAAACGGTGTAAAAAAAATAAGTTTTTCAATTTTCAATCCGTTTGAACCGGTGCAAAGATGTTGTTTTTCTGATCATTTCATCATAAATGGTCGTAATAAATTTTTGGCTACAAGACCTTTCAATGGACATTCTAAGAGAACCCTGAAACTAAATAATGAGTCTTAGGGTGCTCTTGAAAGGCTTTAAAGTAAAAAATTCATTATGACTATTTAGAATAAAATGATCAAAAAAATACGATCTTTGTCCCGATTAAACTGAATTGAAAATTAGAGCACTTAATTCTTGAATTATATTTTTTAATATAGAAAGAGTGTATTTATAGAAATTAAATAAACAAGATAAAAGAAATTAAATAAAGAAAGAAATTAAAAACAATAAGGGGAGAGAGAGAGAGAGAGAGAGAGAGAGAGAGAATGGGGGGGTAGTCCGGGAAAAGGGACATGGGGCCGAAGGGGTGTGGACTGTAAAGATCCGTAAATTATTTGATTTTCTTTAATCGTTTGAATAAGTGAAATATTGTATTTTGAGGTTGTATTGATGTTTGGTAGTGTTGGTAGCAAGAGGGGTTTGATTCGGTGTCTGTTGCAAAAAAATTCATTTTCTGTCCAGCTTGATCGAACCGGTATTGGCTGTTGCCTAGTACCGGTACATGATGTCCAGAAGTGGTATTTTTGGGCATTTTGAAGGCTCTTGAACCGGTACTGGGTGTCGCCTAGTACCGGTACACGCTGTATTTTTCTGCAATTTGCAGCTCGCATTTCAACTCACTATAAATAGATCCCTAATGTTTTTTTCTCACTCCTAGACCTCGAACCAAGCCCAAAAATTGCCCCTCTACCTTCTCTCTTCAATCTCTCACCCAAATTCTTAGATTTGCACATCAAACACCTCAAAATCTTCAAGATCTATGGGTTGTTCATCCTAATTTCATCCGGAATTAATCAAGATTATTGCACTCAAAGAGGTAAGAATTCCATCATTTTCGGATTTCTCTCTCTCTTCTCTCAATCACTTGTTGAACCTCACTTATTTCTCTTGATCTTGGGAAATCTTGGATCTAGGTCTCGTATTGTAGCTCGGGAGAAGCTAGATCTTGGTGTTTCAAGCTTGGATTACTTAGGGTTTTGCTCAAAACCCATTGTGGTAGAGATTTCTTACTCTTGTTATACGATTATGTGATGGTTATGTACCTAAATCGTGCTTTGTTTCATGCTTGAGGTTGGGTCTTGCGTTTCGGTCAAATCTGGGAATTTCAGCCCATTTTTGGGTTTCAGCCCAACTTCGAACGGCCATAACTTCTTCATCTGATATCCGTTTCTAGTAAATTTTATGTCGATTCGAAGGTTTTGAAGTCAGCTTTTATTTGCCACCGAAATCACCTTAGAACTCTTAGTACACTGAAAGTTATGACCATTCGAGTAGAGGTGTGTCAGTCTGCCAATGTCTGTCAGCTATTCCTAAGTTGTTTTCGTTCCGTGCTATGACTCCCCACATGATTACGAGTCTGATTGCTTGTGTCCTAATGGTTTGTTGTTCGATCGTGTCCCTTAGCACTCGTTAGAGTATAATATTAGTATCGTTGGCTGGAGAACATACCGCGAGGTTGGTAGGAGTATCGTGGACAACAAGGGGTAATATGGTGAGTGTTATGGGTAGGCATGAGCTTGTCTAGTGATCCGATGAGTAGTATTGAGACTCGTATCCTCGTGCCTCATCTTGTTGATCCTCCTAGGTTCCTTTGGCACTCGTTCTATATGATTTCCGTTTAGAACCCAGTCGATGATGCGTCGTGGAGTCTTTGTGGGTTCGGTACGTGCCATAGGGCGTCGTGATAGACTTAGAGGAATAACGTGGACTTAAGCTATGTGTCAATGTACAATGGAGTGTGTTTATAAGTTTGTAATCCATTGAGTGTTGATAAATGAAAGAATGCGAAATTGAGAAATGTTGTCCTTTGAATATGGATTGGTATTGCTTGTGTGTATGTTTGAGTTGATAATTGTGAAATGAGGGTCCTGCAACGCAAGGTGTGGAAATGTGGTGATTCTAGAGGGTCTGTTACGCAAGGTGTGGTAAGACGGAAACCCGGGTAGAAGGAGAGAATTCCCTGTAACGCAAGGTGTGGTATTACAGTTGAATGTCTCTCCTGATGAAAGAAGTTATGATTGATTATGAAAGTTCATATTGTTGTTGTTTGGGCTGTGATGTGCCTGAGATTGTAACTGTTGAAAAAAAGGAATAAACATTGATTTCATCAAAGTTTTTGAAAAGGAAGGAATTTGGTTTTGAAAGGATTTTTATGAAAATCCTCTGGCTATTCTTGAGCGAATCAACGGTTTCCGGTATTTGGGCACAAATCAACGGACTACGGCTATTCAAGCTCGAATCAATGGAGCTTGACCCGTAAAGGTCGAGAGTTTTCTTGCAAGTATTTTTGGCAACCAAAAATGAATGTTTTTATGAAAAGGGCCTTAAAGGTGAATGGTAAGAAATGAGGAGATTAGTTTGGGTGTTTGTTGAGGAGTCTTAAAACGGTTTGAGATATTGTCGTAGGTTATTAGATTGTTGTGTGTTTAATGTTGCTCTTAGCTTGACGTATGCACGGTTGAGGAAATCTTTAAGATGTATTGAATCCCAAAGTTGTTGCCCATTGGTTCATTGAGGTGTCCCCTTTGTATCTCATGTCTGTTTATTGGAACTCATTCACTCTAATTGCATGTTTCATCGCATTTACTTATAGCTTGAGTATAGAATTCTCTACTGGGCTAGTGTAACTCAACCTATCATCATTTCAGGTACATCCCAAGGATCTTGACGCAGAGTGCATGGTGTGTATGCTTGAATTCATACCTTTTGAAAGCCGTCATTGAGAAATGGTTCCATCATCCTGGTGTGATCTTTTGAAAAGATGTAAATTGTAAATTCGTTTGATCTCTTTTAAATTTTTGATATCATGTAACCCCTAAACTTTACCGTCTTTGACTAACTATGGAATTTGGGCCGTAGTGTCAATGTTGTAAGTCTTTAAACTTGGGGACTTGGTTTGTAATTGATCATTTGGGAACTCTTTTTTGGGTAATATCTATATTATGTGAAGATCATTTATTGAAATGGACTATTTATTATGTTGAAAATCGAGAGCGTGACAAATTGGTATCAAAGCAACTAGGTTAGAATATTTTGAGACCGTGGGGAGACTTTTAGTCTCATGGGTTCAAAACAAATCGTTGCATCCGTTTTTTCAAAACACGCATGTGCTTGCATGAATGAGTTTGTACATCGGTGTGGCATTGCATTTGTGTTACGGTAGAATGACGTAGTTTTGTTGTTCATGTTGGAAGGGTTGGAGATTTGCATCATGTAGAAATGTGACTAATGTTGATGACCTTCTTTCATATGTTTTCTTAGTAAGATGTCTTCGAGACTTGAAGTTAGGTGGGGTGAGACCGGGGATCAAGATCGCCAGGGTCGTAGTTTATACGGGGAGAATGAGGTAGACCAGCATACTAGGGATGAGGTACTGTTTCCTGAGATCGTTGAGTGCGCGAAGGGTGTTGAGATTATGGAGGGAACTAGATATCGAGTTGTTAGCGCGAGCTCATCTTCTGGAAGTGTTCAAGGTTCAGGAAGAAAGAAACCGAGGGTACAAAGTCACTCAATTCAGGGCCAGCAAGGCCTTAAGCCACCTTTTCATGCCAGGACTCCGGGGGCTCTCCTCAAGCGTCAGATTGTGTGTCATCGTTGTGGTCAATCCGGTCATATTCGAGCTCAATGTCCGTGGTGTCCAAGATCTTGTTTTACTTGTGGGAAACTCGACCACTTCACGAGAAACTGTCCACAGATTGTTAGCCAGCCGCAACTCCCGAATACACAAAGGCAACCGACCGTTAGAGTGAGTACGTCGCCACGAAATTTTCGAAGCCACGAGAGGAAGAGGCAAAGGGAACCAAATCAGCTTTTGCAAAACCAGATTAATCTTAGGCCGCCTGCTTTATCTGGGAATCAGGGAGTTTCACAGCTTAATCGACTTTGTTATGTTTGCCACAAGCCTGGCCACTTTGCGAGAAATTGTTCTCGGGGACCCAGAGTACATGGAGAGTCGAGCTCAGTGCAGCAGTATAAATGTACACCTAAACGACAACAGATGCAGTTCCGCCGCTAAGCTACCACTTCCTCTTACTCTTTAGTTCTCAGAACACGTTAACGTTTGAGGTATCATCTTTCCTTTGGTATTTAACTTATTCGTTAGCCACCTCGTATCAATCTGTTATCTTGGGCCTCTGTAATTTACGTATATAGAGGATTGATGTGATTCGGAAAGGGGTTAGTGGTATTCGTGACAATAGATGATGTTCTGAACGTGAATCGTAAGAATTGCTTCCTTGTTTATCTTCTTTCGTTGGGCTGGCTGAAATCTCGTTGGGGGTTGTATCACAATCTATTTTCCGTAAGTATATCGTATTGTTGATCTGTTGTAGTTCTTGACATTTGAGTCAATTATCATAAAAATCATTCTTAGCATTTCTTGGGAACAATCAAATTCTTGTGGCAAAGTGCCCTATGACTCATTGGCTATTGATGATGACGAATGCTCCTCGTTTTCTATTCGACGTCTTATTGTCGACATTACCTTGCTTGAGATAAAGTTTTCGTGGTCAATTTAGCTCCTCCTGTTAAGACTAACAGTTTTCTCATTTGATTGTAACTGTTATTCTATACAAGTCCTTATGTTGCAACTTTGACTTATTAAAACCTAATCTATGATCACATACGTTGTGATATACAAATTCTTTGGTATCGATAAATTCAAACTTGTTGCTATTATTGCCCGTATCCGCCTTGTATCTGTTTGTTAGCCTGGACCTACTTAGTTGGTTTGAGTTTCCTTAGTGCTTGAGTTTGTTGCCTAACTACTTAAAAGGTTCTTTGTGTTCTTTGAATTCCGGATGCCTTGTTACCACTCTTTAAATTCTTGATTGGTGTTGTTTGAGTCTTGGAGCTTGCTCGTTTCATTGGAGATAATAATCGGATCCTTTTCATAATCAGGAGCGATCTAACCCGGTGCGAGAGTTTGGTGCAACTTTTAGAGAAATTGGCTTGTGTTCTAGATACGCTAGGTTTAGTATTGAGGAGTATGATGAAACCTAATCACCTTCGACCTTTGGAAAACTTGAGAGAGAATGACCGAACGGAGCAAGGTAAATTTGTTAAAGATTGCTACCTGCGCGAGGACGACAAAAGGATTACGCCGATTGCCATCGTCATTTATAGTCATTTGAAAGGGAGATCGTGTGTTCATAAAGTGTCACCGCCTTGGAGTTGGTCTCGTTTGGGGTGAAAATGGAAGCGTTCACCGTTAGAAAGATAGGGTGAGTGTCGGGTATCGTATGTGTCTTTCGGATACCCAGGCGACAACCGATGAAATTCAGTTAGAAGAGGCGCTTGATCACCGCTCCTTCTAGATGGAAGTCTCGGGAAGTCAATTGAACTATCGGGTTACATTTAGAGCAAGAACATTATGCTTGGATAGATAATCGTGTATGGAAATTTCGTAATAAATGGAAGCTTAGAAATCGCGTAACATTTGGAAGTGCCGCCGAAACTTTTGAGCATTTGTGATGCGTTATATATATGCGGATAATAAAGAGGTACGAGCCGAATCCATTGCATGAGTTAGAAAGGTCCGAACGTGAGTTAGAAGCCGACGTGTCCCTGGTGAGAGTCCAATACATATCCTAAATTTGTGAAGTCAAGTGTCGAGAGGTAAGCCGATGCCATTAGCGCGAGTTTACATGGGAAGGAAGGATGAAGTTAGAAAGATGTACTCATGTTTGTTGTGGTTTGATTGATACAAATCTTTGCCATGTGTTTTGACGGTTATTGAAATGTTGTATGATGGATAGCGATACGATTGGAGTATGTTAATATGTTACTTGGAATGATTGGACTTGGTTCATTAAATTTCGGGACGAAATTTCTTTAAGTAGGATAGAATGTAGAGATCCGTAAATTATTTCATTTTCTTTAATCGTTTGAATAAGTGGAATATTGTATTTTGAGGTTGTATTGATGTTTGGTAGTGTTGGTAGCAAGTGGGGTTTGATTCGGTATCAGTTGCAAAAAAATTCATTTTCTGTCCAGCTTGAATCGGTACTGGCTGTTGCCCAGTACCGGTACATGATGTCCAAAAGTGGTGTTTTTGGGCATTTTGAAGGCTCTTGAACCGGTACTGGGTGTCGCCTAGTACCGGTACACGTTGTATTTTTCTGCAATTTACAGCTCGCATTTCAGCTCACTATAAATAGACCCCTCATGTTATTTTCTCACTCTTAGACCTCGAACCAAGCCCAAAAATCGCCCCTCTACCTTCTCTCTTCAATCTCTTACCCAAATTCTTGGATTTGCACATCAAACACCTCAAAATCTTCAAAATCTATGGGTTGTTCATCCTAATTTCATCTGGAATTAATCAAGATTATTGCGCTCAAAGAGGTAAGAAATCCATCATTTTCGGATTTCTCTCTCTCCTCTCAATCACTTGTTGAACCTCACTTATTTCTCTTGATCTTGGGAAATCTTGGACCTAGGTCTCGTATTGTAGCTCGGGAGAAGCTAGATCTAGGTGTTTCAAGCTTGGGTTACTTAGGGTTTTGCTCAAAATCCATTGTGGTAGGGATTTCTTACTCTTGTTATACGATTATGTGATGTTTATGTACCTAGATCGTGCTTGAGGTTGGGTCTTGCGTTTCGGTCAAATCTAGAAATTTCAGCCCGTTTTTGGGTTTCAGCCCAACTTCGAACGGCCATAACTTCTTCATCCGATGTCTGTTTCTTGCAAATTTTATGTCGATTCGAAGGTCTTGAAGTCAACTTTCATTTTCCATTAGAATCACCTTAGAAATCTTAGTACACTGAAAGTTATGACCATTCGAGTAGATGTGTGTCAGTCTGTCAATGTCTGTCGGCTATTCCTAAGTTGTTTTCGTTCCGTGCTATGACTCCCCACATGATTACGATATGTTTAATTCACTTTCGAGTATGATTGCTTGTGTCCTAATGGTTCGTTGTTCGATCGTGTCCCTTAGCACTCGTTAGAGTATAATATTAGTATTGTTGGCTGGAGAACATACCGCGAGGCTGATAGGAGTACCGTGGACAACAAGGGGTAATGTGGTGAGTGTTATGGGTAGGCATGAGCTTGTCTAGTGATCCGATGAGTAGTATTGAGACTCATATCCTCGTGCCTCGTCTTGTTGAGCCTCCTAGATTCCTTTGGCACTCGTTCTATATGATTTCCGTTTAGAACCCAGTCGGTGATGTGTCGTGGAGTTTTTGTCGGTTCGGTTCGTGCCACAGGGCGTCGTGATAGACTTAGAAGAATAACATGGACTTAAGTTATGTGTCAATGTACAATGGAGTGTGTTTATAAGTTTGTAATTCATTGAGTATTGATAAATGAAAGAATGCGAAATTGAGAAATGTTGTACTTTGAATATGGATTGGTATTGCTTGTGTGTATGTATGAGTTGATAATTGTGAAATGAGGGTCCTGCAACGCAAGGTGTGGAAATGTGGTGATTCTAGAGGGTCTGTTACGCAAGGTGTGGTAAGACGAAAACCTGGGTAGGAGGAGAGAATTCCTTGTAACGCAAGGTGTGGTATTACAGTTGAATGTCTCACATGATGAAAGAAGTTATGATTGATTATGGAAGTTCATGTTGTTGTTGTTTGGGCTGTGATGTGCCTGAGATTGTAACTGTTGAAAAAAAGGAATAAACATTGATTTCATCAAAGTTTTTGAAAAGGAAAGAATTTGGTTTTGAAAAAGGATTTTTATGAAAATCCTCCGGCTATTCTTAAGCGAATCAACGGTTTTTGGTATTTGGGCACAAATCAACGAACTCTGGCTATTCAAGCTCGAATCAACGGAGCTTGACCCATAAAGGTCGAGAGTTTTCTCGCAAGTATTTTTGGCAACCAAAAATGAATGTTTTTATGAACACGGCCTTAAAGGTGAATGGTAAGAAATGAGGAGATTAGTTGTGGTGTTCGTTGAGGAGTCTTAAAACGGTTTGAGATATTGTCATAGGTTATTAGATTGTTGTGTGTTTAATGTTGCTCTTAGCTTGACGTATGCACGGTTGAGGAAATCTTTAAGATGTATTGTATCCCAAAGTTGTTGCCCATTGGTTCATTGAGGTGTCCCCTTTGTATCTCATGTCTGTTTATTGGAACTCATTCACTCTAATTGCATGTTTCATCGCATTTACTTATAGCTTGAGTATAGAATTCTCTACTGGGCTGGTGTAACTCAACCTATCATCATTTCAGGTACATCCCAAGAATCTTGACGCAGAGTGCATGGTGTGTATGCTTGAATTCATACCTTTTGAAAGCCGTCATTGAAAAGTAGTTCCATCATCCTGGTGTGGTCTTTTGAAAAGATGTAAATTGTAAATTCGTTTGATCTCTTTTAAATTTTTGATATCATGTAACCCCTAAACTTTACCGTATTTGACTAACTATGGAATTTGAGCCGTAGTGTCAATGTTGTAAATCTTTAAACTTGGGAACTTGGTTTGTAATTGATCATTTGGGAACTCTTTTTTGGGTAATATCTATATTATGCGAAGATCATTTATTAAAATAGACTATTTATTATGTTGAAAATCGAGGGCGTGACATGGTGTCGGGGGGGAAAATCAATTTGCTTTTTAAAAACAGCATGTCGTTCACAGCTTCTCTCTCTCTCTCTCTCTCTCTCTCTCTCTCTGTGAATCGATTGATCGCCTCCGACAAGCACACCCACCCAGACCTCCGACGACCATCGAACACCACTGGCGAGACCACCCAGACCACCGGCGAAGCTCTCCGACCTCCGGCGAACCTCTGATGATCAGTATACAGCCTTAGACGATACTCTATTTCAGTATACGAACCAGATCTGACTATTCCGGCGACCCCTAGCCGCCTAGCCTAGGCGCCGCCTAGATCCGCCTAGGCGGCCGCCTAGCTCTGCCAAAGCCTCCATGCCACCGAATGAAACGCCAAGGGGTGTAGGCGTGGCAGTGACCCGCCGCCGAGTGCCTAGGTGGCCGTCGAGGCCGCCATTTAGAACACTGAGTAGGGGCGGCCACCACAACAAGAATTTTAGAAAATGCAATTATTATATGAAAAAAAAGTTATCCCCAACTTATATAGACTCGCCACCGCTAGATTTTTTGAACATAGTATTCCAAAACTATATTAGTCTTTTTCGTACTACATGTGCAAGCGACAAACATCATTCACTATAGTTTTTATTATGTTATTTTAATTTTTCCTAGAGTCAATGACTATTCATATTGCAATGCATGTTTTTTTTAGTATACATTTAATTTGCGGACTCGGGGATATTGCCAACCGGGGATGCTTGGCAACGGTGTCGAGCGGTCAATCCGACTGTTTATGTACTTGGATTAGATCCGAGCTGTCCGTACCGAGATAAACGGCCAAATCGGCTACTCGGCACCGCTTCCAAGCACCCTCGCTTGACAGCATCCCCCAATCCTTCGCATTTTGCCACTGCTAGGGTAACATCCTGGCTCCGTTCTTGCCCACGAGGACCTAAATATGAATTAGTATAATTAGCTTAAAGGTCAATGCTTCCAAGTAGCAAAATACGAAAAGATAATGACGTAAAACAACAATTCCAAATTTGTATATCTTAACACGTGTCATCACCGAAGAGACCTCATGTAGGGCAATATGGTCATTTCACAAGTGCATTTGTTCATTCACCGGAAAGAGGATCAAAGGGCCAAATATATATGTATTTTCTTCCATAAAATAGGAATATGATTTAGTTTAAAGGTCAATGCTTCCATCTAACAAAGCATGGTACGTAGGATAAAGATAGAATTGAGTAGTTCAACACTTATCAACAAAAAATAGAACGAGTAAACTCTACTATTTATGTAACATGACCTTTATACCCTATATCCACGGTCTGCGAACAAACCTCAAGAAGGGCAGTTTCGTCATTCTACATTGGGTTCTTTCGGGCAACAACAAGTGGGATCAAAAGGCTGACTAAAATAGGAAAAAGCTTATGCCGCCTTTGGTTACAGGCAGGAAAAATGGGCTTTTGATTTTAGAAGTAATCTACCCATCAAGAGGAGAATCGGGGACACGAAAAAACCTTGAGAGAGAGAGAGAGAGCAAACAATAAAACCAGAAAAACGAACTTTCTTCAAAAGGTTGCGGAAAGAGAACCAACTTAACGTTTTTCTTTCCTCCCCTTTTTCAAAGAGTGTACCGAAAGCACATTTTGCCAATTTACAATCCAAGACTCAACCTCAACCCACCACTTCTAAACCCAAAATCCAACCTCATCTATCCACCCAGCAAAAGTAAAATACTAGACGTAGCAGGTTCAATTTGATCCGATGGACGGTGGTCGAGACGCAGGAGAGGGAAGAGAAAGCCTTCGTTTGCAGATCGACGTGCCTAGAGTTTTTGAACCACATAGCAGTATCGAACCACAGAGCAGTATCGACACGAAAAACAGTAGCAACTCAAATCCCGATTCCCCGTCGGGACCCACGGTCCATGCGCCGGAAAAGAAGCTAACTCTCTTTGCTCTCCGGCTAGCAGTGCTGGAAAAAGCTGCTACGGGTTTAGGAACTCTGGGTTTTATCTGGGCAACGGTGGTTTTACTCGGTGGTTTTGCAGTCACCCTTGATAAAACAGATTTCTGGTTCATAACTATAATTCTGGTAGTTGAGGGGACCCGGATATTCAGCCGGAGCCACGAGCTCGAATGGCAACAAAACCAAGCCACGTGGTCGATTGCAGGTGTCGGAATAAATAGTTTCCGTGCAATAAGATCAAGCTCACACTTTATAATAAAAACCGTAAAGGGGATTTGTTTCCGTCCTATTGAGATGGTTCAGAAGCAGAGCCAACAGAGTAGCAGAGAAATAAACAAGAGCATGCACCAGGAAAAGAGCCGGCCAAAGTGGGACCAGAAAAAGATGCCAACTCGGACGTGGAAGACATCGGACGTTCCGATTCTGCCATTTTTCCAATGGGTGCTCTCCAAGAATGTCAGCAAGGTTCTGTACTGGCTTCAGCTGGCATCGGCAACAGCATGTGCAATATTGTCGCTAATGAAACTCGTAAAACGTAACTTTGGTGAAGTGGCAGAAGGAGAAACTGACAAGAGGCACCGCAAACCGGCTCTGATTATCTTCTACTCTTTGGCATTGGCAGAAGCATTATTGTTTCTAATGGAGAAGGCATATTGGGAATGGAAGGTGATTTACTGCAAACTGTTGGACGAAGTGAACAAGGAGTGTGAGCTGGGGCCTTCAGGTATGGTTTCAACCACAAAATTCTTCTATGATGCCTATTCGAGATGTGTATACGGAACCATTTTCGATGGATTAAAGATGGACATGGTCTCGTTCGCCATGGACCTTCTGGTTTCGAATTCACCAGATGAACAGTTCATTGGAATTAGGGTTTTACATAAATTCGCAACAAATGAGCGGTTTTCTAACCATACCCTCCAGAAGATCGGAACAACGTTACTGGTTATGGAAAGGTTAGTCGAAATGCTGAATTGGAAAGATCTGGAAGAAGAAGAGATAAGGCTATCCGCGGCGGAGATATTATCACAACTAGCTGGTAAAAAGCAGAACGCCCTTCGGGTTTCGGGAATACCTGGTGCAATGGAGTCCATTTCGTCTTTGCTTCAGACCCACAGGAAGCCACATGGTGTAGCGGATGAAATCCCTGAGAAGATAATCATCCACGACAACGAGAGTTATAGTTTCTGGTCATTCAATCATATGGGACTTCTCATTCTAAAGAAACTTGCTCGGGACCATGATAACTGCGGAAAGATAGGGAACACAAGAGGACTTTTACCTAAAATAATAGACTTCACTCACGCGGGGGAGAGTTTATTAAAGGATCAAAATGTTACGGCGTCCCAAATCAAGACGGTAAAACGGTCACTCCAAGTGCTGAAGATGCTGGCTAGCATGACAGGTACCACTGGTAAACAACTCAGGGATGAAATTTCTGAAGTTGTATTCACAATCAGCAATATTAGAGATATACTGAAGTATGGTGACAAACAGACGGAGTTACAAAAACTAGGGATTGAGATTTTAACCAGTCTGGCAATGGAAGCAGATGCAAGAGAGAGGATAGGGGGCACTGGCGGAGTCCTCAAAGAGCTTTTCAATATTTTCTTCAAACTAGGGATGCCTGAAAATCCGAACGATGTAAGAATCGCAGCAGGACAAGCACTAGCAATCCTGGCATTTGAAAGCAAGAGTAATTGTCGTAGAATTTTAAAATTGAAGGCAATTGAAAAGCTGGTTGAAGCATTGGAACTACCGTTTCTACGCATAAATGCAGCAAGAATTTTATCGAATTTGTGCATCTACATTGGAGAAGACTGCTTCATGCAGCTAAGGGGAGTCATTAATGCAGCACCAATTGTAAGTTTTCCAATAACACCAAAGAACTTTTCTTCTAATCTGAAAGACGATAATAGAGGCAATAATATGCAAAATCCATTCTTTTGCAGGTGCTGAGACCAATTATATCAGAAGAGAACAAATTGCAAGAAGTAATGGTGGGACTAGCAGCACATGTTTTCAAATTTATGAGTAGTGAAGAATCGAGCATCATGTTCAAGAGAGCTGGCATTCAAGAGGCTGAATTGGCTCGGGCTCTGGTTCAGATTCTAAGAAAATATCCTATTCCAGCAAACAAAACTCCGAGAATAAGGAGGTTTGTCATAGAGTTGGCAATCTGGATGATGAGACACAAGGAAAGAAATGTTCAAAGTTTCAAGGATCTGGGAATGAGAAAGGACATGGAGTCTGTCATAGAGACGACGTCCGAGCTTGAAAGCTTCAATGTTTTCTCTGGTGCCGTTGGGATGAGCCGGCATAGCACAACGATTCACTCGCTAGTTGAAACCGCAATGAATTTACTGGGTGACAAGCAATTTATGGTGATGTAGAGTAGCTTTTTTCCGGAATAATATTCTTTTTCTACTAGTCAGAGAAAAATGCAATAATGTGTATGGATGCATGAAGCGTATAGGTTATTATTTTTATATGTACCAAATAAGTAACAGAAATGTCTATGATGCCATAAATTCTGTTGAGAATCTTATGTGAAGCAATTTCTACACACCTATGGTTACTTCACAGAAATCGGTTTACAATTCCTTCTATCCGGCCGTTATAGACAGAGTCTTCTTTTTCATTTCGTAGATGGCTAGGAAGATGCTCAGATGGGCTATTTTTCAACCTTATGAATATTGAAATGCTACGTCCAACCTGATCACTAATCACCTTATTCGCAATGCAAGTAATTCAAGTATTTTTCTTGTGTCCATAAAGACATCATTGAAGTGAGAAACATTCCTCAAATGCTGCAAAACTATCTTTACGAAGTTTTCAATATAAACAGAAAGAAGGAAATAAACATTTCTCTGCACGGAATTCAAATAAATCAATATTCAACTTATTCACCTCTCTACCATTGGCTAAAGCAAGTGTCAACTCCTAAGTGCACTACATGTCCCTAATCACCTGAAATTGTACTTATCCTCCTGATATCTGTTAACATCTTTCCTAAAATGAGTAGATACGAATATCGTTGTTAAGTGACATTAGCCGTATCTTAGCCAAGTACTTTCGAGACAACTCCTGCGCCAACTGTTCTGCCTCCCTCTCTCAAAGCAAATCTTTGTCCTGTCGAAAAGCAATTGATCAGAACACGCCCCGATGGATAAGGCTAGAAAAACACCATCAAATACTGAAAAAAAAATAAACCAATTGTAATCCTTTTTTACCCCAAAAGTAGGTTTGTTGTATAATAAAACAAATACCAAGGAGTCCAAAAGAAGGAAAATGGATAGTCGTTCCAGTCAATAGTCCAAGGTAATAGGCTCGGGTAGGCATGTACCGTTCCTTAGTCGCAACTCTAGTAGTCTTGTACTAATTACATCTTTTCGTTTTGTATTTATATTGAATTTATATACAAACCTGCTTCAAGAGGCACAGCTGAAAGGAGCTCAAAAACTGCATTCACATTGTCACCAGGCATCAACAATTCACCATCTTAACATTTTCAGGCAATTCCACCTTCCCTGTAATATCTGCAGTCCTCATGTAGAATTGAGGCATATAGTTCGAGAAAAACGCAGTATGGCGGCCACCTTCATCTTTTCTGAGTACATAGATCTCTGCCTCAAAACGCTTATACGTTTTTAGGGTGCCAGGTTTTGCTACTACCTGTGATATTTTCAACAATCATCACTAAAATTATGTGGGGAAGGATGGAAAATGAAAACTGAAGAGGTGAAGAAGAAAAAGAAAATACTGACAATCCCTGGAATGGGGCAAATCCCCTTATAGTTATGTGTTTAAACTAGAAAGCTTTTCTGTATAAGTGACCAAACCTTTTGTTTCGCGATGTCAAGAAATACTAATCACGCAAATTATGTTGACCATACATGTTATTACTTCAGTAGACAGATAAGATGATTGATTGATCAACTTTATGCAACGGAAAATTGCAAGTTCGATGGTGGTAATTTAAAAAAGGTGTCCTTGCACACCTTTGCCACTTTAACTCACCTGCCCTCTTTGTACCTCATCACGTTTTAAACCACGTAGAAGAAGCCCCACGCTGTCCCCGGCCTACAGGATAACAACATACACATAGCTTAATTAAGTCTGCATTGAAAATGAAGTCTCCAACTGTGTAATTAGACAGTAGTCATGCCTGTCCACGATCCAAAATTTTCTTAAACATTTCTACACCAGTGACTGTAGTCTTCAGAGGCCCACCCTACGGAGAGACAGATGCAACATAATCAGACATTATCTAGCACAGCACAGATATGAGAGGTAAAACATTTATGCACTTGAGTTCTGAAACTAAGTACCTCCATCAACCCCAGGATTTCGATCTCCTCACCAACTTTGATGGTACCCTGTTCAACACGGCCAGTGACAACAGTCCCGCGTCCCTTCACAAACAAAAACATCAATATTGAGGTGTCAATGACCATCGGTTAATTATGTTGTTCCCGTTTTTGTAGCCTATTATAAATAAGGCTTTTGGGGGACTTCTATAGATTATCTTTTGGGCTCTCATATTGTGGCATTTCTAGAGTTACAGATTACAGCCGGCTCTTTGTATCTCTTCTTCACGTTGGTTAGTGAATCCTCTCTCTTCTCGCCCGTGGACGTACCCATCTTGGGGAACCACGTATATCTTGTGTCTTTGTGATTTCTTGTTTAGTTTTCAATTTCTCATTCTTAGCTTGCATTCATAGCGTTCGTTACAACAAACTGGTATCAAAGCTAGGTTGCAAAAACTAGGGTTTCGTTTCCGATTGTGGCTATGGCGGCTAAATTCGAGATTGCGAAGTTTGATGGGTAGAGCATCAGTTTCAGTCTTTGGAGAGTAAAGATGAAGGCTCTGTTAACCCAACAAGGATTGCACAAGGCTTTGTCAGGCAAGACTAGTTCTGGAATCAAAGAGGAAGATTGGGATGATATGGATGCCAAAGCTCTAAGTTCTATTCAGTTGAGTCTGGCAGATGATGTTTTTCGCGAGGTGGAAGAAGAAACTTCAGCAGCAGGAATTTGGCTGAAGTTGGAAGGCATATATATGACGAAGTCACTCACCAATAGGTTATATCTCAAACAACGTCTTTATACGTTTCGTATGCGAGAAGGTATACCTGTTAAGGATCATTTAGACGAGTTCAATCGTATTATTTTGGATCTGAAAAATATTGATAGTAAAATTGAGGATGAGGACCAAGCCCTAATTTTGCTATGTTCTTTACCACTTTCGTATGAGCACTTTGTTACAACCCTATTGTATGGCGCAGACACGATATCCATGGAGGATGTTAAGGCTAGCCTTTATTCGAAAGAATTAAGGAAAAAAGTGTCAAGTGAGGGTGATGCACATGCGGAGGGTTTGTTTGTTAGGGGAAGAACAATAGAAAGGGAGGAGTCGAGTAATAGGGGAAGATCCAGGTCATCAGGTAAGAAGAAGGGAAAGTGCAATTATTGCAAGAAACCCGGGCACTGGAAAAAAGACTGTTTAAAACTCAAAGAGAAAGAAAAAGAAGACAAGAAAGGGGGTAAAGTAATTGCTGGAATTGCTAAAAGTTCAGATGAGTCAGATAATGTGTTATCAGTTACCGAGGGCGATTCTCGCTCTAATACCGAGTGGATTCTAGATTCTGGATGTTCATACCACATGTGTCCGCATAGAGAGTGGTTTTCTACTTATAAGGCGGTCAATGGTGGTACAGTTTTGATGGGCAACAACATGGCCTGTAAACTGTTGGTTCAAGAACGATTCAGCTTAGGATGCATGACGGTATTGTTAGGACTTTATCTGAGGTTCGACATGTTCCGGATTTGAAGAAAAATCTTATATCCCTGGGTACTCTTGATTCTCATGGTTGCAAATTCCTCGGTGAGGGTGGAGTTTTGAAAGTCTTGAGGGGTGCATTGGTACTGATGAAGGGTCAGAAGCGTGGTAACCTCTATACACTCCAGGGTAGTACAGTTCTAGGTGCTGCAGCAACGGTTGCTTCATCCAAGGTTTCAGATTCAGACTTGACTCGTTTGTGGCATATGCGCCTTGGGCATATGAGCGAGAGGGGGATGACAGTTTTGAGCAAACAGGGTTTGCTATGTGGCCAGAAAATTGAGAAGCTAGATTTCTGTGAGCATTGTGTCTACGGCAAGCAATGCAGGGTAAAATTCAGTACAGCTGTTAATCGCACCAAAGGCACGGTGGATTATTTTCACTCGGATCTTTAGGGTCCCGCAGAGGTAACTTCTAAAGGTGGTTTTCTATATTTTATGAGTCTTATCGATGATTTCTCTCGTAAGGTTTGGGTGTATATGTTGAAACATAAGAGTGATGCCTTTAATACATTCAAACAGTTTAAAATTTTGATTGAGAATCAGACTGGTAAGAAAATTTAACGTTTGAGAACTGACAATGGTATGGAGTTTTATCTTGGCGAGTTTGATAGGTTCTGCAGTGATGAGGGCATTGTGAGGCATCACACAGTGAGAAAAACCCCTCAGCAGAATGGTGTGGCTGAACGGATGAACATGACTCTTTTGGAGAAGGCACGTTGTATGTTGTCCAATTCCGGATTGGGTAAAGAATTTTGGTCTGAAGCCGTTTCCACGACATGCTATTTGGTGAATAGGTCTTCGTCGACTGCTATTGAGTGTAAGACTCCGTTTGAGGTATGGTCAGGTCATCCAGCTGATTATTCTGTGTTGCGTGTTTTTGGGTGTCAAGCTTACGCTCATGTGAATGAGGATAAATTGGAGCCACGGGCCAAGAAGTGTATTTTCTTGGGTTATGCAGCAAGTGTCAAAGGGTACAGGTTATGGTGCTCCGATGATTCGAAGTTTTTGATTAGCAGGGATGTGACTTTTGATGAAAATTATATGATTAAGAGGTCTAAGCAAGTTGAGGATACAGTTCAGGAACAGAGTGTTCCAAAGCAGGTGGAGTTTTTGAGTGAATCTTTCGACTCAGGGAAGAAGCACATTGAGAAGCCAATTGAAGAGGAGTTCAAGAGTTTAGACACAGAGGTTGATGCGTTAGTTGAGTAACCACGCACTATTGCTAAAGATAGGCCAAGGAGGGAGATTCGGCCTCCTGAAAGGTATTCGGCTTATTCTGAGATGGTGGCCTATACTTTATCAGTTGCTGAGACAATTGAGTATGAGGAGCCTTCCAGCTATACGGAAGCTGTTTCGAGCACTGAATCTGCACAGTGGTTTGTTGCTATGAATGAGGAGATTGAGTCTCTTCAGAAGAATCAGACATGGGAGTTAGTAGAACCGCTGAAAGGGAAGAGGATTGTTGGGTGCAAGTGGGTCTTCAAGCGCAAATTAGGTATTCCAGGGGTAGAAGACGCTCGGTTTAAAACTCGGCTAGTGGCAAAAGGATACAGCCAGAAGGAGGGTGTTGATTACAATGAGGTATTTTCACCTGTTGTAAAATATAGTTCCATTCGCACTTTACTTGCTATTGTTGCCTGTTATGATCTTGAGTTAGAACAGCTTGATGTCAAAACTGCGTTTTTGCATGGCGAGCTTGAGGAACAGATTTAAATGCGTTAGCCTGAGGGATTTATTGTTTTTGGTAAGGAGGATCACGTTTGTTTACTTCGTAAATCTTTGTATGGCCTTAAACAATCCCCAAGACAGTGGTATAAGCGGTTTGATACTTTTATGATAAGCCAGTCAAATTCTAGGAGTGAGTATGACAGTTGTGTGTATTTTCGAAAACTTCCAGATGGTACATTTGTTTATCTACTGTTGTATGTTGATGATATGCTTATTGCTGCCAAGAGTGTATCAGAAATCAATAGGTTGAAACAACAGTTAGGTTGTGAATTTGAGATGAAAGATTTGGGTGCAGCAAAACGTATTTTGGGTATGGAGATTTGCAAAGATCGAGTAGTTGGCAAATTATTTTTGAATCAGAAGTCTTATATTCTTAAAATGTTTGAGCGCTTTGCCATGCAGAACTCGAAACCAGTCAGTACCCCTTTGGCAGCACACTTTCGACTTTCAGCTGAGTTATCACCACAGTCGAAGGATGAGAAGAAGTATATGTCTCAGGTTCCATATTCCTACGCAGTTGGGAGCCTTATGTATGCCATGGTATGTACTCGTCCTGATATTTCACATGCAGTTAGTGTTGTTAGTCGTTATATGGGGCGTCCAGGAAAGGCACATTGGGAGGCTGTGAAATGGATACTATAGTATTTGTGCGGAACTGCAGGTGTTGGTCTATTGTTTGGGATTGCCAATTCTGGTGATCATGCTGTTGGTTATGTTGATTCGGATTTTGCCAGTGACCACGATAAGAGGAGGTCTCTGACAGGTTATGTCTTTACTCTGTCCGGAAGTGCCATAAGTTGAAAAGCTACTTTACAGGCTACAGTCGCGTTGTCTACAATAGAAGCGGAGTATATGGCCATTGCTGAAGCTGTGAAGGAGGCATTGTGGATGAGAGGTTTGCTTTGTGAGCTTGGTCTTGCACAGGGTGTGAGTTTAGTATTTTGTGATTCGCAGAGTGCTATACATTTGACTAAAAATCTGATGTATCATGAGAGGACCAAGCATATCGATGTCAGGTATCACTTCGTTTGGGATATCATCTCACAGAAGCAAGTTGAGGTGAAGAAAGTGGGTACGGCAGATATGTTGACTAAACCAGTTCCGATTGCCAAGTTCAAGCATTGCTTGGGCTTGCTTGGTATTTGCAGTTGATCGCCCCTCGGGGGCATTTGGCGAGTGAGAGGTTAGAAGGGGAGAGCTATATTTGGTGATTTGGTTCAATGGAATTCAAGTCAAGGTGGAGAATTGTTGGGAATGCCTTGTATTCTTTTGTCCCACATTGGTTAATTATGTTGTTCCCGTTTTTGTAGCCTATTATAAATAAGGCTTTTGGGGGACTTCTATAGATTATCTTTTGGGCTCTCATATTGTGGCATTTCTAGAGTTACGGATTACAGCCGGCTTTTTATATCTCTTCTTCACGTTGGTTAGTGAATCCTCTCTCTCCTCGCCCGTGGACATACCCATCTTGGGGAACCACGTATAACTTGTGTCTTTGTGATTTCTTGTTTAGTTTTCAATTTCTCGTTCTTAGCTTGCATTCATAGCATTCGTTACAACAAAAGTGTGTACAGTAATAGTAAAATTCTCAAGAAAGCATGTGTTTCTAACATCTTCAACTCAAAGGTTTGTGGGAGTTCGGTAAGCTTCAGTCTTGGCACAAATATCAAGTTATTGTAGGTTCTCCACATTCAGCTAGAGCTAGATCATTTCCTGACACACTTTGTATCATAATCCATATGTAGTTGTACCTGTCTTCCTATACTAATTTAAGAAACTATCCCAAAACCAATATGTATCTAGAAATCACAGTTGCTGCATCACATGCGCCTCAGGCGCAAATAGTGCCTGCCCCGGGCGCATTGAAATTTTCTCTTTTGAGGTAATGCGCCTCTGGCGCACTGGAATTGTGCCCCTGGCGCATCGTTATTTTCTCATTTGATTTTAGTTTTGCTCCGGGCACATCTCATGAAATTACATAGGTCCTTCTTGTTGCAAGTTTTGCTTATTGGGAGTTCAAGTTCGCCATTTCCTTGAGACTTCTAAGCTTCGAAAGGAATGTTAAATTTCCTGCAATATTCGGCTATTCATGGAAAACCGACTCTTCCTTGGGCTCACTTTGTGTGGTTTCCCAGGTGGTCTTTTTGAGTGGTGACATGTCAGTAGAAGTTTTCAGGAAGTGAAAAACTGTGTGAATAAATTTTAGGCCAAACTAATTTGGTTTGAAATTAGGCTTGATCTGCAACTGCTAATGGTATCCCCTAAACATGCTTGAGTTTCAAAGAGGTTTTTGTTTATCAAACAAGAGCAAAAGCAACCTATCACCCCATGATGAAGCCAACTTTTCCTTTGGCTCAGTTTGCACGGTTGGTTTCCCCACCATGTTCCCAGGTGGTCTTTTATATTGTCGATGGCTTTTCATGGCACGTTATCCACTAAGGACGTACAGGTTGGCTATAAGGGTGATCTGTGAAGCTACTTCTGAACTTCCCTAGGTGTTTAGGAAGTGAGTTTGTTTGTGTAAGATTTAGCGGTGGCTTTTTATGGAACTTGAGAGTAAAGTAAAGGGCTGGTCCGGGCGGAAGAAGGGCTTGTTCGGACCAGCGATTTGGCAAGCTCCATATTTATATTCTAAGATCGATTTAAGACAATTTTTTTTGCCTTCCAAATTAAAATTACTTTTTCAGAGATGGAGAAGTAACGTACTCAGCGTAATATTTCAATTTCAAAACACCCATAAAAATAACAAGTGATGTCAAAATTAGCTAGAGTGGAAGAGATAAAGAATCAGATCAGCTTTCACCAACTTTTCCTTCTATGTTGTACTCTTTTGAGCAATTTGTAAGATTATTCTTCATCTGTATCTGACTTATGTATCATCTTCTGAGTTTTGCTACTCGAAATCTCTCTCTCCGGTATAGAAGGACTCCCAGGAACCATTTCTTCTTTTTTGGTATTTGTACAAGTCTCCGTAACAAAACTCTGTATATGCTGCTTCCCCTCTCAGCTCTTCCTCTTCCCAATCGTATCCAGTAGGTGTAACCAAACTTTCCTCATACCTAATTGCATTGACATAGTAGTGATTAAGTTGAATTGGAATTTCTCTTTGCAAATTGTCATCAAGATTGTATGCCCTTATACCATGACTGTCATGATCCATGGAAACTTTCATTAGAGCTTCACCATCTTTTGTATAACTTAATGGCTCCAACCTATCACAATACCTTAATGTCAAATTTGATATGATAAACAAAAAAAATCCATGATTTTTTTAATACCGTATTCCTTCATTGCCAATACCTCGACACCCTAGCATTCAAAATTGCTTGGATTCTCATGACGAACTATAGAAAGACATCCATCCAACACATTTTGTTCCTCAATCTTCAACTATTTTGGCGTACATTCATCTATTCATCAAACAAGTAGGTATAATATACACACGCGTGCGCGTCAATTTAGTATATCCACATGCTTTCCAGCTTTGTATATGCAGACAACTTTTTTTTGCTCTTTGTCCGTGGAGTACGCGTGTTTAAGCAGCTTTGTGCTTAGGCGTAACCACGTAAATCTTTGTGTCATTCTTTTCAATTGCTTGTCATAACACAAACATTGACAAGAAATACTTTGATGAAATCCTCAATGAAATATGATCGGAGATCCGAATTGTTCAATGAAATCATCGTGGACGGAATTCTTGGAATCCCGTTGTACTGAGACTTCTTGTGCCTCTATATATTATGCTTGAACAATCCTTGGAATGTCTAAATGTTTGCATTTTAGAGACTCCAACTAATTGGGAATAGAGAACTCACTAAATAAGGGATTAGAAATAGTTGCCGCTTCACATGCGCCTCAGGCGCAGTTTGAGTGCACCCCTGGCGCATCAAAGGTGTCTGTTTTGATGTTGTGCAACCCGGGTGCATTTAAGTTGCGCCCAGGCGCATTCTATTTTCTCACTTTTACAATGCAGTGAATTGCGCTTCCAGTGCATCCTATTTTCTCTTTTGATGTACTCGGTGCAGCTCAAGCACAATGAAGTTGCGCCCGGGCGCATTTAGTGAAATTACCATGCAAGGTCATTTTTCTTGCAAGTTCTGCTTATTAAGACTTCATTTTAGCCATTGCTTGAGACTAGGGGTGGCAAATTGGACCCAAACCCATTAATCAACCCAAACCCATCCACTAAAAAATGAACCCAACCCAACCCATTTATTGATTGGGTTAGAATGGGTCCAACCCATCTAACCCATTTATTAATTGGGTCTTTATCGGGTCTTAATTGGGTCAACTAAAATGACCCAATAAGTCATGAACATGACCCCAAAAAAACCTTCCTTCCACTCTTGATTCTCCTCCTCTCGACCTCTCTCGCCTCTCTCTCTTCATGTGTGTGTCTCTCTCTCTCTCTCTCCTACTCCTCCTCCTCCCACTCTCTCTCTCTCTCTCTCTCTCATCTGCGTTTGGCACTGTCCATCCCACATCAACTAAAATTCTTCACAATTTCCGGTTGCATATCTCCAATTTAGAATTGATTTCTAATCTAGTAGTAAATTGGAATTCCAAAAGAAGAACAAAAGAAAAGTGCCATAGACTCGTTATCTAACTACTCAATAAGACAAAAATTTGATCAGAAAAGTAAAAAAAAATTGATCGAAACTTATAATTTTTTGAATAAAGACAAAAAAATTTACTTATTCTTGTCTTTTTTTTTCTTTTTTTTTTTATAGGCAACAAAATTTTATTGAGAAACTTGACAAATGGTACATCAAGTTGGGGAAAGGGGAAGGAAAATCCAACAAAAAGTTGGAAGAAACACCTGTTGGGACGAAGCCCAAAATACCCTATAGGCCTCAGCAAGCCCAAATCAAACATTAAAGATCAAAACAACCAGGAAAGCCCAAACACTCCCAAAATGGGCCAGGCCCCATAAAACCCAAACACAAATCAAACATAACCCAGTCAACTGCAGCCACACCCCAGTCACGCCGCCGCCGTCGCCACCCCTTAAAACCTTTGGAGACAGACCAAACTGAACCCCAGCAACACCACAAACCCAACCACCGATCGTCGACCCAAACAACCACATCCCCGTTCCAACAGCAGCCACCAAAGCCGAAGAACGGCGATGCACGCTCGCGCCCAACCTCCAAACATCCAATAGGCCAAAGAACGAAGATGAATCCGGTCCGGCTAGAGAGGAAAGCTGTACACCGAAGGCTGCGAAGAACTCCTCGCCGTTAAGCACAAACGGGCTCCTCCAGGAAAGGAGCCAGCCGGAGAACCAGACGCCGGACCAATGATCGCCACCTGCAACCGCAACCGCCTAGCCGTTAAGCACCAAATCGGAATCGACCAAGGAAGAGACCGACGGGGAAGGCGGAAAACCAGGCACGATCGGCGCCAGAAAAGAGGACAGGAACGGCAGAGAGGAAAGGGGAGGGGTGAAGGAGAAAGGAGAAGGGGTTAGCAAGGAAAATCAAGGCCCGGGGGGAGGAGGGAGGGAGATCGCCTCCCCCCCCAGGCGGCGGCAGAAAACAAAGACTTTTAGGGTTAGAGAGAGAAATTAGTTTGTTTGAAAATTAGCCTTATGACTTCCTTGTTTGAAAACAAAGACTTATTCTTGTCTTTTTGAAAAAATTTATGAGTTTCGATCATAATTTTTTACTTTTTCGATTTTTCTCGACGAGATGAATCACTAAGTCACAAAAGTTTGACTCAAAACTATCATATACGAAAAAAAATTGAATAAAGACAAAAAAAAGATATATACATCTCGCAACGGGCTAGTTTTGGTTCTGATCGAATGGAAAATTCAACTTATGAATGGAAAGCTGGCTTGTTTGTGGCTTATTTTTTTGTCCTTATTCAATTTTTTTCGCATTTGTTTGGTTTTCGTTAATTTTTTATGGATTATTGCTTCGACATGACAGGAGGAATCTAAAAAGTAAAAAATTATGATCGAAACCTAAATTTGACAAAAGCCTAACAAATGCGAATTTTTTTTGAATAAAGACAAAAAAAAAGCCACTTGGATACGTTGCGATTCGGTAATTAAGAGCGACCAATATGGTAATTAAGTGTACAGGGGTGATTTGGTCATTTTTGTAGTAGAGGGATAGTATGGTAATTTTAGTGTACATGGTATTTTAGTCCTTTAAATTTACAGGGGTAATATGGTCGTTTTAGTGTACATATGTATTTTAATCATTTTAGTATATAGTATGTAATTGGGCTAATGGGCGGGTCGGGTTTGCTTTTAAATAAATGGGTTGGGTATGGATAATTAGACTCATAATTAATGGGTCTAAATGGGTCAATGACCCATTAAAGACCCAACCCACTTGCAACTTACCCATTTTGACCCAAACCCGCCCATTTGCCACCCCTACTTGAGACTTCTAAGCTTCCAAAAGAACGTTTAAACTTCGTGCAATCGGCTTTGGAAACCTATGCAACTATGGACAATGACTTAATATATCAGAAATTACTCAAATTAGAAGGGAAAGAAACATAACAAATGCATTTTGGATGTCTTAATGTGTGCATTCCGACACTTATCACGATAAGGAAATGAAAACTATCATTAATTTCGATAATGGGACCATTAAGAGCCGAAACGATTCAAATTATTGGTTTACTTTGGCTTGCAAAGTACCATTACCAAGAGAAGAACCAGCTAAATGAAGAGGAAGTAGCCCGAGTAATGAGAACTCAGTGTTGGAGAAAATATATTGTAATATCCCATTGATCTTGTTTTCCTTTTCTATTTTAGGTCTGTTTCACTAATTGGGGGATTCCGTTCCATTGATTGTGGATCCTTTCCTTGTAAACCTAGTGCTAGAGTTGTATATATGTTTGTAATCACCATTAGTAATAAACAACTGAAACATTCTTTCTACACAATTTTATTATGGTATCAAAGCACCATTGTGGTGGACCTTGATTTACTTCTCTCTTTTACTCAAAGCACTGATCTTTCCCTTACAATATTCACTCCTTTCACGCCTTCACCATGACCGCACCCGAGGAGAACTCTAAACAGAAAGGTGAATCCATGGTAGACACCTCTAGTCCCTATTTCATCCATCCTTCTGATCATCCAGGGCTTGTTCTAGTTTCAAAACGCCTCAATGGCGACAATTATGCTATGTGGTATCGATCGATGCTCATCGCCCTCACAGCCAAAAACAAAATTGGTTTTGTCGATGGCACCATCGAACCACCATCTGCTTCCAAGAAGCCAATGGACTTTGCCCTTTGGGTCCGTTGTGACAAGATGGTTCTTTCATGGCTCCTCAACTCAGTTGAACCAGATTTGGCTGATGGAGTTGTATATGCAGAAACTTCCCATGAAGTTTGGGAGGATCTCCGTGATCGTTTTTCTCAAGGTAACGCTCCAAGGATTTTTCAAATCAAGAATGCAATAGCATCTCATTCACAAAGTTCAACATCAGTTTCGACATATTACACAAAGCTGAAAAGTTTGTGGGATGAACTCTCATCCTACCAAAACCCTCCTACATGTTCTTGTGGAGGGATGAGAATTTTTAATGAACAGCAAGATCAAGACAGAATTATGCAATTTTTGATGGGCCTCAACGAAACCTATAGTGGTATCCGAGGTCATATTCTGCTCATGAATCCTCTACCCACTGTTCGCAAAGCATATTCTCTCATCATCCAGGAGGAGAAACAACGCGAACTATCAAACGGAGTTGCTGAAAATTTTTCCATGGCTGCCACCACACAAAATCGCCTCAATAGTTTCAAAAATGCCAAAGTTCATTGTGATCACTGTGATAGAGACGGACACACAATAGCAAACTGCCGTACTCGACTCTATCATTGTAATCATTGTGATAAAGATGGCCACACAGAAGAATTTTGCCGCAAATTACATGGAAACAATTCTTTTGGCAGCGCGGGAAAACGTGATAGTCACAAATCAACTCGTGGCCTTGACAGCCGCAAAGGCCAACGCAGCAATTTCAGCCCTTCAGGCCGTGACAACACCTCCTCACAACCTACTGCACATGCGGCCCAATCCAGCCTTCAAGATCAGTCAACCCACTCCAATGTTTCCGACCAGAATATATTGAATGGACTTACACCCGACCAATTCCAGCAACTTGCAGCAGCTATATCTATGGTAAAATCACAATCATCTACCCATGCACATGCAAATGCAGCAGGTCGGTCTTCCTTTGAGATCCCTTCAATTAATTCTAATCATTCTCAACCATGGATATTAGATAGCGGCGCAACCGATCATATTACTCCTTACTCATCTTTTTTTACAAAATCTCAGTCTTCGTCATTGCCCATTGTCAATTTACCCAATGGTTCCGCTGCCCCTATTACTTCCATTGGCACCGTACCTTTTAATCAAGACATCACATTGAACAATGTTTTATGTGTTCCTTCATTTTCTTTAAATTTGATGTCTGCAAGTAAACTTACTACCTCACTAAACTGTTGTGCTATTTTGTTCCCCACTTTTTGTGTCCTGCAGGACTTGGCTACGGGGAAGATGATTGGCTCGGGTAAACAACGTGGTGGTCTCTATTACAGTCCCTCCTTAAATCCTTTCTTGTCTTTACTCGCACTCAATTTAATTCCACCGTTAAAAAAATTCGCAGTGATAATGGATCAGAAATTTATTCCATGCGGAATTTTTTTATTGCTCACGGTGTCGAATATCAGCGTTCTTGTGTGGATACTCCACAACAAAATGGAGTTGTCGAACGCAAGCACCGCCATATCCTCGTTGTGGCTCGGGCTTTGCGTTTTCAAGCAAATCTCCCGTTGCGGTTTTGGGGGGAGTGTGTCTTAACTGCCGTCTACCTCATTAATCGGCTACCCACTCCATTGTTATCTAACAAGTCTCCATATGAATTGTTTCACAACAAACCCCCCACATTCAATCATATTAAAGTTTTTGGATGCCTTTGCTATGCTACAGTGATTCACCCCTTGCACAAATTTGATTCTCGTGCCCGCCGTTGTATCTTTGTTGGTTATCCCATTGGTCAAAAAGGATACAAACTTTACGACTTGCATACACATCAGTTTTTTGTTAGTCGTGATGTCCATTTTCATGAAAATATTTTTCCTTACACTACCACATCACCATCTCCACCTACTTACAACAACGTCCTACCCATCCCAACTTTTGATTTTCCTGACCATATGGACTCCACCATGGTACCACTGCCTCTCCCATCTCCAACTGATCTCACGACATCTCCCACGCCCATATCCACCCCACCAATCGACATATCCGATACAGACATCCCGCCCACCCATACTTCCGCACCTCTCAATCAGCCCCAACCTGATTCCTTTCCCATTCGCCAATCCACTCGAACCAAACAGATTCCTAAATGGCAACAGGATTATCATATGTCCAACACCACACTTACTCGCGCTAATTCATCGACTCCGGCGCCATCTGCATCTCGAGGTACTCGCTATCCTTTATCCAACTATCTTTCTCCTACTCGTTTGTCCCCATCCCATTATGCTTTTTTAGCCAAAATTTCAGGACAAACAGAGCCTACTTCTTATGCTCATGCTATCCGTGACCCGCATTGGCAAAATGCCATGCAAGCAGAATTGGAGGCTTTACAACACAATAACACTTGGTCACTTGTACCCTTGCCCGCTGGTCACAAACCCATTGGATGCAAATGGGTTTACAAAATCAAATATCATTCTGATGGCAGCATTGAACGGTATAAGGCTCGCCTTGTTGCTAAAGGGTATACTCAGGTTGAGGGTCTCGATTATCTTGAGACATTCTCTCCCACTGCTAAACTTACCACACTTCGGTGTCTTCTCACTATAGCTGCTGCTCGTAATTGGTTTATCCATCAACTTGATGTTCAAAATGCCTTCCTCCACGGCGATTTACATGAAGAAGTCTATATGGAGCCCCCACCTGGCCTTCGCCGACAGGGGGAGCACTTAGTATGTCGGCTCAATAAATCTCTTTATGGCCTCAAACAGGCCTCCAGAAATTGGTTTTCTAAATTCTCTCATGCTATTAAGAGTGCTGGTTTTCAACAATCAAAAGCTGACTATTCACTTTTCACCAAGGTCACGGGCAATTCCTTTACTGCAGTTCTTATTTATGTCGACGATATTCTGCTCACAAGGAATGATCTACAAGAAATGGCACGCCTCAAGTCATTTCTTCTAAAGCACTTCCGCATTAAGGATCTAGGAGATTTAAAATATTTCTTGGGTATCGAGTTTTCCCGTTCCAGGAAAGGCATTTTCATGTCACAAAGGAAATATGCATTAGATATCTTAGAAGATGCTGGTCTTTTAGGAGCACGCCCAGAAAAGTTCCCAATGGAACAACATCTAAAACTCACCCCTACAGACGGCGTTCTACTTGATAATCCTACTAGGTACAGAAGACTAGTAGGTCGGTTAATCTATCTTACTGTGACAAGGCCGGACATAGTATACTCAGTCCAAACTTTGAGTCAGTTTATGCACCAGCCAAGGAAACCGCATTTGGAGGCTGCTCTACGAGTATTAAGATTTATCAAGGGGACTCCTGGTCAAGGTTTGCTTTTTTCGGCCACCAACAATCTTGCCTTAAAAGCTTATTGTGATTCAGATTGGGCAGGTTGCCCAACCACAAGAAGATCAATCACGGGTTATTGTATTTTTCTGGGTAATTCTCTCGTCTCTTGGAAGGCCAAGAAACAATCTAATGTTGCCCGATCATCAGCAGAGGCAGAATATCGAGCCATGTCAGCCACATGTCTAGAGCTCACATGGCTACGCTACATTTTACATGATTTGAGAGTCATTCAGGAAAATCCAGCACCTTTATATTGCGATAATCAAGCGGCTTTACATATAGCTGCAAACCCAGTTTTCCATGAGCGCACGAAACATATTGAGATAGACTGCCATATAGTCCGAGAGAAGCTGCAAGCCGGATTGATCAATCCTTCTTATGTTCCTTCACGTACTCAGCTAGCAGATATTTTTACCAAGGCATTGGGAAAGGATAATTTCAATTTATTGAGTGGCAAGTTGGGACTTCACAACATTCACTCTCCAACTTGAGGGGGAGTGTTGGAGAAAATATATTGTAATATCCCATTGATCTTGTTTTCCTTTTCTATTTTAGGTCTGTTTCACTAATTGGGGGATTCCGTTCCATTGATTGTGGATCCTTTCCTTGTAAACCTAGTGCTAGAGTTGTATATATGTTTGTAATCACCATTAGTAATAAACAACTGAAACATTCTTTCTACACAATTTTATTACTCAGGGCCATTAGCTGTTCAAGATAAGGAGGTGTGTAAGATAGCTTGTACTGGCTGCTTCTGCCTCCCTTGAACAATCCTTATAATGTCTAAGAGTTTGCATTTTACAATCTCCAACCAACTAGGACTAAGAAACTCAGTAAAAAATGAATTTGAAATAGTTGCTGTATCACATGCGCCTAGAGTGCGCCCCGGCGCATTGAAATTTTCTCTTTTGAGGTAATGCGCCTCAGGCGCACTAGAATTGTGCCCCGGGCGCATCGTTATTTTCTCATTTGATTTTAGTTTCACCCCGGGCGCATCTCATGAAATTACGTAGGTCCTTCTTGTTGCAAGTTTTGCTTATTGTGAGTTGATGTTCGCCATTCCTTGAGACTTCTAAAGCTTCGAAAAGAATGTTAAACTTCATGCAATCGGTTATTCATGGAAACCGACTCTTCCTTGGGCTCACTTTTTGTGGTTTCCCTGGTGGTCTTTTGTATCGTTCATGGCAGGTTTTCCACTAAGAACAGGTTGGCTTCATCGGGTGATCTCTGAGGACTCCTGTGTTCTCTGCTACAAAGGGAAAGAGACTCATATATATCTAGTCACCTGTTCTTTGAGTACCAAGTCTCGATCCATTGCAGTTTGGGGTTACCATTGCAGAAGTGAGGTGATGGTTCTTTTCCTCAGCAATGGTCAAAAGTGTGGTGAATCTAACCCCAATATAGTGCTCATGTTGGTGTTTTCTGCTGCTGTTTTCAGAAGTGCGGTGATGATTCTTTTCCATCCACGATGATTTCATTGAACGATTTAGATCTCCGATCTTATTATCTCATTGACGTTCAAAATCTTGTTGTTCATTGTTCGGCTCTCACGTTTACAAAATCCTGGTTCTGTCCTTGGCCAACTAGCCATTGGTCCAGCGACATTTGGAGGGGGCGGGGTGTGGTCTTATGTTTGAGTAGTTGGACCTATGTATACATCCGGTCTATTTTCGCATTCTTGTTTACAAGTGCACTGAATTCTTCATATGACCAAAAAATAAAATTAATGTTTCCTAAGTCCTAATTTTTTTGTCCAAGAATATCGTTTGGTGAGATTTTGTTCCGTCCAACTATCGGTTGGATGCATGGTCTTGGTATTGGTTTTTTTTTCTTCCTTTATTTGCCCTCGTTGTACCCTTGAAATTATAAAAGTTCTGTTTGTCGAGAAAAAAAAATCGTTTGGTTTTTCATAGAAACTTACAATATAGCCAATGATGCTCAATTCAAAGGTCTTTTTCAGTGGTGACATTTCAGTAGAAGTTAATTTTCTGGAGGTGAAAGACTGTGTAAATAATTTCTGGGCCAAACTAATTTGGCTTGAAAAGCTTTTCAACAGTTCAAACCAAGTAAAAATCGGGGTTCGGGTATGTCCATGACAAGAGCGCAATGTTTGGTTGCTTTTGAAATTTAAAGGATGCGCCCGGGGCGCAGTGAAGTTCGCCTGGGCGCAATAAAGCTCCACAATTTGTCAAACTTTGTGGGTATGTTTTGGACACTCTCGAACTTCGATTTTTGCAAATTTTGAACCGTTAGAAAGCTCGTGGAGTCTACTTTCTAACCCAAGTATTTTGAATCTAAAATTACTTGAACATCAAAATGATATGACCAATTTACCCTCGATGAATTGAAAAATATATTATTTCAAAAAAACGCTCGCATCTCCCTTATTTAAATGGGATAATGACCTATTATATATGGATAAAAGAGGATTTTTAAAGTGCAAAAAGATAGTTGAATCCAAACATGAAAATAATAAAATTTAGTTCTTGAAAAGTGGGTAGTAAGTAGACCACTATGAAGATCAATGGAGCACTACCACCACTCCACCACCAACACTGTCACTGTAACACAACCTCTCCACCACCTATACCACCATCACTTCACCATCTTTTAGTACTTTGAATACACTCTTTATTGATGTGAAATAGGTTTTAATCCGATTTAAAATTATTGTGATTCAAGGATATTCTGAAAATAATTTTTTTGTCAACCTATTGAGGGTAAAATCATCATTTTTTGTCATGTATAAATAATTTTTGGTCCAAACTAATTTGGTTAAAAATTAGGCTTGAAAATATTTTGAATGGTTCAAACCACGTAAAAATCAAAGTTCGGGAGTGTTAGTTTGGTCAATTTTGAAATTTGAAGGATGCGCCCGGGGCGCATTGAATTGTGCCTGGGGCGCAATAAAGCTCCACGTACAATTGGTCAAACTTTGCGCATTTGTCCCGAACACTCTCGAACCCTGATTTTCGCAAGGTTTAAACCGTTGGAAAGCTTGTGAAGTCTACTTTATAACCCAGTAGTTTGGATCTAAAATTATTTAAACCTCAAAATTATATGACCAATTTACCCTCAGTGAGTTGAAAATTAAATCATATCTATTAAGTGTTCACATCTCGCTCATTTTAAATGAGATAAAGACCTATTATGTAAGGATAAAGAGGATTTTCAAAGTAATAAGATAGTGAAATCCAAACATGAAAACAAAAAAGTTTAGTTCGTGACAGTAAGTAGACCACTACTAATATCAACGGAGCACTACCACCCCTCCATGTGCAGCAGTTGTGTCAATTGAACCCAGTGGCCTGCATGCCAAATTGCACATTTTAGAGAGTATAGTTTTTCCCCTCCTGAAAACTTCTACTGACATGTACTGAATGAATTATCCTCTTCTAATCTTAACTTAATATACTCTTGTAACAAAAGCATCATCAACTACTGATATTGCGCGCCGACATTAACGAGAAATAATTTGATGATGGCTTAGAGCATCTCCAACCCTTGACTTCATATTGGAGATGCCAGACTTTTTTTGAAGGCTCACGTGGCATTTTGGCATCTCCAATTTGACATCAAAGCCTTCCTTTCCAACCCTTATGTCAAATTCTATATATTTGACATCAAGTTATCCCTCTCCAACCCTTAATGTCAATCCTTATGTCAATTTATAGGGAGAAAAAATAGAGTTCAAAATCCAAACGGTCATTTTTTGAAATTTGGCATGGAGGAGGGTGGCTGTCAAAGTTGGCAGGTTTGTCATTCCCTTCAAAGCCACGTAGATTTTGGCATCAAAAAAGGCTGTTAGGTTGGATTGAATTTTGGTGTCAATTTTTACCGTTAAAATGTCCATGTAGGAATTGACATCTCCTATTGGAGATGCTCTTACAATATATTTGAAATCCTCGATGAGATAATTTGATTTGCTCGAGGGTTTGAATTCTACAATCTGCAACCAATTAGGACTAAAAAAAACCTCAGTAAAAAAGGAATTAGAAATAGTTGTTGCGTCCTCAAGTGCAAATAGAGTGCGCCCCAGGCGCATCGATGTTTTACCATTTTGATGTAGTGCACCTGAGTTGTGCCGGGCGCATCCTGATCTCTTTATGTAATGCGCCTCAGGCGCACTTGCATTGTGCCCCGGGCACATCCTGAATATTCTCTCTTGATGTATTGCATCTCAGGCTCATATAGTTGTGCCTCGGAGGCAACTGACGAAATTACGTAGGTCATTCTTTTTGGAAGTTCTGCTTATTATGAGTTCATGTTCGCCATTCCTAGAGACTTCTAACTTTGAAAAAAATGTTAAACTTCCTGCAATCGGTTTTGGAAACCTACAACTATGGAAATACCAATGGTAAGGGCCACCTTACGTTGTACCACAACGTGGTAGGTCCATTAGTTTGTCCTTGAAAAATCAGGGTTCCCTAATAATCCCTTAAAAACCCTAGCAGTATGAACGCGAACCACTACGTAAAATTATCAGCAAAAACTATGCAAAGCAATCAATCGCACAACGCAGAGATATACGAGGAAAACCCCTGAATGGGTAAAAACCACGGGAATGAATCAAATCACTATAATCGTTGTGCAGTTACAGATATACCTATCCAAACGATGTAAATCCTCACAGTGTTCTAAATACTACCTGCCGAGTCACACGTATACCGCACCCAGTGATCTTGATTGCCACCGACCTTGAGTCCACAAGCCCTCCGATTACTAATTAACGGAAATCTTCCTTCAGAAAAATGGCTCACAAAGAACCTGTTGCTTCCATGTATTCTTCTACTGCCGCCGCACCCTATTCTTCACGCTGTGTATTATGTGGACGCCTCTCTCTTTTCTTTGGCCGAGCTTTTTCTTTTTATAAGGTAGTGCTCACACACCTAGGAAGGAAATAACATTCCATATCTAGACCACTTTTTCACGTGGCTTTTTATTAAGAAGTCAGAAGGCGCCGATTGATCCGTCCATCGATTCGTCTTTGCCAAAATTCGTCTTGCAATAGTCGACCTCCTTTGCTATTCAAAACGTTCACTCTTAATTACAAATAATACTGATTCCTTCCACTCTAATCCTATACAGACTCACTAGCTTATACAAAATAATAAAATTACAACTCGATATAAAATATGTGTTTTGTCGTACGGAATTGCCAATACAATTAAGACTACGAAATTTGGTCCTTACAATCTCCCCATTTGACACTTCCATGACAAAACACACTACAATGAAAATCTAACGAACTAAGATCAAGTTGTGGAGAAGCTGCAAACAAAAACTCAACATCCAAACACATTAGGACAATAAGCAACTTACTCCCCTTTTCATCATTCTCCCCCTTTTTGACATGGAATGACAAAGGGCGAACAGGATTAACAATAAAACAATAATTGCGGATATTGGAGAATCAAACAATGAGGGATCAATAGAAGCAGCCAAATAAAAAATTTAAGCTAAGCGTGACTACTAGCATAAATAGCATGATGACTAAATTCAATAGCAGCAAAGAACTAACAGACATGCAAAACCAATAAAATAAAAATAAACTAAATGCTAAAAGAGAATGAGAAATGTGAAGATACGAGCATGAGATAGTTTTAGCGCAAGCATTATATCATGAAATGAGATGAAAAAGGCATCCAAATTTTAAGGCACCACTTAATGATATGACACCATGCAAGGTAGAAGGAATGCAACACACCATGATTATCGACATGAGAGGAAAGTGTGTGTGTGCGCATCCATGACCAAAAAATTCAGCAACTCATAATAAGGCCAAGATACTCAAGTGCTTAGGTTTATCTAGTGACTCCCCCTCAACAAGATACACCTCTCTAGGTTCGACATACAAGTCACAGATAATTAATCACAAGCTCCCTCTCAACAACATGTGGTTGTTTAATAAGTAATCAATAGAAAATCAACCGTATTTTTACTTTTACCCCTCCGCTGTTTGACGCGAATATTGAGAGTAAGAATATCTTATACCCAATACCCGGTTACTAAGCAAATGGTCCAACATGGTGCCTTCACAAGGTCTATCCATTTTTTGACGCGAACACTTAGAGGGAGAATACTTCACCCCAATTGTCCGGTTACTCAATAAACGCCCGGATAAGCAAAATCCAAGATATATATTTTCTTTTCCTTTTTTTTTTTAATAAATGAGGGCTCTATCAACGGAAACTAAACAAAGGTGGTCACGGTTCTGAAAAGACACAAAATATAACTAAGCATATGAGAATGGTGGTCCATAATCGAGAAACTGACCAAAAGTCATGGATGAGTGTACAAAATGTCGAATACTCATGATTTATTAACATTCGAACATACTTGCAGTGAGAATACCATGAAAGAAGTGTAATAAAACTATGGATGAACATGTTCATAAAATCCAATGATATTCAACTACACATCAAACACTATCATGCTCATTCCACACAACACCCAAATTTTATATTTTTTTTAAAAAACTCAATAAACATTACCAAAAAAAAAAAACAAAAAAAAAATATGAAACTACTTAACTCTAGGTAATTAGATATGCAAGAACAATTAAACCTAAGTTAAGGAACCACGACCTAGCCTCAAAAGGCAAGGTCAACCTCTCCGGATGAACTATATTCATCTAGCGAGTCAAGGTCATCACCAACATTTGAGACCAAATCAATTTTACGTACCCAAATTTGTCTAGTTTTTCCCTTTTCAACATGAGTGTTTTTATTGACCATGGGTTTTGGATTTATCTTTGTAAAACTAGCAAGCGAAGGCGTCCTACGTCTAGGCCTTTGAAAATACTCCTTTTGATTATTCAAATTATGATAGTGGGGAGGAGTCCTATGGTAGCCATGAAGGACAAAACAGAATGGACGAATATGGCCTTTAACTCCACAATGATG